>OX336389.2:659427290-660627290 GCA_946902985.2 Meconema thalassinum | reverse complement strand
GCTGTGCCACCACGTCCCCTGGACCAAATTAACGCGGGTGCAAGAAACACCTTCTTGCTGTGATAGTAGCGCTGTCAAGCAAACAGTGAGGCATATTATTCAGACTACCCTCTGAGATCATAAAGTGGTGATGTAAGAATTCTGCACCAAGGAGCACTACAGTCAATTGACTACACATGTTTAATTTATACATTCGGTTGTAAATTCTCTTTTGTAAATAATATGCCACAAATAAAATAAAAATTAAATACCCCCTCCCCACCAACACCCCTTCCCACAGGTTTCTGGTTATCCAAACCTGGAAAAGTTGGGTCACTTATTATTATTGTTCTTATTAGACTATTATTACTACCAACAAACAGCGGTAGCTGAAGCCAGTTATCTGCAGTCTCGGTAGACATGGGTTCGAACCTCACCGTTGGACGTCCTTGAAATGGACTTCCGTGGTTTCCCATTTTCAACTTCAGACAAATGCTGGGACGGCTCCTTCGAATAAGACACAGACGCTTCCTTCCAATTCCTTGCATCATTTCTTTCACCTTATTTCATTTCATATCTCATTAACTCCTCTCATGAGGTTGGTGACAGGAAGGTCTTCCAGCCGTATAATTAACCCACCACAAGAAAGAGAAAAATCATCGCATCTCACTTCTGTCCCAGTTTACACAGGAATAATATACTTTATAGTTATAATTTTTTTTACCGTATTATTATTAATATCTTCTCATCATCGTCATTACCGACAGGGGTTGCTACGCTCACTAATGCGCAGAGCTAGCTCATGGGGCCAAGCTATCTGTGGACCCAGTAGACGCGTGGGTTCGAGCCCCACCGTCGGCTGTCCCTGAAGCGGTTTTCTGTGGTTTCCCTGTCTTCTACTCCAGGCAAATCCTGGGAAGGTACCTTCTGACAGGCCACGGCCGCTTCCTTCCACATCCTTGCCCAGTTTCATTCAACTTCATTTCATCTCTCATTAACTCCTCTCATGAGGTTGGGGTCAGGAAGGGCATCCAGTCGTAAAAGCACCCACCACATAGACTTTCATCGCACCTCATCCTCCACCCCGTTAAAATGGGAATAATAAGGAGTCGACATACATAGGCTACATCATCGTCATCCATCCTTAACGTGTGTAACTATCCAAGAAAATTAATGATATCCAAGTTTCTTTTTCTGGCATTGACAGCGGCCATCGTCGTTGTGAAGTTTGCTAGTCTTTTCCCACTATCCATTTAGGTACATGTCGGAATGGCACCATATTCCAAGTCCAAGGGCATCTGCTCAATCCTAGACCATAATAAATACAGCCACGCATACTTCTACAGAAACCACACAAACACAGTTTATCAGACAAATTTAACACTCCCCTAAATACATCAGGCAGATGATCGAGATTTACTAACAACCACTACCATATTTATTTTCGTCTGCCTCGTGTCGCAGTGGCTAGCAAACCTGCGAATAGCGGGGTTTCGATTCGTACCTCAGCCACCCTGGAAATGGATTTCCTCTTTTACTTCAGGCAAATGCCTTGATGGTTCCTAACTTAAAGCCATGGTCATCTCCTTCCCAAAACTCAACTAAATTAAAAATAAACACACTACTACTACATTGACCCACAATAACGCCCACAGTATACAGTAGGCTATATACACACACCCAAGTAAACGGGACTAAATGATCACGATGTCAAAGCCCGTCAAATGAAAGAACAGCAACTTATTTTTCAATTCAAAGTTTTATACGACTGTTACACTGCACTTACGGGAGATAATTGCCGCATTTTGTACAGCTCTTGTGTGAGCACTTCCAGGAATTTTCAGAGAATACTAGTTAACAGGCTCAGACAACCTCTTGCGTTTGGGAATTTCATATTAGGTGGCTTGAGGGTACTAAGGTTTCCAAGATTAACCAAGCTGATAACACAACATCCGGGAGACATTCCTCTGGAGACTTGGTTCTAAATGCATCCTACATAAATAGCATTGCACAGGGTCTTACAAGGCTGGTGTATTTCTGGCACAGTTGTATTGATCTCAAACTTACCTGTGTCATATCTACCAATTAACTTAAGTTATGAAAAGGGAAGATAATGGAGGATTAAACTGTAAATTGCCTAATACAATGATTGTATTTTGATTATATTTTGATTATATTTTGTGTATTTTGATAATACGAAATACTCACGAAACGTATTTTCGATACAGATACAAAATACATGTTTCAAAATGTATTTTCGATACTGCCCAACTCTGACGCCCTCTAACATCTTGTAGGGACTATTTAAAAAAAAAACAGAATAATGACATTACCATCATTATACTTACTCAAATGTTCTATGCATATTAAGAGACAAATTCTAACTGGAAATGCTAATATTGTAAAAAATTCTGATCTATATTGTACAACACTAGAAGCAGAATGGATGTTCATTGTCAATATTATAGAGGAGCTTTCAGAAAAGAAGATCCCTTGTATACTGCCTCCAAATATTTTAACTTGTTGCCCCTAACTCTAAGAAATGTCAGCACCATTTCCACATTTAAATTTAAAAAATGGCTCACAGACAAGGCAATATATTCTGTAGAAGAATTCGAGGCAATGTGCACAGAGATATGAGTGTTTGTTTTTGTATATTGATTATTGTATTTACCTGTACCCCTGTAATTACGTATTTTATGTATCATTATGTATTTTTTATGATTTGACGACTCCCATATGTATATTAACATACTACCATAGAGAAATAAAGAAATGAATGAATGAAATCCTACCTTTCGAATAAAAATTTGGTTCATAACATTTCATGGCGTACTAGGCACACAGCACATTTGTATTTGCGCGCCAATCCGTTACACACGCTGCCGTATTTCAACCGTACGCAAGCTCCGTTGCTTACCAGCCGTGACGTTGCTTGAAGAAAGAAGTCTCTGTCTTTTCTTCTGTGCTTACGAGCTATGACTCACGCTATGAGACAGGTAGCCCCAGCCGGCCGACATACACACACCAGTCTACATTGTCAGAAGAAAGAAGCCTGTCTCTCTTGACTGCAGGCTATGACTCACAATACATGAACGACTGGCCCACGGCACGCTAAACAGCGATCGCGTTCAGCGCCACTCCAGTGGAGTAAATCTTGTGTGGACCTGTCGCTTCCACGAGATTCAATAAGCCGCCGTACGAAGTGCTGCTAGCCCCAGTTCGCTGACGTTAAAACTATTGGCGGAATCTAGTGCCAGTCTATCATCAGCCACTTCCGCGGAAACATCGCAAATAATACGTGATGTTCGTTGTCCACAATGAGAAAATACAAGAATTATACGGTGATCTTGATGCAAGTGAAATACACGGTATTACATAATAAACAAATAATATTAAGAAAGCGCACGAGCGTGCAGCAAATAATGATACAGTACATGCTTAAAAATTGTGGTTTTCTATTTTGAACTTAAATATTTTTCGCATAATCGTCGCACCCTACTTTTTCCCAAGAATTCTAGGCTAAAAATATGCGACGATTATGCGAGGAAAAAAAGTATATTTGTTTTGTTCACGAATTGTGTTTATATAATTATACAGTGTACTCCCGATAATTGGCGTGCAGATAATTCGCTTTGTGGTTAATTCACAGGTTTCCAAGATTCCAATAAATTTAACGGGTTACCATGCGTGGAGACGAAATCACGCGTAATGTAACATGTCATAGAAATTGGACCGGCCATACATGTGTTTAGCAACACTTGAAAATGTGACTGGTGTTTCTTCTTAAAAGTTCAAATCTTCAGTACACAGCACTTCTTAATGCTCCAATACTGAATTGATACCGCAATACTGTCATTCTAGTTTCTATTTCCCAGGCAAACTTAAATACATCAACACCTAATTATCCTCACTAATCTATCCCTCCAGTTGGTTCATAGCACAGGGTTTGGACAGTCAGGTTTAAACTATTTAGCTCTGTAACATAGGATCATCAAAATAATTGAATAATTAACTTAATTATTTTCGTGCACGGAGAGAAATAAAAATTTTGTATGGCACAGCTTGCCTAGAAAGTTCAGTTATTTACGCAACGTTGCGCTATGCTATTGGCCGGCACAAGCAAGCAAGTAAATCTGGCTCCTCTCTCATGTACAGAGTTGTTTTGTTTGGTATAGTACGTATAAAAAAAAACAAAAAGTAGTTTTAGTGTACATATTTGATTTACGGCAATGTTGTATTGCAAATTAGATATTATTCAGTATTATGAGAAGTTATATGAACCATTGGAACCATTTATAGGATGTACTTATGTTCGTCCTCTCTTATGTCACATGTTATATTAATTGAACATGTAATTTTGGTTGTTCTTAAGAATATTGATTTAACCTACATCCAAAATATTTGGTAGGATTTGGGTAGGAACCTGCCGTGGCCTTAAGTTAGGTACCATACCGGCATTTGCCTGGAGTAGAAGTGGGAAACCTTGGAAAAGCACTTCCAGGATGGCTGAGATAGGACTCGAATCTGCCTCTTCTAAGTTTTGCCTCACGAGGTTGAGTGTATCCCGTTCCAACCCTCAAACCAGAATTAAATTTCTTGGCAGGGCCGGGAATCGAACCTGGGCCTCTGTGATGACAGGCGGATCAAGTTAGTCAATTTTATTGCAAGGAGCATTTTTTTCTATGCTCAACAACACAGTACATTTTTCTTTATGCATGGAAAAAGTCTTCCCTAGCTTATAGAAAATGTTGCCAAAGGCTTTGGTATATGTGGATGATGTTGCAATATTGGAGGACACAGAGAAGGGAGTACAAAGCAAATTGAACATGTGGAAAATACCGGCCGCGGTGGCCGAGAGCGCTAACGCGCTACCTCGTGCCTCGCTGACATCGGGAGAGCGTGGATTCGAATCCCACCTCGGCCGTCCTGAAAATGGTTTTCGTGGTTTTCCATTTTCACCACCAAATGAAAATGCCGGGACGGTTCCTTTCAATGGGTCCATGGCTGATTTTCCTTCCAATATCCCTTCCTCGACCCGCCCTGAAAAGAAAAGTACATGGCCATTGGCTGCATTAATAAAATTATATGTGGAAAAATAAGTTTGAAGAGTTTGGAATGAAGTTGATGATTATTTAGGGGCTTTGCGACATCGTGGTCATGTAGCCCCGTGTACTTAGGTGTGTGTAGAATTTGTCTGATAACTTGTATCACTGCGATGTCTGTACTAGTATGAGTATTTGTAATTGAGGTAGGATTTGGGTAGGTAGTGGCCATGACCTTACGTTAGGTGCCATCCCGGCAATTGCCTGGAGTAGAAGTGGGAAACCACAGAAAACCACTTCCAGGATTGCCGAGGTTTAAAATTCGAACCCTCCTCCTCTCAGTTTTGTCTCATGAAGTTAAGTGAACCCTGTTCCAGCCCTCAGACCAGTGGCTAGCATTCTTGGCTGTCACTGTGGAGACCCAGGTTCGATTCCCGGCTCTGCCAAGAATGCTTGCCACTACACAACAAGGCGGACAAGATTGGAATGAAAGTGAACCCAATGATAACTTTAGTAATGAAAATTAGCAGGGATAATGTAGGGTGCAACATACAACTTCCAAGACCACCAGGTAGAAATAGAATTAAGATATCTGCGTAGCACGTTGGCCAGTAATGGCAAGGTTCAGCCTGAAGTAATGAACAGAATAACCAAACTGAGGTCTCTAATATGGGAAAAGAATCACCCTGTACAAGTCACATCTCAATCCTACTCAGACATACTCTTTTGAAATATGTACACTAACATCAAAGGACCTCAGCAAAATTCAAGCTTTTGAGATGAAATTTCTCAGAATGGCATTCCAAAAATTTGACTTGATCACATTACGAATATAGTGATCTGATTCAACCAAATATTAAGTGAACCTATAGAGGAAAGGCTAGGTCATCCACATTAAAATGATTTTGGCATGTTAAACTTATGAATAGTGCCACTACCACGTGCATATTGAACCCTTACTGATCTACGATAAATAAGTATTCATATTTATTATTATTATTACTACGGCCCAGGCAGTACTTGAGGAAGTCGACATGGATAAAGGGAGGCTAGCGTTTCGTAATGATTGCAACAGGAGCAGAGCTGGTAGCTATTCTTGGGGAACGGCTAGAATTAGTCGGGTTCAAGCCCAAATTGAGCAACTACATGTACCAAAATTGGAAGCATAAAGGAAGGATCACGAGTCACTCGCAACGAACATACGATTGAATCAGCCAATCACAAGAGACCAAGCCATGACCACGCGGTGGACAGAGTCTGTAGTAAAAAGCCCGCAGAAGTGATTATCTAAAGAACCGCCAAACGGATTAATCTCCGCACGAGTGCATTGAGACGTTTGATTTATTTGAAGAAGAATGACACTAGTCCCATATTTGTGAGACAAAAACTCTGGAAGTTTTTATCCGATTCCACCCCACTCCTCCGTCCCCTGTCAGTTTCTAATAAATAGTTTGGCATGACGCTACTCTAAGTCAATCGTTTTGGAGCCTTGAGAGGCTAACTTCACGCCAGTTTGCATCGTGATTTTAACGCTCTGAAGTTGGTTAAGTTATTTTATGTGTGAGCTCTGAGGAGCTAAATTCACATCAGTGGTACTAACGAATTTTAAAGCTCTAGTACATTTTATTCTGAAATCAACTTTATTTTGTGAGCTAAATATTTCACGCCAGTGCGTGGTAACTTGTAACATTTACTTAAAGACGACCATTTCAGCTCTGAGGGGCAAGTCTTGTAACACCCTAATTAGCGCTCACCGGAGCGAAGGTCAACAGTACAGTACGGAAATACCGAGCAAGATAGCGACTGCCTGTGCAGCCAAGATCTTAAACTTGTTATCGAGCCAGTGACGTGGTCTCGAGGTGTATATTTTATGTACAAATTGCAGTGTATTTTTCATGTGTTTTATTGTGCGTGTGTGCGTGATATCTAGGGCCAGTCTTCGCAATTAATCGCATTAGGACAATTGTGGGCGAATTGAGTAACCTGCAAGCGATTATAGATAGGTCAAATAATTAACATTGAACTTTTCTGCCAAGGAGTCGATACCAAGATGATCAGCACGTGGTTTGGAGTTGGGATGATCTTCAACAATTCAACGCAGACGACCACGATGGAGTGTTAATTTGTCCATAGGGGCAATGGGCTGAGGAGGATGTCCTTAGTTCTACAAGCAGATCGGTGATGTACAAAAATTGGATTATTTCAATTATGTAGTTAGATTTGGCCGGGGAACTTTTGTAAATAGTCATGTTTCTTTTCTTGTTGTTTAGAGTTTTTCTTGCACCGACACTAAATGTTTTAAATGTCCGTTGGCGCGTGGCCAAAGTGTTTGTTAGATATTTGTTTTTCCTTGAATCATATGTAATGTGCGCGGCGTGCGTGCGTGATTTTTATCCTTGCAAATGCGGAACCCGTTGCATTCGGTAAATGGTGCTTTACTAACGTTAATATTTGAAATAGGAATGGGAGGTAATTACTGTAAGATATTTGCTGAACAGGTTATTATTCATATTAGGGTTGCCAAGCGCACCAATTTAAAAGTAATTTGTAGAACACCTTCGTTCTAATTTTGATAGATTTTTCTTGAGTCCTTTTCAGGTTGACTAGTCACGGCATAGAACGGTGGCGCCAGCATGTGGAGGTTATTTGTGTCTTTTTATTTCAGGGTCTGTCAAAACCCATACGTGTGTTTCTGTGTGTGTTACTGTGTCAAGTGTGTTTTTGATTCTACGTGAGGAGGGGGTAGAGGTCCTACCGCCCTCATATTTTTGCTGCTGTTGTATTTTTGATGGAAAGACAGGGTGCTCTAGGGAGACCGCTGTTTCTTGTCCATATTTTTTTTGACACACACACACGTATTATTGTGCTTTGGGGCACACTTCTTCGAGATTCGACCCCATGTCCTGGGAGGTCGAGGATATTTGACACGTGGGTTGACAGACATGCAGAATTCCACAAACCGCCCGTCTTGCCTGTGACTTATTTTTGATAGGCAGTCCTGATTGTCCGACTGACCCCTGTAAGCATTCATGTAGCAAACCTGTTCATTGTGATGGTTATCTTTAAGCCATAATTAATTGGGAGTTCGCCATGTGTGTAACGGCTTGTTGTACGTTGTATGGGTAAAATATTGTATTATTAACGTAAATGTTGGCTGTGTACCTATTGCTTTGTTTATGACTCGATTCATGTAAATTTTGTGTGTCACACCTGTGTGATGTAGTGGTAGAGTACTTGTAAATTTTGACAGCGGTCATTTGTGTATTTTATTGGTCACGTGTTAATGTACTTGTGTTGATTTGTGTGAGAAGTCCTAAGTTTTTAGGCAGTAAATGTTGCTACGGCAAGTTGATTCCAATTTCACACGGAAATTTTGTGTTTGTTTATATTAGATTTAGGAAGTGTCGGTTTAATTTTAAGTATTGTAGTTGTGTTCCCCCGTGTCGGTCTAGCTCTAGAAATGTGGATTCGTTGTCTGAATGATTATTCTGGATGATGACGAATCACGCATTCATTGTACACATCGTGATGCATGTAGAACGGCATATGCACATATATGGTCACTTTTGTTATTTTTATCTTAGGGACACTTGGTCCATGTAATTAATCTCTCCAGAGATTTTTGGCCTAGTTTTTGGCATTTTTATTAAGTGGGAGTCAGATGGGAGTTTTTGTTGTTAATTGTTGAGTGTAAATATGGTGATTTGTTTATTAAATTCATTTGTTTTAACCCTGGCTTCACTCTTTCCTGCATGTTATTTTGTTATATGTTACCCTGCAAGTTAATGAAGCGCTTTTGACAACAACTTACGATATGAACCGTTACACCCCCCGAAACTGAGTCTCATATGCTTCTTTGCAAGGGTTCATAAAACAAAAATGGCTGCCCAAGTGGGGATTGTTGTTGTTGTTGCTTCGCTGACCTCATATTTATTTCGTTGAGAAATGATGCCAGGTCAAGCGGACATGTAGATTCAGTAAATTGAGGCGATGTTGTACCGCCATGTGCATTAGTAAAATCACTGAGTTCCTAAAGTTAGAGATATTGAGCAAGGTTAGAATTTGATATTGTATTTGTTATAAACTTGTTCTGGCGCCCGACATTAAAATTAGAAATTTGCATTATTATTGAACTCAGTCAAAGCAGGAAGGTGTTGCCTTATATTTTGACATTTAATTGACTCCGGTTAATTGGTGTTTCGTAAATTCTGTTGGTTAGGAATTTAAAAGCAGATCACTAGGGGTTATTTTGTTGTTTGGGAATAAGTGTCATTGTATTCAGTAAATTTTGTTACTGAAAATTTCATTAAATTAGAGCCAGTAATATTTAAATGTGTGACATGTATGTGTGTATATGACTGAAATCTTGGCCCATGCCCCTGTTTTCTCTGAATATATTTGTGTGTGTGAAATGGCGAGTGTCGATGAGATTAAGGGATTGTTGGAACAGATGTCGATCCAAATGTCCGTAAAGACGGAAGAACAATTAAAGAACATGAAGGAGGAAATAAGCGAAGACAATAATAAACAATTAGAACATATGTCCGTGAAGACGGAAAAACAATTGAAAGAACAATTAGAAGCTCAGCGGGAGCATAATGATAAACAATTAAAAGAACAATTAAGTGACATTACGGTCCAGTTACAAGCGCAGAAGATAGACAGTGAAAAACAATTAAATGACATTACGGTCCAGTTACAAGCGCAGAAGGTAGACAGTGAAAAACAATTACATGACGTGAGCGGTAATATTTCGGTCCAATTAGAGGTCCAGAAATTAGACACGGACAAACAATTCAATGAACTAAATCACAAATTGTCACAACAGGCGGTAACACAAACCGAACAATTAGGAAAAATCACTAATGACATTAATCAGAGCGTTAAAAAGGTAGAGAAACTGGCAGGCGAGGTTGCGGAGAACAACGTCAAACAGTTAGGCGAAATTAAGAAGTTGGAGGCGAAATTTGATAACAAATTAATACAATTTGACGAGATGGTGGCAGATAAACTCAAGCAGATAGAGGCAGCATGTGTCAATAACACCGCGGGAATGAAGAAAACCCAAGAGAAATTGCAGCAGCAAATTAATTCGGTAGACAGCAACGTGCTGGAATTAATAAAGGAAATTGATAAAGTCGAGGTTAAGGCCGAAACCGAACGGATACACTTGCGGGAGAACTTAGAGGAGCAATTAGGCAAGACACAACAGCAAATACAAGAAGTAGGAGAACAGCTAGTAAAAACACAAGAGATCATAAGAGAAGAGGTGGGAGAGCAGCTTGTCAAGACTCGGGATAATCTGGAAGGCCAGTTAATAAAAACGCAAGAACAGATACGTGAAGAGCTAGAGAAAAATCAGGAAAGGAACGAGGAGAAAATTAATAGCTTGAAAAGTAGGATCCGGCGAGATTGGGACCAGCAGGCTCACGCAAATAAGGAAGACCGCCTGACAATTTTAAAAGGCTTGGGGGGACACAGTTCAAGAATGCAGGCATTGGAGGAAAATATAAAGTCAAAATTACAGGAACACTCAGAGTTAATCATCAAAAACGAGATTAGATCTTTAGAGAATGCGACATTATTTTCGACTGAAAATATACCGGAGAAGCAAACAAGTATTGGAAGTCCTGCAGGCTTGAAGTTGGCTGAGGATACGAGCCGGGGTCAAAGTCCCAGACTAACGAGTAACGCATTCCAGCAATACAGGGGAGGGCTTCAACACCACAACCGAACTTGGCACCCGCCCAAGTCATCCAAGTCATTCGGGGTAATGATTTTAAGCCCGATAAATTTAAGGAACATTCAGGAACCACTCCCAAAGCATTTCTACGACAATTAACTGATTACTTTAATGACCAGCACATCGGCCCTGAGAAACAATTAAGACTAGTGGAGAAATTTTTAGAAGGACCTAGCCTAACTTGGTTTTTAAGCTTTAAGTACACGTTCACAGACATGGCTCAATTCCGCGAGGCATTTTTGAAGAAGTTTTGGAGCCCTTCGTTACAGCAGGGGTTGAGAATGGACCTGTACACGCGAAAATATCATAGTACGCATCCAACCCGTTTTTCAGAATTCTTCAGCCAGCAATTGGTAAAATTCAGAGATTTTGACGACCCGCCTAGCGAGCAAAATATGGTTCTAACCATCGGGAAACAACTCCCAATGCACATCCAACAACTATTAGTCGCAGGGAACATTCAAACCTCAGTCCAAGCCGAAGAATTACTCAGACACTTAGACGAGACGAGTATGGTGAGCCCACAGACAGGAAGGAGGAATATGGAATGTGTCAACACGGCAGAGGTAGTTCAGGGACTCCAAAATAACCACAGCCAGGGGAACCAAACCAAGACACAGTCCACAGGGACACAATTCACACCGAGAAGGCAAGATTTTGACGGCCGAAACCAGTTCAACAATAATAATCAGAACTATCAGAATAACCGCGGGAGATACAATCAGGACAACCAAAATCAAAACAATCAGTGGACGTACCAGAGGGAGTACACAAATTGGAGGGGAAACCAGAGACAAGGTAGACCTTACCAAAGAAATGGAGATGGTAGATGGAATAACGGCAGGGACTATCGCCGAGAAAATAGGGGAGATTATCGGAACAACTGGGACGAGCGATATATTGAATCACGAAAATACTTGGATCAATTAAGTACCGAAGAAGCGGAGAAAGAGAAGTGGGGGCGTGCCATGGCGAACAGACAGAGCCCAGACAACCATCAAGGAGAGGGGGCAGAGAGTTTATTGAAGCAACAGGAGTGACAGGCTTCTTCAAAAAAAATTGCCCTGGTTACACAGAAACAGTAGCGCCTATGCAGGAGATGTTGAAGAAGGCGAATCGATGGTCGTGGAACGAGGAGTGCGACAGGTCTTTTAAAGCAACGAAGGATTTATTGGAAAACTGTGTGAAACTTGGATATCCGGATTTTGAGAAGCGATTTATTATTCAAGCAGATGCTTCAGTGATAGGAATCGGTGCTATGCTGTACCAAGAGGAAGCTGAAGAACCCAAGAAGAAATCCTATTTGGCATTTACGAGTCGTAAATTACGGAAACATGAGAGGAACTACACAGTTACGGAACTTGAGCTGCTAGCAATTCTATATTCTCTTCAACAGTGGCGTAAGATGATCTATGGTTATTCCATCATTGTTAGAACCGATCACCATGCACTGACATTTTTATTCAAGACAACAATGGCAAGTGAGAGAGTTACGCGCTGGTCCATCTACATACAGCAGTTTGACATCACAATAGAGCATTGCCCTGGAAGGATGAACGTCATACCAGATGCCTTGAGTAGAAATCCTGAGGACGGAAACGAAGTAACAGCGGAAGTTCACAATATTACATTAACACCTAAGGCTCGTGAGTTTTTGGCAAGATTGAAGGATATTCGGAAGGAGCAAGAAGCAGACCCATGGATGATGATGATGATAAAATTCTACAGGAAGGAACAACCAAATTCACCTGAGTACCGAGAAGCCAGTGCTAAACAAGCGAGATTTCACTACTTAAATAACTTGTTACATAAGTACGTGGATGAGCATCATACTAAACTGCGGATCTTAGTTCCAGCATCACTACAGAGGGGATTGACTTGGCATGTTCACGAGAGCCTAGCACATATCGGCACGGATAAGACTGAAGCTACGATAGGGGAGACCTTCACTTGGCCTAAGATGAGATTCACCATTGTTGAAGTAATTAGAACGTGTGACGCATGCCAGCGCACGAAACCGAACAACTTTATTCTGAAACAACCTCCAAGACCACTATTACCGCAAAAACCATGCGAGATACTCGCTATCGATTGCTTTGGCCCTTTAGTAAAAGGAAAGCGTGGATGCCGACACCTTCTGGTGTGTGTCGATGTATTTTCGAAGATGGTCGTGCTATGTCCTATTCAGAAGACGACATCAAGACAGGTCCTCAGTCGAATTAAGAACAAAGTTATTCCGATGCTTGGGAAGCCGGAATCCATTCTATCAGATCACGGTACCTATTTCACGAGCAATGTTTTTAGGCAAGGTTTGGAGAGCCTAGGAATAAAACACGTATTTTCAAGTATTCGTCATCCTTGTGGAAATCCGAGCGAGAGAACAATTCGCTGTGTTGCCAAGTACTACAGAGTAATGATTCCTAACGAACACAATAAATGGGTTGACAAAGTAGGGGAAATTGAGATGTGCATGAACACCACTAAGCACGAGTCGACGGGTCAAGTCCCACTGATTGTACACCACAACAGGTTGCCAGAAAGAACTTGGGACAAGATCATTCCTTGCCCAAGGGATCCATTATTAGCGCATGACTTGCGAATCCAGCGAACGAGAGAGCACATGAGGAACCAAGCGGACCGAAGGCTGAGACTGTACCGAGGAAAGAAGTTTCACCGAGAGTTACAAGAACAAGAGTTAGTGCTGGTTCGTAGACCACCGATATCCGACCCTAAGAACAAAGTCTTCGCAAAATTCTGTCCAAAATTTATTGGCCCGTTCCGGGTAATCAAGAATCTGGGTAACAATGCCTATAGGCTTGAGGAAGTGAGCACTGGTGCAAAATCTATTTTTAATAGCGCCAATTTAAAACATTACTACAGAAGGGAACCATTTGACGACTAGGAAAGTTGATGTGTGCAGAATCTGTATTGCAAAAATTTTATTTTGAGAGCCAACACTCAAATAAGTGGAGCGCCAGAGTACGCACTTTGTTTGTAAACAACGAGCAGCTGAGACGACAGGAGTGGCAACTACTTGAGGAGAAGGGGGAGACCTAGTGAGGAAGTATGAATGACATTCCAGCGAGAAAGGGAGCACACTAATTGAGTCAGAGGGGCGTACACTCGAGCAGCTGAGTGAGATATTTAAAGAGATGTGTTGTTACTACAGGGGATTTTGTTTTTGAAATCCAAACCAATAAATTGCTTCGAATTTCAAAACCTTGCTGAGGATAAATGAACCCTTATTGATCTACGATAAATAAGTATTCATATTTATTATTATTATTACTACGGCCCAGGCAGTACTTGAGGAAGTCGACATGGATAAAGGGAGGCTAGCGTTTCGTAATGATTGCAACAGGAGCAGAGCTGGTAGCTATTCTTGGGGGACGGCTTGAATTAGTCGGGTTCAAGGCCAAATTGAGCAACTACATGTACCAAAATTGGAAGCATAAAGGAAGGATCACGAGTCACTCGCAACGAACATACGATTGAATCAGCCAATCACAAGAGACCAAGCCATGACCACGCGGTGGACAGAGTCTGTAGTAAAAAGCCCGCGGAAGTGATTATCTAAAGAACCGCCGAACGGATTAATCTCCGCACGAGTGCATTGAGACGTTTGATTTATTTGAAGAAGAATGACACTAGTCCCATATTTGTGAGACAAAAACTCTGGAAGTTTTTATCCGATTCCACCCCACTCCTCCGTCCCCTGTCAGTTTCTAATAAATAGTTTGGCATGACGCTACTCTAAGTCAATCGTTTTGGAGCCTTGAGAGGCTAACTTCACGCCAGTTTGCATCGTGATTTTAACGCTCTGAAGTTGGTTAAGTTATTTTATGTGTGAGCTCTGAGGAGCTAAATTCACATCAGTGGTACTAACGAATTTTAAAGCTCTAGTACATTTTATTCTGAAATCAACTTTATTTTGTGAGCTAAATATTTCACGCCAGTGCGTGGTAACTTGTAACATTTACTTAAAGACGACCATTTCAGCTCTGAGGGGCAAGTCTTGTAACACCCTAATTAGCGCTCACCGGAGCGAAAGTCAACAGTACAGTACGGAAATACCGAGCAAGATAGCGACTGCCTGTGCAGCCAAGATCTTAACTTGTTATCGAGCCAGTGACGTGGTCTCGAGGTGTATATTTTATGTACAAATTGCAGTGTATTTTTCATGTGTTTTATTGTGCGTGTGTGCGTGATATCTAGGGCCAGTCTTCGCAATTAATCGCATTAGGACAATTGTGGGCGAATTGAGTAACCTGCAAGCGATTATAGATAGGTCAAATAATTAACATTGAACTTTTCTGCCAAGGAGTCGATACCAAGATGATCAGCACGTGGTTTGGAGTTGGGATGATCTTCAACAATTCAACGCAGACGACCACGATGGAGTGTTAATTTGTCCATAGGGGCAATGGGCTGAGGAGGATGTCCTTAGTTCTACAAGCAGATCGGTGATGTACAAAAATTGGATTATTTCAATTATGTAGTTAGATTTGGCCGGGGAACTTTTGTAAATAGTCATGTTTCTTTTCTTGTTGTTTAGAGTTTTTCTTGCACCGACACTAAATGTTTTAAATGTCCGTTGGCGCGTGGTCAAAGTGTTTGTTAGATATTTGTTTTTCCTCGAGTCATATGTAATGTGCGCGGCGTGCGTGCGTGATTTTTATCCTTGCAAATGCGGAACCCGTTGCATTCGATAAATGGTGCTTTATTAACGTTAATATTTGAAATAGGAATGGGAGGTAATTACTGTAAGATATTTGCTGAACAGGTTATTATTCATATTAGGGTTGCCAAGCGCACCAATTTAAAAGTAATTTGTAGAACACCTTCGTTCTAATTTTGATAGATTTTTCTTGAGTCCTTTTCAGGTTGACTAGTCACGGCATAGAACGGTGGCGCCAGCATGTGGAGGTTATTTGTGTCTTTTTATTTCAGGGTCTGTCAAAACCCATACGTGTGTTTCTGTGTGTGTTACTGTGTCAAGTGTGTTTTTGATTCTACGTGAGGAGGGGGTAGAGGTCCTACCGCCCTCATATTTTTGCTGCTGTTGTATTTTTGATGGAAAGACAGGGTGCTCTAGGGAGACCGCTGTTTCTTGTCCATCTTTTTTTTGACACACACACACGTATTATTGTGCTTTGGGGCACACTTCTTCGAGATTCGACCCCATGTCCTGGGAGGTCGAGGATATTTGACACGTGGGTTGACAGACATGCAGAGTTCCACAAACCGCCCGTCTTGCCTGTGACTTATTTTTGATAGGCAGTCCTGATTGTCCGACTGACCCCTGTAAGCTTTCATGTAGCAAACCTGTTCATTGTGATGGTTATCTTTAAGCCATAATTAATTGGGAGTTCGCCATGTGTGTAACGGCTTGTTGTACGTTGTATGGGTAAAATATTGTATTATTAACGTAAATGTTGGCTGTGTGCCTATTGCTTTGTTTATGACTCGATTCATGTAAATTTTGTGTGTCACACCTGTGTGATGTAGTGGTAGAGTACTTGTAAATTTTGACAGCGGTCATTTGTGTATTTTATTGGTCACGTGTTAATGTACTTGTGTTGATTTGAGTGAGAAGTCCTAAGTTTTTAGGCAGTAAATGTTGCTACGGCAAGTTGATTCCAATTTCACACGGAAATTTTGTGTTTGTTTATATTAGATTTAGGAAGTGTCGGTTTAATTTTAAGTATTGTAGTTGTGTTCCCCCGTGTCGGTCTAGCTCTAGAAATGTGGATTCGTTGTCTGAATGATTATTCTGGATGATGACGAATCACGCATTCATTGTACACATCGTGATGCATGTAGAACGGCATACGCACATATATGGTCACTTTTGTTATTTTTATCTTAGGGACACTTGGTCCATGTAATTAATCTCTCCAGAGATTTTTGGCCTAGTTTTTGGCATTTTTATTAAGTGGGAGTCAGATGGGAGTTTTTGTTGTTAATTGTTGAGTGTAAATATGGTGATTTGTTTATTAAATTCATTTGTTTTAACCCTGGCTTCACTCTTTCCTGCATGTTATTTTGTTATATGTTACCCTGCAAGTTAATGAAGCGCTTTTGACAACAACTTACGATATGAACCGTTACACCCCCCGAAACTGAGTCTCATATGCTTCTTTGCAAGGGTTCAATATATGGAAAGAGAACTGCCAGGCAGGAGACTGGTTGGAAGACCAAGAAAAAGATGGATGGATCAACACAGGGCAGATTTGACAAGAAGAAGACGGGACTGAGAACACGTCTTGGAGAATGAAATCCTTTTGGACAGGCAACGTTGGAAAATGCTCATATACAACTACCATACCCGGCATGCTGAAAAGGCAAAATAATGAAGAGGATTATAAGAATCTACCACTTGTTCCACCTACAAGATCCCAGGAAGGAAATTATTTCTATGAAGATGTCTATGAAACGTGATTTCTTTGTAACCATGAACATTTAAATGGATTCTTGTTTGTTATCAAACTTGTGTGACGAAAATGAACATCTACCGATATTACTGTGTTATTCTTTAAACTATATAACTAATATGAACCAAATATACAGGGTGTCTCTTATTAACGTTTAAAACTCTATATAGTGATGTAGATGGCATTGAGACAAGTAATTAGATATAGGACACTTATGTTCGCAACTGTCCGGAAATACCTTAAAAGTGAACCACAACTGTTAAACATATGACGTCATCAGGCGACGGCTCAGCTCGAGCGGTCAGGCCCGTGCTCTCTTACGCACACCAAAGCATCCAAAGCAAACCTTCAATGTTATATCACTCTGGCTCTGAGTCTGCGTGAGCGACTCGGGCGCGTGGGGTTCGAGGTTCAAATCTGGGGCTTATCCATCAGCTTTCTTTGTTCTCTCTCTTCTCCTTTCAAGTGGAAGCAGATTGTTTGTTGACATTAAGACATGGAAACAGAGTAATATGATATTCAACGTTTGTTTTATCTATTTTAAGTTCAAGGATGAAGTGAACCATGTTGAATTCTTTGTATATTATATTTTATATTAATGCTTGAGGTTGGCACCAATCAAGTTTAATCCTGGAAAATTGTCTCAAATTAATTAGCCCATACACATGTTGAGCCATTACTGTTCAGGGTAGTAACCTCTTAACTCTCTAATGGTATCAAAACCTAAATTATCCATTTATTATCAAAATGTAGGAGGAATGAATACAACATTAGATTTATTCAATGAAAACCTGATCACCAAAGAGTATGACTTAATTCTAATTACAGAAACTTGGTTATATAGTAAAATCGCTGGCAGTGATGTCTGTTCTGTTATATACAGAGTGTACAGTGCTGAGAGGCTTGCCGAAGCAGGGGGTGGAGTGGCGGTCCTGGTCTGGAGCGGATTAACAGTACTCAAGGTCGAAAGAATGACTGGCAGCTTGGAATGTCTATTAGTGAAACTGGTTATTAGAGGAAATATTTGGTACATTTGTAATGTGTACATTCCACCAGCTTCAAAAGTAGAAACATTACAGGGAACTATACCATTGGTGGAATCCAGCACAGAAATATATGATCAAAATTTATTAATCTTCGGTGATTTCAACATCCCAACAATGCAAAGTACAATAATTAATGATGACAATACTCAAACAAGAGAACTCGTAAATTTTATAAATTATCTTCAGCTAAAATCTTATAATTCAATACTAAACCGGAATGGGAGGACGCTGCACTTAGTCTATCCAACAAAACCAACATAAATGTAACTGAAAACACTGACCAGCTCTTACCCTGCTCTGGATGTGGAAATAACTCTTAACAATATGTCAAAACCAAGCACAGATCCAGCCTAATGATACCTTTAACTTCCGGGAAGCCGATTTTGAGCAGCTGTACACTCGGTTGTGGGATGGTGCCTGGGGTCAAATATACGAGTGCACTGATGTAAATACTGCAGTATACCAGTTTTATTAGATTATTAACACAGTATCCGGCAAAACTGTTCCAATAAGTAAACGACAAATGGGCGGAATATATCCTGTCTAGTTTTCTAAGGAAACAGAGAGTAAATTAAAGCAGAAGGAATACCATAAGAAGAGAAAATATTACTCAGATCATCATAGACTACGTTTTGAAAAAGTAAGATCAGAAATTAAAAAGGACATTAAATTATTTTATAAGAAATATATCCATAATATTGAACAAAACATTAGCAGGGACTCAAAGAAATTTTGGACGTTTATTAAAAACAAGAAAAGAAATGGAAACACATGCGACACTCCTAAATATAATAATGAAGAATTGGACAGGGGCAATTCCATTGTTGAAGGTTTTGGACATATTTCAAATCAGTGTATGACTGTCAGTCAACCCAATACAAAATCCCAGCCTGCAATTCGAATACTCCCAATACCCTTCACAAAAAACTTGTCTCAAAGGAAGAGGTTGAAATAGCATTAACAAAATTAAAACCTAAGTCGTCGGTTGGTCCTGATAGTATTCTGCCGTATGTAGTGAAAGGATATGCTGAAGGTCTCAGGGACCCGTTACACATTATATTTAATTTAGCCATACAAACTTATACATTCCCTGACACCTGAAAAATCACTCGTGTCTGCCCTATACTAAAATCGGGAGATCCATCACTAATTAATAACTACCGTCCTATATCTATTTTATCGGCAGTAGCCAAGGTATTTGAATTCATATTGCACGGAAGAATATCAATATTTCTCAGGCCACTTGTAACAGATAACCAACATGGTTTCCTATCTAGGAAATCTACAGTGATGAATGCAACTAATTTTACTCAAATTATATCTGAAGAGTTAGATAAAGGAGGGCAAATGGATATCATATTTACAGATTTTGAGAAAGCGTTCGACACAATAAATCATGATATCCTTCTTAACAAATTGTGTATTTTGGGATTCTCCCACCCATTACTCCAATTATTCAGCTCCTACCTCAGAGACAAGAAACAATTTGTTTTGTTCCAGAAAATTGTCCCAAAGGAATACATAGTTCATTCAGGAATACCCCAAAGCTCGAATCTTGGACCTTAGATTTTGCTAGCAATGATAAACGATTTGCCACGTTGAATAGTACACTCAAATAGTCATTAATAAACAGATTACTTCAAAAATTTTAAATCAATTTCTTCCACTAATGACTGCGCTCGACTACAAAATGACCTAAATAATATACACAAATGGAGTATAGAATACAAATTATACTTTAACGTACTGAAGTGTGTTGTTATGACCTTCATACTGTAACGTGTTTTTCGAGGGTTTTTTATGCAACTGGCATAAGTCAGTAGGAAGCCATTCTATATTTATTTACGCGGCAAATTGTTCAGCCAAGAGAATTTTTCATGTTAATTTATTATTATTATTAATTTATTATAATTATTATTAAGGTATTTTTGGAGCATTTTATAAAAATTATTAGCATTCAGATAGGTTTTCTATGTCTTAGAAAACGCTATCAAGCAAATTATTACGAACGACAATATCATAGAAAATTATGTGATTGCGGAATTTTACGGAGTTTTCGTCAGTTAGGGTATATCGAGAGACGTGACTCACTGGGAATTCAAGTACACGCTTAATCTTGTCGGAAAGCATGACGCAATCCTGGGTCGCAGCGTCCAGGAAAGGCGAATAGTTGGAACGGAAATCGACTTCATCATCGCCGCGCCGTGTGTAATGACCCGGAGGAGGGGAAGATCGCGTGGTGGGTCAGCCAATCAGTGAGGACCACGCAAGCTACAAGTCGGATGAAGAGTGGGGAAATGGCGGGTGCATATATCGTTCGACGCGCCGTGGAACGAAGACAATCTGTGAAATACTTGACGAGTATGGGTGTGCGTGCGAGTGGCTCCGATGTTCGGTGGAGTTAGCGACTATCTGTATAGAATTTAACGAGTACGGTTGTACGAGGGAATCGCTCCGATGTTCCGTGGATTGGAGGACTAACTTTTGTAAAACTTAACCAGTGCGGTTGTACGAGTGTTTGGGTCCGAGGTACGGACCATAGAATTATCTAATCTACCAGAATCTCATCAAATATCGACGAAGATGTCGACGTCCAGGAGACTGTGGGAAGCTCACAGCATCATCCAGTACGAGGGAAATGTTTCGGCAATTTCCAGTGGTAAGCGCGAATGACGCAGAAATACGCAATCTCTCATTTCTCTTGGTTTTATATTTCATATTTCAGTAACTTCATAGCTTGGGAATAAGAGTAAAAGCAATAATTTATCAGACTCCGTTTTCACGTAATTTTCTATCGGTAATATTAAAATCACAACGCTCCTATTTAAATTTTAAACTTATTATTATTATTAATTTTGCTATTCTTGTTTTATATAATAAATTCATTTCTTTTACAATGCAATCTTTGCTTTCAGTAGGTAGCATTAGATATAGACCAATTCCTTCTCCTGATACAATTGTTTGTTTGGTTAATGATCAAATCATACCACGAACTGAGTGAATAGAGTCTTGAAGGTGTTCTGCCAGAGCTAGACGTTGTTAAATACAAATTTAGATTTCAACATTGCATTGAGGTCTTGGCGCCCATTAAAACAACATAGCTTAGGCAAAGGGGGGGCTAGCAATTCTGCTACATTTGTACGCTCAACGTGGAGCAAAGTAAATACCGTTTCACTTGTCATCCCAGCCTAAGCGAACCTGCTACAATACGTAAGAAGAACCCAATCACATTTGTTTATGGAATTGGACCTGTCATTGCAATCAGTAAGCGAGAAGAAAGATCGAATCCTGTTTGACCGAGAGCTTGCTTTCACTTGTCATGTGCAAAAGACAGTCGGGGATGCCTGCCGCATGTTAGGGTTTATAATAAGAAACACTAAGCCATTCATTAGGACCAGTACCTGCATAAACCTTTATATTGCCATGGTGAGATCCAAGCTAGAGTACGCCAGCCAAGTATGGAGTCCCTGGCAGAAAACCTGCATTAAATCCCTTGAGCAAGTTCAAAAGAAATTCCTCAGATATTTACACCTCAAAATAACGGGCAATTACCCACTTATGAACTTATGATGAATTTCGCCATGACTAGTTTGGAGTCTCGAAGGCAGGTGAATGATATGAAATTTTCCTATCGCTCCTAAATTTCAACATCCCTCGCTTAGCTACAAGATCAATCATAACATTCTAAAATGATATAACAAATACTACTCACATAACAATTCACCAGTATTTACAACGATGCAGTTCGTGTAAACTGGAAAGTAGATTTCTGTCTCACAATTAGACCGTTCTTGGAAATAATAATCCAGTCAATTTATTCATATTTGAAATAAAATTATCTATGACGCAAAACACAACCAACAATGTATATATGTGGATAGGTCTGTTCCCTAGTTATTCAAGTTACCTTTTAGTTTTCTATTTAATAATTTCGAAACCTGTGTTTATATTTGACATTAGATAAAATTTAGATTTTTTATATTATATTTTACTACCATGCATTAACATCTGTGTGAACTTCCTACTTTTAAGAATTACATTTAGATATTCATACTTAATGTATGGAAATGTGTCTTACTGTGTAGGTGCACTGTCATTGGGGTGCACACCGAGCCCTGTTGTGTACCATCAACAAATACATAAATAAATAAATAAATAAACACAAATGAATACAGTATCATCATGCTGTGCAGTCGAAGGTCATGGTTGAAAAGCGACACAGAGTTATTGTCTGTGTGGATTAGGTCAGTTCCCCTGTTAAACACAGTAACAGCATACCGCTGTAGGAGGGACAATAATGATAACAACAACAAAATGTACAATATACAGTCACGTCTTTGATTCACACGAAACTCACCATAGCAAGTAGTACGAGGCTTTGTCTAATATTACTACCAAGTCGAGTGCATAGAACACGTTGCACCCAAAACAAGTCTCCAGCTCAGAGATAAAAATTGTGTGTTTAGATGCTAATATTTCTGGAACGTAGAGTACTTTTTTAGTAGGGGTCGACGGTGCACCGATTTTTCGGTTTCGGTACGGTACAAAGGAAATTACCGACCTCGGTTCGGTACAAGAGACACAAATACCGTAATTTAAGGAAACCTTTTTTTAGACATACAAAGTATTGTCCTTTATCAACAATGTTTTACTTCAATAGTTAGTTAAATACAGTAAAACTTCTTGTATACGGTTCATATTTATACGGTTTCTATACGATTTTTCCTGGTCCCGGCAAAATGCCTATACTTTCCATGTTAATTTATCTCCGATATACGTCTTACATTTATTCGTTTTTCACGCTTATACGATCATATTTTAAGTCCCTTGCAATATAAAGCGTCATTTATACGTTGCGTGTTCTGAGAAAGTACGTATGTTCGAATGCAAACTTTTGTTACCGCCTGTACTTCCCTTCGGAAGGATGCACCGCGTGCTATATTATGTTACGATGGCCTTGAGCGACACCGGTGGTCACGGCGACACTCGCTTGCCAGAGTGTCGTAACAAGGAAGAACAGCTTGCGTAATAAGCAAGCGCTATTATTGTGTTAGCCTTTCTAAATAACAGGAAGCGGCCATAAAACAGAGTTAGACAGCATCTGAAGCTTATGTTAAGATGAGCGGATGGGTTTTACGATCGCCAATATATTTAAAAAAATATTATTTCCGCTTTTATAATTTTCATTCGTGGTTTTTTTTAGGACTTCTCGTCAAACCATTAAAAATACGCGATTGATTCTGTGTTATAATAATCTTGCGTCTTCAGACAAATGAAAATCCATTAATTTAGGCCTACACTACGGTATTTTATTAATGACGATGAAGAGCCGCAGAATAATACAGTGGATTTTAATGATGCTGTCAATGCTCTATGGACTATCAAACATTTTGTGACGCACCATAACGTTTCTGAGGAAATAATGGCCGAATTATATCAGTTTGAAAATACTGTTCACGCCGTGGCCGCGGCCAACAATAAACAAGCCAAGATAACAAACTACTTCGTAAAGTGACTCAATTTTCTTTGTTTTGTTATATCTGAGTGCATTTTTCTTGTAGTTGTTTTGTTAAATATTGCCGATTATAGTTAAACAATCGCATTATTATTTCTTGTATTTCACTTCTTAACGGGAACCCTCGTTCGCCCCGCCGCCCGCGTTGCTAGCCTGTCTCCCGCCAGGCACTTTGCCGTAATGCGTAGCTCGCGCGGCACAGTCATTGAGTAGACTATAGCCTATAGTTCACAGCTGGTGCTGAAAATGTTCGCCATTCATTGCTACACATCGCTGGCACCTCTTCATGAAGTTGTCATTTACGTTCTGAAGTTCCTCAGCACCGATTGACTCTATTTCAGCTGTAATATATCTTAGTCCAAAGAATATGGACTGTTAAAGCCGTGGCGTCAAGGAGCGCATTACGGCAAAGTGCTTGGCGAGAACCGGCTCGCGGCACGAGAGAGGGTCCCCGTCGCTTTTAAAACAAAGTCCCTGCATAACCCATATTGTCACATACATTTTGCAGTTTTTATTTGCCGACTTTCATTTACGCGTTTTTCACATTTATGCGTGTTTTTTTCCTTTGGTCCCCTGGATATCGTATAAGTGAAGTTTTACTACTAGAGCACAATAACTCTTCTGATTAATAAAATTAAATTATGGACTTAAGTGTTCCAGTGTGAGCCTAATGTCTATTTAATGTATGCATCAATTGGCTTACTCCACACTAAAATGGCAAGTTTGAAAGTTAATGGAACATTGTATGAGATTATTAGCTGTACATTTTTTCTGTATTTTAAATAAAAATTGTGCTATTTGGCAAGTATTTGGTTTACTGTATAATCATTAGAACTCATGTGTTACTTTTTTCTTAATGGTTTACTCGAATTTAGCATGTTAAAATCAGCCGAGCTGTACCGAACCGATTTTGTACCGAGAAACGAAGTACATTTTTTTTACCGAACCAAACCGTACCGAACCCAAATTTTCAGTACCGAAGACCCCTATTTTTTAGTACTATAAAAGGCATTATTATTCTAGTTTATACCACAGCGAGATTCTTTGTGAGAGCAACAAACACGAATGTGCTATGCAACAATTATGCAATGAAATTTTATAAACCAATTTTGTGTGTTTGAAAAGTAGAGTGCGACGATTATGCAAGGAAAAATGGTAATCTGAAACCCTAACTTGGTGCCAACTGCGTGCTGTGTCATTGTTGATGGAGGCATTATACTCTGTGAGCTGCCAGAAGAGGATTGACAGTTCTCGTCTCGCCATGTGGTCTGAGAACGAGGTTGCCAAACTGTATGAGACAGAGATACAGCTGACCAGGCACTGAAGCACGTGGGCTGTAATATTGCAACGCAGAGTATTATGACATCAACTATGCGAACATGGATTGGTCAAGAGGCAGATGGGTGATGACTGACGTGGAATTTCCGGCGAAATGTCAATCCTATTCAGGCAGCTCACAGAGTATAAGTCAATGAATACATGGAAATGTCTCCCAAACAAAAGCAAAATGACAATGAATTCACATAATTCTTCACTGAATGATACGGGCATTGTGAAATATGGCATACTGGACCACTAAAATAATGTCATCTATATAATCTTTAAACTTTTGTAAGGATTATCCAGCTAGAAAATGCTAAATTTCCTTGTTGGCTAGATGAACTACATCAGGGCATGTGAATCGCATGTTAATTAAATTAATTTTTGTGTTATTTCTCTCTTAATTCCTGCCGCTCCTTCCGGAGCATAGGGCCTTGGCGAAATTTCTCCACGCAGTACGGTTCCTGGCTATTCTCTTCACTTGACTCCAGTTCTTGTCCTCCTCTGCAATTTCATTTTCGATCGTCCTCTTCCAGGTCTTCTTAGGTCGACCTCGCTTCCTGGCACCTTGAGGATTCCAGTCTAGCGCCGCCCTCTCAACAGCTCCGTCCGGCTTCCTTAGTGTGTGACCGATCCAGCGCCATTTCCTCTCCTTGATCTGGATGCTAATCGGTTGTTGATTGGTGATGGTCCAAAGATCTTCGTTTGAGATTATGTCTGGCCACCTCACATTCATGATGTGACGCAGACATCTGTTAATGAACACCTGTAGCTGGTTGTTGATCGGTTTTGTGACTTTCCATGTTTCACAGCCATAGAGAAGAATCGACTTTACGTTGCTATTGAAAAGGCGGAGCTTGGTCTTCCTGGAAATGTTTCTATTTCTCCAGATGGGGTAGAGCTGGACAAAGGCACCATTTGCCTTCCTGATACGGCTTCGAACATCTTCATCTGCTCCCCCATCATTTGTGACTATACTCCCAAGGTAGAGGAAGGACTCAACTCGCTCAATTTCCTTTCCGTTGACTGTCAAGCTAGTCGTGATGTCAGAATTTATCCTCCTCTCTTTGGTCTTGTTGGTGTTAATCATCAGTCCTGCACGTTCTGCTTCTCTCTGCAACCTCCCCAGCTTATCTTCTATGTCTCGGTACCGTTGTGCCATAAGACAAATGTCGTCCGCGAAATCCAGATCTTCAAGCCTGTCATTTATACCCCATTGAATACCCCTCTTCCGTCCTCCCATTACCTTCTTCATCACACTATCCAGGACCAACAGGAACAAAGTGGGGGAAAGGACACACCCCTGTCTCACTCCGGAACTGACCTTTATCTTTTCTGTTAATTTGCCTTCGTGTAGAACCTGGCACTCATACCCTTCGTACATCTCTTCCATGATTCTGATGATCTTTGTTGGAATTTTATATTCCTCGAGGGTCTTCCACATGATTCTTTGATTTACGGAGTCGAAAGCTTTCTCGAAGTCAACAAATGTGAGGTAAAGGGTATTCCGCCACTCCACACTCTGCTCCAGGATGATTCGGAGGGTGTTGATGAGATCCACTCAGCTGCGATGTTGTCGAAATCCAGCCTGTTCCTTCCGAAGCCTTTTTTCTACGCAGTCTTTTATACGATTCAGGATGACTCTCGCCAGTACTTTGCTTGGAATGGACAGCAAGGTGATTCCCCTCCAGTTATTACAGTTTGTGGTGTCCCCTTTCTTCGGTAACTTGACGATCAACCCCTTCTTCCAGTCGGTTGGTATTTTCTCCTCCTTCCAGATCTTCTCCAACAGCGGGTGCAGCAGATTGATCGTGATATCCAGGTCTGCTTTCAATACTTCCGCTGGGATATTATCCAGACCTGGTGCCTTCCCGCACTTTATCTGCTTCAACGCTGTCCGTATTTCGCCCCGAGTTGGGGAGTCGAGGCTGTTGTCCGGGTCACTTTCTGCTTCCTCTTCATCTCCTCCTCGCTGCTTACTTTCTGGTCCTCTATCTCTATTAAGAACCTCCGCAAAGTGTTCTCTCCATCTAGTCAGCTGCTGTTCACACGTCGTTGTGTTATTTAGTTTAAGATAATTTTCCATTAGTTGACTAATTACAGTAATTTTATTCTTATGCCAAAATATACACTTTCATATGGGTTACCTGCCTTGTGAACTGAAGAAGGAACTAAGTCAAAACGTTTTGAATATTTCTTAGATACTTCCTAAAATACGGTATAAGAAAATAATTCCATTTCCAATGTTCATAATTTAGCATACAACAAGTATGGAAAATCTGAAAGACATTGTTGTTGAACATTTTAATTATAAGACATTTATTTACTTTCCTGAAAACTACAAACTGATGACTTAGTTCCTTTCTCCAGCTTCAAGAATGGATACAGTAGGATTCAAACCCAACTTCTTCTCAGTTGTCCTCACATGAGGTTGGGTGTATGTCCTTCCAGTGTCATGCCATTATACAACCTGTGACAATAAAGTTCGGTGAATAGTCCTGTACTATCAACATAGATGAACAATGCACGACTATCCTTCGAAATAGTCCCCTCCCGTAACTATGCAATGCTGAGATCGGCGATACATGTTCTGGAAACTTTGCAAGAAGGCGTCCTTAAGCCTCGTCACGTTGCGTTCGGTGACCGAAAGGTTCGGTGAATGGGTCTATATTACGAACGGATTGTTGGCTTACCTGAAACAGCAGTTACTGTCCTTCGAAGTAATCCCCGTGGATGGTTATGCACTTCTGAGAATGTCTGTACAAGTCCTGGAAACTCTTTAGGGATAGCCTTCAGTTGATTCGTCACATTACGTCCGAAATGTCCGAAAACCTCTGGCTCTTCAGGGTTTTTCGGTGACCCTGGACCCCGCCATTCCATACATTGACGGACTTCAGGGTTGTACCTCAGACACCAGGTCTCGTCGCCCGTGACGATGGTTTTCAAAGCCATTCCATTCCACAGAACATTCACCCTTCTCACTGCCACCCGCCGAACAAGTGTGCATGGTAGGTTGCATTAATTCATTCTTCTCACTGCCACCTGCCGAACAGGTGTACATGATAAGTTGCATAAATTCATCCTTCCAATAGCGCACTGTGTTAAACAGGTTTTACACGTTGCGTTGTGTGTCGCCAATGTTGCCAGGTCGACCGTTCTGACTTCATTCACCGAACGCAACGTGACGAGGCTTTTGAACACCATCCGAAAGGACGCCTTCTTGCAAAGTTTCCAAGACCTGTATCGCCGATCTCAGCATTGCATAGTTATGGGAGTGGGCTATTTCTAAGGACAGTAGGGTCACTGTCGAGCATTGTTCATCTATGTTGATAGTGCAGGAGTATTCACCAAACTTTATTTCCACAGGTTGTATAAATCCTCCAAGGCAGAGCCAGGAATTGAACAGGTGTGTCTGAATTGGGAGCTAATATCCTTACCTTACCATGGTGACAGCAATGTCAAAAGAGGCATATTACTGCATATTACAATACCTGATTCATTAACTGGTAGATATCTGAAGGGCAGGCATCAGGTTGAGGGAGGCGTTCTCCTTCACGGTCTATTTTAACCAGGATCTGAGTACCATTCAGTCCAGCCCATGGCTCTTCACCAAATGTAAACATCTCCCACAATGTCACCCCAAACATCCATGAATCTGTAATCAAAAATTTTCAACAGATTGATGATTATGATGATGATAATTGTTGTTTTAAGGGGTCTAACATCTAGGTCATCAGCCCCTAATGGTCTGGGTGATAGCGAAAATGACAATGAAATGAAAATCATAATGAAAATTAAGTGAGACTGAAAATACTTACAAAATGGAACTCAGATTGAAACGACGCCAAAATGGAGAGTGGAAATACTTACAAAAAGGGATTTAGAAGGAAAATACTCACAAAAGGAATAGATTGAAAACCACGCACAAATGTAGGTTAGGTTCGAAATACGTACAAAATGCCATGTAGAGTCGAAATACTTACAAAATGCAATTTAGATTGAAAAAGCCCATTTCAGATTCAAAATACTCACAAAGTACAATTGAAATTGAAAATACTTACAAAATGCAATTGAAATTGAAAATGCTTACAAAATGTACGGTAGATTCAAACTTCTTAGTTACATTGACAATACTTACAAAAAGCAATTTAGATTGAAAATACTTACAAAATGAAATTGAGAATCAAAATACTTACAAAATACTTACTAAATGCCCACCATGCAATATAGATTGAAAATACATGCGAAATGCAGTTTAGGTTGAAAATACTTATAAAATACAATTGAAATTCAAAATATTCACTCAAGTGCCAGTCCCTACATTGAAAGACTTACTAAAAAGCAATTTAGATTATCAATCCTTACAAAATGCAATTGAGGTTGGAAATACTTGCAAAATGCAATTTAGATCGAAAAGACTTACAAAATGCAACTTAGAAAATGTTGTGTAGATTCAAAAAATTCGCTTAAGGCAATTTGGATATACATGGAGCCAATTAACAAAAACAGTGCGGGAATCTTGAAGAGAAAAGGAAGTATAATGAAAAGAAAACAAGAAGTCTGACCCCTCGAAGAATGAGGGATCAGAAAAGATGAGACGGGCCAATTAAGGCGGGAAAGTGAAAGACTCCCTAGGCCTCGGATACCCTAATACAGTCGGGGTCGGAAGAGAACAAGAGTTGACCAAGGGAGGCCGACAGGAAAGAAGACGGAGAGGAGCCCGGCACAAGTAAGTGGAAGCAATGCCGGCCGAACTCAGCGGGGTCCGGTGGTTGCCAACCCATGCCCCGCAAGTTGTGAGCCTCTGGGGGATCAACAGATTGAATCGATACTCTCATATAAAACTTAAAGCCATTTTACTCAGTTTTGCTTTGTTAGATTCTATGTAAAAATGTTCTTCAGTCGGTCAATATGTATAAGGAAGCCCAATTATCTTGGGCTGTTAATATTAATACCGTATTTGCTCGCATAATCATTAGCATCGCATAATCGTTCCACCCTACTTTTCAAATACAAAAAATTGGTTATAAAATTTCATCGCATAATCGTCACAGAGCACATTCGTATTCATCGCCGGTCAGTTGCACATGCTGCCACAAGCTTATAACCTGGAGTGACCTTGTCAGAAGAAAATAGTCTGTGCTTGCGAGCTATGATGCACGCTATGGAAGAGATCGGCATCGTCACAGCACATTCGTATTTATGTATCAACTGGTTGCCCACACCGCTGCGAACCTATAACCTGGCGTGGCCTTCTCAGAAGAATGTAGTCTTGTCACTGTACTGTACTTGCAGCCTATGACCACGCGATGTGAAAAGCCAGCATGATCACTTAGCACATTCGTATTTGTGTGCTGGTCGGTTGCACATGCTCCCGCGAGATTATAATATGGCGTGACCTTATCAGAAGAAACGAGTCTCTCTCTCTGCCAGCAGGCTATGACTCACGCTATGCGAGCAGCCGGCAAGCAGCATGCTAGGCAACCGTCGTGTTCAACGACAGTCCAGGAATATGACACTTGTATGGACCCATCCCTTCCGCGAGTTGGACCCGGAATGACTAGATTCAATAAGCCATCGTACGAAACGCTGTTAATCTCAGTGAAAACAGGCCCAACTGCTATTGGCGGAACCTTACGCAAGGGGCACCCTGCGAGAGCCTAGCATCAGCTACTTCCGTGGATTCGACGCAACAGAGACCTGTGCGTGATGTTACAAGTGGTGTTCGCAATGAGAAAATAAAAAAATTGTACGGCTATCTTGATGAAAGTGAAATACACGGAATTACAAATTAAGCAAATAAATAATATTAAGAAAATGCACAAGCATGCAGCAAATAGTGATAGGGTATACTGAAAACGAAATTTTGGTTTTTCTTCTTTGAACTTAAATATTCTTCGCATAATCGTCACACCCTTCCGCGAACTATCAGCTAAAAATATGCGACGAATATGCGAGGAAATACGGTCCATGCACGAACCGCTTTTGTGACGAGAAACCATTGATGCGATTAATTCATTTCCGAGGCCCTGTCACGAGGCAGGTCGCCCCCTGAAAAAAGAATTTTGATAAATGAATTATAGTACAACCCTGAACGGTGGATCACTCGGCTCATGGGTCGATGAACACAGCAAATTGCTCGTCGACATCGGTATATTCTAAGCAAATACCTGAAATAAAATATACATTTCAACACTTAAATAAGAAGCAGCCCAAGATAATTGGTCTTCCCTAGGAATGTTGTCAGAAGAACATTTTTACATAGAATTGGTACTCTATCCTATATGAACTTTAAAAGAGAAAGAAGAAAGAAAAGTGATTAAAAACACCAAATAATTACTTTGTTAAAATAATACATGCAAAATTTCAAAAATTATGTGCTTAATTTCTGTCTTCTTTTCATAAAAGAATATTGACAAGTGAACAGTGTTAGGATGCGGTGCCAAAGAATCCACTCCAACAATGGCTGAAAAGTCCTGGTTCGAAGATGAAACACAATGATCACAACATAGCAAGACCCCACATATAATATGGCTCGAAGTATTTCAAGGTAAGCATTTATTGTAATACCAAAATTATGACTTCCAGGTCTTCCATTGAAACCATTTCAGTGAAAAATTAAAATCCACAGCCTGCTTCCAGTCGACCGACCGGGTCAGGAATGGAATGAATGAAGCTCCCATCTAGCGGCGAGGATATGAACCGTGCAGGCTGCCGAAGCCTGTCGCACTCCTCTGAGAAACCATTTCGGTAATGATGGCAATTTTATACTTGATATTAAGTTGTACAGCACATTCTCTCCTTCAGAATATTCTACTCCAGTTTCCCCCACAACAACAACAACAAAACAAGAACTGTGAACATCTGTCCCAATTAATTTATGCATCAGTCATAAACAGATATTTTCATTCATGTGTTAATATGGCAGATCCCACAAATTTCAGCTTATACTGACAGCAAAAACATACAATCATCTCTACAACAATGAATACAAAAAGTGGTGAATCTTTCATATATAAGGGCCATTGAAAAAGAAACGAGCCAGAGGCTATAACATGGAAACCAGTACCATTCTTTCAAGAGTATTTCCCAGCACTCTTTCGGGTACTTGTCACACTGCGAAGCAAGGCGGTGAATGGCCGTCTCGTAAAATTCCTGGGGATGCGTTGTGAACCAGTTCCGAACATACTGCTTGACGTTGTCGTCCGAGGTAAATCGTTTGCCTCACAGCGCCTTCTTCAGCTCACCAAAAATGGCATAATCGTAGAGAGACAGGTCTGGACTGTATGGAGGGTGACTGAGGACCTCCCTTTTGAATGTCTGCAAGAGCTTCTTGACCGCGTTGGCTGTATGGGGTCTTGCATTGTCATGGAGCAGAATTATCACACAGGTGAGCTGTCCAGGTCGTTTCAATTTGATCACTGTGCGAAGGGAGGTCAACGTTTGCTGCGAGTAACACTGCGCATTCACCATTGTCCCATGCTGCAGTAAGTCGATAAGAAGGGGCCCCTTTTAGTCAAAGAAGAAGCCGAGCATAACCATCCTCGTACTCGTGTGGACGTACTTGGACCTTTTGGGTGGCAGCGAGCCTGCATGATTCCACTGGCGACTTTGTCTTTTTGACTCGGGTTCAAAGTGATGGCCCCATGTCTCGTCTCCTGCGACCACCTGTGCCAAGAACGCATTCCCTTCCTTGGCATAGCGCAGCAGATGTTCCAGAGAGAGTCCTATTCGACATGCTTCATGTGCTGGTTGAAGACTGTGAGGCACCCATTGGCCACACTTTTTGCGAAATTGCAATCGGTCTTAATGATGGCGTGAATACTTCTGACACTCACTCCGACCTCTGCGGCAATCGCTGTTACTGAACTCACCCGTCTTGCATGATGTGCGCATCCACCTGCTGGACAGTGTTATTGATAATGCAGTGTGGAACTCCAGACCGTGCATCATCGGCCAACGACATCCGTCCTTCCCTGAATCTCTTGTGCCATGCCTTAACCCTTGCCATGGATAGGCAGTGCTCTCCATACATTTGTGCCATTCTTCAATGAATTTCCGTTCCCCGCACTCCTTCCGCTGTAGGGAAACACACTACACCCCTTCGCTCTTCTTTTGGAGCCTCCACGTTACTAGTTTCCGCACGACTGAGAGCAGTAGACTGGCAACACGTGTGCTTGCTTGCTCTGACGTCACATGGCTGTGTGCCCATGTCCCACTAGCAACGAGTACAGTACCTCAGCATTCTAATAGGGACCGCACCGTTATCCCCAAGCCAGGGCATTACGATTCGTTCAGTGGTTTTTATTTTATAGCCTCCGGCACTCATATTGCAAATTATTTCCTGTACTTAGCTGATAATTGGCAGAATGGGATAACTGCAATCAATATTGGTTCTATTTTCTTAACTTACATTATGCAAAGCACCAAAAACAATAACCAAGTGGATCACGAAGCTAAGATGTCACTTGTTTCTCAATGACAAAATATATTCTCTAGCCACACCTATTAATGATTGGTCAAGTTTTGTATTATTTGATGCTGTAAGGCAGTACCGAACAGGTATTCCCGATTCCCACTAGTAGCAGCCAATCCAGAAAGATAGCTACAAAAAATAAAAATAAATAATAATTCAAGAACATCCTGTAATTTTCTTTCCAGTCACATAATGTTTTAAGGCCATTTATATGGGTAGAGGGGAGGGGGCAGCCAACTTCTAGAACGAGAATTTATAATTATGTTCACAAACCATACCACCACATTTGTTATGTCCCGCTCCTTAAAACAAAAATACACTGAAGAAAATGGAAATTGCAACACCATGAAGGCATTAGTCGTTTGTGTTGATTTTCGAGATATGGAACGATGCCATGTAGGTATGTAAACGATCAAAGTTTCAGACCCATTGGATTGTTGCTACAGGTCTCCCCCACGTGATTGGTCGCGGAGGAATTAACTCCAGTATACGGACTCTGGTGTAGCGTAGTTGACTTGCAGTCTGTGCAGTGAAGTGTTCCCCGTCAAACATGCCTCGACGACAGAGAAGAGCACGCTATCAACAACTGTCGTCGTTTGAGAGGGCTTGGATAATTGGGCTGTGTGAGGCTGGATTATCGCTAAGAACTGTCGCTGCATGTGTTGGTCGACAGGCATCTATGGTACAACGTGTATGGCAGCAGTGGTCAAATGAAGGTACCCACACTCGTAGACCTGGCACAGGCCCAGCGTGACACACAACTGTGAGAGAGGATCGCCGCATCATTCGGATGGCCCGGATGGAACCCCATGCAACAGCAGCGCAAATTCAAGCAGCTGTGGCACCCCATGGTACACAACAAACAGTTGGTAATCGCCTGCGTGCAGCTGGCTTACGATCCCGTGTCTCTGCAGAACAGCACAACCCCACAACAGCGACGAGTAAGGCTGGCCTGATGTCGAGAACGATCGACGTGGGTCGACGAATGGCATAGGGTCGCCTTTAGTGATGAATCACGCTTCTGTCTTGCCCGCAGTGATCGCCGGAATCGTGTGCGCCGACGTACCGGGGAGAGGGGCCGCCCAGACCTTATTGTCGAGAGGCACACAGGGCCAACACCAAGCATTATGGTCTGGGGAGCTCTTGGCTTTAATGTGAAATCACAATTAGTGCTTGTTGAGGGCACTATGACTGCTCGACAGTACGTTGATTGTGTATTCAATCCAGTGGTTGTCCCTATGATGGCGAACATTGCAAATGGGATGTTTCAGCAGGACAATGCCTGGGTTCACACTGCACGCATCTCCAGAGAAGCTCTCCACGACATCACAACCTTAGAATGGCCCGCCAGATCCCCGGACCTCAGTCCTATTGAGCATGTGTGGGAAATGATGGGTCGGCAACTGGCCAACTGACCTCAGCCACCCACAACTCTGGAACAACTGACCCATGCAGTGCAGCAAGCATGGGCCACAATTCCTCAGGAAGCGATCCAGGGCCTTATTGACTCCATGCCTCTCCGAATTCATCAATGTATTGCAGCTCGTGGTGGGCACATCCTGTATTGATTGTTGTCCAAACTTGCGGTCAGAGGGACCTGAAAGTGTAATCATCGAATCACAACCGAACACTCGTCCTGCATGTTCAATTGCAGCAATGTAACATTACTCCTTCTGGGTGTTGCAATTTCCATTTTCTTCAGTGTAAATAACTTCACGGGAGTACGTACCTGATTTTTGTAAAAAAAAATTGGGGAATTTAGTTTTAAATTGGTGTTCTTTGTCATGTATACAACATTACTCAAAATCACATTCCAAGTGTCCATAATTTCTATATTCCATGGCCCCTACGATCTATAAGTGCCATGCTCCCCCTCCACACGCATGACTTTATTACCGGTATTTGATAACTTTCGAGGAAATGAAGCTGCATTTGAGAACATAGCCTGGTTTTGAAGGTAATTCGTTGCTAAGCAATTATTGTTTTGTCAACATCGTGTCATGCTGCTGTGATTGTTTATATTTGATTAATTGGGCACATATTGTGAAATATCGTCACCTGTACTTTGAGTGTTTATTTTCAAAATGCCCAGGAATAAAATGTTTGGCACAAGTGAGAACCGTGGAAATCAATGCAGAAAACTAGAAGACATGCCTGCAGAGAGGGAAGGTTGACTCTCTTGCTATTAGGAGCAGTGAATATTTTCCCGCCACTAACATAACCTCAAAAAACAACAGTGAGGCAGTAGTTCTCGTGTAAATACATGTCATAGAGAGCAGGCAGCTTCAAAAAATGTGAGTAAGGAATATGATTCAGGTAGCGAGTTTACTGGTGTGAATAATAATAACAACAACAACAATAACAAAATCAGTAATGTCTTGTACACAACACCACCTAATAGCTGAAGCACATTATTTGTAACCAGTAACTTATTATTTTTTTCTTTATTATTTATTGTTAAAAAGTAATTATTTCATAGTTAATTGTTGATTCATTTCGGGGCTTGCTACATCGTGGTCATTTAGCCCCTTGTACTTGCGTGTGTGAGAATTTGTCTGATAATCTGAGCTCTTGTGATGTCTGTAGAAGTGTGTGTATTTGTAATTGAGGCTATGATTGGAAAGGAGATGACCATGGCTTTCATTTAAGAACCATCCTGGCAGCAGGAGGGTTCTAATGTCAAGTACGATTTATGTAAGTTGTATAGTATAGGCACTAGCAAGTGTGCCTGTATAACCTACAGTGTGTATAATACAGTGTGATATTGCTACAGTACATGGAGCAGTAGTGGTACCTTGTATAGTATAGGCACTAGCAAGTGTGCCCGTATAACCTACAGTGTGTATAATACAGTGTGATAGTACTACAGAACATGGAGCAGTAGTGGTACCTTGTATAGTATAGGCACTAGCAAGTGTGCCTGTATAACCTACAGTGTGTATAATACAGTGTGATATTACTACAGTACATGGAGCAGTAGTGGTACCTTGTATAGTATAGGCACTAGCAAGTGTGCCCGTATAACCTACAGTGTGTATAATACAGTATGATAGTACTACAGTACATGGAGCAGTAGTGGTACCTTGTATAATATAGGCACTAGCAAGTGTGCCTGTATAACCTACAGTGTGTATAATACAGTGTGATAGTACTACAGTACATGGAGCATTAGTGGTACCTTGTATAGTATAGGCACTAGCAAGTGTGCCTGCATAACCTACAGTGTGTTTAATACAGTGTGATAGTACTACAGTACATGGAGCAGTAGTGGTACCTTGTATAGTATAGGCACTAGCAAGTGTGCCTGTATAACCTACAGTGTGTATAATACAGTGTGATAGTACTACAGTACATGGAGCAGTAGTGGTACCTTGTATTGTATAGGCACTAGCAAGTGTGCCTGTATAACCTACAGTGTGTATAATACAGTGTGATAGTACTACAGAACATGGAGCAGTAGTGGTACCTTGTATAATATAGGCACTAGCAAGTGTGCCTGTATAACCTACAGTGTGTATAATACAGTGTGATATTACTACAGTACATGGAGCAGTAGTGGTACCTTGTATAGTATAGGCACTAGCAAGTGTGCCTGTATAACCTACAGTGTGTATAATACAGTGTTACAGTACTACAGTACATGAAGCAGTAGTGGTACCTTGTATTGTATAGGCACTAGCAAGTGTGCCTGTATAACCTACAGTGTGTATAATACAGTGTTACAGTACTACGGAGCAGTAGTAGTATCTTGTATAGTATAGGCACTAGCAAGTGTGCCTGTATAACCTACAGTGTGTATAATACAGTGTGATAGTACTACAGTACATGGAGCAGTAGTGGTACCTTGTATTGTATAGGCACTAGCAAGTGTGCCTGTATAACCTACAGTGTTACAGTATATATATAGTATGATCAAGTAGGGAGTGATAGAGGAGTAACACCTCTTTAAAAAACCCTGGTCCAGCTGGCCCGGCTGCTAATACCTTGTTAGGGTCCCTTGCCAGGGTTACGGTGAAGTCCTCAACGGTACCTGCAGTGAAAGAGGTGAACTCTGGAACAGTGTGGTAGGCGGAAGGGGCAGCCTATTGCTCAGGTTTAATAGGGCAAACTATTGTCCATAGTTATGATGGGCACATTTTGGCCCTACGGCAAAATGAGTGGAGGAGGAGCCAATCACTCTCATGGCTCCCACCGGTCATAGAGGCAGAAGAGGTCAGGCCAGACGGACTGGCTGTAAAGGCGCACCTCAGTAGTACTTGAGTATGCGGCAGTTCGTTGCAGTCTCTGTGTTCGGTCCTGCATGTCTCATTCTTCGTGAGCCGCAGGATAAGGCTCAGAGATCATAGTGTGTGGGTCACGTCCTGGCAAGCTGAGATCCACCCTAAACAAATTCACGCCAGTGGCACTTCTTCCGAACGTCACTTACTTTCAAAGTCCAACGGCGATGGGATATGGACGGTGGGGGCAGGTTATGGGTGTAACTGGAAGCCCCTAGTTCGGACCTGCACGTTGGCAGCTGATGTGTGATGGTCGTCTTCCGGAGACTCTGTGACTACTCAGGAATTCGGTCCTGCATCTGTGTTTGGGCAGGCCTATTTAGGATCACCGCTGCCCACCCCACATGGGGAAGGCCCTAGAAGAGGTGGGCTAAACATCGGAAGTCACAATCTTGGTCCGGCTGGGCAACCGCACTCAGCAGGTCACCCCTCATGCAGTCGAAACTCAAAAACAGTAAAGAATCACAAATTGATTATTGGATCATGGAACATGGACAATAACGTTAGACCTGAGAGAAGGTCAGCTGTCGTAACCCATGAGTTATCAAGACTCAACGTTGACATTTCTGCTCTCAGTGAAACTAGGCTGTCTTCTGAAGGCAAGATTACTGAATCTGGAACAGGATATACCATCTTCTGGAAAGGAAAGGGGGAGGGTGAATGTCGTATTCATACCTGCCAACCTTTCAAACTGAAAAAAATCAGGGAATTTTGAACACGATCGCTGTCTAATCATATTTCTTCGAAATAGTCTATTACCGAGGGAACGATAAAATCACTCCTGAAAATTACAATAGCCTACCGGCATATTAATGCCAACATCTAAGTTATAGTCTACACAAATAATTTCACGTGTTAAACAGATACAATATTCCGCAGCCTACAACTATCTCTCACCCACAGGCTATTATGAAAACACACGCTGAATTAACCATAGAGATTCAAATCTAACTAAGCGGTACGAGTAGTTATGGAGAATTATCTATAAATTATCGATACGAAGTGAAACTGCGGTATTGAAACACACTACTACACAAGTAAAATCGACCTGTACGATGGATGACTGAAGTTTGTCATCTCGCACTTTAGGTCCGAAATTACGCACGAGAGTTTTAAAAAATCGAGAGATTTAATACGTTAAGCGGGAGGGCGGAGGAAATGGTGTAAAATCGGGAATCTCCCGCCTAAATCGGGAGAGTTGGCAGGAATGCGTATTCATGGTGTGGGCTTCGCTGTGAAGACCAAACTGGTAAATTATCACCAACTTACGCCCATTGCAATCAGCGAAAGGCTCATGACTCACCGCATACCACTCTCAGGAGGTTCCTTTATGACACTCATCTCTGCCTATGCTCCTACCTTAGATTCTGATGGTGAAGTAAAGGCTCATTTCTATAATCAGCTAAGTGAAATTATCTCCAAGGTACCATCTGCAGATAAACTCTCGCTCCTCGGTGACTTCAATGCCAGAGTTGGGAAAGATAACAGGCTATGAAATAATGTGATGGGCAAACAGGGACTTGGAAAATGTAATCCCAGTGGACTGTTGCTTCTTGGTCTTTGTGCAGAACACGAACTTTTCATTACCAACACGCAGTTCCGGCTACCTAACCGCTTCAAAACCACGTGGATGCATCCTCGTTCCAAACATTGGCACATTCTTGATTATATCATTACCCGGTAATGTGATAAGAAGGACACTTTTATTACCAGAACAGCAAGGAATATAGACGATTGCTGGACAGATCATAAACTTCTTACATGTATGCTCAGGATATCCATCAGACCTAAGCCACCTAGGAACATCAAAAATTTGCCAAGAAAGAAGTTTAATACATCCAAACTTCAGGATGAATCCATGTATATACATTTTGGAAACAGGATCGTCATCCAGTTATCAGAAAAACCAGTAACGAATGACATTCAGCAAGAATGGGCCACACTACAGAAGATTATCACACAGTCAGCTGAGGAAACCATTGGTTTTATAGTGCGGAAAAGACAAGACTGGTTTGATGACAACAATGAGGAAATTCTGTCTCTCATCAATGCCAAAAGGAATGCCTATCTTGCCCATCTTCAAGACCCAACTTCCCACACAAAGAGAGAGAAACTACTGGAACTCAAGGGTAAATGCCAGACGCAGATAAGGCAGATTAAAAATACTTGGTGGCAACAGAAGGCTCAGGAACTGCAGAGACTATCGGATGCTCGAGACTTGAGGAACTTCTATGCAGTACTCAAGGAAATATATGGACCATCTCGCTCATCATCAGGTACACTGAAAGGCACTGATAATTCTACAACCTTTACTGATAGTCAAGAAATCTTGGAACGCTGGAAGGAGCACTTCTCCAATCTCCTAAATCGTCCATCAGCAGCTGCTGAAGACTTCCTTTCTTGTGATGTGCCGCAACAACCTGAACAACTGTGGTTGGCAGTACCTCCTACTCATGATTTCAATGCAGCTCTCACCCAATTGAAACCCAGAAAAACACCTGGCCCAGATAACATCCCTCTGGAACTAATTCAAGCCGGAGGTCGTTCCCTCAAAACAAGGATTTTCACCCTTATCCTCAGAATATGGGAATCAAGAAAGGTACCTGGAGACCTAAAGAATGCCACTATCGTCACTATCTTTAAAAAGGTTGATCGCAGTGTTTGTGGCAACTACCGTGGTATATCACTGCTATCAATTGTGGGGAAGATTCTTGCAAGAATTCTACTTAACCGCCTCAAGGTTATCTCTGAGAGGATCCTCCCAGAGTCACAATGTGGATTTAGAGCTTCCAGAAGCACAAATTGACTTGATTTACTGTGTGAGACAGCTACAAGAAAAATGTAGAGAACAACAGAATCCACTCTTCTTAGTCTTTTATGACTTGGAAAAGGCATTTGATTCGGTTCCAAGACCAGCCATGTGGGCGGTGCTGAGGCGGTTTGGTTGCCCTCAGCGATTTGTAGATCTAATCAAGGCTCTCCATGATGGCATGACAGGTCAGGTTTGCCATCACAATAAGATGTCCAATGAGTTTCATATTAACCATGGACTGAAACAACGATGTGTACTGGCTCCAACGCTTTTCGTGCTGTACTTGGCTGCAATGCTTTATGATTCACCAACAAACATCCCAGGTTTGGAGGTCAAGTATCGTTTTGATGGAGGGCTTTTCAACCTAACTCGTCTCCGCTCCTTGAGGAAAACTCAGGTTACTAAGGTTACTAACATGTTGTATGCAGATGATGCAGCGTCGCCAACTCTCACACCAGAAGAGCTGCAAGAGTCAGTTAATTGTTACAAAAGTGCATGTGATCGCTTTGGTCTTACCATAAATGTCAATAAGACTATAGTCTTGGCACAACCTTCACCAGGCACACCTCTTCCTCAGTTCAATATCTCCATCTCAAATTTGCCGTTAGAACAGGTAGACCACTTCTCGTACCTGGGCAGAACCATTTCTGTGAGCTGTACCTGTGAGCAGGATGTGGATAAGAGAATTGGTGCAGCCCATGCAGCATATGGACGATTAGCGCACCGGATCTTCATGAATAAAGATCTGTCCATGAGTACAAAGCTTATGGTGTACAAAGCAGTAGTCATTTCTACATTGTTGTATGGCTGTGAAACGTGGACCTTTTACCGACGTGATCTCAGGAAGCTTGAGCGTTTCCACCTACAAAAACTTCGATCAATCCTGAGGATTAAATGGGAAGACCGCATCACCAATATTGCAGTTCTGGAAAAGGCTCAAATCAACAGCATAGAATCATCCATAATAGGTCACCAATTTAGGTGGATTGGTCATGTCCATCGGATGGATGATGTGAGATTACCTCGTCAGATGCTATATGGTGAGTTATGCTATGGCACCAGGCCTCATGGTGGTCCTAAGAGGCGCTACAAGGACCAATTTAAGCAGACCCTGAAATTGACAGGTCTTGATTCACAAACCTGGGACATGCTGGCTGAAGACCGCTCAACTTGGCCCCGTACCATCTCGGATACTGTAAAGACATTTGAAAGGGATCGACGCACACATGAAGAGGTCAAGCGTCAAGCTAGGAAACTTCCTGCAGCCCAACCACGTCCTCCTCCAGCAATACTATGTGACTTGTGTGGTCGCTTGTTCCATGCCAGGATTGGACTCTTTAGTCACCGTAAACACATCCACAAACTGGACTGAAGGAAGAAGATTTATACTCGGATTCGAGTTAAAGCCGATGATGATGATGATGATGTAAGTTGATCTTTACTGTTAATTTTCTCAGAATCTTATCTTTTTCCTTAGGTACGCAATTAATTAACATATTTCTGTAGATAAAATGATTTGTGAGTTAGGCTATAGAAAATTGTGTACCGGCTGGATCCCACGTTACTCACCAAAGAGCACGAAGACAAACCAATACCCATTACTAGGGCTCGGATGTTTAGGAAATATCATATTTTTTTCTTTGCCTCTATTTTCATGCCCGATTGGTTTCTGATTCATCACAATATAGTGGTTTTTATTTGTCATATAAATGAATATTTCGAACATTTTTTACCATTAGGTCATATTTTGAGCATTTTCGGTAGAACGTCATATTTCGGTAGTTTGACGGCAGCTGTAGGTGTGCAAACATCCTCAACTTACCGAACGGGAACTAGTGTATACAGAAATAGACTGTAAATAACCCCTCAAACATGTAATATTAGAAAATTATTATGAAAATTGGAATAAAGAATTTAGTTAACAATTTAATCTCGATGGGATTGACGCATGGATTTTTAAGTTTAAAAAACAACCATATTTAAATCAGTCATTTTCAGTTCATATTTTGTAATTTTTTAGTCATATTTCGTCTATTTTAAGGTCATATTTGCTTGCATATTCGGGCTATTTTTAGGTCTTAAACATCCAAACCCTACTCATTACCTTCTTCAGTGACATCTAAATGAAGGAGATGATTTTTTAAATGAGTATTGTTACGGTGATGACAGCTGGTTCCAGCATTACGAACCAGAAACGAAACGACAAAGCATGCAATGGCACCATTTGGATTCCCTGACGAAAAAAATAGCAAAGATAGTGTAGTCTGCTGGGAAAGATATGGGCACAGTTTTCTAGAATGCATTCAGGCTGAATTTTTAGAACCTGGGCAACCATAAATGCTGCCAGTTAAGTTGAAACGCTTCACAAGCATAGTCGTGCATTGCGTGATCAACACCCTGGAAAGTACATTATCCTGCAACACAATATCGCACACCCCCACAGTGCTAGTTTCACCAGCGAGAACATTAAAAAAATTTGAATGGGAAGTTATGCCACTTCCTCCCTACAGTCCAGACTTGGCACCTTAAATTACCATCTTTTTGGTATTGTGAAGGAGTAGATGAGAGGCCAGCACTATAAGACAAACAAGGACGCGAAGAGAAAGTGCATCAGTGCCTTCAGCGTGTCAGAACAGACTCGTACTGTCAAGGGAACTCCACAACAGTGGGAAAAAGTGTCCAAAGGAATGGAGAAAATGTTGAAAAATAAACAAAAGTTTATAGTTTGAAACAATGTCATACCTGCCAACTTTCAAAAATAGAAATCCAGAAGATCCCAAAGCGCAAAAATTTAACGTTTGCATGCATCGCATGGTCTTAAAAATAGCGAGAAAAGACTACAGGGAAAGAGATTATAAACTCTCGGTGATGTGAGACTATCTAATACATTGTGCCAGTTTCCAAAAATTCTGAAGAATATCGTTTCTTACTTGAATTCATCACGAAAACACTAAATCGCACAAAAATTTGTCACACAATTGCACGAATACCAAAATTACAGCAAGCACCGCTTGACCAAGCATTCCCGCTTACAGTCGAAGCACAAAGAGTAATATAAATGCAGCGATAATCTGCGTGATGTGATTATCGATAGACAGTTCTATCGACTTTCAGCGTAATGTCAAACGCAAGGAATTAATGACAAAAGCGCAGTGATAATCTGTGAGACGGGATTATCGATAAACTTTACAGGGTGTCTACTGTAAGGATGAAGTAAAAATTAGTTCTTTTTTAGCTACCATTTAGTTAATTTTAGTTACCTTTTTCTCGCTTGCTGAGCCCAAGGTTGCAGGTTCAAAACCTGGCGCAGTCAGCTGGCATTTGAGGGTGCGCAAATGCGAGGGAGCCGTGTCAGTACATTTACTGGCACGTTAAAGATCCCCTTCGGGGCAAATTTCCGGCACCCCGGTGTCTCTAAAAGCCAGGGTAGTTAAAAGGGACGTAAAACCAATAACATTATTATTATTATTAGTTACCTTTTAATTCAAGATACCTCTGCGGTCGGCAACCATAGAAGCTCATCGCGCGGTGAAGGAAAACAGCAATGAACTGTGTTTAAAGCAGTGAATAAACTTCAGTTATGGAGTCAAAAATTCAGATAAAAATAAATAATGGATATTTAATATAAATTTTAAGGCCTTTGTCTGGAGCGTGGCACTCTATGGAAGTGAAACTTGGACTATGTGCAGCAGAAAAAGAGGAGAATTGAAGCGTTTGAAATGTGGTGTTACAGGAGAATGATGAAGATCAGATGGGTAGGTAGGGTTACAAACGAAGAGGTATTAAGACTAGTGGGAGAAGAGGGACGTTTCTGGCGACTGCTAATGAACAGAAAAGATAGGTTGGTAGGACACATACTAATACACCCAGGAATAGCAAGCTTAGTTATGGAAGGAAGGGTCGAGGACAAGAACTGTAGGGGTAGACCGAGATTAGAATATGTTAAACAGTTTGCCTCGGACGTAGGGTGTGGTAGCTATGTAGAGATGAAACGATTAGCTCAGGACAGGGAGGCATGGACAGCTGCATCAAACCAGTCAAAAGACTGAAGACTCAAACACAATATCAGAGAGTTGATTCAGCAAATATGCCATCTTGTGTACAAGAAGTTATGATTACCAAGAAGTTGCTCTGATCTTGGCCGTTTAGGGAGATTTCCTTTGTCCCCGCGGTGTTACTTGATCGTCACAGAATTATGTCTTCGCAGTCAGGCACGGAGAAATATCGAGACGTTACACGACTGGCGCTGGTCTCAGCCGTTTGACGCGATTCGTAGTTTTTTAGATAGAACCCGGAGAAAAATCGCGATTACATAATCGGTGTCACCTTTAGTCGTTCGACGAGATTTCTATTGTCCTTGAGGTCGGGCATGGGAAAATAGGGTAAGTTATTATTACTCAATCGGCACCGCTTGCTGTCCATTTGACAAGAATCCAGTTGCACTCGTCATCGAATGTGGAGAAATATCGCGATATATCGCAATCGCTGCCGCTCTCGGTCGTTTTACGAGCCGTTATTGACATGTTGTATGATCGGCGCCGTAAATCTCGCAGTCCTCGAGGACACAAGTTCGCGGCCGGGTACAGGTTTTATAATTTTACGCAACTGGCGTCGATCGTGATGCGTTTGACGAGATTCCCGCAGGCAAGTCGTTCTGTCAGCCAGCCGTCTTGAGGATGTGACTTTGGAGGATGAACGTTCGAAGTAGGTATCAGTTATTATGAATTATTCAGAGAGGATTGCACGAATAATCCGACAAGAGTGCACATTTTCCTCCGAATTCAAATTATACACGTTTTCGAGATAACCGGTTCGATTATATATCTACTGATATCGCGCCAGGAGTTGGCAGTTGGGTTTGAACTGCAGATGTGTTCCCGCTCACTGCTTATCACGCATTCCAAAAGCATTAAGTTAGTCATTACTTGCTTCACTCACTCAGCACTTTCCTTCTCTCTCGGGCTGCGTGTTGTGTGCTGCGATGACAATGATTGGCATGCAGGGAGCCGATATATTTAGATCTGGAATAGGTGGACCGCGCATGCGTACTGCGAGAAACCCCCGCACCCCGTCACAGCGTGTTCAACTGCCATCTCCTGCCGCGATGACAGTAATGGAACCATAGTTCGAAGGAATAATAGACATAGGCCTATAACAGAGTTTCGAATTAACCACACTTGATGACGCAAATTCACTAGACGGATAAATTTTTAAAATATAGTTATGTATTTCGAAGCATGTTTGCGATTATTTTTTTAAACGGTATCATTTTGCAAGATTGCGACAATAAATTATTTCGCGTTATTTCTGGACTTCAATTTGAGATATAGAAATTTAGAGGCCAATATCAGAAATGAGAGGTTTCTGTCGAGTTTCTGAAGTTATCGCGAATAAACGTCTCGCAAAAACACAGGTTTCCAATTAATACAGAAAAATATTTCACACAAAACTATACTCTTCTTGATTCCGAAAATAAACATTGAACCGATGTATACAGTACCACTGAGGGTATCAATATGCATTTCCTTGAAGTCGTGCACGGGGAAATAGCCTATAGCTTACACAATCTGCGCCGCTTGCATGAAACTCGCTTCACTGCATCTGCGAGCCTAGCGGCGCGGGTTTAAATGATTTTAACAGACCACGGCGAATTTTCGTTACCTCCAACTATCCAGACATAAGAATTCGTTACCTTTATAAAATTAACTACTTTTTCGTTACTTTTCGTTACCGGTAGACACCCTGAGTCTTATCAGTCGATTTTCAGTCGAATTTAAACGCTCGCATCTCAGAATAGCAGCTATTATCGAAAATCAAAACTGAAATGCAATTTGGATGCACAGAACGGAAAAAAAGCTAGGGAGTTGAAAATCCGGAAAAAACTATGTTAATCCGGACAACCGGAAAACACCCCAAAAATCCAGAAACTTTCCGGGAAAAACGGAAAACTTGGCAGGTGTGTGATGTATTCAGTGTATCACAATTAATAAACATATTTTTGTAAAAAGAAATGTTGCTCATGACTTTCAGTATGCCCCTTCTACCTGTTCACACTACACTTATGTTGACCTTTGAATGTTAAGACACTGTTCATCATAAGACTGGATTAATTGTTAGATGTATAACACAACAATGATGCAGATTGCAGCCACTGTTTAATTTGTACAACCCTAGGTTAAAGTGATCCAAAATTGCTTCTACAAATGCTTGCTGTCTTGCTACTAAGCGTTCATAAACAGGTTAAGATGAAATTCGAGTAAATGATTTCCTGCCATTTATGCTCTCCCAAAATCTGTGACATTTTCCTTCACACTTCAGAAACTCCCAACTAAGGGACTTCACTTCATCTGCTCAGCTATTGCTGCCATAAAATGACACACAACTACCATATACACACATCAAAAAAAGTTTTGCATCACCTCGGTTCCCAGATCTCCGGCATATAGACGTTGACTGTGTATATTGTATCAAAGATACAGTCCCTTTGACTGTTCATAGATGTCACTAAAACTGCTCAAAGATGTAAACAACCATGCATGAGCAGGGCCTATTAGACGGAGGGGGTACGACAGCCGATCAGTTCCAGTCATTCCACCAGGACGAAGGTACGCTGCTCATGTTGTCTGTAGTTCTACCATGCCTAGAAGGTCAATACCGCAGTTCGATCGCGTCCGCATTGTTACTTTGTGTCAAGAAGGGCTCTCAACAAGGGAAGTTTCCAGGCGTCTCAGAGTGAACCAAAGCGATGTTGTTCGGACATGGAGGAGGTACAGAGATACAGGAACTGTCGATGACAGGCCTCGCTCAGGCCGCCCAAGGGCTACTACTGTAGTGGATGACCGCTACTTACGGATTGCCGCTCGGAGGAACCCTGACAGCAATGCCACCATGTTGAATAATGCGTTTCGTTCAGCCACAGGACGTCGTGTTTCAACTCAAACTGTGCGCAATAGGCTGCATGATGCGCAACTTCACTCCCGACGTCCATGGCGAGGTCCAGCTTTGCAACCCCGACACCATGCAGCGCGGTACAGATGGTCCCAACAACATGCTGAATGGACCCCACAGAATTGGCATCACGTTCTCTTCACCGATGAGTGTCGCATATGCCTTCAACCAGACAATCGTCGGAGACGTGTTTGGAGGCACCCTGGTCAGGCTGAACGTCTTAGACACACTGTCCAGCGAGTGCAGCAAGGTGGTGGTTCCCTGATGTTTTGGGGTGGCATTATGTGGGGCCGACGTACGCCACTGGTGGTCATGGAAGGCTCCGAAACGGCTTTACGATACCTGAATGACATCCTCCGACCCATAGTGCACCCATATCGGCAGAATATTGGAGAGGCATTTGTCTTCATGGACGACAATTCTCGACCTCATCGTGCACATCTTGTGAATGCGTTCCTTCAAGATAACGACATCGCTCGACTACAGTGGCCAGACATGAACCCTATCGAACATGCCTGGGATATGTTGAAAAGGGCTGTTTATGGACGTCTTGACCCACCAACCACTCTGAGAGATTTACGCCGAATTGTCGTTGAGGAGTGGGACAATTTGGACCAACAGTGTCTTGATGAACTTGTGGATAGTATGCCACGACGAATACAGGCATGCATCAATGCAAGAGGACGTGCTACTGGGTATTAGAGGTAGTGGTGTGTACTGCAATCTGGACCACAAATGCTGAAAGTCTAGCTGTATGATGGTACAACATGCAATGTGTGGGTCTCATGAGCAATAAAACGAGCTGAAATGTTGTTTGTGTTGATCTCTATTCCCTTTGTATTTAAAGGTTCCGGAACTCTTGGAACCGAGGTGATGCAAAACTTTTTTTGATGTGTGTATGATATCTTTACACCTAATATCAACATAAAGTACACTTTCATTATTTCATTAAGTAAAGAAAAAAAGCTTTTCGACCCAAGTGACGAGTTTTTTAAAATTTTGCATTTCACGCCCTGGAGATTTTGTCAGTAAATCATGGATAACAACATGACAGCAGTGGACTACTCAACATGGCAGTTCGCTGAAATAAGATTTCTAGTACAGGTTAAGAAAACCTACCTGAAGCATGGCTGAACTGCCTATGTCGGAGACTCTCGGGTGCACACCAAGGGAAAGGAACCCGTTTGTGTTCAGTCATAACATAGAAGTCTTCCTGTTGAGGAAGTGCTTGCGTTAATCCGAAGTCGCCAATTTTCACCTGCAACATCAAAATTAACAAGCATTTAGGTTACAAATAATGTGGTGTAATGAAACGGGGAAAAAAAAGGGGGGTAGTATTAGAGATGCAATCATACATCCCTTATTTTGCCATCAAAAGTCACATAATCTACTTTTTCATGTGGAATCCAACAAGTCACAGGTACAAGACATGTCACTTTCAGATTCTCGGATAGGACTACATTTACCACAATTCAAATCCAGACCTCCTTGATAACAAGCTAACCATGTCACATGCAAAATTAATCATGAGTAGTAATTTACTAGGCCATGTCAGCCACTTTCTATATCAGGTGAAACCTCAATTCATTTTCCACAGGACCCCAGGAAAAAAAAAAAAAAAAAATGGATGTAGGAAAACTATAAATGAAGGATTATGTTCCAATTGCTTAATAATCCAGTTTCTAATGAATTCTTGCTTTTATGGGAAGAAAATATAAGGCCCCAGCCAAAATATGAGAGGTTAAAGAGATGTAAGCCACTTACTAACAGTTGGCTTTTCTGGAATTAATATTCAATTATTTTGGGCATCAAATGGTATATTTTTAATGTAAGTTATGAAATCAATTAATTGACAGCAACATATTGTTCAATAGATCACAAGAACACATCCAATTCTCAACCTTAAGTGTCACGACAAATTGGAAATGTAACCATACCGCCCTTCTTCAATACACAATAAATGCTAATAATAATAATAATAATATCAGTGCCGGCCCCGTGGTGTGTGTCGGCCCCGTGGTGTTGGGGTAGCACGCCTGCCTCTCACCCCAAGGCCCCAGGTTCGATTCCCGGCTCCGACAGGGATTTTAGAAACTGACGCGAGGGCTGGAACAGGGTGCACTCAGCCTCGTGAGGACAATTGAGTAGCCGTCTGACAGTAAGGCAGCGCCCCGATCACGAAATCCATGATTAACGGCCGAGGGGACCCGATGTGCTGATCACGCGTCGCCCCAATATCTGCAGGCCAAATGGCTAGGCAGCGGTCGCTTGGTAGGCCAAGGCCCTTCATGGGCTGTAGTGCCAGGGGTTATTATTATAATAATAATATCTCACTACTCTCATTAAATACCATCAATAAATACATTATTTGGGGTTCATGGGAGTTAAACACCTGTACGATTATACTAACAGCAATAAACACTCACACCCAACAACACCAGTGTCCGCTTGAATTAATAAGAACTGATATCTGGTAGAAACATACTATATTCGGATAGAAACACATATATATAAACACTTCGCAAGATCCTCACCATATACAGACTGACTATTGGCTCCCTATCATATTAGCATGGCTACACATAATGACACACATATGGACCATCGGTGAAACGTGAAGATATGTGGTACTCACTCGTGATGATCTCTGGTAGCTAATGTTTCCTACTAACTCAGAAGTTGATTTTCCCATAGAGTTAGTCCTACTTTTACTTGTTGATTGATTTTGACTATTTCACACGCAGCCTGACTTTAATTACAGATTACTGGTTTGTTTGGCTCAATGTAGCCTGAATTTCATATTTGCACGTTTAAAACATTTTTATGTGGATTTATGATGTGGAAATGCAGTAATGACTCGTTGGTTCCGACATCCACTCGGCCGATTGAAGTTATTGCACTTGGAAGCATAATTCGCTAGTGCTGCTAAGTATATATTTCCCACGAACTTGCGTACAGGCAAGGACCCGCAAAACTGTTCATAGCTATTCGAATCTAGTGGACAGGAAGTATCCACTATAGACTACTGTCGACCAAAGTATTATGTGTACTCGAGTTTGAAGGTTGTTTGTTAAGTAACCAATAGACGTACATAAAATCCAATACCATCAACATTTTCGTCGTTCTATTCTACATTAGTTCATGTAGGTTTGGATTTTTAAATTTATATAATATTTTTTATCGCAGTTGGAACACCAAAAGTGCACGTTTTTAAGCGTGTTTCAACCATGCGTCACATTTATGAATTATTATCTCAAAAGCCCGTCATCAGATCGAATCCAAATTTTAACACAATATACATTGGAATGTTGTATAACTGGTTTATTAATTTCACAATTGTGTGTATCCAAGAAACAAAGTTGTTATCATTGTTGTAACGTAACTTTTTCTCGGCTCGGGGTGGTTGGAAAATGTAGTTCTTGGTTACGTTGTAATCGGTATACATCAAAAAGTTATGCTGTATGACTGTGAAATACGTAAATTAATTCACTTATTTTATATCGGTTTGTATTTCTACGGGGAAATAACACATGTTTCACCTGCTAGCCGCTCCGGCAAACGCTGTACAGCGTTGCTGAGATGGAGCCCATCACTTCCGAGCGAGACGCGCCATGATGCGTGTGGGCACCATTACGGCAACGCTGTACAGCGTTTGCCGGAGCGGCTAGCAGGTGAAACATGTGTTATTTCCCCGTAGAAATACAAACTGATATAAAATAAGTGAATTAATTTACGTATTTCACAGTCATACAGCATAACTTTTTGATGTATACCGATTACAACGCAACCAAGAACTACATTTTCCAACCACCCCGAGCCGAGAAAAAGTTACGTTACAACAATGATAACAACTTTGTTTCTTGGACTCACACAATTGTGAAATTAATAAACCACTTATACAACATTCCAATGTATATTGTGTTAAAATTTGGATTCGATCTGATGACGGGTTTTTGAGATAATAATTCGTAAATGTGACGCATGGTTGAAACACGCTTAAAAACTTGCACTTTTTGTGTTCCAACTGCGATAAAAAATATTAAAATTCCAAACCTACATGACCTAACGTAATATAGAACGACAAAAATGATGATGTTATTGGATTTCATGTACGTCTATTGGTTACTTCACAAACAACCTTCAAACTCGAGTGCACATAATACTTTGGTCGACAGTAGGTATAGAATTCCGTAAGAAATTCTACTTATCCAGACTGTACAGTTCCGAGTCCAATGCGATTTTGCATTATAAACCCTTATCACACAAGTTCCCCCTGAGCATTGCTAAGTTAGCATCATCATCATCATCATCATCATCTTCATTTCCCCTTTTCCAACTGACACTGGGTGGGGTCAAATATGGTTCCTCTCCACTTTGTTCTGTCGTTCCACCATTCCTCTTCCGACATGGTGTTCCAATCCAGGTTCCGTTTACTAATGCTATTCTTCACGGAGTCCTTCCAACGCATTCTTGGTCTTCCTCGTCCTCTCTTCCCTGTCATCCGCTGTTCCAGTGCTCGTCTTGGTAGCCTTACTTCATTCATCCGTTTGACATGTCCAAACCATCTCAATCTGTTTTGCTCCAGTTTGTAATTTAGTTTCTGTACTCCCAGTTCTTTCCGTATATCTTAATTTCTCACTCTGTCTCTCCTCTTTTTCTGGACCACACTTCTCAGGAATCTCATCTCAGCTGCCTGTAGTCTGCTCTCAACCCTCATAGTCATTGTCCAAGTTTCTGTTGCATATGTCATTATAGGAACATAATATGCTTTGTACATAACTTCTTCAACCTTAATTGATACTATATATCCTTGTTCCATACTAGTCCCCGTACCTGTTGGTAGAAAGCACTCCCGAGTTGTATTCTTCTGCTAATTTCCAAATCTAGTCTTCCATCTTCAGTCAGTTCACTTCGCAAGTATTTGAAGTGTTTCACCACTTCCAATTCCTTATCTCCTACTTTGATTACTCCTCTTCCTTCTATCTTACCTCTACTCACCACCACTGTTTTACTCTTCTCCACATTTATCTTCAATCCCCATTGCTCAATCTTTTCATTTATTATGTCTAACTGTTCTTGTACCTCCATCTCATCCTCGCCCCAGATCACAACATCATCTGCAAACAACATTACCTTCATCTTTGCCCTTCTGTAGTCTTTCATTGCTGCCTTCATGATGTCATCCATCACCATTAAGAACAATAATGGTGACAACACACTTCCTTGCTTTAGTCCAGTGACAATTTTAAACCATTCCGATGTCCCGACTCTAGTCTTCACACTACTGTAGCAATCCATGCACATTCCCTTTATCATTCATGTCTCTCAGGTCCTTGCCTATCCCCCTATCTGTTAAGCTTTCTCAAACTTTTGTTCTAGGGATGCTATCATATGCCTTTTCTAGATCAATAAAAGTCATTACCATATCCTTCCCTAATTCCCAACTCTTTTCAATGTTTTGTCTCAGAATGAAAATGGGTTCCACTGTTGACCTGCACCCTCTAAATCCAAATTGCTCCTCCTCTATTTGGTTTTCTACCTTTACTCTAATTCATTTTTCTAGGATTCTTTCCCTTACTTTGGCAACATGCGAGATGATGGTGATTCCTCGGTAGTTACCACACACCTTCCTGTGCTAATATGCGATCATTCAGAATTGCATGTCCTAAAATTGAGGGTTCGATCCCTTGTCACATTTGTAACGTGACAATTCCCCTCCGATGTAGTTCCCTCGAATATACAGTATATGAATGGGGACTACATCTACATTCACCAACTCCTTCAATACACGAATGACCCTAGAAATTCATAAATAATGCACTCTTCTGAAAACATACCTAATAAATACACTTCACTACATCAATACCCTTCAATATAATACAAATTGATTTTATTGACGTCATTCTGGTTTCACAAATTGTTTCCAATGTCTGTTTGTTTCTTAATGCTAACTCCCACTTCCGACATTTCTCAATGTTTCTCAGTGTCTTATAATTAACTTACACTCAATTTGTCAATTTTGACAATTTTCGACATATAATTGCGTCGCACTCACAAAATGCACATTCTTTTGCATTTGAAACTTTATATGCTCTGCTTTTCCACTATCTAATTTTTCTTCCTCCGTTGGGATTTTTCTGGTGCATTCAACTATAACCTACAAGTTTTTCAAGCAATAGACTCTCGCAAATCTAGTGTAACTAGTTATTTTCCACCATTGCAATAACTTTCTTTGCCATCAACTTTTTGTGCTACTACAGTGAACTTTTCAACTATAGTGAAAACAGTGCCTGTTCAACTTTTCATCCGCGTCGCGCTCGTCCGAGTACAATAAATACGGCCATGAACACTTTTCCAAAATCCCATTTGATTTTTCCCAAACCCTTTACTAACAAACTAAAATAATAAAATTGTTACTTTAGGTCTTTTTTCAAAGAGGTGTCACTCTACATAAGTGCCCTCCCTTATTTGCTACACGTATAACGAATTAATGTCTGTAAACCTTCGTGTCTAGTACACGCCTTAAATTATATTGTTTCTCCCTTCTAATGAGGGAATCCAATTCTTTCAACTCAAAAGTGAGTTATCTCTAGGTTTCACGAAAGGGAAACTTGCCCCATTTTTCTCGTGATCCCTACTTAAACATAGGAGTTCTAGAAACTTCCTTTCAATTTTTCTCTTCAGGTTTCACAATAAGTGACCTGCCCTATTTGTATAATCTACCCAAGTATTTCTGTATCAATACAAGAAGTTATAGAAACTTCTATTTCATTTCTTCCTGTTTTTTTGTTGTTGTTACTTTCGAAGTTGTTATTTGGTCATATTTCTAAGATACCTATCTAGAAATCCTTAAAGTACACACCTTGTACTTGATTTATTGTTTAACTTTAATTACGTCAATTATATTTAAATTTCCCATTGTTAATCTTAACATTTCCAAATCTTACGAAGATTTTAAGGCATATAAAAGGTTTAAAACCAAAAGAATTATCAATTGCCTGGCGCAAGCTTTATATGTTTTCGGAGGTCTGCGACCCCAATTGTTTATAAAAATCAAAATTATATATTTGTTACATAAACTACTTCCTTTTACATTGTTAAATAAATCAAAGATTTGTTCTTTGCTTTATCATTTCTCTAACATAACGGTTAGGCAAGATCCTGTCTTCCTTGATTCTTCCTATTTAATAAAAATAAATCTATTGATAGGGTTTTCACCACTTGTTGCATTTGAGCAAGAACTCTTAGTTATTAACTTAGTAAAGTCTCTCTTAGCTTTAATAGCTAATTCTAACTGGCCAGTAAGGCAAGCATAGCTCACTACGCCAGCTTCCTGCTTGTGGAGATATCCTCTCTAACACTTATGGTTGGTTTTTCAAAATATAAGCGTTTCTCATTGTCTAAACTTTTAGTCGGCGCCTCGCTGGGTAAAAGCTTAGTCATTTCTAAATGCAACTATTGGTACACTCACCAAAATTATTCCCAAAGGTATAATTGCTTCATCCATATCCTTCTTGGAAGCATTTGGTCACTCTTTAGAAATTCTACAATTTCAAAAATTAAAATATCGAAGCTGATTCAAATTATTTGCACTCTTCAAATTACTTGTTTAGAAACTAACTCCTTTGAACAGATACACAATAAATCTGTTACTCTTTGTCTTGCCAGACCACCACCCTTCCCCATAGCAGGCATATGTATGCTTGAGAGGGAATACACTACAGCAGCTTTCTTGCGAACAGCCAAGTTCCAGCTGCGTTTCCCGTTAGCTTCGCCCAGGTCCCTACCCACTTTAGGTATTGGAGAGCGGATTTGCAATGGCAGCTGCCTTTGAGTATACTTAAAGTTAAAATTATAACTTCTGTTGGACTCTCGTCCTATTTATCCATCCTTTTTCTCCAGTCCGAAACCAATTTCTTTTTCTTCATCATCTTCCCTTGGGGGTTAGGTTATTCCCAAGCTAATAATCTACCCACCGCTATATTCTCTTTACCCTTCATGTGAGTAATCTCCAGGTCGTACTCACTGATTGCCAAAATCCATCTTGACATCCCATTAGAGGTCATCTTACACAAACCCATAAATACTAGAGCATTATGGTCCGTGAACACCTTCAACTTGCTCCCTAGAACAAACTACGAAACTTACCAAGAGAGTACACAATAGCCAATAATTCTATCTCAGTGATAGTATAACGCTTCTCAGCCATACTCAAACCCCTACTAGCTAATGAGACTATTCCTGAATCACCTTCGTCATCATACTGGCACAGGACACCTGGAACTACTAACATACTGGCGTCAGTCATAAGGACGTAAGGACTATCTACTCTAGGGTATTTCAGCATGACTGAATCCACGAAACCTCTCAACTCAGCGAAAGCTGCCGCGTGCTCATGGTTCCACAACCATCTCCCACCCTGCTTCAACAGTTCCCTAAAAGGTTCAACCAGATTGGAATACTTTAAGACAAGCCTCCTGAAATAATTAAAAACCCCTAAATGCTTCTTAGTTGTTTGGCGTTATGTGGTGTAGCGGTATTGTTTATCTTCTCTTAATGCGTCTGTTCAGGAAAAATCCCTTGTGTGGTGATAGTATGCGCTAGGAATGTTATCTGTTGGGTTGCAAACGAAAACTTACTAAGTTTCACTGTAAACCCCCCCTCTTAATTTTCTCAAAACTATGTCCATGTGTACTAGGTGCTCCTCTTTAGTATGTGATGCAATGATAAATCGCCTATGTACATTATTACAAAATCGTGTGTGTCCCTTCCTAACACTCAATTTAATGCCCTGATTAATGCTGAACTACTAGTCTTGCACCCAAATGGTACGACACAATGCTGAAAAAAGCCACTCTTATAACTAAATGCTGCCAGCTTCCTATCTTCTACTCTTAACGGGACATGCCAAAAGCTGGCGCTAAGGTCCATGGTTGAGAACCATCTCCTACCGTTGAACATTTGAACAAGATCTTCTATACACTCAGGTCTCTGAGAATTACCTGCCATCTTAGAATTTAACTGGCGAGCGTCAATACACAAGTCTGACTGAGCCATCACTCTTACCAACAACAACAAGTGGGTTAGAATACATGCTCGTGGAAGGCTCAATAATACCTTAGTCCAACATACGGTTGATTTCATCCTCTACGGCGGTGGCATATCTGAAAAGAATGGCATATCTGGGACCAGATAATGGTGAGCTATCAGCCAGTTCAAATCGAAGAGTGTACACGTGTGTTAATCCAGGTTTGTCACTAAATACCTCCTTATTACTTAATAATACCTCAAATAAATCCTCCTTACTCACATCTCACAACTTACTATTGTCCACGGCTTCCCAAAGTAGATCACCTCGATGTTCCTCCACTGAAATATGGCATACATCTACCAAATGTACTTCCTCGTCAGACTCCCATGCTGACATCCCCTCAAACACCTTAGTAACACAAGCCTCACTCATCTCCTCAACTAGATCACATCTCATCCTAATCTCCTGATTCTTAATGCCTTTCTCCAGACATAAAACTCCATTATCAAAATCCATAACAACCTTATGCTTATTCAGCCAGTCAGTGCCAAGAACTACATTGTAAATCAAATTAGGTATAACTAGACAGCATTGATTACTCACTTCACCCTCTAACGTAATAGGCAATAACATCTGCTTACTCACTTTCTGCAACTTATTTCCTACAGCTGTAACAATATGCATGGTCTTAACAGGTATTTCTTCCAACCTATGTCCACCCCTAATAATTTCCTCGTACACTACCTTACTGATGCAAGTCCTCTCACTTCCAGAGTCTACCAGAGCCTTAACTTCTCTCCCTAAAATGCCTATTGCAATAATCGATGAATAACCCTCGTTCTTACCTTTTACCTGAAACTCCTCTTGGTCAGCCAATAAATCCTCTTTTACCATAGGCATGAAACTTACCTTCTCCTCTTTAATTATACACTGCCTAATATACTTACCTTCGGGCTGCCTACCTGACCTATTTACAACACCCGCTGAGAGTTTAAATTACTGGGACCTGGTTTATCAGCTTGCTCTGGTCTCCTTACTGCCTCGCTAGCTCTCTGAACTGTCCCCTCTTATTGCCCTCTCTGAAAATTTTCCCGCCTTTGGAAATGATCCCACCTCTGATAATTTTCCACCTATCTATTGTTCTCACCTCTTGTATGATTATTCTCCTCCCTCCTCTGATTAAAATTGTCACCTCTGTTTCCGTGATTAAACCTGTTCCTATTAAAATTTGAATGATGCTCGTTCTGTCTGTTCTCACTCTTCACCATTCGTTTGCTGATGGCCTAAATTACCAAAGCTAGTTAGCAGTTCCTTTAACTCCTCAATACTCACTTTCTGCATACAGCTAGCCTGTTGTACTCTACTCGGAAAGTGTTTAAGCATCAATCTTACTATATCTACCATGTAAGAGGTGATCCCATCTAAATTCTCCCACACTAATACGTGGGCTAAAAAATACTCTTGTGAGGGATACCCCGTCTCGCTCCTTGAATTTCCCAAACATGAGAGTTTCCCGTTCCCTAGCCTGAATAGATTCCTTCCCAAAAATTGGGCTTGAATTTACCCTTAAAATCTTGTAAGTTTCTCATGTTCAGCCTATATATCTCGAACGAAGATTTAACATCCCCCTTGAACGAGTGTGACAGGATTTCCATGAACGTTTCCCAGTCGATTATTTCATCGTCTAAGTCTTTCTTAAATCTTTTTTCTACGGACTTCAAATAATTCATTCCTCTCCGCCAATGTCACCTGTTCTCCCTTAAGGCTCTCGATCTCCCCCAGCTTATCTTCTACGACCCCTACTCTAAGAAGATACTCCTTTGAATCTTCCCTTACGGTATTGCATACCCATTCACTCGTTCCGCTCACTCGCTCTTCTATTTGTTCCCCGTTAATTATGATTTCCTTTCTCATTGCCCCCAATTCCCGCTTCTAACCTTCCTGATGGCCCTCCATCCCTGCTAACCTAATTTCCAAGCTATCCCGATTTTTCGCATCTCTTCCCCCAGCACATCTTCTCTCTCCACTATCTTACTGCTAAGCTCTTTCTCTTAAGTTTTCCAACCTACTACTCATCACAGATTTGTGTTCCTGTACTTCCTTACTCAACTCCTCAATCTTAGCATTCTTAAAAGGGACGTGAAACCAATAACATTATTATTTAGCTTGGCATTCACTGCTTCTGCCTGCTCCTTCACTGACTCGTCTACATATAACTTCACAGATTCAACCTGCTTACTTACAGATTCTATTTGTACCTTCATAGATTCTCCCTCCTGCCTAACTTCTCCCATTTCCTTCCTCATAAACTCTCCTTGCTTCCAATTTCTCATATATCCTGACTTACAGACTCTCCTTGCTGCTTAATGCCTTTCATTTCGCTCAGTAGCATTTGAAGCAAACTAGCGTTCATATCCCCCCCATTATCGTTGATTTTACTAACCCCTGGTTGGTGATCTGGCATTCCTCAGTAACGATAGACTTCTCCGACAGTTCCTCTACCAACAAGTCCTCACCCCGCACGCTCTTAGCCCGCTCCATGCTGAAATTATTATCAGACATCTTATTACTAACCTTGCTTATGGCTCTACTTCTTAATATCCGACTTTGCTCTGTGGACATAACCTGTAACCTGTATGAAATTTGCAATGACTCTACTCCTTTTAATGTGTGTATTGGCGTATGCGTACACATGAATGATATTGTTGCTATTATTTCGTACTTCGTGCCCCACGCTTGAGGCGTCAATTGTAACCGTACCGCCCTTCTTCAACACACAATAAATGATAATAATAATACTATCTTACTCCAAGAACACGCAGCGAAAATTGGATTACGGATTTCTTTTGACAAAACAAAATTTATGACGAATATTAAAACTGCTCCGAATACACTCCGCATCGGTAATTGTCAGGTCTCCTGAGTGAGACTTCAAGTATTTGGGTGAATGGATCAATGAAACTGGCAACGAAAGAAAAGCTATAGAAGCAAGACTACAGAAAATGGAAACTGCTTTCCATTTGACAAAACAAGTTTATAACAAAAAATGCCTCTCTTGGAATTGTAAAATTCAACATTATAACACAGTAGTCTTGCCTGCAGCCCTTTATGCAGCCGAGACACTTAATCTACAACATAAAACACTGAGAAATCAACTGGAGATTAAGGAACGCAAAATCATGCGAAAAATTTTGAGACCAAGAATTAAAGATGGAATTCACCTTCCGAAACCTAATGCTGACATCTATTTAAAAATTACTAAAATCACAGACACAATCCGTATGAGAAGGATCCAACTCGTGGGACATTTGGACAGAATGGACCCAACTAGGTTAACAAATAAAATCTATACGTTTTTGCAGAGAAAGGCAACAAGGTCCAATTGGTACAAACAGGCGGAAAAGGACTTGGCTGAACTAGGTTTTCCCAATCTCAAGGATCGAGAGGAAATTAGGAAAATTACTCATACACGGGGTTTTGAGGTAGAAGAGAGAAGATCTACCTGACACGTCTGGTAGCAGCAACGAAGACTAGCTCAATCGTTGCGCATGAAGAGTTATTGGGCAAACATCAAGGCCAAGAAGTATTGATTCCGCGTGGTCCTAGGAGACCCACTTGCGCAGAAGAAGAATATCTCACTACTCTAATTAAATACCATCAATAAATAAAATATTCGGGTTCGTGGGGGTTAAGCACCTGTACAATTTTACTAACAGAGAAAAACATTCACACCCAACTGCACCAGTGACCGCTTGAATTAATGAGAACTGATATCTGGTAAAAACATACTATATTCAGTCCGGCTCCGTGGCTAAATGGTTAGCGCGCAAGGCTTTGGTCCGAAGTGCCCCGGGTTCGATTCCCGGCTGAGCCATCAGGGATTTTAATCTTCTGGGGTTAATTCCCGAGGCTCGAGGACTGGGTGTATGTGACGTCTTCATCATCACTTCATCCTCATTACAACGTGCAGGTCGCCCACAGGCATCAACTAGAAAGACCTGCACTCGGCCTCTCTGGAGGCCACACGATCATCATCATACTATATTCTGATAGAAACACATATAAACACTTCGCAAAATCCTCACCATATACAGACTGACTATTAGTTCCCTATCATATTAGCATGGCTACACATAATGACACACTTATGAACCGTCGGTGATTCGTGAAGATACGTGGTACTCACTCGTGATGATCTCTAACTAACTCAGAGGTTGATTTTCCCATAGAGTTAGACCTACTTTTACTCGTTGATTGATTTTGACTATTTCACACGCAGCCTGACTTTAATTACTGATTACTGGTTTGCTTGGCTCAATGTAGCCTGAATTTCATTTTCGCAAGTTTAAAACATTATTATGTGGAAATGCGGTAACGACTCGTTGGTTCCAACATCCACTCTGCTGATGGAAGTTATTGGACTTTCAGTCATAATTCGCTAGTGCTGCAAAGTATATATTTCCCACGAACTTGCATACAGGCATGGACCCGCGGAACTGTTTATAGCTATTCGAATCTAGAGGATAAGTAGTACGGTATCCACTATAGACTAGGTATAGAATTCTGTAAGAAATTCTACTTATCCAGACTGTACAGTTCCGAGTCCAATGCGATACTGCATTATAAACCCTTATCACACAAGTTTCCCCTGAGCATTCCTAAGTAAGCATATTGCTCAATTACAAGTGCCTTAATGCAAGAATTAACTCCGAAGAGTTCCCAAAAACAAAAACATCTGTGTAGAGATCACAAAATCTAATGCCCCACAGACCGTCAACCATAAGTATAACATCTTCACCTCCACCATGCGTCCCATGACTACAGTCAATTCGAATACTCCACTATGTGATTATTAACCAATCACAAATTAGTGTACTGGACAATCGTCACCTCCCTCACTACAGCGCTGCCAGCTTGCCTGCTACTTCACAAGCACTGAACTCCCAATGAGTCATCGGGCCAAACCCCGGGTGCTGGGAATAGACTGTTTACCAGGAAGTGTCGATGCACTAGAGGTATTGAGTGGATAACTTATATCTTAAATCTAATTAATTAAAACAATAAATACATGACATACGAATGAATACTCCATGGATGTCCGCATAGAAGCAGCTACAAACTCTGGCAAGCCGAACATGTCCTCGCGACACTCCCGGCACTAAAAGCCATACGCTAAAAAAAAATATATATATATTGAGGTAGCCTGACAAAAACTACTCAATTCCAGCATGTTAAATAATTATTATTGAATAGGAGAGTTAGCCGTGGTCGTTACGGTGTGGTTGCAGGCAGTCGCTCACATCCGGGAGGCGAGGAGGTTCGAATACCCCGCCGGCAACCTTGAAGAAGGTCTTCTGTGGTTTCCCATCTTCCTTCCAGGCAAATGCCGGTGTTGGTCCGCAACTATAGCCAATTACTCATCCTTACATTCACACTTTCCTCCCCAGACAGCACTCCACATGCGAGGGTACTTGTAGCTCACCCCATGGATTTCCGCATGGAAGTAGCTACAAACTCTAGCGAGCCGAACATGTCCTCGGACACTGCTGGCACTAAAAGCCATACGCTAAAAAAAAAATACATATATATAAAAATACTATTGAATATGTTTAAAACCTGACTTGGATCTTGCTATAAACTTATATCTTAAATCTAATTAATTAAAACAATAAATACATGACATACGAATAAATACTCCATAAATTCATTACAATCTAGATCATATCAACACAGAAAAATATATATATGCGATCATTCAGAATCGCATGTCCTGAAATTGAGGGTTCGATCCCTCGTCACATTTGTACCGTGACAGAACTAAGAAGCAGGTATTCTTCTCGTACATGAACCACACTGATGTGATATTACAACTTTTCAGTCGGTCAATACAATGTAATCCCAGTTACTGGGATATTCGAAAAATAACCTGAAAAAATTACGTGTGATTAATACACTCACCGGCAAAAAAACCTGCAACACGTGATTTTTAAAATTACAACTTAACGTATTACGCAAACCGTTCTCTTCACAGACGAGAAGAGATTCGGTCTCAGATCGCCTGATGGAAGAGAAAGAGTGTGGAGGAGGGTTGGAGAAAGGTTTTCTCCTGTAACTTTTTCCTCCAGGACTGCATTCGATGGGGGTTCTGTCATGGCCTGAGCCGCTGACCGGTACATCATGGAAGTCCTTAAAAACCATGTTGCACCATTTGCTCCATTTGTCGGGGATGAATTTCGCCTGATGCACGACAACACATGAGCACACACTGCCCGATGTGTCCAGCAATACCTGCATGTGGTTGGATTCTACGCACTGGACTGGCCAGCTAGGAGCCCTGACCTCAATCCAATTGAACATGTTTGGGATATGTTGGCCAGAAATGTTCGGCAACTAAACTTCAGGTGATGCTGCATGAGGAGGGGGAATGCATCCCACAGGAAAGCATTTCACAAATCATCGCAAGTATGGCAGAGAGGTTAAGTGAGGTGATTCGTGCTAGGGGTGGAAATACCCGTTTTTAAGTGTTCAGTTCTTGTGTCAGTACCCCAAGGAATAGATTAATTCTGTAATGATAAATTTTGGAACTCGGATTAACATTTTTAAACTACTATGTAATTTACTCAAGATTTAAGACATTTTCACTTCTTTTCATTATTTTAGAAAATTAAACAGATTTTTTATTTGAAGCATTTCTTTTGTACGAGAAGTGGTCTTCAAATGTTTAAAAAACAATTAATTATGCATAATTTTTACATAAGAATAATTTCAGTGCAATAAATTATGAGAATAATTAATAAATACAAATGTTGCATGTTTTTTTTTGCAGATGAGTGTATATATATATTCGTTTTGAACTACAGAAGAGGGAGAAAACTAAAGGATGACATGTTGCACTCGTCAAGCGAGCATCATCAGATTCAAATCTATACTAAACAAAATAGCTCTACAAAACACTACCAAACCTACAATGACAACCACTAATAGTCACTGACCTCCAAAAACAAACAAAAATCATCAAAAACTCAGAAAGTGCGGCAACTATTACTGGTAAGGAGTAATTATCCGGAAAAAATAATGTAGTTTTACACGGTACTTACTATGTTGCAAAACTGAGGAATGACAATCTCATCAACAAACAGTCTCACTTCACCAACTAATCTCGTATTGCTGTAATATACGTAAGCAATAAGTCCTAAACTACTGTAGAATTGAATGGTTACCCCAAATAAGGATCTAACCCACAAGAAACCGAAAGTTTATCTTTCAGTGGAATCATGATCTGTGTGTAGTATTTCCCCTCAAGTCTGACCCAAATTTGTTTTATATTGCATAGAAGATAGAAGAAACGAATGATTTACTTGTGAGATTTAAATCAAAATGAATGTTTTGTTCCCATTGCCAATAATTTTCTATTTGTGGGTTAGATCTTTATTCGGGGTAAATATTCAAGTGTAAATTAACGCAGGAATGACCTACGGATTACTCTACTGAGATTATGGTTAAATGCTAGAACTTCAACATACAAAAAAAGTTTTTGTCTACCAACTTAGTGTAGAAAGATGTGATATGGAGACTTATCTGAAATTGTGGAATGTCTGCAAGCTGCTCTAATAACACTTATCTGATGTAAAGAGAAAAAATGTGTTTATAGTAGTTTTAGGAGCTTTTATAAAATCAGTTGATATTGAAAACTGTTCAGATTATGTGTGACTGTTCAGGTCACAATAACGTTATTTGGTTCAGTTGGTGATAAATCAGGTTAGGGCAATTCATTTCATACCATTCCTGTTTCTATGTTCATCATCATCATCATCATCATTTGGGTTATAGGATTTCATTATTTAGTGTATATTGGATAAAGCGTGGACTCAGGATATATTTTATTTACATTTTATTTAAGATTTCAAAATGTAAGCTATTGGATTGTGTCAGCCGAGTTTCAGCTGATGTTGTAACAACGGAAATCACTAGGCCAAATTTAGATCAGGCCGAGAATAACTTCCCTTGTCTGGAATAAAGCTTTGTGTATGTTGTGTAAGGTTAGTGACGTCAGAGAGAGTTTCGCGCCATGATTTGTAAGAAAATAATATGGGTTCGAGATTATTGGTGTATTTGTATGGTTTCGTGGGCATGTTTAACCTGGTGGCAAACGGCAAAAACCTGTGATTGCAAGATGGCAGGAAGCCTTTTACCTATCGAGTGAAGCGTCACTTGACAAGAAGGTCGTGTTTTAGCTGTTTGGCTTCAGCCTAGTAGATAAACTATTATTTGTCGCCAGCATGGTGTTTGAGTTTGCTCGAAACTGCTACAAATAAGAACTATGTTCTTTTTGTAAGTGTATCAACTTCATTGAGAATTGTAACTGAAGCCATGTGGTTCGATTTAAATCATTTCTGCAAGGAGAGGTATATTCAATTTCTCTAGCAGAGTATTGTATATATCATAACCTGTTACCGAATATGTGTTTTACGTGTGAGCTTGTACATACAAATGTATTATTGCAAACTGCGAACTAGGCTTCTAGTCTCTGCGTATTTTGGGAACTGCGTATAAGTCTGTAAAGTGCAGAAATACACAAAGTTACCATCTCTGATTCTTTGGGCCTATCAGGCAAACTTAACAACGGCAGATGAAACCACGTGTGAGAAAGCATCTTGTGAAGTTGGTTAGATCTGATCTATCTAGCATGTGTCCTAGATCTGTAGAGAATCTACAAGACTGGCTATGAGTAACAGTCAGAGTTGGGCAAAATACTCCCAAAATGTATTTTCGATACAAAATACTCACAAAACAGTATTTTAGATACAAAATACACTTATAAAATTCCTGAAAATACAAAATACTTTTAATAAAACATGCCTCTCTTCCATTCAAACTTTTCAAAATAACATTAGTATTATTATTATATATTATATTATCATCAGTGATCTGAGCGGCTTCGGTAGCATAGTTGTAGCATGCTGAGCTTCTATGCCCAAGATCGCGGGCTCAAACCCGGCCGAAGTCGTTGGATTTTTTAACAGTGTTAAAAATCCCTCAGTATGCCCTCCTTCGGAGGGGAAGTAAAGCCGGCAGTCCCATGTCATAGATTTATGGCATGTTAAAGACACCTCCACTAATTACACCTGTGTGAAGCTAAATTATAGGTTAGGTTAAACATTTGACAAACGCTCTTAGGTTCAGATGTTCGTCTGCAGGAGCCGACTGTGATGGCATCTGGTAACCAGTTCTGAACTAGTAGTCGTTGACGGTGGCATTTGGCGGCAAAAGTAGGAACTACTTGAAAAAATTCAATGTCTGCAGTCTTTACTTGAATTGAAAACAGATAACATACACTAATACAGTCATCACAATTAACACCGGTTATCAGACAGATTCTACACACACCCAAAGTACATGGGGCTACATGACCGCATTAGGGCAGCTCCCTAAACTGAGGAACCAACCAACCATCAGTGATCTGGACGGGTGCGTGCATTAATGCGAAAGGCCAAAGGTTTCAAATCTCACAGTCAGCCTCCATGAAATGTTTTTTCGGGACGGTACTTCCTGATAGGCCTTGGTTGCTTTCTTCCAAACCCATGGCCTAATGTCATTTCGTTTCCCATCCAGCTCTGTGTTGACGATGGCGTCTGGAGGGTCATCCAGCCGTGAAAACCACTGCCACATAGAAACTTACCTCATCTCGTCCCCGAACCCATAAAATGGGAAATACAGTATATACGGTATAGAAATTGTTATTATTATTATCGTATGACCTAAGCTACCTCGTTGAGATCTTTTGAGCTGGTACCTTCATCCGACTTCAACGGCCTTGAATCAAACTACCATTAATCTACCAGAGTGGTATATTTTGTATTCATTTATGACTTTCTTTTTGTATACGGTATGTTGATTAATTAAGAGGCTTTGCGACATCGTGGCCATGTGCTTGGGTGTGTGTGTGTGTGTGGAATTTGTCTGATAACCTGTGTTACTGCAATGGCTGTATTAGTGTGTGCATTTGTAATTCAGATGCCATCCCGGCATTCGCCTGGAGTATTAGTGGGAAACCACGGAAAAACACTTTCAAGATGGCCGAGATGGGATTCGAACTCGCCTCTTCTCAGTTTTTCCTCACGAGGCTGAGTGTATCCCGTTCCAGCCCTCAAACCAGAATTAAATTTCTTGGCAGAGCCGGGAATCGAACCCAGGCCTCCGCGGTCAGAGCCAAGAGTGCAAGCCACTACGCAACGAGGCGGACTTATATATATTTAGTGTATATGTGTACTGTTTACATTGGCAGAAACTCTTGAGAGAATGCTATCTTTCAAAGATTATCTAACAAAGACTGCTGACTACCGTGAGATGCGGAATGACATTTTGTGGAAGCTTTGTGGTTCCACTTACGGTCCAAAACCAATACTCTCTGTTGTTCAGCTGTTGACTTCGTATAATCTGTCACTGAATACTGTGCACCAGTTCGGTTAAAGAGCTAGTTGTTGTTGCGATATTGTGTTCATGTAGCCCCGTGTACTTGGCCATGTGTGGAATTTGTCTGATGAATTGTGTTATTGTGATGGCTGCATTAGTGTGTGCATGTGTCATTCAGAGGAGGATTGGAAAGGAGACTGCCATGCCCTTAATTTAGGTACCATCCCAGCATTTGCCTGAAGTAGAAGTGGGAAACCACGGAAAACCACTTCCACCTCTTCTAAGTTTTGCCTCAGACCAGAATTACATTTCTTGACAGATTCGGGAATCGAAACTGGCCATCAGGAGTGACAGCCAAGAATACAAGTCACTGCGTCACGAGGTGGTCGGATAAATAGCTCTCAAGTCAAGATATAGCTTAACCCGTAGAGCGGGGCTCGCGGCTCCATCCGCGATTGCAGCTTTGCACTTGGATGGGTGTCGCGTCTCCAGACGCAGGACGGGTTTTATTTTTTTTCTTGCCTTTAAAATTACGCGCCAGGCTTGAGACTTTCCTCACAGGCTCTGGGAGGTGCTGCCATCTCTACGATATTTTTTGAACTACGTAGCTACTATGGTTTTATGATAGGGAATCCCCTTGCTATTTGGTACGTATTTGCTCAATGCAATAACCGCTCAAATGCCGCGTCACACTCAACTCGAGCGCCGTGCGTCTTTAGTAGCCCGTCTTGTTCGTACACGGTACTAAGTTCGCCAGATACAGAAGCTTTGATGTGTTCCTATTGTGGTTTTTAGAATGTTTTAGAGATTTATTTTGTTTTATATTGTACTACAGAATGTCTAAACGTTCGAGAGATATTCCGAGTGAATGTGTTATTCATGATATGCTCGAACATAGCGATGATGATAGTTGTAGTGAGTCCAGTTCAGAAAGTGACGAAGAAACTCCGTTATTAGTAAATACTCCAGGGACTAGTAACTTTAGTGGGGTTTCAAGACACAGTGTATCGGTACGGAGTTCGAGTTCTAGTGACAGCAGTGACACTGAAATCGCGAATGATGGTAATCCTGCTGTACACGGTGAATGGGACGTACGGGGTTGTAGGCGGGGAAGATTTCCAGCTAATTACAATGCTGGAATACAGGGTGAACTTTTAGATAAGAAGGACCCGGAAGAAATTTTCGATTTTTTTATAGACGAAGGATTTTGTGAGCTTATTGCACAGCAAACAAATCTGTATGCACAGCACGAGAAGAAAGTACATATTAGGTGAGTACATTGTTATCAGGTCATTATCGTATTCTTCAATAGTGTAATTATAGTGTGAAATATATTTATAGCGCTTGTGGGACTACATCTATCTTTTATTATCGACAGCAGTGTCTGTGCTCGCTAAAGCGTAGCGTTAGGTCGTAGGGCCCAGCTATCTCCTGACTCGACATATGCGTGGGTTCGAGCCCCTCCATCGGCCGTCCTTGAAATGGTTTGCCGTGGTTTTCCCATTTTCAACACCAGGCAAATGCTGGGGCAGTACCTCCTGACTGGCCACGGCCTCTTCCTACCACATCCTTGCCCATCCCGACGCGTAGGTTGCCCACGGGCGTCGACTAGAAAGACCTGCACCAGGCCTCTCAGGAGGTCACTCCAAAAAATCCGATCTTATTGGATACGTAAATACTTATTGCTAACGTACAAGTTTCGGAAAGTAACGATTACAATGCTCATCAGTGAAAAAATAGTAATATGAGACTTATGCCTTTGTTGCACTAAGATATGATTCGCTTAAAAATCATTCTATTTCGTAAATATACGTTGCAGTATTGAAATTAATGTGTCTTCTTGTCAAAATATACATGCAATACTAAACAGATACATGTCGAGCTGCGTAAATCCAATTATTTAAACATTTAAAAAAATATGAAAACCTCTCCCCACCGTAGTGGTCATGTGGAAGAATTCGCTCCCCACTTAACGGGTTAATAATTAAGGCCCGAAAGATCATGCAAAATCATATCTTTGCATATTTATGCATATTTTGGTTATTTTGGCACAATTCATCATATTTTTCTCCTTTGCCTGTTTAAGTTCGTATCTATGCTTCAGAATGGCGTGTATTCTAATTTCCTATTGTTTTAAAGTGCTTTTTGTTGCTTCATGCTCAGTCGTATATATCTATTCGGACTCCAAGAATCTCGTGGCTGGTTAGCCAAACCTGAATATTTCCTTATTTTTGATAAAGTTGCTTTCACCTCCCTTAAATCACCCAGAGTATTTGTATCATCTGCTAATTAATAGTTTGCACTGCCTGTAAGGGAGAACCGGATTCTCCAACAACTGGAATACCTATGTTCCTTTCACTTTACTACCAGTTCACCAAAGGGGTTCAGCTTATGAATAACCAGGAATTTCCAGAAATATTACTTGGACCTATTATCTCAAATTCCTTAATTTTGAGCTTCAGTGAAATACCAAGCTGCTACCGTCAACTAAAGCAAGCACAGAGTCATGACTCCAATAAATGCTCACGACGTTGTCAAGTTACGAAATGTTGTGAAAACATTTCGAAGTGAAATTTTTTTCTTCCGACGATAGTATCCTTTATTGTAAAATTTGTGAAACAAATGTAGGGAGTTTGAGAAAGTTTTCAGTGACTCAACATTTGGAAACCACCAACCATAAGCGAAATGTCGTAAAAAAAATAAATTAAAAACACATCAATTCAGCCCTTGTTAACAAGAAGAAATTTCAGGAGACTATCACAGAATAATACTGAAATTATTTTAATACCTAGTACATTTCAGTCCCTTTTGCAGGTTAATATATTTTTTTTTTCAGCATTCACTATGTAAATATTGTAAATATTTTCATTAAAAAAAAATGCAATGGCTATTAAAATTGTATACCAGTATAAGTACTTAAAAATTAACATAATGCAATACTTATTCAGGGTCAACACCGCTTGATGCTTCATAAGATAATATTTCCTACTACTGTATTTCTTAGTTGAGATATTTTAACAAAGGTGTAGTTATAATATGTCCGTCTGTTCATATTTTCTTTATATTTAAAATAGAAACCTAAAGATTGTAGCGCTCTCAGGCAAACAGTGAGGCATATCATTTAGACTACCCTCTGAAATCCTAAAATGGCGATGTAAGAAATCTGTACCAAGGGACACTACAGTCAATTGACTCCACATGTTCAATTTGTATATTCGATTATAAATTCTCCTTTGTAGGCTAATGCCCGTTGCTCACGGTAAAATATTTCTTAAAATTTATTTTACAACTAATTTTATAAAAATTTGACGAAAGCAAGCTGTGTTGTTCATGGTAAAATTATTTTATAAAATCCGTGGATGTATCAGGATCGCCATCTACCGATAAACTTCTGAACCAAGAATCAGCTGTTCAACACACATTGGTTTGAGAGTATGGCTCCAACAAACAAAGCAAAAATTGCAAAAATTGCTGCTTTAGCTACAATTATATGTCGTACAGTGGTAAAAAGGAAGAAAAGAAATGCTCGGAAGTGCTGGACTCGGGAATGGATAAAAAGAAGAGAAGAGTAGAGGAATGCTGTCCTTGGTCGAAAATGAGTTGAGGTTAGAAGATCAGAATTCATATAGGATTTTTCTAAGAATGGAGGAAAGCAGTTTTAAAAATCTCCTACATCTTGTTGCTCCCAAAATTATTCGACAGAATACTAACATGAGGCAAGCCGTTTCTCTTGAAATGAGACTGCAAGTGAGTTCGAAGCCCGTTTATCTTCACCTTCACATCAGCCTGGCTTGTGTTCGGTCGAATTTGTGAAACATATTCGGCGATTGAGATTTCTGCCTCCCTTCTTGCATTTCTATTGTGGTATATGGGCGTTTTAACCTCATACAAACACTGATATTTCTGGTACTCGTCCAGTAACATCAACAGCTTCCTTAGTCCAGCCGGAGCCTGCCACTTTCGAAGTGTTTGTTTACAAACGAGCTTCACATTCTTCTCACCACGTGGCGCCACCATTATCTTCATGTCAGCTTCCCTGATTGATTCGTTTCGTAAAATTAATTTTACGGAATAGAACATGTCCTATTTTATGGAAAGTTTTATCAAAGATTTTATAAAACTTGAATTTGGCCGTGAGCAACATAAATTTTATAAAATTAAATTATTGTACAATAAATTTGAAGGAAAATTTTACCGTGAGCAACGGTCATAAGTAATATGTCACAAAGAAAATTACAAATAAATGAATAAATAAATATCCCATCCCATCAGGTTTCTGGTTATCCAGACCTAGATAAGTTGGGTCACTTATAATTATTACCAGTTATCTGCGGTCTCGGTAGACGTGGGTTCGAACCTCACCGTCGGCCGTCCTTGAAATGGTTTACCGTGGTTTCTCATTTTCAACTACAGACAAATGCTGGGACGGTGCTTTCGAATGTGCCATGGCCGCTTCCTTCCAATTCCGTGCATAGTTCCATTCATCTCTCATTAACTCCTCTCATAAGGTTGGCGACAGGAAGGGCATCCGGCTGTATAAACTATCCACCACAAGGTCGCGAAAAATCATCTCATCTCCGTCCCGGGAATAATACGCATTATAGTTGTTATTACCGTATTCTTATTATCATCTTACCATCATCACCCGACAGCGGTAGCTACGCTCACTAACATGCAGCACTAGGCTATGGGGCCAAACGCTATGCGGAATTGGTAGACGTGGGTTTGAGCCCCACCGCCCGCCGTCCTTGAAATAGTTTTCTGTGGTTTCCCCCACTTTAAACTCTAGGCAAATACTGGGATGGTACTATTTGACAGGCCACGGCCGCTTCCTTTCACATCCTTGCCCAGCTTCATTCATCTTCATCTCTCATTAACTCCTCTCATATTTGTGTCAGGAAGGGCATCCAGTCGTAAAAACATCCACCACATAGCCTTTCATCGCATCTCATCCCCGATCCCGTTAAAACGGGGAAAATAAAGAGTAGACATACATACATCATCGCAATCCATCCTTAACGTATGCAACTATCCAAGACAAATACAGAGATACAAGTTTTCTTTATTTGGCACTGACAGCGGTCATCCTCGGTGTAAAGTTTGCTGGTTTTTTCCCACATGCCGGAATACCACCATATTTCAAGTCCCAGGGTATCTGCTCAATCCTAGACCATAATAAATACAGCCACGCATACAGCTACAAAAACCACACCAACACAGGTTATTAGACAAATTTGACACACACCCAAATACATCGGGCTGATGATCAAGATTTACTAACTACAACCACCATATTTATTTTCGTCAGCCTCGTGGCTCAGTGGCCAGCAAACCTGTGAAGAACGGAAGTGGTTTCCCTCTTTTACTTCAGGGAAATGCCGGGATGATTCCTAACTCAAGGCCACGGCTGTCTCCTTCCCTGAATTAAAAATAAACACACTACCGTACTACTACAATGACCCGCAATAACACAGTTATCAGTCAACCTACACACCCAAGTACACTGGACTAAATGATCACGATGTCCAAGGCCGTCAAATGAAAGAACAGCAACTTATTTTTCAATTAAAAGTTTTATACAACTGTTACACTGCTCTTACGGGAGACAATTGCCGCATTTTGTACTGCCCTTGTGTGAGCACTTCCAGGAATTTTCGAACAATACTAGTTAAAGAAGAAACGACCAAGGGTAAGACCAAGAGATCGATGGCTGAAAGGAGTGGAGGAATGTGTCAAGAAGAGAGGCGAGGACTGGACCAGAGTGACAGCGGAGAGATGGTGGGAAGAAAGAAATAAGTGGCGAGGCTTATGTTCCAAACAGACCCAGCCTGGGGCTGGAAACTGTACAAGATGATGATGATGACTAGTTAACAGGTTCAGACAACCTCTTGTGATTTGGGAATTTCATACTACTGTCGACCAAAATATTATGTGCACTCGAGTTTGAAGGTCGTTTGTGAAGTAACCAATAGACCTACATAAAATCCAATAACATCATTTTCGTCGTCCTATTTTACGTTAGTTCATGTGGGTTTGGAATTTTTAATTTATATTTTAATATTTTTTATCGCAGTTGAAACACAAACAGTGCCCGTTTTTAAGCGTGTTTCAACCATGCGTCACATTTAAGAATTATTATCTCACAAACCCGTCATCAGATCGAATCCAAATTTTAACACAATATACATTGGAATGTTGTATAACTGGTTTATTAATTTCAAAATTTTGTGTGTTCAAGAACGAAAGTTGTTATCATTTTTGTAAGGTAACATTTTCTCGGCTCGGGGTCGTTGGAAAATGTAGTTCTTGGTTGCGTTGTAATCCTTATATATCAAAAAGTTATGCTGTATGACTGTGAAATACGTAAAGTAATTCACTTATTTTATATCGGTTTGTATTTGTACGGGGAATTAATGCATGGTTTGCCTGCTAGCTACTCTGGGAAATGCTGTACAGCGAAGCTGATATGGAGCCCATCACTTCCGAGCGAGGCACGCCATGACGCGTGATGGAGCCCATCTTGGCAACGCTGTACAGCTTTCACCGGAGCGGCTAACTGGTGAACCATGCATTAATTCTCCGTACAAATACAAACCGATATAAAATAAGTGAATTAATTTACGTATTTCGCAATCATACAGCATACCTTTTTGATGTATAAGGATTACAACGCGACCAAGAACTATATTTTCAAACCATCCCGAGCCGAGAAAAAGTTACCTTACAAAAATGATGATAACTTTGTTTCTTGGACACACAAAATTTTAAAATTAATAAACCAGTTATACAACATTCCAATGCATATTGTGTTAAAATTTGGATTCAATCTGATGACGGGTTTGTGAGATAATGATTCTTAAATGTGATGCATGATTGAAACACGCTTAAAAACGGGCACTTTTTGTGTGACAAATGCGGTAAAAAATATTAAAATGTAAATTAAAAATTCCAAACCTACATGAACTAACGTAAAATAGAACGACGAATATGATAATGTAATTGGATTTTATGTAGGTCTATTGGTTACTTTTTGACTTTTAAAGTCGCACATTTTTCCGTATTGACAGAATGTAATAATAAACAAAGTTTTTTATGGTTCCGCCTAGTCAATACTTGTTTTATTAAAGATTTTATCGTGACATAATCACTTGTCTTTACGTATGTTGGTACATGTTTCGGTGTCTTGTAACATTAACACCTTCATCAGCCTATGGTTTTGGTAACACTCAATTACATTAAAATACTTATTAAAATAACACACAGATGATTAAAATAACACTTTAAAAAGTTTTTTGAAACACTGTCATAATGAAAGTTCATTAAAAGTCTTGGAAAAAAGGCTTGGTGCACTGTTTTCCAATGTCCTGCTTCCGATAATATCCTCCGAAAACCAGTAAGAGGTGACCATTCATAACTGGAAAAGAAAGTCCCTGTGTGAACTATGGTAAATATTAAACCGAAAAAGTGGAAGGCTAAACAAAGAAAAAGTGGAAATATGTAAAAAAGGATGTGAACTTACAGTGTGGTTGCGGCAGCGAGAAATCGGGCCGTGCTGAGGCATACGGAGACTATGCAGTACTGGTATGGAATAGCTTGGGGGAAGCGGACGAGGCTTCAGTCGAGAGGGGCGGGGGGAGGGGTAGTATACTGGCATTTTTTGGAGGACAGGAGCGGGATAGGGGTATGGGGTAGAAGGGTGGAATAAGGGGATTTGTAGATCCTCGGTTAAATGATAAAATTAAGGTGGTTTGTATTTAACTCTGTAATTAGTTAAGGTCTCAAAGAGTACATTGTTATTTTCAAAGTTGATCTCATTGATATTGGTTAGGGGGTCTGTTCTTTGGGCAAAATCTATTTCGATTTCTTCCAATATGTTCATTGTGATACCTTTCTTAGCAAGATGCACGATGCTCATGTCTTTGTTGATGTCAGTGAATTCATGTTTACTGTCCTTCATGTGGTTGGCCATAGCGGAGAATTTATTGTATTTTAGAGCGTTAAATTGTTCACCATACCTTGTAGCAAATGACCTACCGGTTTGTCCATAATAATTAGCTTCGCATTTGGTGTATTTCAATTTGTATATGCCTGATTTATTAAACTTTTTCGTGTGGTTCAATTTGTTGGTGTTAAATAAAATATCTTTATTTGTATTAGTTGTTTTATAGGCTATTTTTAGACCGCGTTTCTTAAAAATATTGGAAATGCTGTAAGATTTGTACGCAGTTTTCACGTACTTTAACAACAAACTTACAGCATTTCCAATATTTTTAAGAAACGCGGTCTAAAAATAGCCTACAAAACAACTAATACAAATAAAGATATTTTATTTAACACCAACAAATTGAACCACACGAAAAAGTTTAATAAATCAGGCATATACAAATTGAAATGCACCAAATGCGAAGCTAATTATTATGGACAAACCGGTAGGTCATTTGCTACAAGATATGGTGAACAATTTAACGCTCTAAAATACAATAAATTCTCCGCTATGGCCAACCACATGAAGGACAGTAAACATGAATTCACTGACATCAACAAAGACATGAGCATCGTGCATCTTGCTAAGAAAGGTATCACAATGAACATATTGGAAGAAATCGAAATAGATTTTGCCCAAAGAACAGACCCCCTAACCAATATCAATGAGATCAACTTTGAAAATAACAATGTACTCTTTGAGACCTTAACTAATTACAGAGTTAAATACAAACCACCTTAATTTTATCATTTAACCGAAGATCTACAAATCCCCTTATTCCACCCCTCTACCCCATACCCCTATCCCGCTCCTGTCCCCCAAAAAATGCCAGTATACTACCCCTCCCCCCACCCCTCTCGACTGAAGCCTCGCCCGCTTCACCCAAGCTATTCCATACCAGTACTGCATAGTATCCGTATGCCTCAGCACGGCCCGATTTCTCGTTGCCGCAACCACACTGTAAGTTCACCACACTCCTTTTTTACATATTTCCACTTTTTCTTTGTTTAGCCTTCCCCTTTTTCGGTTTAATATTTACCATAGTTCACACAGGGACTTTCTTTTCCAGTTATGAATGGTCACCACTTACTGGTTTTCGGAGGATATTATCGGAAGCAGGACAATGGAAAACAGTACACCAAGCCTTTTTCCAAGACTTTTAATAAACTTTCATTATGACAAGTGTTTTAAAAAACTTTTTAAAGTGTTATTTTAATCATCTGTGTGTTATTTTAATGTCATTGAGTGTTACCAAAACCATAGGCTGATGAAGGTGTCAGTGTTACAAGACACCGAAACATGTACCAACATACGTAAAGACAAGTGATTATGTCACGCTAAAATCTTTAATAAAACAAGTATTGACTAGGCGGAACCATAAAAAACTTTGTTTATTATTATTGGTTACTTCACAAACAACCTTCAAACTCGAGTACACATAATATTTTGGTCGACAGTAGGTAGTTTGAGGCTAGCCTACTGCTTGTGGAAAGGTTTCCAAGATTAACCAAGCTGATAACCGACATCCGGGAGACATTCCTCCGGAGATTTGTTTCGAAATGCATCCCAAATAAATAGCATTGCACATGGTCTTACAAAATTGCTATATTGCTGGCACAGTTGTATTTATCTCAAACTTACCAGTGTTATGTCTACCAATTAACTTAAGTTATGAAAAGGGAAGATAATGGAAGACACTACTGAAAATTACCTAATGCAGTGATTGTATTTTGATTGTATTTTATGTATTTTAAAAATACAAAATACTCATAAAAAGTATTTTCGATACAGATATGAAATACATGTCCCAAAATGTATTTTAGATACAAAATACAAGATACAAAAGTATCCGAAAATACGTATTTTAAATACATGTATTTTTGATACTGCCCAACTAGTGACGTCTCGAAGATCATATTATTGGTTGTTGTTGCAGGTGACTGTGGCTGATTTTTCCCTCTTCAAAAACGGTCTTGCTATATTCTTGCTCAAAACACTTCCCTTTCTGAATCGACTTCAGAGTTATAAGTTTGTCCAAAGTCTTGTCGGAGAGAGGTGACCTGAACTGCGTTCTTGGTTTTCTGACAAGACTGAACATCCTCTCACACTCTGCATTACTATGCGGAATGGTCAGAATGGAAAGCATAACTTTAGACAATTTTACATACTTGAGTTCTGGCTGAGCCATACCTCCCGGCAATTTTTTAGTCTGGGAACATCATCCTAAATAAAGGACCAGCGTGATCGGAACAATTGACAGGGAGGTTATGTTCAATAATAAACGATGTGAACAATACATCAGCACATGTTATACTGTCAGTGTCTTCCTCCTTACACTTGAAATAATCAAGTTTCTTGTTTTTCCCAACACATTGTACATTGTCTTTATGTTTCTTTGAGAGCACATGTTTTAAAATGTCTCCCTTTCCACCATGTGAGATACTGAAATCACACCTGAAATCACAAAATTCAAATGTTGCGCCTCTTCTTGACTCAGTTATATGCGGAAAGTTATCTGTGTACACTTTTAAATGTCACATCATATTTCCTCGCTATATTACCGAGGAGCGGTCACAATCACTCAGATCGAAAAATCACAATAGCCTACGGGCATATTAACGCCAACAACATCTAACCAAGTTATACATAAATCATATAATTTCACGTGTGAAACAGATACAATATTCCGCAGCGCACACCTACCTATCACCCACAGGTCATTATGCAAAACACCTAGGAACAAGCGCTCAATTAACTTTTTATAACAGCAGAACGTGACGCGGGAGTTAGTATGCAGTTGTCTATTATTGATACAGAGCGAAACTGCGGTATCGAGATATAACTTCAAAACACGTAAAGTCGATCCGTTCGATAGACGACTGGAGTGTCATCTCGCACATTCAATCCGAAATTACGCGGGGGATTTTTGAAAAATCGGGCGATTTAATACGTAAGCGGGAGGGCGGGAGAAATGGTCTGAAATCGGGAGTCTCCCGCCTAAATCGGGAGAGTTGGCAGGTATGCAAAACATATATTTAAAGTTTCTCATTAGTTTTATCTTTTTAGGGGGGTTTCCCCTGGTAGTTGAATGCCTAAATGATATCGGTTAGGTTTATCCAATGTGTGTAACACCCCAACACCCTATCATATCAAATGTGTGACACATATTAGTAAACTGCACCTGGTCACCAGAAGGAAGGTGATGCTGAAAACTTACATATGTAAGAATGATTAACTGATGTAAACCCAACACAAATATATTAGAGTTATAAGTAAGAACTTTTGAAATTTTGAATTTAAAAAATTTAACAACATCAGCGGCTAGGTCATCTGCCTTTCACCCAAGAAAGAAAAACATGGCTTAATGATACTGTCCTGTGGTCATGCGGACCATTTACTGATTATTCTGATTGGTTCTGGACCTTCACAGTCTACCCTAGACCCATCTCCTATCCTTCGACTAAGATGTATCTAACCATATATACCCGAATGTAAGACGAGGATTTTCCCCACTTTTTCTGTTATAAAAATTTGGGGTTGTCTTATATTCAGGGTATTATTATTATTATTTTTAATTGTTATTATTATTTGCAAAGTAGTATGTGTTGTTGGCATCTTGTAACTCGCAAAAAATCAATGCGTTAATGAAGATTAAAATATGGTTTGTTATGTTTAATTACCATGCATATAGGAATAGCATACATTTTGAGGTTAGGATTTATGCATACACGTCATTTTAAGCGGATAAATTATATGTTCGAAAGCATACGGAAATATGTTTTAAAACAATCTTTACAGGAACAACCAGTCAGTTTTACGAGCAGTAATTGAGTGATCAACGTATCTTAATTTAATAAAGTCTCCCATTCTTGAACAAAGAAATTATAGAGTATATCTTGGAAAAGCGGGCAGAGGGATTTCCGATAACACGAGACGTTATAAAAATGAAAGCGCGACCTTGAGGGCATATATTGTGCAAGTTATGAGTTAGCGAGTATTTTTTTTTTTTTTAAATCTGTAAGAGGCAGTTGATAACTAGGCCTCGTCTTATATTCGGGGTCATCTTACATTCGGGTATATACAGTATATCTTTCCTTTCTTAGTGCACTATTGATTGAATGTAAGCTTGGATACAGTACATATATAACCCCTGGCATTACAGCCCATGAAGGGCCTAGGCCTACCAAGCGACCGCTGCCCAGCCATTTGGACTGCAGGTATTGGGGTGACGCGTGATAAGCGAATCGGGTCCCCTCGGCCGTTATCTTGGTTTTCGTGATCGGGGCGCTGCCTCACTGTCAGACGGCTACTCAATTGTCCTCACGAGGCTGAGTGCACCCCGTTCCAGCCCTCACGTCAGATTCTAAAATCCCTGACGGAGCTAGGAATCGAACCCCGGGTCTCCGGGTGAGAGGCAGGCGTGCTACCCGAACACCAAGGGGCTGACGGATACAGTACATCATTCTTACATAATCTGAAAAGTTTTCAATACCAACTGATTTTATAAAAGAGGGGTGGGTTTGACAGAGGGGATTGAGAGGAGGGTATGGATGGTATCTTGCTAGCTGTTTGGCGTTAAGGCGTTCTTCCTCCCATCATACTACTTCGCAAGGGTAAGTTATTATGACAAACATTCTTAACAATAAAATAAATTTTCTTCTTTTCCTTCCATGTCATTGGAGGATTATCTGCCCATAAAGTCCCAACAAAATGCTTTAAGATTCCACATTGACGAAAACCCAACACAATAACTGTGAAATTGGACCAATAAGTGCATTAAGCAAGCAGCCTCACAACACCTTGTCGTAAGAAAGTGTAATTTAGTTTTACAACACAAAAAATAACAGAAAAAGTAATTCGACACAAAACACTAAGTGCAGTCAGATGATAAATATGTCATACCAAGAAAAGAAAATAATTACTAATGTGTACTCAATGACTTAACCTCTTCAGAGGGGCAGATGACCTCGTAGTTCAGCCCCTTAAAGCAACAATGACTAACTAATAACTAACTTCTTCGGACCCCAAAACTTTTATGGATTCTAAGCGTTTTATAAAACTGCCAACGGCACTAATTATTGCTATTCATAGAAACTCAAGTTTTAGATTTTAACCATAACTTTGAATGTGGTTGAGGAAGGATGGTGGACAGAGTAAAGTGGAGGGGTGTCATTTGCTCCGACCCGGCCCAAGCTGGAAAACGGAAATTGATCATGAAAATTAATAACAGAAAAAAGACACAATAGAAAAAAAAAGTTTTCAATATGTGTTCAACACACAAATGTAACTTATACACCAATTACAGCAATTTTAATTGATATTGTTTTACCTATCTATACTACTGTTTGTAGAAAGTGAAACACCCAGAAGAAATGGTCAGAGACACTCCCAGAACAGGGGTCGTGTAGGCCTGCGGTACCATACTAAGGGATTGAAATCGCAGAGAGATGGCGTGCACATTGGCCCACCAGTACCCTCTGTCGTGGGACCGGACAGGTCAGTGTTCCGCACAGCTCTGTCGGCGTGGGGCCGTCATACCAAGTGGAAACGTGTAAGCAATTGCAACGATGCCTCGTCGACATCACAGGGTGAACTATCAGCATGTGAGTGGGGTTGAACGGGGCAGAATGCTTGGGCTCCGGGAGGCGGGTCTGTCGTTCCGGGACATTGCGGCTCGTACGGGGCACGCTGCATGAACAGTAAGGCTTATGTGGATCCAGTGGAGAGAGGAGGGCCGCACACAGCGACGACAGGGTACAGGACGACGCAATGTGACCAGAGCGCGAGACGACTGCCATCTTCTCCGCATGGTCGTATCGGACACAACAGTGTCGTCCCCGGTGTTGGCTCAACGTTGGAGCACTGCAACGGGGGTGGCCATGTCTGTGTCGACGGTGAGGTGCTGTCTTTTGAGGGCTGGACTGGTAGCACGCATGCCACTACGTCGGCTTCCATTGACTGGGAACCACCGACGCCTCCGAATACAATGGGCACATGCACGCTGACACTGGCAGGCTGAGTGGCGAAATGTAGGGTTTTCGGACGAGTCCCGCTTCAACCTGTCCTACAGTGATGGCCGCATACGCGTTCAACTCCACCTTGGAGAACTCGATCAGGCAGACTGTATTGTAGAACGGCATATCAGACAAACACCAGATGTAATGGTTTGAGGCGCAATTTCCTATAACAGGCGATCGCGCCTCGTACGTCTTGCGGGCAATCTGAACAGTGACCGCTACATCAGGGAAGTTTTACAGCCCGCGGCACAGCCCCTCTTGCAGACCGTTCCACAGGCCATATTTCAGCATGACAATGCCCGCGCGCATGTGGCGAAGAATGTGCAAGCCCTCTTCTCAGAATGACGGATACCTCTGCTTCCCTGGGCTGCCCGTTCGCCTGACATGTCGCCCATCGAACATGTCTGGGATATGGTCGGTTGGCAACTTGTTCGTTCAGGTCCACCTGCCGACACTGTTGATGCTTTTTGGTCACGCCTACAAACTGCGTGGGACGGTATTCCCCAGCAGCATATTCAAGCGCTGTATGATTCCATGCCACGACATACAGCGGCTCTGAGTGCAGCACGTGGTGGCACGACGCTGTACTGAAGATTGACCGTCAACGTGCATGTACCGGACTGTCCTTCTAATCAGTAATGTATTGTCATGTCCCTAATCTGAGGCATAAAGTGCAATGTGGTCACATCTCTTGTTCTTGGTGTTTCACTTTCTACAAACAGTAGTGTACATAGAGAAAATCAAACACAACATAAAGAAGCGAGACTTTCAATACCTAAGTATTAAAGACTCAACTAAATTAGACATTTAAGCTTTTTAAAAGCTGTTTATTAATTCAAAGGGTTTTGATGACATTTTATTAGCATAATTATGATTCTTCACAAATTTAAATTAAGACATTATTTTATGTATATAGATGGAGAGATGCTTATATACTGTATTTTAACATTTTTATTGTATATGTACTGAAAGAATCAGGGTGTCTGAAACATGTACACCAATATTTAATTGCAGAACGAGAAGTATTGACAAGGTGGATAATTAAAATCAATTTTACAAAGTGAATACAGTATTTACTCACCTATAGGAACCCCCTTGCCTATAGTACTCCCCTTAATTTTCGAGAGCCAAAATACAAAATTCTTGGAATCATTAATTATTGAGAGTAAAAATACAACATTCTTGGAAATTGACGAATTCTTAAAAATGTTTAAGATTACAACTGAAAGTCATCCTCTGTTATGACAAAAAAAAAAAACTTGTTACATTATTTTGTTATTCAGACGATATGACTGCCATTTTGTGTACATGTACTGCATACGCGATTGGGCAGGATATCGGATTGTGTAGCCAATAGACTTCACCCGATATCCAATAGAAGATGCCACACTATTGGACGAGTAGAAGCGCCAAGTCTAAAATCCGCCAATGAAAGTTATGGTTTCATATCTTGCCGGCATTCTTTTGTTTTGTACATAAAGATGTATTGCCCTTTGAAGTAGTGTTTGCAGCAGCCTTCTTCACAGTTTTATTTTCAACACATTTCATTTGTTGCAAGAACCATCGGCGTTTGTGTGACACGTTATTGGTCTATTAATGTGAAATATGTGAATAATACGTACTCGGTTGTGTTTACAAATGTTAGTGAGATGTGATCGTTCAGCATCGTCACTCATTTCCTAATAGATGCATTCTCCCTCAATTTCGGAACTAAGAATTTAGAAGAAAAGGGGTCCTATAGCCGAGTAAATACGGTAATTCATGAAATACAATTGTAGTAGAAATTGCATTTTGTGTATATGCTTGGGGCATCATTACTTTCAACTTGGTATTTAAGTGCTGGAGCTACCAAGCAGTCAGAAGTGAAATCACTCCAACCAGCCAATCATATTGGTATAGCAACATCGTGAATGAAACTTGAATTGTCATGATATATCAAAATGAATGGCTGGCCGTGATTGGCTGGTTAGAGTGATTTCACTTCTGGCCGCTAGGTATCTAGCACTTAAATGTCAATTTAAACGTAATGATGCCCCAAGTATAGTTGACAGGTTAAGGGCCGTTTTCACCAACTCTTCACTAACGATTAGTTAGTTAATTCCCATTTAACTTAAATACGAGATTTAATGCGTGATTAACATCGATGCATTTCAGGAAACAATTCTTCGAAGTGTTTCACGAAACAATTAGAGTTCGCAATTAATTAAATAAGATTTACGACTCTCGCGCATGGGTAGACTCGGTTTCATCTAGGAGAGCATGGCGAACAGAACAAGAAGCGTCTAGCACTGTTTGTTGTTTGTGATGCTTCCTTGAGACTTTATGGAACATAATTACAAAGGAAAGGAAATACAGAAGACCTTATTCATGGCAAAAGCTTAAAATGATATGAACAAAGTATTTAGGAGAACTGGCAGTTGTGCGAATAGATACCTTATTATGACGCACTACCCAGTAGTCTACGTAGCGTAAGCGGTAGAAGTGCAGACTCCCAATTTGATATGCAGCGCTGGAAGCAGTTCGAAACCCCTTTCGGATTTTTTTTTAAATTTCCGTATTCGTCTTTCTTGGTATTAAAACTTAGTAGTGTGTGTAATCTTTTATAATTTCATTGTCATAAACATATTTTATATTCATATAGATGAAAGTACGTGTGAAACTCGGAAACAAACCGCCATTGTGGAATACGCAAAGCACAGTTCAACTGTTTCCCGCCAATTTAAAGATGCTTTAGAGAGTTGAGTGGCCAGATTTGGCCATTTAACGAAATTCCTTGTTAGTGGTAAGTTAACGAGCGTTTCTGTTTGGTGAAATGCTCGTGCAAAGTTAAATAACCTTTAATAATGAATTAAGAGATAATTGACGTTGGTGAAAACGGCCCTAAGAAGCATGTTCCCTGAACCTGGTGGAGCATGCTCCAACAAGGTAATTTCTCGTTACTGGTTATGACGTTTAAAGTGACCTTCACCTATTCATTTCTCCCTTAGCAATTCACTAATTTTTCTCCTTATTTTTCTTTTTAGACGGATTAGAGGCCTATCTCTGCCATGGCAAGTGTTGAAGTTGTGCACTTCTTAAGATCTATATTAGGCAAGATATGATTTCAGTGCAGTGACTTCATTGATTTTATCATCTTTATATTGCTGGTGATGTATTGAGTGTTAAGTGTTCCTACAGCTGATTCCAACAAAGGTGTTCTGTACTGTTGCTGACGTACCGAAGCGGTACCATACATTTGTGTCTTCAATACCATCTTAAGTACCACCGTGAGGCATCCTTTGAAAATGTTTATAGACCTACAGTAGTTCATAAGACTTTTGACATACCGTAACTCATTTTAGGCATACATTTTTTCGATCGTTCTTTATGGTGCACCATACAAGATTCATTTCTAAAGGAATTTTAAGTGCTACACAAAAACATATTCTTGTATCGTTCTATCATAGCGGCTGATGAAGGGGCCAATAATAATATTTAGGCCTCGAAACATGTCCCATTAATGACCACCCAGTCATCATCAAATGATGATGATGACCACCCAGTGATTTCTATTAATAAAGTATTGATCAGGCGGAACTTTCATCCTGTTTAGACTAAGGAGCATACAAAGGTAATAAATCTGCTGAGATAGTTGAAGACTAACTCAATTGCATCGTTAAAAGGCTGATAAAATAACAGTATTCTTTACACAATTACTGTACATTTGTTGCTAGAAGTGTTCCAGGAGAGTGAATTTAAATGAAACTACTGCTCAGCTATGTATAACATTGCATAAGTGACATCACACATGGTTTATTATGCTCTACATCTTCGTTAAACACAAGCAGTTCTGTTCTTGGACAAAATCAGCCTCTGTAATTATTTCTTGTAATTTTTCTTGTGGTTTTACAGCAGGCTGATCCTTGATGAAAATTTCTAGGCCACTTTTAAGTCTCTACAATACCTCTCTTTTCACTCAACTTTACCCTCCAAAGGTTTGGACAACCTTGAAATTATCAGTTTCAAAAATTATTTTGAAATTCGGTTGTGTAGTCATTTTTGTTTAGTAATACTATTGTGTTTCCTTTGTCAGCTATTATGGCAATTGTTATTTTTAAATTTCATTAATTGATTTGTTTTTTTCTTACTTCTGGGTTTGGTTTTTGACTGTATGTTTTTGTTTTGTTTTTTGTTTTGCATCATGCCTAGCTGTTAATTGAGCATCTAAAGGGAGGCTCTGAAATGTGGTTTCAGCTATGATTTTCGTTTTATTATTTCCGTTCATTGGAGTGGGCCAATTGCGTTTCAGGCCCTTGGCCAAAATATTCAATTTATCCTCTATCAACACTGCATCTAATAATTTCTCCACAGTTCAATAAAACATGTGTGTGTGAGGAGCACCTTGAAAGTGGTCATACAGTTGTCTGGTGAAATGATTTTTTGTGCAATAAATTTATTCAGTTTTGTGTCAAGTGGAATGTGTTCCTAGGAAAGAATATTGTACATTTTATGTAACATTATGTGTTGGAAGTAGTCTCATTTAATTCCTGTGATGTTAGGAGGACTTTGAAGTGCAATTCATACCAAGGTTGGTTTCTTAGCTTTGGCAACCATACTGCAGCACTACATTGCAATGGGGCCGGGCTCTTGACATTCTTACCAAAGGTTGCTGACCTGCATCCCCTCCCTCATAGCACATTAGCTCACGCGTCTCCCTCCATGTTCGTTCACAGTGGTCACCTGTAGATGAGCAGTTGTGAGCAAGTGCCTATGAAAGTCAGTCGTCAAGTTTTTAAAGCATGAACAGAGAAGCTGGTTAAAAATCCAGTGTGCTAGAGATCACACGCCACAACAGTGTCACCAAGGACTGTGAGAGGCGTGCGATGCAGCTGCATTACCTTACAGAATGGTACCAAGGTAAGTTGCAGCCATCCGACAAGTATGCGAACGTATGTTGGACATGCTTCAACATGGCACCCAACAGTAAGTGTCGAAAATGTCAGATGACGTCCGCATTACTGGAGACGGATCGGAACATAATGATTTGTTCATTAGCACAAGATACAGGACTGGCGCATTAGACTGTACTTCACATCCTGAAGGACCAATGGAAAATGTGATAAATTGCATCAAAATGGGTTCCGCATGATTTTATGGACATGCAGAAATGGCTGTGGTATGACACTTCTCATACACACTTGCAGTTCTATGAGCGCCAAGGAGAGGACTTCTTGCGGCATATTGTTACCATTGATGATGATGAGACATGAACCAAATCTTATGAACCAAAGCTGAAACCCCAAACGAATGAGTGGCATCATCACAGGTCACCACAGGTCACAAACAGTTCAACAGACACCCACCAATGTGAAGGCAATGCTGATTCTTGCCTATAATTGGGATGGTGTGATCTTAAAGCATCCCATTCCCATACCATACTACTGTTAATTTTTGCAAGACAATCTGCTAGCAGCTCTGAGAAGGAAACTGGGACACTTCGTGAATGGTCCACCCATCATTCTGCATGACAATGCTAGGGCACAAACAGCAGGAGTTGTGTCTGTATTATTCAATCACTGGAGCTGGGAGGTGCTCTATCATCCGCCATACTCTCCAAATTTACGTCCTTGCAACTTTGATCCAAATCCTAAGATGAAGGAGCCACAACGCGGGAACCACTTCCGTACAATTGCAGACCTATTACAGGACAGCGACTGCTCTTTTCGCACCATCAACAGACGGGCAGTGCCAAAAGTATCCAACGGCTTCCGCAACGTTGGGAGGACATACGCAACGCTGGACTATATCGAAGGTCTATGAAACTTAGAACCATCTATGTATGCTATGTGCCAATATATAAAACAGTTGCTTAACTTAAAAACCAACCTATGTACTGAACCCTTATTGATCTTCGATAAATAAGTATTCATATTTATTATTATTATTACTACGGCCCAGGCAGCACATAAGGAAGTCGACTTGGATATTAGGGAGGCCAGCATTTCGTAATGATTGCAACAGAAGCTGAGTTGGTAGCTATTCCTGGGGGACGGCCAGAATTAGTCGAGTTCAAGGCCAAATTGTGCAACTACTGTACCAAAATTGGAGACATAAAGGAAGAATCACGAGGTCCTCTCAACGAACATACGATTGAATCAGCCAATCGCAAGAGACCAAGCCGTGACCACGAGGTGGACGGCGTCAATAGTAAAAAGCGCGCGGAAGTGTGTATCTAAGGAACCGCCTAACGGATTAATCTCCGCTCGAGTAATTTGAGACGTTGGATTTATTTGGAGAAGAATGACACTAGCCCCATCTTTGTGAGACAAAAACTCTGGAAGTTTTTATCCGACTCTGCCCCACTCCTCCGCCCTTGTCAGTTTCTCATAAATAGTCTGGCCTGACGCCAATCTGAGTACTTATTGTGTGGAGCCTTCAGAGGCATACTCCACGCCAGTTTGAAGTGTGATTTTTGACGCTCGAATTTATCGGAGTACTTAACTTGTGGAGCCTTCAGAGGTATACTCCACGCCAGTTCGAAATGTGATTTTTACGCTCTAAAATCAGTGAAGCTAATTTATTTTCTGAGCTCTGGGGAGCTAAAGTCGCAGCGTTTGCAGTATCGAATTTTTAAAAGATATAATACATTTTGTTCTAAAATCAATTAAATTGTGTGATCTAAATATTTCACGCCAGCGCGTGATAAACTGTAACATTCTTTTAAAGACGACGAGTTCAACTTTAAGGGGGAAGTATCGTATCACCCTAATTAGCGCTTACCAGAACCGAAGTCCAAGACGGGACGGAAATACCGGACGAGATAGCGACTGCTGGTGCAGCCAGGATTTTGAACTTGTTAACGAGCCAGTGGCGCGGACTCGAGATGTATATTTTATGTATAAATTGTGTGTATTGTATGTGTGTTTTTATAGTGCGTATGTGCGATATAATTAGGGCCAGTCTTCGCTATTAATCGCAGTAGGACAATTGTGGGTGAACTGAGTAGCCTGCAAGCGATTATAGATAGGCAAATATTTAACATTGAACTTTTCTGCCAAGGAGTCGAGACCAAGATGATCAGCACGTGGTTTGAAGTTGGGATGAGCTTCAAGAAATCAACGCAGACGACTACTATGGAGTGCTAAATTGTCCATAGGGCAATGGGTTGAGGAGGATGTCCTTAGTCCTACATGCAGAAGCGGTGATGTACTAAAATTGGATTATTTCAATTATGTAGTTAGATTTGGCCGGGGAACTTTGTAAATAGTCATGTTTTTCTTTCTTGTTTTATAGCTGTTTTTCTTGTACCGACACTATATGTTTAAATGTCCGTTGGCGCGTGGCCAAAGTGTTTGTTGATATTTTGATTTTTTTTTTGAGTCATGTGTAATGTACGCGGCGTGCGTGCGTGATTTTTATCCTTGCAATTGCGGAACCCGTTACATTCGATAAATGGTGCTTTATTAACGTTAATATTTGAAATAGGAATGGGAGGAAATGATTGTAAAACATTTTGCTGAACAGGTTATTATTCATGTTAGGGTAGCCGAGTGCACCAACTTAAAAGTAATTGTAGAACACCTTCGTTCTAATTTGATAGATTTTTCTTGAGTCCTTTTCAGGTGACTAGTCACGGCATAGAACGATGGCGCCAGCATGTGGATATTATTTGTGTCTTTTATTTCAGGGTCTGTCACAACCCATACGTGTGATTAAGTGTGTGTTGATGTGTCTAGTGTGTGTTGATTCTACGTGAGGAGGGGGTAGTTGTCCTACCGCCCTTATATATTTTTGCTGCTGTTGTATTTTAGATGGAAAGACAGAGTGCTCTTGGGAGACTGCTGATTCTTGTCCATATGTTTTTCTGACACACATGTATTATTGTGCTTTGGGGGCACATTTCTTCGAGGTTCGACCCCATGTTCTGGGAGGTCGAGGTTATTGACACGTGGGTTGACAGACATGCAGAGTTCCACAAACCGCCCGTTTTGCCTGTGACTTATTTTGATAGGCAGTCCTTTTGTCCGACTGAACCCTGTAAGCTTTCATGCAGCAAACCTGTTCATTGTGATGGCTAATTTTTAAGCCATAATTAATTGGGGAGTTCGCCATGTGTGTAACGGATTGTTGTACCTTGTATGGATAAGAATATTGTGATTAACGTAAATGTTGGCTGTTTGCCTATTGCTTTGTTGATGACTCGATTTCATGTAATTTTGTTTGTCACACCCGTGTGGTGTAGTGGTAGAGTATTTGTAAATTTTGACAGCGGTCATTTGAGTATTTTTCTATTGGTCACGTGTTAATGTACTTGTGTTGATTTGTGTGAGAAGTCCTAAGTTTTTAGGCAGTAAATGTTGCTACGGCAATTCAAGTCCAATTTCGCCCGGAAATTTTGTGTTTGTTTATAGTAGATTTAGGAAGTGTCGGTTTAATTTAAGTAGTGTAGTTGTGTTCCCTCGTGTCGGTCTAGCTCTAGGAAATGCGGATTCGTTGTTTGAAGGGTCATTCTGGATGATAACGAATCACGCATTCAAAGTACACATCGTGGTGCATGTAGAACGGCATACGCACTTATATGGTCATTTTTTTGTATCTTTTATTTAAGGACACTTGGTCCAGGTAATTAATCTCTCCAGAGATACCGCCCAATTTTTGTTTGGCATTTTTATTAAGCGGGAGTCAGTTGGGAGTTTTGTTGTTAATTGTTTATGTGTAAATATGGTGATTTGTTATTAAATTCAGTTGTTTTAACCCTGGCTTCACTCTTTCCTGCATGTTATTTTGTTATATGTTACCCTGCAAGTTAATGAAGCGCGCTGACAGCAACTTACGAATATGACCTGTTACGCCCCGAATCTGAGTCTCATATGCTTCTTTGCAAGGGTTCAGTACATATGCTTGTTGAGGTTATCTTTCTTCTTGTACAAGAATCTTATGCTGTGATTGATTAGAATTCTTATTACCTTATATTGGATTTTTAAATCCTGTTGGTTTAATTTTCCTTTCATCCGTATGGACGATGGTTAGATATGAAGTCCAATTCCATCCAAATGTTCTATTTTTTTTTTTTTTTTAATATTTCCTTAGTGATACAGTTTTTTTTAATGTGTGTATTCTTATATTGGTATTTTGTAAAATTAACCAGCTTCTGAACAAATTACCATGGTTGTAGCCATGTTTTTGTGGATACATTCTGATGAAACTCGGTAAGTTTTTATATGATCATATTAGTACATTATGCAACGAGCCTATAATGGCAATAATTAAGATACGAGTATGTTTATAAAATGAGCTAAGTGAGTTTTATAATTTCCATAAGAGTGTCTTAATTACCATTATAGGAGAGTTGCATTCTACTGTTCATGTTCGACGATAATTATAACTATTTTATGTTCAAACATAAATATTCATAAATATCTGTCGAGATTTTGCCAGTTTTATGTACTGAACAGAGTGCATGGGACGCAGAGAATACCTTGTATTTGACCATGGCCTCCTCAAACACCCCACTATGACACTAGCCACGCAGTGAAATTTAAAATAGGAGGCCGTGGAAGTCAGCGCAGATGCGATGCTATCCTTACCTAATTCGTCACACAACTGTTTCTTGGGCTCTGATTGGTGGGAGAAACTGTTTCATAATGAAAAATAGTGTTATAATGACCCTCATTTTGATACAGTTTTCTGACATAATATTTACATTTTGACATCATCGAACATAAAAGGTATTATATTTGGGTGGCCAGCCCTATCAATACAAAGGTTAAAAAGTTACATCTTATACATTTTGAGGCTTCAATACCCCTTCAACAGGCTAAATACAAACAATAATAATGTATTTGTTTTACCAGGGTATCTACTGTAAGGATGAAGTAAAAATTAGTTACTTTTTAGGTACCTTTTAGATAACTTTTAGTTAATTTTAGTTACCTTTGAATTCAAGTTACGTCTGCGGTCTACAAGCATAGGCGCTCATCACGCGGTGAAGAAAAACAACAATGAACTGTTTTTAAAGAAGTTTTTTATTTGTCGTATGGCTTTTAGTGCCGGGAGTGTCCGAGGACATGTTCAGCTCGTCTGAGTCTGTAGCTGCTTCCAACGGACACCCTTAGGGTGAGATACAAGTTCCGTTCAATTTCAAGCTGCTACCAGATATCAATGATACCTAGTGGTGAGCGTTGGAACTTTGATAGAGCGTTCCGACGAAATATAACCTAACAATTTAGCTTCACACAAGTTTTGTCTGTGGAAGAATCCTTTACATGCCATAAATCCATGACATGGGACCGCCGGCTTTACTTCCCCTCCGAAGGAAGGCATACTGAAGGATTTTTAACGCTTTTAAAAAATCCGACGACTTCGGCCGGGTTTGAACCCGCTATATTGGGCACAGCAGTTCAGCAAGCTACCAACTACACCACCGAAGCCGCTTTAAATGAAATTCACATGATGTTATAAAAATTTAAAAAATAATAAATATAACTTATACTAGATATTTAATATCCAATGAGTTGTTTCTGCTAATATGTCGTCTTGTCCACAATATGTTGTTATTATTACGGTACCAAGAGGTTGCTCAGCTCTTGACCATTTGGCGAGATTTCCTTCGTCCCCGTGGTAGGTGGCGAAGAAATGTATGCGATGTTACGCGATCGTCACCGAATTCTGTCTTCGCAGTCAAATGCGGAGAAATATCGAGATGTTACACGATCGGCGCTGGTCTCAGTTGTTTGGTGAGCTTCCCGTAGTTTTCACGATAGAACACGGAGAAAAATCACGATTTAGATCATCAGCGTCACTTTTAGTCATTCGACGAGATTTCCATTGTCCTTGAGTTCGGGCACAAGAAAATATAGCATTATTACGCAATCGGCGCCACTTGCTGTCCGTTTGACAAGAATACAGTTGTCCTCGTCATTGAATGCGGAGAAATATCGCGATGTATCGCAATCGCTGCCGCTCTCGGCCGTTTTATGCTGTCCTCGAGATATTATGCAATCGTCGCTGCACCCGGCCGTTCAACGGTTGTCTGCCTGTCTATCTGTTCTGATTGAATGGCGGAGGCAAGCTCAAGATTGGGCATGGTTAAAATTCACGCGTAGTTATGAACATGTTCGGTCGGCGCCGTGATTCCCTTTGTCTCTATGCTGTAGTTGGGAGTTCATGAGTTCAGGGTGGATCACGAGGAGGATTTAGTATTTCGATGCTACGTAGGCTGCCATTTTTAAGTGGGTTGATGCACTTCTCGCTCCCCGCACGCTTTTAAGTATACGGTCATGGGAACAGTGGCAAGTAGGTTTCGCGATGGGTGCCCCGTGATGGGTGCCCAATCACCTTTGACAGGATTCCCACAGTCCTCGTGGTCACAAGTTCAAGATAGGGGACGGGTTTTATGATTTTACGCAACTGACGTCGATCTCGGTCCGTTTGACGAGATTCCGGCAGGCAAGTCATGCGGTCAGTCGGCCGTCTTGAGGATGCGATTTTGGAGGATGAACGTTCGAAGTAGGTACGGTATCGAATATTACGAATTGTTCTGAGAGGATTGCACGAATAATACGACAAGAGGGCAAGTTTTATTTCGATTGAGAACCACGAATTATCAACAAGTTATCGAAATAATCGGTTAGATTATATATCCGATGGAACGAAAGTTCGAAGGAAAAATCGACTTATAACGGAATTTCGAATTAACCATACTGAATGTCGCAAATTTACTTGACATATTTTTTAAATAAGTTATATGTATTTCGAAGATTTTTCGCATTTTTTCGAAACGGTAACATTTTGCAAGATTGCGACATTAAATTGTTTCGCGTTATTTCTGGACTTCAATTTGACATAGTTTCCAAATAACAGAAATTAGAGATTTCTTTTAGTTTCGGAAGTATTCGCGAATAAACGTCTCGCGAAAAGTCAGGTTTCCTAATACAGTAACACAGAAAAATATTTCACACGAAACTTAAGACTTCTTGATGCCTAAAATATTCGTTGAACCGATGTATACCGCTCAAGGTTTCCTCGGTATGTATTTCCTTGAGGTCGGGCACGGAGACTTATAGCTTAGTACTATGCAATAGTCACGGCGCCGCTTGCGTGAAACTCGCAATCTCTGAGCCTAGCGGCGCGAGTTTAAATGATTCAACCCGCCTTCAGAAAATTTTCGTTACCCGTTTGTAAAATTCGTTACTTTTTCGTTACTTTCGTTACCCATTTGTAAAATTCGTTACTTTTTCGTTACTTTCGTTACCGGTAGACACCCTGTTTACGTCCCTTTTAACATATGTGGCTTTTAGAGATGCCGGGGTGCCGGAATTTTGCCCCTAAGGGGATCTTAACCTTCCCAGTAAATCTACTGACGCGGCTCACTCGCACTTGCGCACCCTCAATCAAATGCCGCCCTGACTGTGCCAGGATTTGATCCTGCAACCTAGGATACAGCAAGCGAGAACGTTACCGCTGAGCCACGCAGCCAGCCTAAATACAAACATATTGATACATAATGGCAGCTGTGAAACAAATCTCAAAATAATCATGAATCGTGCTATACAATTGATAAGATTTGTTTCTACCCTAGTAACATTTTATATTCTTCTTATCACAAACAACATGCATTAAAAATGGGAGCTGCAATGTGTCAAGTGTTTTTAACATTAAAAAAGGTTTGTTGTTTATGATATGAAGAAAAAAGAATTTCAAATGTTTCAGGATAGAAACGAATCAATTGTAAAGCATGATTTATGATTATTTTAAGATTTTAACCAGGATTTACAGCTGAAATTATGTATCAATGTGTTTTTGTTTAGTCAGAGCATGTAACACACAACCTTTTAACCTTTATATTGATATGGCTGACTACCCAAATATAACAAGACTCCATGAGTTTGGCAAGTTGAAAGAACATTTCGACAGAAAAGGTTTGCCAATTATAGCAAGTTCAAACAATTGATCTCGTATGTCTCCAGATCCAATTGTCAAGTAATAGAAACATTGGTAGAACATTCACATTCAGACCATTGTTTATAGAGGCTGGGTGACAATGTCGAAAAATGGTTTGCTAGGTCTATGTCTATTATACCAGTACTTTGCATTGTACTGAGTCATTCAATAAAAGTCAATTGAACTTCCGTACCATGCATAACTTACTCTTTGAATTTCTTATTAATATATCCAAATTTCAGTCTAATATCTGCTGTAAGAAATACATCAATTTGTGGGTGCATTATGTCCCTGATTTTTTAGTATGTCACTCTTCCCATCTTTCTGTTTAAACAAATGTCATGAATGAGAGATAAAAAACATACTACAAATTTTCATGAAATTGAAGTAAAAAGCTAAGTTAGTTATGGTTGTTTTAAGGGGCTGAACAGCGAGGTCATTTGCCCCTATTGAAGTAAAATCTGAGGATAGTCTTTACCTTACGGTTGTTACACAGAAACACATTACGGCAAGCCAAATCCCGGTGAATGAACCGCATTGATTCAAGGTACGCCATTCCACTGGCTATCTGATGGGCATAATCCCATAGGGCTGTAAAATAAACAGAATAATTATTTTATTTGGAAGTTTAAAAGACAGATTCCTTATAAATTCACAGTATAGTATAGGTGGAATGGTATACAAATTTCACAAGATATATTTAACATCAATAAAGACATACAGTACTTTGAAATGCAAGAGTTGAAAATGAGACTGTCATTTGGAATCAAACTAGAATTTCCTGCATTCCAGGCCAGTTCTTGAACTGCAAACCAGAACCCCCAGCATTCCGGGCAGGTGTGTGAACCAATTAAATCATGAACGGCCCATGTCAAAGGTAGAACATTGTCAACTCCTGATGTAATGGCTGAAGCTACTGTGCATTATACAGTCAAGGATTAAAGCTCAATGACTGAATGGCGATGATAACACATCCTGGTAGCAACCTAACAAGACGTTGGAAATTTTAGATTCATGAAAATGATTTTGAGAGTATAGACTCTGTTAGGGCAGGCATATAGGGCACTCAATAACTTCAGTCACTGCATCAAGAGTTGACAATGGACTACCTTTGGGTGTGGACAATCCGTTGTGTAATTGGTTCGAGCACCTACCCTGAGTGCAAGGGATTCGGGTTCAAGTGCCGACAGAGGTCCATTCTAAACTCTTACACTTCAAAGAATAGTTTCCTTTATAGTATTAAATAATTTCCAATAAACACACTGCTTGCCCTCTGTCCACAAGAGAAGACAAGTTCAGCAATTAGCAATATGTTTATGATTGTTTTCAGTAAAAAGAAATCTAATGTGTCACAAATTAAACACAGTAAATATCTACAAAGGCCCATCAGTATCATCATAACTACTATTTCTAACATTTGCTAACCTTGTGGGATCACTGCATTACTCTGAAAACAAAATTATTTATTTTGTGTAAATTGTGATGTTTACAACAGGCAGTTACACTTTGTTTACAATACAAGAATTTTCCCAAAATTGCATCAATCGACATGCATAAAGACTAGCTTGTATGTTTGTAATTGATATTTATTAATGTTGTTTCCTGAAAGAACTACATCATTTTGATCAGTAAAAGAAGATTTCAATGTGGGATATATGGTGGTGTGAAGTAGGAACATGGCTCTAGGAAAACCATGGGTCATAGAACAGCAAATTGCAACTGGCAAGGAAAGTACAAACAAACTCACAATGATATCCCATATGATTTTGTTTTGTTACCAAGTATTTACCAAAAAGGAGCTTACACATTCTACTAGAGCCATGTTGATACTTCACATCGCCACATATCCCACTCTGGAATCTTCTTAGGCTCTGATCACAATGATGTTTTCCTAGCATAATACCACATTAAAACAGGAATCTTAGCTGCGGTTGTCCACTGGAAGTTGCCTTAAAAAAAAAGTCCTCAAACTTGCTCCTTTTGTCCTCTGCCGAGGGCACACTTCACTCCACACGAGAATATTGGTGGAGGAGGTAGAGACATCAGCAAGCCAGGTTCACTGTATAGTTGGCGTGCAATGCCACTTCTTGTCAGAATGTAGTTAAAATGCCACAAAAATATTTTATAAATAAATGTTATCTCAGCAGGTTGTAACCGATCAGGGGGCTGAGGATCGAAAGCATGCATAAAATTTACTGCATTTCCAGAGAATTTTGTTGGAGCGTTGGACGGAAGAAATGATGGGACCTGAATCGTAATAAGTACGACATTGAAGCCACGAAACCAAGAGAATGTTAACCCGTTCGCTTTCCAGCTCTCAGCTGATGGATGTGTGAAAACTGTCAGCCATATTTACCACACTATGCATACACGTCTCTTAAAATTACACGGAAGGCACACCAATGAAGTTATCAACATGGAAGTTGGTAAACTTAGAGAGTATACATCACTTATTATCACTGCAAGTAAGCCATGTCTCTAAACCAAAAGGGTTTAATGTTTAAAAAATAAGAAATGTGGAAACTTAAGTTACAAGTTTCAGATTTTGAAAGTAATTCTAGGAAATGGCATTTACAGCCCAAGTTTGTTATTCACGTCAGTAGGAAGACTATATTATTGTTCACTAGCATAGTAAATATCAAGATTCTATGTGCATTAGCTCCAAGGATAGATCAAAATGTTTAAAGAGATGTAACACTGAAAAATGGCAGCCATTTTTGTATAAGACACTCATCGCTATCCACACCAACATCACTGTCTGGAGGTCCAGGATTATTAACATCATCTACACTTTCCGATTCAGACAGAGAAACATCATCATCACTTGAATAATTGTTAAGGAATTCAGTGATAGCATCGTCAGCTAATTGAACTCGCTTCGCCATGATACACACGATAAATAACTAGGCCTAACCTAGGTGAACTATATCACTTCACTATCACTAAGCACCCAATTACCAAAGAAAACTATTTAAATAATGAACGAACAAGTAAACGAAATAAATTGCCTACGATACAGCTTCATTTCCCTACATAATCACGAGCAAAAACAGAGAGAAATGAACGCAAGTTTGCCGCCAATCACGATGTAAACAAGACACCGAACTCCAGTGAGCACATCCATGTTTCAGACTCTAAAGAGTATCGATAAATACGGATAGCCGGCAGTTCCCGCGGAGTATAACATAAGATAAAACTGTCCAATTCTTATTCCGTACAAAAATGCTGCTATCTGGCCCGTAAATAATGAACTAATAATAATAAAGATGGGTAACGACAGATCATTACCGCATCAGTTTTCGCAGAACCCACGGGTACCGATGGATCGTTACTTTGAAAGCGAAAGGGTTATGATAATAATTTTGCTGCGAAGACGCACAGGGAGAATACAGAAGGGATGGCCTACGTGAGCAAGACAATACAAGCCTCGCAGCTGCGAACAGTGATTCTTAACCTCTGAATGAAGTCGCTGACTGCGAGCGGAGCGAGCAGGTCAGCGACGCTTGGATACCAGGTACGCGGTGCGACATTGCGCTCCTTTGCCTGGGATGATAGATAAAAGGGAGAGTGATTAATGATTTATTTTGCGTAATAGTTGTAGTGGATTTGAATTTATTATTTTAATTAACTGGCGCGGGCTGCTGTCGATCGCGGAGTCCCGCCAGCTTCGCCATTAAGGTGTTTAGGGAGTTGAATTTTTAATAATAGTAATATAATTTGTTTAGCTTGATTTTTTTTGTAATTTGTTGCCGGTGAATGGCTAGTTGTAATAGACTAATCTTGTGTTACAGACTGGCTAGATGATGTGCTTTATTAGGATCGCTTAATAGTACTTCCATGGCAACTATCAGCAGCGGCTTCAGCTTGATAATAGTTTTATAATATGAAAAGTTTAAGCTTTTGACATGCTTTGGAAGTGAGAAAGACCTCTGTGAGGTTGGTTTGAAGTGTGAAAGATTTGATAGACCTGGAGTAGGTATGTTGAAAGTTAAAAATTCGCTCTCCTGAAAAATTTACAGAATGTGACATAACCCGTTTTTCCCCTTAGAGTCTTTATATGCGAATATTTTGTTAAAAAGCCAGATCAGAGCTGGGACCTCGCTGATAATTTAGAAGTTTTAATCTCGGCTAAGTGTTGAGAATGGCCGGAGATATAACGACTTAAAGAGGCAAACTGTGGAGGAATTCTTCTTACCCCCTCCAACGTGACAGCCATGGTGCAAAACCCGGAACTACATAGACACGTCATGATACTATCATCAAATAAAAAGTATCTGCCGATCGATTTCGAAAATTGAAGAAGAATTTATGCCCCACCGTCTAAAGAGTCTTATCATCATCATCATCCTCCTTTCCCCTTTCCAGTTGACACTGGGTGGAGGCAAATATGATTCCTCTCCACTTTGTTCTGAAGAATAAGATTTTTCAATTTTCCGCCTATTCAATACTTTAATTTGTTACAACATTTCAGGGGTACATGTTTCAAGTCCGGTTTCTTTTGGACCCTTCTTCAGCCCACAAACTTATATATAGAGCCCATCTAAACACAAAAAACATCGAAATCTTTACGATGACATAAAATGCACATACATAATAAATGGTTAAAAACACTGCAACAATATCTAAAAATCTAAAAATAGCGTGCATAGTTCACAAGCTTCAGATACAAGTTTTTGCACTTGTTCTATTCTATGTAAAACGTCATTTGACACTGTATAACGACAGACACATTTGTTGACGGATGATGTCTATAATTGGTGTACTGTAGGACAACTTTGCGGCATATCTTGTACTGTTCCTAACACTTCTATTGGTGTGGCTGAAGATGAGGTTGGACGGCGATTGCTAAACCTTTTATCAAATTCTTGTTATAAATTTGGCATTTGGCAATCTGTCTTTGATAGATTGAGAAATCTTCTGTCACACGGTATGGAAAAACAACAAAAGAATTTGGCATCTTGTTACTCTTGACCCGAAGTCAAATGAAAACAGCCCTGCGAGATCATGTGGAGGTCAAGCTCCGCTTAGCGAGAGCGGCTTGCTACTGAGCGCTCATTTTGGAGATACTTCCGCAGCCCAGGGTTGATGGCGCAATTTAGATCTTAGACTGAAACTTTTAAACATCATCAAAGATATCGATTTTATCTATCCAGATTTTATCGATGTCTTATGATGTTCAAATGTTAAATTAGGTCACTATAAGGACTGAAGAAGGGACCATACGTTCCCGAAACATGTATCATCATAGTTTTCCATGAACTAAGTCTTTGAATTGTATTGAATAGGGCGGAATAAAATAAACTTTACTGAATTCAATTTGCGTCAATACGGGCCAATATGAGCGAAATGACGAATCCAATGGCAAGCCAAGCCAAAAGGTCACGATATAAATATAAAGATCTTAGACTGAAACTTTTAAACATCATCAAAGATATCGATTTTATCTATCCTGATTTTATCGATGTCTTATGATGTTCAAATGTTAAATTAGGTCACTATAAGGACTGAAGAAGGGACCATACGTTCCCGAAACATGTATCATCATAGTTTTCCATGAACTAAGTCTTTGAATTGTATTGAATAGGGCGGAATAAAATAAACTTTACTGAATTCACTTTACTTTACTGAATTCACTTAACTGAATTTAGATCTAGTACGTAGCGTGAGCAATGCGCGTGCGCGCGAGTGAACTCTCTCAAAGATGGGATGTGATGCTACGAACACAAAATACTGTTTACCTGAGGAAAGCTGAGATAAATGACTGTTTTCCTGAGGAGGGTTGAGAGAGTAGAGGATAGGAGTGTCACACAATAAATGTTTACGTGAAGTGACTGAATTGTATAGTAACAGTAAAGGAGACCGGAACAAGGCGATACAATTTTCTACACTACTGAAAATAGTCAAAATACCCTTTGTAATAATGAATAATTTTTGGGTCATGTAGTAATAGATGTTACTCACCCACTATCCCTTTTTAGATCACAACTTGTATAGTAAAATTGTAGGTGTGTCCGCCATTACACGCATAAATTATGGGACAAATACAGTATTGTTAACCCCGTGCATTCGGCACTGACAGCCTTCCTGTCACTAGCCTTGCCCTGCTTTTTCTCTACGCGACCCACGGCTCCCACATAACATAAAAGCCACACAGAAAGAATTCTGAGCATGGTTCTCACCTACACCCTGTATTTCGAAAGAAGGAACCTGAAGGATATGGCGGGAGCTTGGAACAGCTGAGCTGTGTTACCTAGTTTTTAGTGTTGTTGTAAATCAACTGATTCGAATAATACACCGCGCTACACTTCAGATATTATTTCTGTACAATTATGCGTAATATATTTTAAAAGCCGAGGACATTCCAACAGAGAAATACGGTACATAGATGAATAAATAAATTACACACCGAAGCTATAATACCTTTATCATCCATATTCAATTCAAAAAATACAACAAAGGGGGCAAACACTCTACAGCTAATGAATATAAAAACACTCACCATGCAATGATTATCCTTTAACATGAAACAAGAGTCTAGGTGGAGGTCGTTCACAGCTTACAGTACAGTAGTTGACAGCTAACACCATGCAAACTCACTGAATCACGACTCTCTACGGTTAATATTAGCTTTCGTCAGTCGGGCGAGCCCCAACATAACGAATTTCCCGTTCCAGTTGAGTGTCGGGCGAGCCTCGACATAATAATTGTGTCCTCTACTGCTCGTCCGTCGTCTCTGCCCCGACAAATTATCCATTCCTATTTGGTGCTGCAATCAGTAGGTTGCGTGAGGAACATCGTGAAATCTCGATACTGCGAAGCAGGCAATCGTTAAACTTTTATTTGGAAGGCCGTGCAACCTGTAAGCTGTTACTCAGCGAATGCCAGACTCACTGAGGCTAAATAGCCCTTTATATACATATACTGTATATATACAGGGTGGTTCTTATTAACGTTTAAAACTCTCTGTAGCGACGTAGATGGCATTGAGACGAGTAATTTGATATAGGACACCTAGGGTCGCAAGTGACCAGAAATACCTTAAAAGCGAACCACAACTGTTAAACATATGACATCGTCAGGTGACGGCCCAGCTCGAGCGGTCAGGCCCGTGCTCTCTTACGCACACCAAAGCATCCAAAGCAAACGTTGAACTCTGGCTCCGAATCTGAGTGTGCGACTCGGAAGCGTGGGGTTCGAGGTTCAAATCCGGGGCTTATCCATCAGTTTTTTTTGTTCTCTCTCTTCTCCTTTCAAGTGGAAGCAGATTGTTTGTTGACATTAAGACACAGATCCAGAGTGATACGATATTCAACGTTTGTTTTGGTGTGCGTAAGAGTGCACGGGCCTGACCGCACGAGCTGAGTAGTCACCTGATGACGTCATATGTTTAACAATTGTGGTTCACTTTTAAGGTATTTCCGAACACTTGCGACCCTAGGTGTCCTATATCAAACTACTTGTCTCAATGCCATCTACGTCGCTACAGAGAGCTTTAAACGTTAAAAGAATCACCCTGTATATACACAGTATATTGACAGAGGATGAAATACAGAAAGTCTTCGATGATAGTGACGTAGTAAGCAGTGAAGGTAATAACACACACAGTGATAGCAGATTTATTTTTATTTTGCAGTGTTGTTATGATATGTTTTCACTTGGGGCTGATGACCTACACGTTTATCGCAAAACTACTTCATGTATACATGTTGGTGGTGACTGACAGTGTTCCTATTGACAAAATTTCTAGGTAAACATATCTTGGCTGAATTTGACAAGTGTAATAATTGATAATTATTATTATTAATATTATACAATAATTAATTATTTTGCATACTGCTTTTATTTGCTTAATAATGACTTTAGTAGAAGAGTGTGGACATATATGTATAATTTAGGAGCTAGTTAAAGTTCTAAAGCAGAGCTAAATAAATACAAGTAATGGAAGGTAAAAGTTCAGAAATTAAATACGAGCTGTAGAGATAGCTAAGAGAATTTTAATTCGAGGGGTAAGGGTTAAGGCAAAGAAATATTTAGCACCGAGTACTCAAGCAAGCCGCTCTGTGGCGATATTATTGCCGTGTTTTTATATTGTCGAGTTGTAGGCTATTGAATGACAGGCGGTAATTTGAACACTAGGACGGGAAGCAATTGCTTGTTCTCTTTTATCGACTGCCACAAGGGAACTGACACCAATAAATAAATTATCCTCCGTCACTTGGCAAGGGTTTGACACCCTCCATCCCTTCACTGTCCCATTCACCATCACCATTGTCTTCATTGCCAAGGTTAATAATCATTTCATCCACCGCGATATCCAGAACGCCTTCAGTATTTCTTTCTGTACATACTGTATGGCATGTGTCCAGTCTTAGGGTCGAACTTCGGCGAAGTAAAAGTAAACGAAACAATGACAATGAAAGGAAATCCGACACAGACAGTGGTTAACAAGTGCCTGAAACAATGCCTGCCCACACGACACGAATTCTGTCACTTGTGTGGTGTATTTCGTAGCCACATGTTAGTGATGGGTGTTTGATAGTAGAATGTCGAGAGCTGTGAGATATTGTTTGTAGTTTGTGAAAATTATGCATGTGTGACGCATTTGCAGTGAGTGTTTACACGGTGTAACATTACAACCACTCTTGTTAATGAGCTCTAGTCTATATATATTTAAGTCTCTCAGTTGGGTGCCCTGTTGTAACCTTTAGATTCCTAACCTGACACGCTGTCAACACAGTCTGTCTCACAATATATCGCAGACCTGCTGGAACTCCTTCCGTCACTCGTGCCTACATCTGACATCAGACAATCTTCACGCCACTGTCTGGCTTGTAATGAGCTGCTCATAACTTTGAATAATTTACTCATTCCTATCACCTCTCCACGACGCTGAATGGCTGATTAGAATGAATTCTCACTCCGAAGATTTACTGATTGCATCAGACCAATTACTGGCCAAACAGAATGGTACTGGCCACTCATTCCTAATAATTTGAAAACAGAGTGATTCTGAATGATACTGGCGACTTAGGGCCGGTTCAACCATCTCCGGGCAAAGGACCAGGTAACTTGCCCGCGGAATAAACTGAGATTTCCGTTCGACCATCAGCAGGTAGTGCTGCCAGCGGGATAGATATTGTTTACCGGGTGGTGTAAACTGTCGGCCGCTCCGAGAGGCCGATAGAGCTTTGCCAGCCAGGTAACGCACCAAAATGGACGACGAACGTTTGCCTTATGCGTAATTTAGATGATGTGCGGTCTTCTGTTTAATATAGCCACAAAAGCAATGAACGTTCCATGTTAGAAATAGTATCTTGCATCTTCAAATAACTTATTAATATTTGAAGCATTCATCTTGTTATCATGTGGTTATATACAACTTGTAAACACCGCAGTGAAGACATGTTAGCATGGCCTAGTGGTCAGCGTTGGTCTCTGTGGATCTTAACGCAACAGGTTCGATTCCCACCTTCGGCATTTATTTTTCCTGCCGCTCTCTTATTATTAATTGATACAGCATGAACCAAATAACACCACTTAGAATAGGTATAGTGCGTACTTTGTTTACAAGCATATTTATGTTTTAATTCAACATTTAAAAAAATTAAAGTTTGCCTTGTTATGGATGGTTTTGTGGGCATTTTAGATCTTCTCCCAGTAGACGAAAATTAATATTAGATTGTTAGTATCATTGTATCTCTGCCGTGACCCAGGTCAACAAAGAGGTGGTGAAATATCTGGCTACACGATCTCACGTATTATATCTTGGCTTACACCTCCTACATCCTTTATTACTTCGCACAATATAATAATCCTATTAACATACAGTACATTAATGTGCCAATGACTTGAACCAGATGATAAACGGAAGGGTTCCGTTCCGTATGCAAGAAAACAATGGTTTGGAAATGTTAACTTCCTGAATTATAACATTGTATATAGGTATATATCTCAGTCCTACTGAAACATTCACTATGAATGATTTTAACTGACAATACACTATTTGAATAATAATGCACTGGTAACAAATAAGAACAGAGGCTTCATAAAATCACTTTCCTATTAGAGGAATCGAACTTAAAATCTCATGCTCCGAAGCAATCGACTCTAACCGCATAGCTACTCTTATCAATACGTCCGTATCATATTAAGCTCTATGAACAAGATGAACTCTTTTTTATGTTAGAGTAGTTCGTTAATATTATAATACTGTGATGTGATGAATCCACCACATTAGATTACTACAAAGATCTTTGTTATGGGAGTAATAGAACACATCCCAACTCGGACTAAAGAGAGAAATGGTCTTACTGTTGATGAGATTTCATATCCTATACATTTGAAATACGGTATATTTGGAGGTCTTAATGCAATCAAAAATAGGGGACACTCCATTGGCTCTGCGACTCCGCTGCACAAAAGCAGGCCTGCCATCTTTAGTATTTCATTGTCTACTTCAGGGTAGCTGCCCGCCGCTCATACGGACGTTGTAGCACACAAGTTGCCAGGGATTTTATGCTAGCAGATAGTTTATCTCCCGTGCAGCTACCAGCAGGTGTACCCGGAGATGGTAGAACCGGCCCTTACTATCGCAAACAGAAGAATGATACTGGCCACTCACTAGCCAAACAGAATCATAATGATGCTTGTAGTTGACAAATTCTCGTATATATATGAGCTTCTGTTATTTAGAAGTATTCCCCTCCTTTTAGGACAATGCGTATTCATCAGGCCTCAGCTGCTCCCTTATTGACCCGTGACGGATCTTAAGAAATCCTTGGCTCTTTATGTGTCCATTAAAATACAATACAATGTCGTAAGTTATTTTCTTTCCAGGGCAAGTGACTTCTACACTTCTCGAGAGGGTTCAGACATATTTACAACCCTTGAGTTATATGATTACAGGACCCTCGTTCCCCATTGTCAGGTCGGGATATATCCAACTCTAACACCATCCATTGTTAAAACAGGTGCAAGCTTCCACCCCCATGTCTCTTTACAAATGACTTTACAACCCTTCAGTTAATGGAAATCTATTGAGTACAATATAAAAAACCCTCTCACAGCATAATAAATCTTGGCACAAACCCCTGTTAAACTAACTAACTAAATCTAAGTAATGTGATGAATGAAACATATGGTGGAATGGATGAAATGATGATCTTAATCAATTCTTATTCTATATGAAATGAGATGGATGAAAACACAAGTGAAATGTATGGAAACAAATGGCATAATACTGAATAATTAAATATCTGCGGAAGCTGGAGTGGGCGGGTTCGACCTCTCATTATAGACATGTTACAACAGACTTTAAAACAATTTTGTATGTGCATCTCCCCTGCGAAAGAAGAGCCGTATGTTTTCCACGAAGACCATGGAAAGGCTAAAAGCAGTATAATTCCACACGCCACGAATACCTTTTTAATTTAGATTTATTTTATCAAAGTAGGTCATAGAAAATAAAATAATGCAAAACGAAATTAAATAAGTCACTTTGACAAACACAAGATTGTTACTTCAGTTATACACAACACAAAATTAAGTTCTTTTGACAGTACTAAATTCTGAATAGGAAATGTAGGCTAGTCTTACACAAAATAAAATAAGGCAATCAAGGATTTATTAATTTAAAGCATCTCTAGGGAACTCGTCTGCTTTTCAATTTTCACTGCTTCAGCACGGGCGTCGTTAAATATCTCCTTCTTTTTTATTTGGCCAATTTCTGAAGATCTATTGTGGCTTTTCTTTCGACTGCCACCTTAGCCGTCGCTTCCTTTTCCTCCTGGCTTCGCGCCTGTTTTGCTTCCTTTAACAGGGCGTAGGAGTTTCGTGCAGCATGGACCATGCTCTTGCTCACGGTTATCTTTTCTACATATAGCAGCAATATCCACTTTGCAATACAAAATGTTTTTATATGTTGTCCTTAACTTTTTTGATACATGTTTCGGTTCTTGTGAACCTTCTCCAGTCAAAACACATTCTCATATGACAATCTTGTTACACTTATAAAAACTCTTTTTTACATTCGTCAAAATTGTTTAAAATAGACATAAAATACTTAAAGAATTTGATTATGTATTTGAAGTTCAGGTCTTAGGCCCTGCTGTACATCTGTACATCATTTAAACAGTGAGGTGCTATCTCCAACATCTTCAAATCTGCGGTGAGTAAACATTCGGTCAAATTATTACGGGATTATACCCGAGCTTACCATTCCATTTTCTATTAATTTTCTTCGTCGTTACAGGTAGTTAAAGCAACAATAACAAGTTTTAAGTGAGGATCTTCCGTTCACCCATAGCCGCAAGGATTTTTATACACGATTTTAACAAGACACTTGTACAATGGGGTAAGTTCAATCCCAAATTTTAAAAAAATCAGTCTCCAAATAAAAAAGTAGATTATCAGGACACCCCCCCCCCCCCCCCCCCTTTTTACTGTTACAGATCCTGAGTTTAAAATTTGGGATTTTAACGACGAAGGGCCTAAGATCTGAGCTTCAAATACATAATCGAATTCTTTAAGTATTTTATGTCTATTTTTAAACAATTTTGACGAATGTAAAAAAGAGTTTTTATAAGTGTAACAAGATTGTCATATGAGAATGTGTTTTGACTGAAGAAGGTTCACAAGAACCGAAACATGTATCAAAAAAGTTAAGGACATCATATAAAAATATTTTGTATTGCAAAGTGGATATTGTTGCTATATATCAAATCAATACGGGAAAATCTAGTAGAATGACAAAAGTCATAGATATTCATATCTTTTCTACTCCACCAGCTGTCATCATAGCGTCCAGAACAGTGTGCATGCCAATCAGACTTGCTTCTTTCTGATTGACAATCATGCACTCCTGTTCAGGGAGAAATTTATCTCTAGAGTTGCATTGCTGTGATACAAAATCAGTATCAATTTAATGAAGCTTGTGAGATTGTTTCTGGCAGGAACTGAGGAAGGTGCTGAAGCCACTAATTCAGACCACAGCACGTCGAGCCGTGATTCTTTTCCATCTAACTGCTTCAAACGCGCAGTGACGGACGGCAGTCTCAGAGGTGCGGAGTGGCTGTTCTTGATGCGGTCAGCCATTGCACCAGAATGCAAATTCTTCTGATTAAAAGAATTTCCAGGGCAATGACGATCCTATCTTCTGCCAACTTAGGAGTTTCAGCGACCACTATAGGGTCCAGGCAGGAAATAGCACGGGTCATCTTGTAAGCAAGAGGTGACCCCTCTTTGATTTTTTTCAGCCATACGAATGTAGAATTTTTGGCAGTTGGTGCGAAATTGCAGCACATCCGCGTATAGAGTTTTCTGAGATCTTGAGCTGTTAAGCTTCTTTTAAGGGCTGCTCTATTCGAGAAACTGAGGTCGAAAAAAAAATTGGTCTCCTCTGTAGATAACAATGCGGACTGATTCCTGTGTGTCATTGAGGGCAACGAGTGCGGTGCGCGCAGACCCGTGTGGAGAGGGTACACCCAGCGGTCGGCCAGGCAAAGCATGCATTCGACTTTGGCTGGGTTCTCATTTCGCTTAGCGCTCTATCGGTGGCGCAAATTGCGGGTGGCAGCGCAGTTCCAGGCGAAATGGAAGGCCGAGTGGGAGGACTCTACAGAGCGTTCGGAGGCTAAGAAGTCGGGCATTATGAGACTTTTCAAGATTTCCCGTATCAAATGAGAATTTCCCATATATTTCCCGCCACACTAAAATTCCCGTACATTTGCCGCATATCCCGTATTTCCTGTACCGCTCGACACACTGCCCACTCAAGACACGGCACAAACCTCGAAAAATTGGTGAGTTATAACTTGTATTGTTTTCTAAAAGCCTTTAAACTTGATCAATTATTCTGAACAGCACACAGGCCCATTATTCTTAACAAAGCCCAGTTAGGTACAAGTTATTCAATGAGTCAGGACAGTTTTTTAAGAGGCCTAACCTTTCAGTGCCAGCCACCACCATGGTGTAGGGGTAGCATGCTTGCATCTTACCTAGGATGTCCCAGGTTTGATTCTTGGCTACGTCAGGGATTTTAGAGCATGAGGATTGAAATGGGGTGTTCTCAGCATCGTGAGGAGAAATGAGAAGCGGCAGCAACCCTGGTCAAAACCGCCAAGGTGGCATGCTGCACTGGCCATGCATCATACCGCAACCTGCAGGCCACATTGGCTGAGCAGTGGTTGCTTGGTAGACTAACCCCCTTGGCGGGCGGTTGAGCGACAAGGTTTTGTTTTTCCTCTAACATCTAGGTTATTGGCCCCTACAAGTTATTTGATGTAAGCACAAATGTTCGGTGCTTTTATTGTTAATTTATTTTAGGGGCTTGCATCACATTGGTCATAAGCCCCATGTACATCAGTGTGTGTTCAATTTGTCTGATATCCTGTGTGTCTGAGGTTATCACATGTCTGCTAGCAATTGCTGCAGAGGATGATACAGGCATCAGAGTTAAACACAAACTTAAATAAATATCACTCCAAGGCATGTGTCACACACTGTTTACAACATAAGATTGCCAGTTACAACCTATTCAAATTCGAAACACCACCCAGGCATATTAAGAAACAAAAAAAAGAATAAAAATCTTATGCTATGATATGCAGTATTTTACACTGGATAACTTTGATCCCATTGCCGGTTAATGAACATATTATGAACCTAAAGGTGGAATACAGTATTGGTTTTCACAGCCAAGAAAATAAACTCCAGTAAAATATCTAGATTTCTACCGTGTTTAGTGCGGGCTTTCACCTAGGTGCACCAAGTCATGCTCATCAGTGGATATTATTGAAGATCATAGAGATCTCTTTTGTAGCAGTAGAAGAGATGACCTGTTGCCAAGAAAATAAGGCCACATGTCAGTAGTTCCTTCCACTTAGAGCAGTCTCGGACAAGCAGTTCTGACATGTTTTCAATATTAAACAGTTTGTTCTTTCATCGCAAAAGTCACACCACAAATTTTCAATGCTTTCGATAATGCAGTAAAATTTGGAAAATTGCAGAGGCAGTAAATACATACATAGGAGAAGGCAGATGACAAGCAGTGACTTGCCAGGTATGAGCAACATTGCAACACACACACACAAAACAAAAACAAATCTCACAAAATGTTTAAGTGATTGTTCGTCAATGGAGAAGAGTTCTCAGACAAGTTGCACATAGAAGAGCTCAAAACACCACCTTGAAAAATGTTCACCTCCAGCATTTGCAAGCATTTGCAAAGAATGAAAATCACTTACCTGTAAGAGGAGTGTGATGATACTGCTTCCTTAAATAGTCAAGAAGGTTTCCAACAGGTGCTAGCTCCGTGATCATCATCAACGGCTGCGATAAAACGATACCATTTAGCCTGCAAGAACATGTATAATATTAACAAAAAAATATATATGAGAATTTCAAATACTAAAGAGTACAAGAAAATGTTCACCCATTTATCTCAACTAACATAAAACATAGGCTAGGAGTTGGAGCAAGGAAACAGAAAAAAAAAACCACTCCTTGGATGGCTAATTACTCTCCCTGTAAGGAAAATTTTGTATATTCTGTAACTCTCAACTATATGATCTTAAGTTTCATGGCTTTTATTTATTTTAATAATACAGCCTTTAATAAAAATAATGTTAGTTTTACGTCCCTTTTAACTACTGTGGCTTTTAGAGACGCCAGGGTGCTGGAAGTTTGCCCCAAAGGGAATCTTTAATGTGCCAGTAAATCCACTGACATGGCTCCCTTGCATTTGCACATCCTCAAATGCCAACTGACTGCACCAGCATTCGAACCTGCAACCTTGGGAACAGCAGGCGAGAACATTACCGGTGAGCCACACAGTCAGTCACCATTTCTAGTACAGTAGTCTAAAGATAGGCTATAGACTATGATTTCATCCCTCCTCTTTACAGTATAAATTAATATGTGATGCTTGTTAAAACAAGTGTGACAGTAGCATATCTCCAATTTATTCTACAAATTCATCATAGTAACAGTATTTAATAAAATGAAAACAGATTGTAAATTCACATTTGTCACAATTTAAAGATTGTTGAAGCTGTGTAGTATACGAGATCTTTGAAATATTTGATATTCAATTGCCGTATAATGTACATCACCTGTGTGCATATTGAAGCTGATAATTCTAGCGCAGCCATCACAGCACTTTTCGATAAATGAAAACAAGCCATGAAATAAAGATTTAATACAATCAGAATACAAATCCATGATACAATCATAAAATGTTCACAGCTAGTAGGAGAAAAACAACAAGCAACTACGGAGTGTCACTACTCCAAAGGTTTAATGTTTATCCAGCACAAATAGCACCCAGTATGTATGGCCCACTTGCCCACCGAATCTCTTCCCTTGACAGCGCTGCCTAGCGATTGAAAAACACGATATGGCATTTTATGCTGGGAGTATGCTACTCTGAACTTTACCCAGCGATTCTAAAACAGGCCCTCAATCTGTTAATTTGCTTGTATCAAATAATAAATGCAATATGGTATGCTCTGTAGTGGAATGTAACAAAACCAAGTAACATAGGTTTCCTTCTCCCCACTGCTATTGCTCTTAAAGTCTCTGGGTGTGGTATTTGGAAGATGATGATGATGATGATGATAATTGTTGTTTTAAGGGGCCTAACATCCAGGTTATCGGCCTCTAATGATCTGGGTGATAGCGAAAATGATAATGAAACGGAAACCAGAACGAAAATTAAGTGAGACGGAAAATACTTACAAAAAGGAACTCAGATTGAAACAACTCACAAAATGTTCTTACAGAAGGGAATTTAGAACGAAAAGATTCACAAAAGGAATAGATTGAAAAAAAAAAAAACACAAAATGAAGGCTAGGTTCAAAATACGTACAAAATGCAATGTAGCGTCGAAATACCTACAAAATGCAATTGAAATTCAAAATACTTACAAAATGCAAATGAGATCGAAATTACGTACAAAATGCAATTGAGGTTCAAAATACTTACAAAATGCAATTGAAGTTGAAAATGCTTACAAAATGTATGGTAGATTCAAACGAATCATGTGGATTGACAATACTTACAAAATGCAATTTAGATTGAAAATACTTGACAAAATGTAATTTAGATTCAAAATACCCACAAAATGCAATTAAGAATCAAAATATGTGCAAAATGCCCACCAAACAAAATGTAATTTAGATTCAAAATTCGTGCGAAATGCGGTTTTGGTTGAAAATACTTACAAAATGCAATTGAAATTCAAAATTCTCACTAAAAGGCCCGGCTACCTGCATTGAAAGACTTACCAAAAAGCAATTTCGATTGTCAATCTTTACAAAATGCAATTGAAGTTGAAAACTATCGCGAGATGTAATTTAGATCGAAAAAACTTACAAAATGCAACGTAGATTAAAAATACCTTAAAAAATCGCTAAAAGGGAATTTAGATACACGGTGAACCAAGTAACAAAAACAGTGCGGGAATCTTAAAGAGAAAGGAAATATATTGAAAAGAGGAGAGGAGAGGGGAGAGAAGAGAGGGTCCGCCCCAAAGGTAAGGGACAAAAGGGGAAAACGGACCCAGCTCAGGAATCCCTCGGGGTCGCCAACTCCCGAACTCACGTATTTGGAAGAGTACGCACTACGGTTCCACATGTGCCAGGCGCCAGCAATGCAGAACACCTCCCATAAGCTGAACCGATCGATGTGTGTTACAAGCGAAGCAAATCATGGGCAGTGATAGTGGCTCAAGGATTAGAAGTGGTAATGTCACACAGTTCCCAAGTATGCATACTGTACATAAATTAACCAAGTTCTCACTAAATGCTAGTATAATTAGGCCGTTCCTTTTCGGCCGGTACGATTTGCATGCGCTGTGGTCTTTCAGCGTGTGGTGAGCCTACATAGCTGTGTGAGCAGTGCAAATGACGTGCGCAATGTGCAACGCATGCGTATATTGAGTCATTCAGTTCTTGGTGCTCCACTCGAGTTGACAGGGAGAGGACATGCGAGCGCGTAGAACAGAGGCCGGTTTATTCCATTATGCCGCCAGTTCACTCCAAATTTTACAGGAACGCTGGATCATTGCCTTCACTGTTCTCCTCAGGTTTTCCTTCCCTCCCTCTTGTATTACCAAGAGACAATAGAGTCACTAGAATATTTTACCTAGGGCGGGGTCAGATAATAATTAGGGGACAATAGATTTAAAGATTACTAGTTTTACAATGGAGGACGGCTTTCATTTACCAGGCACTTAAAATTGTTCTGATCACCTTCATACAAACGTATGAGGAAATATTATTTAGTTATATTTACACAAAATCAGTAAGTTGAATACAAAAATTCGAAATGTTTCTAAATACTTTGTTTTGTTGATGTTGATTGATTTGGGGGCTTTACAGCATTGTGGTCATGTAGCCCCTTGTATATGTGTGTGTGACATTTGTTTGATTACTTGTGTTATTGTGATGGCTGTATTAGTGTGTATATGTGTAATTCAGATGAGGATTGGGAAGGAGGCAGCCATGGCCTTAAGTTAGGCACCATTCCGGCATTTGCCTGCAGTAGAGGTGGTAATCCACAGAAAACACTTCAAAGATGGCTGAGATGGGAGTCGAGCCCTCGTCTATTCAGTTTTGCCCGACGGGGCTCAGTGTACCCCGTTCCAGACCTTATACCAGAATTAAAATTTCTTGGCAGAGCCAGGAATCGAACACAGACATCCGGGGCGAAAGCCAAAAATGCTAACCGCTACACCACGAGTTGGTTTTAAATACTTCAACAATAGGTTTATTATATGCTAACACTAAAAGAAATTTAAAGTCAATAGATGTAGTGCCAAAACCACTTAATAAGCTATAGTGAAACACAGCAAATTTGTTTCTTTTATAGTAGGTCTATAGTATAGTTCACCTTGGATTTCAAAAAGTGAAAAGTTAAAACTAGAGCCTGGATTTCTAAGCGAAATGCTTATAAATGCTTATAAAGGCTTTTTTTTTTGCTGAAATACAAGTTTGCTTACTTATTTTGTGATTTTTTATTAAATAATCTAGGAGTGCAACCAGGAAGCAGAGCCTCATACTGGGCAGTGGAGGAGGCATGCCCATCCAAGCCCACCCGTTGGCAACTCCACTGCCAGAAGATTGGCCAGGGACGTAGCCAGAGCACCCGTCAGCGCATTCCCATTATTGAAGGAACATATGAAGGAAATATTGTAAATCATCATCATCATCATCATCATTTCCCCTTATCCAGCTCCTGCCGGGTCGGGGTATTGATGGCACTTCTCCACTTTCCTCTTTCCTTCCACGATCTTGTCCCAGTCCAGATTTCTTTTTCTCAAGCTGTTCTTCACTGAATCGATCCACCTTGTTCTAGGTCTTCCCCTTACTCTCTTACCCTTGCACTTGGCCTCTAGCATCTGTCTTGGTATTCTATTTTCCTCCATCCTCTTTACATGTCCAAACCACCTTAGTTTATTCTTCTCAATTCTCTCATTTAGTTTTCCCATCCCAACTTCCTTCCTAACATCTTCATTCCTCACTCTGTCTTTCCTTGTCTTACCTATCATACTTCTTAGGAATTTCATTTCACTGGCTTGGATTCTACTCTCTTGCCTGCTCGTCAGGGTCCAAGTCTCAGCTGCATACGTTAATATGGGTACATAGTACATTTTATACATTACCTCCTTGCTTTTCCTTGGTACTTCCTTATCCCAAACGAGTTTTCTTACACTTTGATAGAATGCATTGCCTTGCTGTACCCTCCTGCCAATCTCCATGTCCAACCTACCAGTTTGCATCAATTCACTTCCTAGGTATTTGAACGTGTCCACAATTTCCAAACTCTGACTTCCAATTTTCACAGTGCCCTTTCCTTGTCTTCCCCTCTTGTCATCACCATGGTCTTGCTTTTCTCTATACTGATTTTCAGGCCATACTTCTGAATATTTTCGTTCAGTGCATCTAGTTGTTTTTGCACTTCTTCGGTGTTCCTTCCCCAGACCACAATATTGTCTGCAAATAATAGTAACTTCATTTCTTTATGTCCATATGCTTCCTTTGCTTCCTTTACAATTTCATCCATTACCATTATGAATAAAAGAGGTGACAGCACACTCCCCTGTCTTAGTCCAGTCTTGTTCCTAAACCAATCTGTCTTTCCAACTGGGGTCAGTACCCTGCTAACACAGTTGTTGTACATTGCTTGCACCATTTCCAACATTTCTCTTCCCAGTCTCTTCTTAACCAAGGTTTCCCATACCTTCTCTCTGGGGACACTATCATATGCCTTTTCTAGATCTATGAAAGTCATGATCAAATCCTCTTCCATATTCCCAGTTCTTTTCCATCACCTGCCTCAAGCTAAAGATTGGGTCCACTGTGGATCTTCCACTCCTGAAGCCATACTGTTCCTCTTGCAACTCTCCTTCCACCTTTCTTCTCATTCTTCTTTCTAATATCCTTGAAATATTGTAAATATCCTAAAATAAGTCTTATAGTAAAAGAGCAGCATTGCAATATGCTGTATGTAGATGTAGGAACGAGAAGCTCTGAAAGATCAATTAATAAATCTCACAATCAGGGGATCAGTGTTGACATATGGTTCATTATCGCAAAGCATTCCCCAACACATGAATTGCTGGAAGCCTCTTTCGCTATGTAATGCATGAAATGACTCAAGTGTTTCCGGAATGTAGGCCTACCCTGTCAATCTTCGTATTCTGTTATCTTATCGTAAAATGTTGGCAATCTTTCTCCCCCTGAGACAAAGGAGGAATCCGTTTTAGTTTATTTTATGACAAGTGAGTCGACTTCACGGATTTCATGATGTTTGTGTTATGTGGTTAAAACAGTGGACACAGTTGAGGTGGTACACGACCAAGGGGAAGTCCCAAGATATTGTGTAGACTCGGTCTAAAAATGTACGCACAGGCGACTGGCCACGAATGACCAGCCTTATTATAATTGGCTTCATAAAAATGTGTGTGCATATACTGTACTGTATATGAGCATACCCAGTTGCTAGTTTTTGCATTATCACCATTTCCGGACTGTATAATGTAGTTAATGAATATTTTCGGTATTAGAGATTCTTTATCGCCCCGCCAGTACTGCCACCTTGAAGAAGGCAATCTGGGTTGCCGGGTGTTTAGGGCTTGCGAGCTCAAATGATCTTCAGAGCTATGCCAGTGGGAGCTTAAGCTCCTGGTAGGGCCACCCAAGCTGGACAGGTCTAAAGTGATGAGCCAGACTAAGAGCAGTACCCTGGTCCTCCAGGTTGGGGGTTGGGCATGGGGTTAACAACCCTACCCCGTAAAAAAGCAATTGTTATGGAGCCAAAGGATAAACAAAGCCGGACGGATTCAATGGAAAAACGACCTTGGCAACGGAAACGGTACATGTATCTAGCTACTTGGAGTGTGAGAACACTGGGGAAGCCTGGAGCATTACAGAACTTGAAACAGGAACTGAAGAAATATAAGGTAGCAGTAGCTGCGATCCAAGAGCTTAAGTGGAAAGGAAGTGGAATATTGACAACTGGGAACCACACCCTGTTTTATAACTGTGGAGATAGAGGATATGGAGGCATGGGATTCATTATTGACAGAGTGCATAAGGCTGCCATATTGAATTTTAAACCTGTTAATGAAAGATTGTGTGTACTACGAATGAGAGCTCGCTTCTTCAACATATCCCTTATATGTACATATGCACCAACAGAAGAGGCAGAGCAGGCAGAAAAGGATACCTTTTACGAACAGTTGGAACAGGAATTAACACAGGTGGCAAAGCATGATGTGAAGGTGATTATGGGGGACTTCAATGCTCAAGTGGGAAGAGACTTTCAGGAGAACAGCGGGAAGAGAGAGCCTACATGAGGTCTCTAACGATAATGGTATCAGGATGATCGATTTTGCAATGAGCAATAACATGATCATCAAAAGTACCTGGATGAAAAGGAAAGTTACCTGGTGCTCACCCGATGGGGTCACCAAAAACCAGATCGACAATGACCTCATAGACACAAGGCATGCTTTGGATATTCTGGAAGTGGATAGCTGTTGAGGTGCTGATGGAGACAGTGACCACTACCCAGTAAGAATTAAATATAGACAAAGGATAGCTAGCTACAGAGAGACCAAGAAACCTATTACACCTCGATTTGATGATGTGAAGCTAAGAAATGAGGAAAGCACAAGAGAGTTTTATCAAAAAGTTATGACCGATAGACTCAATACGGTTGATGATTGGACAGAGAAAAGTACTGAAGAAAGGTGGTCAGTTGTGAAAGGAATAATACATGAGACAGTTGAAAATGTATTGGGTAAAAGGAAGCAAACAAAGACACAGGGATGGTTCGATGATGAATGAATGAAGAAGATTGAAGAAAGAAACGAGGCAAGAAAAAGAATGTTGGAGAGAAGAACAAGAAGAAATGTAGAGGTATATCAACAGAAGAGAAAGGAAGCAAACAAAGAATGCAGAGGGAAAAAGAGGAATTACGAAAAGCAGTGGATCAAAGACTTAGAAGAGAGGAATACTGTGCAAGACACAAGATCATTCTACATTAGGGTTAAAGACATCAAGAAAGGATTTCAACCTAAGGCAGGCTTTTGTAAAGATAAGAAAGGAAATCTCATTGGTAGTAGAAATCAGATCCTAGATAGATGGGTGGAGTACTTTAGTGAACTATTGAATTCAGATTGGGAAAGCGAAAATATTGCTGAGGATGGAGATGTAGAAGAGGCAGGACAAGAACAAGATGGAGAAGAGGCGAACCTGGAGTCAATCGCTGAACCCACACTGGAGGAAATTAAAAATTCTGTTAAAACACTCAGAAACAACAAAGCTACTGGGGAAGATAACATCAAAGCTGAGATGATCAAGCATGGCGGCGAAAAACTAGCAAAGATGTTACATGAAATTATTGTGGAAATATGGAACAAAGAAGACATGCCAGAGGAATGGAATACGGCAATACTCTGTCCCATTCACAAGAAACATGACAAAGCAGATTGTGGAAATTACAGAGGAATAGCACTGCTTAGTATTGTCTATAAGGTATTAGCAAAGATCATTGCAGGAAGGCTGAGAACCTACGTGGAAGCATATGTAGGGGATTACCAGTGTGGTTTCAGAAATAACAGGTCCACTACTGACCAGATCTTTACTATCAGGCAGATTCTGAAGAAATGCAATGAGTACAATACACCAGCTTTTAACAGTAAACAGAGAAGGAATTCCTATAAGATGTTTTGCTGGGACGAAATATTTAGTGATGCTATTCAATTCATGTTAAAAAGTACAATTAGACAAAATTGGCAGTTAAGATGTTTTGGCTTTCACCCATCGATATAATGGAATTTCGAATTAACCATAATGTACGTTAGACGAAGGATGTTCGTAACTTACGAGACAGAGAGATTTTAAAAATATACCGTATATTTCGATGTTGTTTCACAAATATTTTTGCGAAACTGTATTATTTCTCTATTTTGCAGCATAAAACTATTTTGCCTTATTTTGGGACTTCAATTTGAGATATTTTCCAAATTTAGAGGTCAATGACAAAAATGAAAGCTTTCTGTCGAGTTTCGGACGGTTTCGTGAATAAACTTCCCGCGGAAAGTCGGGGTCCGTAATAATACAGAAAAAGGATTCACATAAAACTAAAAGCACTTCTTGATTCCGAAAATATAGGTTGAACCGATGTATACCTATGACATGTACTGCTCAAGGTGTCCTGAGTATATATTTTCTTGAAGTCGGGCACGGAAAATATAGCTGTATTATGCAATCGCCCCATTGCAATCTGCGAGTCTGGCGGCACAAGTTTAAATGAATTAACTCGACCTCAGCAACTTTTCGTTACCTCCAACTATCCAGACATAAAAATCTGCTACTTTTCATTACATTACCCCTTTGTAAAATTATCTACTTTTTTTTTTGCAACTTTCATTACCGGTAGACACCCTATAAATAGCTTTGAATATTTTTTAGCTTCCGATTTGAACTGGAATATCTACTAAACTAGAGGCCTTTTCGTATAAATGTGCATGGTCGATGGCTATGAATATTACAGAAACGTTCTTCAGGACACACTTTACCAGGCCCATTCTGGCCCACAGACATATTCATCTTGGTTTGCCATATTACCTCACACAAAACGAAAAAGAACAATAAGACTCAGAAAAGACCAAGTACATGGTCTTGAAATACTGCATTCTCGTTAATATGGTATACCTACAGTAAGTATGGTGAAATTTTGAAAAAAAATATACCTGCCTCTTTTCATGATAAGGTGCTGCATAAGGATGCTAAGTCAGTTTCAGCAAACCAATATACGTTATGATCATCATCGACCACTGAGAATATCGACTGGGATGCAACATTTTCCGGGGGGGATATATACCCAGAAAATGTAGCCGAATTGTCATCTTCATAGAACTTGCTAATTATTTTGTCATCTTCACTGGTGATATTAAGCCTGGAGTACTGAGTACTTCCCGTTACCTAATCACAACACTAACCCGATGAAAAAATGTCATAAATAAAACATGTTTGTGCAACATATTCCCAAACCTGCTTTACTTTTTTGTAATTGAAGCTAGGATTGGGAAGGAGGCAGCTATGGCCTTACGTTAGGAACTACCTCGTCAATTGCCTCGAGAAGGAGAGGTAAACCACGGAAAATCACGGAAAACCACTTGAAGGTTGGTTGTGGTGGTGGTGATGGTGGTAATTGTTGTGTTAAAGGGCCTAACATCGAAGTTATCAGCCCTGGCAAAGGTGGGAATCAAACCCATCTCTTATCAGTTTTCTCTTGCAAGGTTGAGTAAACCCCATTTCACACAACAAAATTAAATTTCTTGCCAGAACCAATAATCAAATCCGAACCTCCGGGGTGACAGCCAAGTCTGCTACCCGCTACAACACGAGGGAGTCCAATCAAATGTTAGCACTTCTAGTAGATACCCACATTGTATCAACTCCTATAATTAAACTTTTAATGGAGATGAAGAATCATTTATTTGTTTCTGGGTCACTGCAGTTCCAAGCCAACCAATCTGCACATTACAGTCCTACGAACCACCAGGACTTAAGTACTTAAAGGATACCACCCAGGACAGGAGATTAAGGAACATTTCATAATATAACCTTTCATTGAAGATTACAGTTAATAATCAATTCTTGAAATTACTGGAATTTAAAGGTACTGTCCTTAACTAGACCTTTACAGTGCAATAACCAAAGCTCATGCAATCAATGCAATAAATAAGATAGGCATACTGCAATGATGAAGCACATTCACTCCAATTTCCAGAATCCTTCCTGTAATTCAGGTCAATTGCATTTAGCATTAAATTATAACTTTTACACACATGAGGATATATTTGAAGAAACGAGGAATTGTCTAGGGCAGTGTTCCACAAACATTTTCTACTCTCAGCACACTATAAATTATTAATGACTCAACATGGCATACCTAAATGATAACTCCCCCAAGAATGTACATGAAACTATTAATACAATCTGCCTAAAATTAATGATTTTCAGCCTTCTCAATCTAGTTGCCAACATGTCGCCCCAAAGTGCCATTGGGGTCGTAAATGGGTAGGCCTGCGGCACAACTCACCAAGATGCTGGCCAGAACATAAGGGCAGGCAACTACAAGGTATAACAAGTACAGTATAACCCCTCTTTTACACTTTTCAAGGGTCTGGAATGAAAAAGTGTAAATCGAGGGAAAGTGTAAATTGTCGGAAATCATTAGGTTACATCTTTTATACACCCTGAGCCAAAAAAAGAAAACTCATGTAGAGCAAAACATTATTTTTCTAACATAATATCAATATTTTAAGTAGTCGCGTATGAACATTATAGCTTAATTTCTGCATCATTTCAGTTTTAATATTTAGTTAGTTTTTTATAGACCTATTAAACAAACGAATTTTTTAAATATTTTTATTGTGCTGGAAAATACAATTAAAATAGTTTTCATGTAAAGAGAATGTTTATTTAATTATTGATTTTTATGAATAATAATCGAAATATTTTAATAATGTACAATTACTGTAAGAATGAAACCCCCGAAAAAGAAATCTTGTGTACGCCACTGATCTTAATCACTATCTACTACTGCCGTTGTTTAATCGTTCCATTCCAACGATTCTAAAAACGCTATTAATGGTTCGGCGGGAAACTTCCAAACGCGCCGTAATGCGAAAAGATAGCTTATTGTAGTAATCGACATGCAACAAGGTGCCTGTCAAGTTTTCGATGACAATTTGACAATTGTACAAAACCGGCTGACATATGCTGGCATATGTGACATGTCAGATTTCGACCAGTCAGCTTTACAAATTTATGAAACAGATTTCCGACAATATGTCACGACAATTTACAAGATTGTGGCGACATATTTGTCGATTTGTCATGCTTTGAGAAACGGTAACTTGTCGAACTATCGAATTGTCGGACATCTTATGTCATCTGACATACCGTCGACTTGTCGAAATAGGGCCCAGTTTGAAGCACAATACGAAGAGAAAAACAAAGAAAACAAGCAGCCATTTGCATCAAAGAACATGTTGCCGAGTGTCAGTTAGCAAAGAGAATATAAGTGAGTCAGTTATTACCACCTACATCTGCATAACTTAACTCGTCAAGAGTAATATGCTGTTCACTTATTGGTGAAAGTGCCGGTCACTGCTCCCAGCGCTTTGTGCACTCTCTGGGCGCCACCTGCTGAAGCTGAATGATCAAGGCCACCGAGTACCAAACTAAGCGCCGCACGGCATGTCCAGTGCTTTGGAGTTTAACTGAGACTTGTTCTCAAACAATACTGTCTTATCGGTGACAGTGACCAACATTGATATCTGTTAAGACGATCGCCACCTTTTAGTGGAAAACTAATCTACAGGCAGTAAATTGTGGGAAATTTAAAATTTCGATAACGTAAAAGCGGGGACCAGATTGCATTGAAAACAGGAAAATTGAAGGGACCGAGGAAGAATGTTGTAAATGGTGGGAAAGCGTTAATTGCAGGGCTATACTGTAGTCCCGTGAACAAGTAAATAGCCTATTTTCATATATCCCACTGGTCTTTACCATTAACCCTCACAGGGCGGAATTAAATATATTAAATCGTGAGACAGGTTAGTCGCGAGCAGAATTTAATATATTATATTGTCAGAGATCCGCCAGTACTGGCGCAAGTGGTATGCTAAAAACTCCACAGATGGCAGTAAACAACAATCTTAGGTCTGGCCTAACAGGGAATCCACGAATTGAGTGGTGTTATCTCCTTGCTAATTTCTCACAAGCTCTGAGAGATTATCGTGTTCAGTCGAGCTTGCGTCGCGAGTTCTAAGAACGGCTTTTTGTGCGTTATATAGTTATTTTGCGACATGTGCATTAAAAGGAGAGTCAGTGAGCAAGAGATTGCTTCAATTTTGGACTCCACGGATGTAGATGAAAGTGACTTTTCATTTGAAAAGTCTGAAGATGGATATTCAAGTAGTGTCTCTTATGCCCTTTATGCACTAAAAAATGTTGATAATATCCTACGCACTTCTGAGACGGAGTACATCCAATAATCAAGGTAAGCCATTAATATTAGGTACATATGCATGTTATACCATCGGAGAACCTGGATAGCGACCATCGATTGCTGGTAATGAACCTGAGAGGGAGTAAGGAGAAGAAAGGGACTGAGAACCAGGAAAGACGTATAAGGATATGGAAACTGAAAGAAGGGGATAGAAGGGTCGAGTACCTCAAAATGGTAAAGGAAGGAATTCCAACAGATGAAGAAAGAGGGGTGGAAGAGGAATGGGCTAGATTTAAGAAGACACTAGTAGGTGCAGCAGAAGCAGTATGTGGGAGGACAAGTAGTAAGAAGAGGTGGAAGGAAACACCATGGTGGAATGAGAAGACAAAAGATATAGTAAGGGAAAAGAATTAGGGCTACCGATGAGACACGGATTGAAGTACACCCGTGTAACCCGTGACCCGTGTACACGGGTAGGTACGCTCGAAGAATCCGTATAGCAGTAAATACACGTGTACATGGGTACACGAGTAGTACAGCCCATGTACCCGTGTATGAAGGTCCGCGTACACGGGTTTCACGGGTATATATGTCTTATCGTGTGCCCGAGTGGTGCTTGAAACGTTTTCTCAACTTTGGAAGAATGTTTTTGACATTTTGTTGCACTAATGCCCCGTTTAATTGAAAACAAATGTAGAATCAGGAAAACGAACACAACAATCAAAAATATAAAGTTTTTGCTATTGCGAAGAGTAAGTGAAACGACAACACTACGTATTTTGTAAAAGTATGATTTCGAAATACTATGAACACGGCACCGAGTGATTCAAATTTTCCGGCATTGCGCATCCCTTATTCGTTAAGGCGCCCCTAGTGGGCATAATTCTAACCTGATCGAAGAATATGCATTCAGTTCATTACGATCATAGTAGTCAAACCACAGCTGGCAAGCGCTGCGTAGTACAGGAGACATGGCGAAAACAAGCAGTTCGGTGTGGAAGTACGAGGAAAGGAAAGGAGATAAGGCCTATGACTCTCTATGTTCTCGTACCGAAAACAATTAGTATTCCTGTGCTGTTTGGTCCACGGGAGCCATCGGACGCCACTTGAAAATGATACACCGGAAGATGGAAAATCAACAAACGTTGCCAAGCAAACGCGGGTCAGTAATTATGTATGCAAATTGTGTAAGGCCATATGCGTAAGCGTACCGTGGTTATCACGACCTCCTACAGAAATGTCTTTCTAATATGGCAATAAATAGTACTGTTTACGTTGGGTTTGTTTACATACGACCAACTTCTGTGAACATCACACTTTCACGACCAGACGCAAGCACTTCCGCGACAATCCCACCACCTTCGGTCAGTAGGCCATGTCGTCAGCGCCGAAGGTGAAGTGGTGTCGCGCCGGCGCCGCCTTCCTCTAATGGAACTGGACATATGTTGAAAATTACCGCTTTCCCAGACATTTCAGTCTAGTGCAGACTACTTGACTGATTCGCTACGATCTGTATTATTTTCGGTTCATGCCACCGTCACACTCACTTATCCACTTACCGCGCGGCACCACGGCAGCACGCCGCCGCTCACTCCGAGCTCCATCGCGCACCGGTCTTTAGTGCACACGTTAATAAGGAATTAAAATAAATAGCGACAGTTCTTCGCATAAGTCATACAACTCTTCCGATGACGTATAATATTTAGGTGGTGGATTGTTAAAATGAGGGAAATGGCGTGCCGTAAATTAGAAAAGGTCCCAACAATTAGACTGATGGGCTCTTCGGGAACGCAACGGTGGCGGTCTACGGGAGCATCAGGACGGGCGTGAGGGGGCGCATCGGCGCAACGCCGACAACTTTGTCGGTGGTGGCGTGGGGTTGTGCCTGGAGGCGTGTGCTGTGCATAGACAATTTTACAGATATTAGCGAATCAGTCGAGTCACCTTGCTCTCCACGCAGAAATGGCCGGACAGGCGTGCATTTCAATCGTTGTCAAGTGCAATATTCACGGGGGTGGCGCGTACCGGCGAAATGGAAAGGCGGTGATCTTGTTTATCTCCAATGCAACTTTCCACAATTTGCGCTTATAATGCACAGGACCTTTCTCGTTGTGAAGGCTTTTATTTTGCACCGAAATTAAAAATGATATGATATTATTACAGGCATGAAGCGGAGGCCACAAAGGAAGACACTGAAGATGGTGACCATGATGATGATGAGGAGCAGGAGCAGGTATGGTCATCCTGAGCCAAGAGACGACGCAGGCGACTCATGGAAGGTAACGCACACCGTCCGTGCGATACCACACGCTCAGAAGAAATACACCAGGCTCTTGCGAGGATGGTTGCTGTGAACCAACTGCCTTTGTCTTTTTGTGCCAGTGATGGGTTTAGGCAGTTCATGGCAGTTGTAGAGCCCAATTACTTGTGTATTTCAGAGGATGCCGATGGTGTCAGAGAGAATGTGCGGGGTGAACTATCAGCGGCATCAAGCGTTGCACTTACATCTGACTGTTGGACATCTCGCTCACAAACGTCTTTCCTGACGGTAACGGCGCACACCATCGACTCCCAGTGGGTCCCAAAGGCGATGACGCTTACCACGCATGAAATGGAAGACCGCCACACTGCAGAAAATCTGACATCGGAATTTCAATTGGTTGCAGAAGAATGGGATGTCGGATGTGCAGGACAAGATCACCGCCTTCGTCACTGACAGCGCGTACAACGTCGTCAACACTGTGCGCGCTCTTGATGTGCTGGAGAAGGATAAAGTGACTTGTGCTGCACATTCTGTACAGCTTGATGCAAACAAGGCTCTTGCTCATGAAAAGGCTGCTAATGTGTGTCTGAAAGCAAGATAGTTGGCCATTTTCGGCACTCTAACGTTGCCTCCAGTGCGCTGACAAAAATGCAAGCACAACTTTCAATGCCCAAACAACCCCTGATTCAGAGCTGCAACACTCGCTGGAATTTAACTTTTGCCATGATCGAGCGCCTTTTTAAAAACAGGAACCCCGTCAGCAACGTCGTAGGTGACCGGACATGCACGCCAAAGGCCACAGCACAGAAGCTGCAAGTAACTAAACAGGAGAGGCATTAGATGGAGGTTTCAACCAAGGTCCTTAGACCTGTGGAAGTGGTAACCACTCTCTTGTGCAGTGACAATTCTCCCATATCAATGGTCCGGCCACTAATACAGACGATAATTAAAAACGACCTCAGCTTCCTAGAGGACGTGCAGTCTACCTTGGTCTGTGAATTGAATGATCGGTTCGGCCTCCTAGGGATAAATGATAGTACTGTCACAGTCAGACAGATCGCATCTTTCCTCGACCTGAGGTATAAGGATTTTTTCTTAGATGAGACAGCAGAGGCTCGACGACGTATTCGCGACAGAGTGCTTCATAAGCTTCAGAGCGATGCACCTGCTGAAGTCGTGGTTAATCCTGATCAACCCTCCACCAGTAGTGCCCTCGAGTTCTTGTATCAAATGCCATGCGGGAGAAGGAACAGCCCTGAATCTTAATTTGAAGATTTTCTTTCGGAGGCACAAATAGGGTTTTACACGATCCCGTTCGAGTGGTGGAAAGCAAGGGAACACAAATATCCTGCGGTTGCTGCTCTAGCGAAAAAAATACTTGTGCATTCTAGCAACATTCACAAGCTCCGAAAGGTGCTTTTCCTCTGCTGGAAACAATGTCACAACCAAACGGAATTGTCTTCTGCCAGAAAATGTAAACCTCTTAGTATTCTTGTTCCAAACAAAGTTTTCTTAAAGTAAATTAATTAATGAGTCGTATTTCTAGAAATTGTTGTTCTTATTATAGCCTACTGTTCTATTTTGTATTCGTTTCCTACACCTGATATTTTCATTTTGTTGTTTAGTTACATTCTGGTCAAATGACAGTGCAAATAATAAATTATTATTCCGCTACATATAGTTTTGTATCTACTCCTCTTTCATCCTCGGAACTAACCTTTTTAATCAATCAAATAATTAATTAATTTCACACTGCTTCGAACATACGCGCACGGACAAATTGCACACGCACACACGATTTCTAAATTCATGTATAAACGCCACGATATCGCCGTGAACAGATGTTCGAGATAGGCTACCGGACACGGCACTCCTTCACAATATTCGGTGCGACCCGTGTACCCGGTCGTAATTACACGGGTACACGGGTAAATAGTAGAACCCGGATTCTTAGCACACGGATCTTAAAAACACGGTTGTGCGGGTACACGGGTAATAGGGAGCACTAAAAAGAATAGAGGTGGTATCAAAATAGGACGGTAGAGACAAGGGAAGAGTACCAGGAAAGAAAGAAGGAGGCGAAGAGAGTAGTGGCAGAGGAGAGAAGAAAGTGGATGGAAGAGTGGACAAAGATGATGAAGGAGGATAGTGTAGGTACAAAAAAGGTCCTGTATGGGATGGTAAAAAATAAGAGGCGGAAGGATCCTACGGATTATGTTAGAATGGTAAACAAAAGGGGACAAGAGATAGAAAATAGGGAAGAACTGAAGAAAATGTGGAAAGAATATTTTGAAGAACTTCTGAACCCAAATGGAAAAGATGGTGAGGAGGAAGAAATCGGGGAAGAGGAAGATGAACTGCAAACAGAAAAGGACTTAACATGGAAAGAAGTGGAAGATGCAGTGAACAAGATGAAAGGAGGGAAGGCACCGGGTATGGATGAGTTGAGTGTGGAGATGGTGAGAGCAGCAGGAGAGGTGGGGATACAGTGGTTGTACCGAGTGATGAGGACAGCATGGAAGGAAAGGAAGACCCCAGAGGACTGGAAAAAAGGAATAATTGTCCCGATCTTCAAGAAAGGTAGTAGAACAGATTGCAGAAACTATCGGGGAATAACACTGATGAGTCATTGTGCAAAGATCTTCGAGAAAGTTTTGGAAAAGAGAATTAGGACAAGGATAGAAGGAGGGATGAGGGAAGAACAACATGGCTTCAGAGCAGGAAGGTCCACAGTGGATTTGATTTTTGCTGTAAGGCAGTTACAAGAACAGCACTATGAGTATGGAACAGATCTACTGATGGCCTTCCTGGACATTGAGAAAGCATATGACAGTGTATGCAGAAACAAAGTATGGAAGTCCCTGGAGGATAGAGGAGTAGAGAAATGGACTATAAAGAGGATAAAGGAGATGTACAAGGGAAGCGTGAGCTGTGTGAAAGTGGGAGGAGAGAGATCAGACTGGTTGGAACAGAGAAACGGCCTGAAACAAGGAAGTGCACTGTCACCGTTACTTTTCATTGTGGTGATGGATGACATAATGACCCAAGTGGCACAAGTAATTGGGGAAGGAAAGATGAAAGCAAAGGTGTTTGCAGATGATTTGATGATTTGGGGAAACAAGGAGGAGGAGGTACAGGAACAGTTGGACGTGTGGGAAGGAATAATACAAGGGTATGGGATGAAATTTAGCATAAATAAGAGTGAGATGGTGATCACAACAAGGAAGAAGGAAAGAACCACAACGGGAATAACAATTGGTGGGGAACAGCTGAAGAAAGTGGAGAGTTTCAAGTATCTGGGAAGCCTGATACAAGATAATGGAAGAAACGATAGAGAAATAAATGAGCGGGGAAGGCAGGCAGAAGCATTTCGGAGGAGTGTGAGAAGCATGTTATGGAGCAAGGATGTCCCTCAGAACAGCAAAAAGATCATATATCGGACGTACTATGTCCCTATCCTGACGTATGCCTCGGAGACCTGGGTTATGAAAGGAAGGGAGAAGAGCAAAATACAGGCCAGTGAGATGAGGTTCTTGAGAAGCAGTATTGGAGCTACAAAGATGGACAGAATAAGAAATGAGAGGACCAGAGAATTAATGAAGGAGGAACCATTACAGGATGGTATAGAGAAATCTAGACTTAGATGGTATGGCCATGTAAAACAAATGGAGGAGAAGAGGATACCCAGGAGAGTACACAAGACGAAGTGGGAAGGAAAGAGACCGAGAGACAGGTGGCTGAAGGGGGTGGAAGAAAGCGTGAAGAAGAGAGGAGAAGACTGGACAAGGGTGGAGGCTGAGAGATGGTGGGAAGACAGAAGACATTGGAGAGGCTTGTGTTCCAAACAGACCCGGCCAGTGGCTGGAAACTGTGCAAGATGATGATGATGATGCATGTTCATAGCTAGTGTTCGATAACTCTGGACGACTTTTAATTTGCAGTATTTTTGGTCAGCGTACAGATATAAAACGCATCCGCTCGCGTAGGGTTAAAACTCTCCAGCCTAATAAAAGAATTTTCCTTTTGCTATACTAAATAGCTTTTGGTCAAGTCCCTATATCCCCACCAGCACCATTACCATGAGGAGCTACAGCAGAATATACAGCTTTCAATATTGGTGATAAGATGTCATCTTATTGTAACAAAACACTGGAATTATTTTCAGAAAAGTCAAATGCATGACTTCTATCATTTATGTAGAGTAAGCTACAGAATTTACTGCCATTAGATAATGATTGTTATCACAGCCCATCATACCAATCTTGACTTCAATCGTCTGAGTAATATTTGAGAAAAAAATGAGGTTTAACAATTTCGAACTGATGCCATCTTGAATTTTTCACAACAGTTGAACATCATTAGATGTCTTTACACTAAGCTCCGAGTGACAAGTTTCATTGCAGTCCGGTGCGTTGATAGTCAGAAAAGTTGTTTCAAACATTTGAAAACAACATAGCCACTATGATGTTTGTGTGATTTTTAAGATTTGGAAATTCACATATGTATCCATACTTAACAGTCCTCCAACTTCATACAAAATTTCAGTTTGATAACTTAAATAGTATCGGAGTTATTGAGAACCGGTGAAATGTGTCTTATGGATGCCAAGTTGAATTATACACTATAGAATTATATGCCAGCAGATGAATATTGTAGTCGTGGCTCATTATATCACCCTGCATTTGTATCACTTGTTTAGAACAAGAGAAATACAATAGTGTTTTTAAAACTTTAGCACAGCCGCCATTTTAAAATTCTCATAGATATTGAATTGAATTAAATTAGGCGCCGATATATTAAGCTTTGTATGAAGAATTTCCGTGCCAAGTTTCACTGCGCTCAGATAGTTAAGTCACGAAAAACATCCATATAAATATTTAAATTTTGTGTCGCCACCATGTTGGATTCGTGTTCATCAAGTTATTGAAAGCCTCATAAGTGAACTTATGTTAATAGCCTCAATCAACAAAATTTCAGTTTGATTGCTGTAAGAGATTTGCAGATATTGAGAACTGTCTAAATATTTCGGATGTTCGCCATGTTGGATAATTCTATATGTATGCCATATAGTTGTGTACCATTAGATGAAGATTATTGCTTAAGTTTGTTATTCATACATTCACTTCGATTGCTTGATTAGAACGCAGAAAATAAAAACTTAATTCTAAAATTTTGCACAGCCACCTTCCTGCTTTTATGTGCAAAACTGAATTGAATTAGATGCCAGTAGATTAAATCTTGTATCATCAGGTTTATCGTACCAAGTTTCACTGCACTCAATTGATTAAGTCTCAAGAAAATTCATTTAAATATTTAAATTTTGCTTGCCGCCGTGTTGGTTTTCTACTTAACATGTTTTTGAGAGTCACATAGCTGAGCTTACGTTGGTATTCTCAATCAACAAACAAAATTTCAGGGTGATAACAATAATACACACATCAAAAAAAGTTTTGCATCACCTCGGTTCCAAGAGTTCCGGAACCTTTAAATACAAAGGGAATAGAGATCAACACAAACAACATTTCAGCTCGTTTTATTGCTCATGAGACCCACACATTGCATGTTGTACCATCATACAGCTAGACTTTCAGCATTTGTGGTCCAGATTGCAGTACACACCACTACCTCTAATACCCAGTAGCACGTCCTCTTGCATTGATGCATGCCTGTATTCGCCGTGGCATACTATCCACAAGTTCATCAAGACACTGTTGGTCCAAATTGTCCCACTCCTCAACGACAATTCGGTGTAAATCTCTCAGAGTGGTTGGTGGGTCAAGACGTCCATAAACAGCCCTTTTCAACATATCCCAGGCATGTTCGATAGGGTTCATGTCTGGCGAACATGCTGGCCACTGTAGTCGAGCGATGTCGTTATCTTGAAGGAACGCATTCACAAGATGTGCACGATGAGGTCGAGAATTGTCGTCCATGAAGACAAATGCCTCTCCAATATTCTGCCGATATGGTTGCACTATGGGTCGGAGGATGTCATTCAGGTATCGTAAAGCCGTTTCGGAGCCTTCCATGACCACCAGTGGCGTACGTCGGCCCCACATAATGCCACCCCAAAACATCAGGGAACCACCACCTTGCTGCACTCGCTGGACAGTGTGTCTAAGACGTTCAGCCTGACCAGGGTGCCTCCAAACACGTCTCCGACGATTGTCTGGTTGAAGGCATATGCGACACTCATCGGTGAAGAGAACGTGATGCCAATTCCGTGGGGTCCATTCAGCATGTTGTTGGGCCCATCTGTACCGCGCTGCATGGTGTCGGGGTTGCAAAGCTGGACCTCGCCATGGACGTCGGGAGTGAAGTTGCGCATCATGCAGCCTATTGCGCACAGTTTGAGTTGAAACACGACGTCCTGTGGCTGAACGAAACGCATTATTCAACATGGTGGCATTGCTGTCAGGGTTCCTCCGAGCGGCAATCCGTAAGTAGCGGTCATCCACTACAGTAGTAGCCCTTGGGCGGCCTGAGCGAGGCCTGTCATCGACAGTTCCTGTATCTCTGTACCTCCTCCATGTCCGAACAACATCGCTTTGGTTCACTCTGAGACGCCTGGAAACTTCCCTTGTTGAGAGCCCTTCTTGACACAAAGTAACAATGCGGACGCGATCGAACTGCGGTATTGACCTTCTAGGCATGGTAGAACTACAGACAACATGAGCAGCGTACCTTCGTCCTGGTGGAATGACTGGAACTGATCGGCTGTCGTACCCCCTCCGTCTAATAGGCCCTGCTCATGCATGGTTGTTTACATCTTTGAGCAGTTTTAGTGACATCTATGAACAGTCAAAGGGACTGTATCTTGGATACAATATACACAGTCAACGTCTATATGCCGGAGATCTGGGAACCGAGGTGATGCAAAACTTTTTTTGATGTGTGTAGTTTCGGCGGTATAGATTGCAGGGGAAATAGTTCATATGGCCACCATGTTGGATTGGTGAAACATATTTAAATTTGAAGGGCACAGTCGGGGATGGACCAAATAGTAGACTGCTATATCCTTATGGAGTTTCATTGAAATCGCTCTAGCCGTTTAATTTTTAATAGGAACACGCACGGACAAAAGGTGATCTGGTAAGCCAATTTTTTCTCATGATGAAAATAGGCTAAAAACCAGAAGCAGTACCAATATGTAGAATCTCCAGTTTCAATAAAAATGCCTGTGGCTGTAGAAGTCCAGAGGAAACCAGAATTTTTGCACACCGATAGAGAATGCCAACTAAGAAGAATTTCGACTGTGAAGAATTAAGCATTGTCTTATTTAATCAGTACAGAGACAAAGAATAAAATATAAGCATATGAAACACAGTAACAGATAAAATTAAGTGCCGTAAAACTAACCAATTAATTTCTTACAATAAGGTAATGGAGACTTTTCGTGTCACACCTTTCAGGTATTGGAACATTGCTCTAGGGATATTGTCACGAGAATCCTTAGTCTTACATATAATACAATATACTAACTTAATAAGGTTTGTATGATTCAGTTGATGCATTGCTTGCACCTCTTTAATAAAATCTTCGTATACACCAGGTTGACTGAGGGCATCTTCCTTTAGAACTTTAACAGCAACAGGTCTGATGCGACCGGTTGGAGTAGTCCACTCACCACGACGCACAACTCCAAAGGAACCATCTCCCAATTTCCTAATCATTCTGCAAACAAGAAAAAGTTCAGACTCATTATAAATTTCATTCCATGGAGGATAATCAGTAAATAAAAAAAAAAATCTATTGAAAGTATCAAAATTATGTTTGTTTAAAAGAAAGGCGTTACTCCTATTTGTTTTATGGGGTTTGAAGCCAGTTTTCAGTGTTGCCTTAGTAAACAAAAGTTTGATGCTTTTCAGTCGGTCAACACGAATGTACCCAAAAGAGTTGGGTAATACCCTAATCCTGAAAAAAATTACATGAAATTAATAAATACACTAGGATGACCAGTTTCGATCGTCAAACGATCATCATCAGATCCATTACACTTAGGCTATAAAATCTATGTTTGAAAATACAGGTGAAAATATTTACAATATGTACAATTATTTAGTTGCAGTATTGCTAATGCAACTTGTCGGTGTATGCCAATTGTAGTATATATGATGTTGGATGAAATGCTAAAATGGTGATAGAAATCCGGAGTTTGTCTGTTTGGAGTGACTATATGGTTGTAAAAAGTCAACTATGGTTATACTGTAATAGTATAGGCTACTACTTATCTGGATGGATGTTTTCCTCGCTGGAGCTACAAGCAGTTTCAACTTCAATCTTACACCAGTTTCGGTCGACTGAATTGGAATGTTATCTCCTGAACTGGTTTTCCCCTCCTCCCGCCCAGTATTCCGATGTGCTGTCTGAGGCCAGTGCATGTGTATTTGTGGGATGTTGCCAAGTCTAGCTAAGAAGTACGGTATGTTATTGGATTCAGGAAGGTCTTCAACTATTAAAGATCAAGGATCAGTCCTCGCCACGCGCAAACTATTAGCCATTCATACTAAGAGCTTCCCGGTCTTTGAGGACGTCCCGGCACCTTTAATACTGCCGCGAATGCCGGCCTTGGTTTAATGAAGAAACAAGTACATCGTACTCCTGATCCAGATAACATTTACCTATTAAAAACCCCCATTTTCCCTCCCTTTTTTTTAACTAGCTTGGCTGTATCGCTAAGATGTGTCTTGTTTTCGACAGGGTATGATTTTTAGTAGAGTGAAGAGGGGTGAGCTCTCCATGAAAGTGTGTTCGTTTAGATTGTTGGGGTTATTTGTTTTAGCTAGGTGTATCTTGATTGCTTCCTTTATGTCAAGAGCTCTGCCTTTCGATTCGTGATGAATTATTTTTAGGTCCGTTTCAATGTTAGTGAAACTGTGCCCCGCTTCACACATGTGTTTGCATACTGCTGAATGTGTTCCATATTTTATCACGTTCCTATGTTCATTGTAACTTGTATATACTAGTCTTCCACTCTGTCCGATGTAATTAGCTTGACAACCAGTGTCTTGGCACGTAATAGAATATACCCCTGACTTTGAAGACGGGTCTAGTTTTATTTAGATTACTATTTTGCAGGTGCCTACCGGTTGTGTTGTTGAATGCTATTTTTATGCCTTGCTTTTTGAATAGATAAGAGATTTTATGTGAGTTCGCATTCACATAGTTGAAACGCGCAAATTTTTCTCATTAATGTCTGGTTTTGGAATCATTTTATCTTTATTTTTATGTTTGGCTACAATTTGGTCTATTTTGCTTGGCGGGAAATTGTTTTCCTTTGCTATTTGCTTAATGGTTCTTATTTCCTTATTATAATTGTCTTTTGACATGGGTATGTTTAAAGCCCTGTGCACCATTGAGTTGAAGCCCGCTAATTTATGCGTACTGGGGTGTTCAGTGGCGTACCGACGGGGGTGGGGGGTGGGGTGGGGGGGGGTGGTGGTGGTGGTGGTGGTGGTGGTCAGGGTTGAAACCCCCCCCCAGAGATATTCCTTTACTTGAATCTATATATTGTCCCATCTATCACCTGTTTTGCGGTATCGCTCGTTAGGCGTCTTAACTCCCCTATATACTTAAGGTGTGGTCACGTTCCTCACTTACTAAATGCCCTGCACTCTACTCGCAGTGTTGGAGCTACCCATGGATCAGTTTTGCTGTTGAAGTGGGCGATCCGTAACTTTTTTCACGTCACTTCGGGTTGCTTTAATTGTGTGTGCCCGTTTCCTTAAAGATAATTCAGTAAAAGAGGAGTTTCTGCACTTTATTCCAATTAATGGTACAGATAAAATAATCAAGATAGGCAGATTTTGAGAGTCAGTAGCAATCAGGAACACTGAGAGCAAAACATTATTTTTTTCTCTCATAATATCAATATTTTAAGCAACCACATAACTACGGTCATGATGATACCACAGCATCGTTTCAGTCTCAATACAGGTATTTAGTTACTGTTTTCCATATTTTTTAGAATTTCTTTTCAATTTTTTGCGTTGAAAAAATGATATCTAAAATATTTTTCATGCAAAGAGAACAGTTACTTAATTGTTGCTTTCATGAATATTAATCGAAATATCATTTTAATTATGATGATGACTGTCGTTTTAAGGGGCGGAACAGCAAGGTCATCTGTCCCTTTAATACCGGTAATGTACACAATTACCCTATTATACTAATGGGAACCCCCCCAGAAGGAAATCCTGCGTACGCCACTGGGGGTGTTTAGACTGATTGTCGATTGCATGAGAGGTTTGTGTGGCTTTCCGGAATATGGAATATGGAATACGTTCAATCGTTATGTCGAGATAATTTATTTTTCGATCTGATTCGGATTCCTTGTGAATTTGATTGAGTGGTGTAGGCTATTAATGGATTGGAGAATAGTTTCTTCACTTGTTCATTCCGTATCATAGATGCAAATTACATCATCTACGTATCTTTTCCATATTACTATTCCCTTAGTTGACGTTTTTTCTAAGAACGCATTTTCTAGTGCATTAATGAAGATGTCGGCGATTAGCCCGCTTAGTGGCGACCCCATGGCTAGGCCTTCTGTTTGTGTGTACATTTTATTGTCGAATTGAAACACGTTTTGGCTGAGAACGACCCTCAGTAATCTCACAAACTCTTCAGTTTCTTTTGCCGAATTGTTGAATTTTAAATTTACCTCTTGTATTACTGCCAGCTTTACATTATATTTCTTCATTTCCTTCAAGTTCCATAATTCCCCAGGTTTACTCAGTGTTCTTATATTCCATATACCAAAATACCAATTTATCTACCATTTCCGTTAGCAAGGTCGTTTATCCATTTCATCCGTGTGGTGTCCGTTGTCCTTTGGTTCCGTAACAAGTATTTTTTTCCAAGGTAGGTTTGTTAGCCCCACGCCCAACCCCCAACCTGGAGGACCAGGGTACCGCTCATAGTCTGGCTCATCACCTTAGGCCTGTCCAACTTGGATGCCCCTACCAGGAGATGAAGCTCCCGGTGGCATAGCCCCAAAGATAGTTTGGGCTCGGAAGCCTCCAAACATCCGGCAATACCTGATTGCCTTCTTCAAGGTGACGGTACCGGCGGGAGGAACATGGAGATTCACTCCTCCCCCCCCCCCAATTCACGTGCCTAGTCCACAACAATTAGCCTAGGGTTTATTTTATTTCTCCTCAGGAGAAAACGGTTATCAGTTGGCGTCGTTTTCTTTTTCCTGCCACAGTTCCCCGTTTTCTTCAGTGAAATAGATCCAGTTGGTTTGTACTGCTGAATAAATCTATTTATAGTGCATACACCGAAACCAAATTTAGCAGCTATCTCTCTTTGTGTCATAGAAGTATTTTGAGATAATGCTATAATCGCACTACGATTCCTGGGAGTCGTATCCATTGAAGAAATAGCATACCCGCCAACTTTTGAAAAGAGCTATCAGTAAAACTCACGCGCGACAAAAAATCTATCGATTTTCGACATACCCTGGCTTGACGAAAATAATAATACTCCTGGGCTACAAAATACTATAATTCATGCTTTAAACAGGATACTTCAATGAAATCATATCTACTTACATGATTTTTAGATGAACATAACAATCAAGAAGAAATCCATGTTAATCAGCAGCAGGCGTGGTGGATATTGGTTTGGAGCATACGTAACAGGACTTCCTTGATAAATCAAGCAGATATACGATAATTGAAAAAGGCTTTACACAATAAAACTTGTTTAACGTAACACAGGCGAGAAATAATATAATACACACTGCAAATCACATGCTAGTTCGACTTTAAAGTCATGGTTGTGGCCTTTTTAGCTTCCTGCAAAAAGCCTTGAGAAAATGTTTTGTCATAACAGGGACCAGAACTCCTGGTCTTCAAAATAGAAATAGACTCCAGAGATTCATTGGAAATGGATGATCTGAACTGTGTTCTATTTTTCTTCACAAGGCTGAACACGTTCACATTCTGCATTGCTATGGGGTATGGTGAGAATAGAGAGCAGTACTCTAGAAATTCGGTTATACTTAAAAAGTCCATAGCCTCCACAAATTCTTGATATTTGTGCCCAACTGGAATCACTTGCAGCATCTTGATGTGCAGCCAAAGTGTCATCTACCTGAAGAGCTGTGAACTGTCTCTGAAGCTCATTCACCACCTCAACTGTAGTTTCATTCTCTTCCTTGCATAACATGATAGGAAACTTTTCCAAGAAAAAACGAATGGAAGAAAACTGTGCATCTTCAATTTTGTCAAACCTAGCAACTTGAGCATTCTTGAACACGTCATCCTTGATTGGAAACTTGTTGATGATGTAGTCACAGGCAGTACAAAAGTAGTTTCTCACTGATGAAATGAAAAGGGATTTATCTGTATCCTGGAGATCATTCACTATGTTCGAAGTTTGAATGCCAATAACTAACTCATCATCACTTCTTTGATTTTGAATAAAGTTGTACTCAACTTCAATCAATGAGGAGCTTTTGACAATTTTGGGCTTAACAAACATGGTGAACAGCTGCTTTAACAAATCCATTAGAAGTTCTAATAACAAGTGAACTTGTGGGGAAGAAGTCTGAAGGGCAACATTCAATTTGTCAAATACAGGAATAGTCACATGAAGGAAAGTGCAAAAGGCCTTGTTCAAGTTTGAGGACAGGAACATAAACAATTTTTCAACACGAGTTGTAGCAGAAGTCTTACTTTTTAGGAAGGGTTTGACACATTTGAAAGAATATGCTATTCTTTTAGGGGCATGTGTAGTAGCAGAATCAAGAATTCTCTTCATCTGATACTCTCTGGATCCACTTTGTTCAACTTTAGGTATTCTGAAAGATGTCAAGCTTGTGGAAATGTTTTGGGTACATAATATTACTTCCCCTTGAAGAAAGAAAGAAAGAAAGAAAGAAAGAAAGAAAGAAAGAAGCGGATCCCACTGGTCCTGTAGTCTATCCAAACATCTGCCTAAAGATAACCACCTAGTACATATATGCTTCAGAATTTTCTTTGCCTCTTTATTGTGCAAGTTCTGAAATTTCTGAAGGTGTTCTTTTCTCTTTACACTCTTCTCTAAGAAATAAAATATATCAAGAAGGATCTCATCCACTTTAACTGGTAATCTTCCAGCACCTTTTTCAGCTGCTAGATTAATCAGGTGGCAAATGCAACCTATGATGGCAATACCTAGTTCAACTTCCTTCAGAACTGCTGAAACCCCATTTTTGTGTCCTATCATAACAGGAGCATTGTCGGAGCAGAAAGCCACACAGTTTTCAATTGGTATATTATGGGAACTCAGCTGTGATAACATCAGGTTACCTATGTTTCGCCCTGTTGAGTCCCCATCCAACGCTGGTATGGATAGCACAGTGCTCACTACTTTTTCCTGCGGAACATCATAGAATGTAACAACAATAGGATACAACTTGGCATTCGTATCATTGCTTCCATCCGTTGCCAAAGAAAATGGTCTGTTCTGAAGGCACTTAACAACTTCAGATGATGCATTTTTTGCCATTTTATTTACAATGCAAGTCTATTTCGTGCGACCACAACTATATTTCTTTGCAACTTCTGATGTGGGAAACATCTTCTTAAGTAAAGCACCAGCATGATCAGCCGCACTTAAGGGCACATTGTGTTCCACCAAAAAGTAAACAGACACTCAGCCCTAATTACGTCACTGTCAACGTTTCCAGACTTAGCAAAAAAGGTGTTGAATTTCTTGATATCTTCCTTTGATTTAAAATAACTTATGTGTTTACCACACTTCACATGATAACTTAAATCGTTTTTTCCACCATGTGCAATATTAATATCACACCCACATACCGTGAAAAAGGCAAATTTTTCTCCCTTTCTTGATTTTAGTATGCACGGAAAATCAACAGAGTATGATTCTTTAAATGTCTGGAAATACTGTTCCTTGTTGGATTTGTTCATTCTCGATATCTACTAAAACATCAAAAGGAACCTGGATCACTGAACGTCACATAAAATTATAACATAAAACACTTAACCTTTTCACTGCTAATAGGGTAAGGTCACTAGTTCTGGATCTACCTAAGCATATATGCTGACAACGGAGATGGAAATTAAGTTGAGAACCGAGTTTCACTTAAAATTCATTTATTGACCCCTCTACAATAATTTAAGGCCACTTACATTTACAACAACGTCCATTCAGTAAATAGGTTGTTAGAAAATTAAAAAGTGACATTTGATCCACAATTAGACCCCAGGAACTGGTTGAGGATCAGTAAACGAAAAACATTGTATATCCTATATTTTAATAGAAAATAACACAAGATTCATATAAATGCATTGCGGATGAGATTATAACACCCCATAGAAAAGATAAGCAATGTGATCCACAAATAGTGACAGGGACTAATTTTGGATCAAAATTGACGATTTTTTAAAATATGATTTTCCATGTTTAAATGATTAATGAAAACTTTAATTTTCACTTGTAAGAATCAAAAGTACATGTTATAATCAAGAAGCTCTTTAATTTGAGTCACTTTAAACACTGCAGTGCATTGCTCAATAGCCTACTATTTACATTTGGTACATAGAAACTTTCTTGGCTGAGCATCATTTGCCAAATTTTGTTGAATGGTACCACAATTTGCACTTACTACATTGTATCCAACTTTCTCCTCTAAAATCATCTTGAAATGCCCCACCACATTCACCACAGGTAGTGTCATCATTCTCATCGTCATCGCTTTCACTACTGCCTTCGACTTTTCTTCTTTTTGCTGATTCGTTCTTTTCTTTTTCCTCCATTTCTCTCTGGAACTCTTGAAAACTTTCACCTCTCTTTTGCCATCTATTTCACCTGCAAGTTTTAATATTTCCTTCCTGCTCAAATAGTGGCCCATTTTTTGCAACTTTACAACTGCTTCATAAATGTCTTTCTCACATTCTGTACTCAAGAAAGGTTGTGGTCCTGGTCTCTTGCAATGCACATCAACAGAACCATTCACTCGCCTCCGAATCGTGTTGAATGGCACCGAATACGTTCTTTGAGCCTCCCTTATAGAAAGACCTCCTTCCCGAACAGCGCTAACTGCCCTTGCTAGGTCTTCGTCAGTGCAGCTTCTCAGCATCTAAATTCAAAAAGTGAGAAACTATTGGAATATCTAGTTTTTTAATATTTTTTGGGTCTGACAATTTTTTGGTAGGTTATCTACCATACTGAGCAGTTAGGCATACTCAAATTGCATTATTGTTACTGTCATTATTATTATCATTTAAATACCGTATTATAGATGTAGCCTTTTAATAATGTCATTTAAAATCATTTCACAATCTAAGTACCAATGGCCAAAATGGTTCATCAGTTGGGTAATATTGTCAGTTATGTTGTTTTATACATCATTTAAATAATCAAAACTCATTTTCACATGGAATTTAAAACATATTGTAATATTTGTGAACACTTGAATTACCAAGATTTTAGTTTAAAATGTATTTAAACTTGAAGTGCATTTGAATTTAGCGCGCACCCCGGCATGCTTCCGGTTTCACTGTAAGGTAATCAACAACATGCCCGCAAGGCAAGACTAAAAGCTTCATGTGAAGTTGTATATTTATCTCTACAAACTATATACCTATGACTGTATTTTAAGTAAATTTGAGAGCTCTGAAGTATCTACAGAAGTCATTACACATTTTTAAATTCACTTACCTTATTTTTTCTTAAATTTTCTGCCAATAATTGGAACAAACCCTCATACGTCTTGACAATAGGCTTTACTCACTCACAACCGACAGAGAGCCGAGGTGCTGTGGCCACCAAACATACAACAAGAGACACCTGTCGGTAACTTTGGAAACTAACTGTACAGACGAACTGATCCTAAACTAGTGACCGATCCGCAACTAGTGACTATGCCCTATTGTGAGAGTCTATCAAACCCCTCCTTGCTGAATAAATTTTTAAAAGTATGTTATTCAGATGAAGTTGCCGACGAGATATCGCGGGCGCAGCAAGGACGCGACGTTCTACCGCACCCGAGATATCTCGGGCGTAGCAGTGTAAAGGTTAAGACAGCCAACACTTCATTAAAACATGTTAAAGCACACAAAGTCTTAAACCATTAAATGAACATGACGCCAACCTCGTGAAGAAAGAATATGCACATGGTAGAAAAAAATACAGTCAGTCTGAAAGACTAGACGTTATATCATTTCAAATGACTCATGCTACAAATGCTACACATGTTAGAAAGGCTCAGGGCTCTTTCAACAGACTCCATTACCAATTGACTTAGGCTTCCCGCGCGGGCACCTCTTTAAGGGTCACCCTGTATTTGAATCTGACATCTTTTGCAACTCTTTAAGGGTCACCCATTATTTGAATCTGATATCTTGCAAACCTCTTTAAGGGTCACCCTGTATTTGATTGAATCTAACATACTGTACACCTCATTAAGTGTCACCCTGTATTTTGCTTTGACATCCTGCACACCTCTTTAGGAGGCACCCTGTATTCTTATCTGGCATCTTGTATCTCTCTTTAGAAGTCACCCTGTATTCTTGTGTGACATCTTGTACACCTCTTTAGGAGTCACCCTGTATTCTTGTCTGACATCTTGTGCACCTCTTTAAGAGTCACCTTGTATTCTTATCTGGCATCTTGTATATCTCTCTAGGAGTCACCCTGTATTCTTATCTGGCATTTTGTACTGTATTTTGCTCCGACATCCTGCACATCTCTTTAGGAGGCACCCTGTATTCTTATCTGGCATCTTGTATATCTGTTTAGAAGTCACCCTGTATTCTTGTGTGACATCTTGTACACCTCTTTAGGAGTCACCCTGTATTCTTGACTGACATCTTGTGCACCTCTTTAGGAGTCACCCTGTATTCTTCTCTGCCATCTTGTACACCTCTTTAAGAGTCACCTTGTATTCTTATCTGGCATCTTGTGTATCTCTTTAGGAGTCACCCTGTATTCTTATCTGGCATCTTGTACTGTATTTTGCTCTGATATCCTGCACACCTCCTTAGGAGGCACCCTGTATTCTTATCTGGCATCTTGTATATCTCTTTAGAAGTCACCCTGTATTCTTGTGTGACATCTTGTATACCTCTTTATGAGTCACCCTGTATTCTTGTCTGACATCTTGTGCACCTCTTTAGGAGACACCCTGTATTCTTATCTGGCATCTTGTACACCTCTTCAGGAGTCACCCTGTATTCTTTTCGCTTCGCTCGAAGCCCCAGGTCGCTCGACGCCCCAGGACTCTTTCAACAGACTACATTAACCAATAAATTAGGCTTCCCGCGTGGCTGCATGACGTCACACACTCACCGTCCTTTACCCATTAACTTAGGCTTCCCGCGTGGCTGCATGACGTCACAGTCTCTGTCTCCGTAACGCAACCGTCTCCGTCCCGCGTAACGATAGACCCAAAGCATAACGACGAAGTCGACAAGATCATTTGAAATGACAAAAACACACGTGGAACGAATGTAATTAGTCCAAGGAATACAGGAAACTGCGAAGCACGAAGTTATAGCACAAAAACTCGAACACTTCATTAAAATATGCCACGACCTTAAAAGACGAAAACATTCAAGGAAAGCCAACTTTGGGAACAATGAACGACACGTGGTCAAAGAATATGGGTTAAATCGCAACGAGCGAACCGAGCGGAACAAAGAATTTGCAAAGCAGAGCCTGTCGACACCTAAGATTCACTTGGAAGAGCTATTAACCCGGCTTCAAATTCAATTACAATGATGACACAAACATCACACGGTTAAAAGTACCAATCACATCAAAGAAGGAGTTATTGACTATCGTGAACTTGCCTTCGACCCACGCCAACAATCGATTGTACGGAAGTGGGAGGGATTATCGAATGTTAATTATCGTTTCAAATTTTTGTCCGCGAAATCGTAAAATGAAACCGTTCATCCGTAAAATGCTGCAATTTCCGTAAATTTTACAGATAGACCGTAAAAGTTGGCAGTATGAAATAGCTATTACTAAAATAAAAATAAAAACCTCCAAAGTGAATCACTTCAAAATAAATACAGCTTTTATGCACAGCAATTGCCACACAAATTAAAGAACACTGAATAACAGTGCAAATAACGTGTAGAGAGCGCAGGAACCAAGAATAAGTCATGTGTAGCACACTGTTGCCAACCAGGGAAATTAATGAAAAAAATTCTAATGATCTGATTAATTCGCACAGGACTGTACTTGTAGTATAAAAAAATAATTGTATTGATAGAGCAGACCAATGAAGCATATTAATTAATTGAATTGAATTTGTACGTCAGTACAGATCGTGTCTTTGTCTGGTAGGTCGTCAGCCAGAGGGCTGGTTGGATCCTCAAAAAGTACCACCGTTAGGTTATGTGGGTGGATAACCAGAAAAACCCAAGGCAGAGCTATATTGAGACGTACTAGGCAAGATGAGGAGTGAGGTAGTTTGTCATTGCTTTCCTCAGCGAGTCAGAACGGCAATACTAACCCTATGAGTAGAACCTTTCACAGCATCCACAGGCACTGACTGTGCCCTGAATGTCATTACTAAGCACCACCCATACCTCAGTAGCTTCCATATAATCACAGCCATGAGTGAGACTGAGACAGCGGTGAAAAGCCACATTTTACTCTAGCCTGTGCCAACAGACAAATGCAAATGTACTGCATTCATCAAGAGATGGCAAACAGGCCTAATACAGATCCAAACGGTGATAAAGGTCAACCCAAAAACAATACATAGAAACACATTGTCTTTGTGGAACAATATCCTAGACATAAAGTTTTAATTTAAGTGTGGATCTGAAGTTAAATCGAGGTCACACAAAATCTGAATTCTTCTATATGTCATCATGAAGTTATTTCTTCATACACTTACAGAAATATACCATACCTACCTTACCAGGGTTGAGGAGTAACGCATTATTAGTCACCTTTACTTGTTATGGTAACGAGAAGGTAACTATGTTTATTTTTAAAATAAGTAACTATAACTGTAGGGCCGTTACTTATAAAGAGTAACGAAAATTCTGGTTACTTTTGCAATCGGTTGTAAATAGCACATGAGAATGGATCCAACAGCTTTCAATTATGAACCAGCTCTTCTTATGTTGAACACAAAAAATAACTATAAATGAACCATGAATTTATGATGGATTTGAAAGGTTTGAGTACCTGTGCGTCTCAGCTTCCTTCACAGACGCTCGGACCGGTGCCGTAAACGCATCAAATGTTCTTTGAGTCGCAATAATTCTGATTTGTCTCTGTGGAGACCAATTACTTGCCACAATCTTTTGTGATGCATTTCCAGGCTATGCAAAAGGTCAGCAAGAGATTAAGGCCGACCCTCAGTTGGGGTTTATGAACCATCCTCAAGTATCACAAAACATGCCAACGAGTAGCTATATTTCGGAAATATTTCTGCATTCAATTCTGAGAAACACACTTTTGAGAGCCTGAGAACAAAAAAACAATATTTAATTACTTAGTCCCAACCTGCCTCCCCCAGGGTCTAGTACCTTGACGCAGTGGGGAAGGGAGTGTGCCTCAATGATACGAGAGCGATAGTGGCGGGAGGTTCGGCTCCTAGTAGGGTCATCCAAGCCGGTAAGTTCGAGGGTGAGGGACCCGACTAAATGACAGACCAATAACTGAAGTTCCTGAAGGAAGAGAATCTTTATCTCAGGGCGTACGGAATGAGAAACCGATCAATCCTGAAGCCACAGCAGACCGAGGGCAGTCTCCTCACTGCCCTATAGGCACTCACATGCATGGAATACCTCTCATAAAAAGTTGTAACCGAATATATTCAGTTTTCACCTTGTGCGGTTAGTTTGGGGTATTTTATTCATATCTTATTATATTGGGTTAAAGTCACTGGAGGAGCGGTGATTATATTGGGTTAAAGTCACTGGAGGAGCGGTGATTTTCATTGTGCCTGAGTGTATTTCGTGGACGGATGTTCCGGGCCGACTAAACTCGCTGTTGATCAATTATCGGTTTTTGGACGATTGATATTAAAGAATACGGGGTATATTGCAATTTATTAAGTTTTGTGAACAAGGATACAAAGACTGTATTATCACCAGAAGTAGAAGCATTACTTCATTTTGGTTTGGGGTTAATGTGTTTATTTCGACTTAGTAAAGTTTTGATGGCTGGCTGTACTAATAAGGTATATTGGAGTTGAAAATCAGGTGCTGGGAATTGACACACCCGGAAAACTTAAGTGATAATTCGACTTGTTTGTGTCAAGCCAGGAAATACCTGGGCTATTAATAACATGAACTCCCAAGAACCAAGGAATGGAAATGTACTGAGGCAACGTTCGGAGCCGTTTGGGTCCGACCAAGAGCGATCGTGAGGACTACGATCGTAGGATATTGGGATGTTGCCACGAATATCCGCCTGCAGCGGGCGTGACCAAACTAGTTCTGGCAGGACGAAACGCAGTTTCTGGTGTAGGGATATTCATGTGCCTGTGTTTATAATGGCAAGTTTAGTGCTTTTACACGACTTCTTGCGAATCAGGGTCGTTCATTGCCACGGAGCGGTAACGAACAGCACAGACAGTTATAGTTCTCCTCTGAGCCTTCGGCTATTGGTAACTACATTATTTCAGTGTCCTTAAGCGAATCAGGGTCGTTCACTTGCCACGGTGCGGTAACGAACAGCTGGGACTTTTATAAGTTTTCACTGAGCTTCAGCTATTGAAACTTAAGTTATTTAAGGTTCTGTTCAAATACCATGGGTTGTTGGTGCAAATCAAGCCCTAAGGACGATTATAAGACATGACTGTACATCTGAGCCTAACAAGCTATTTGTGGTCGTCATAGCGGCAAGGGGTGGGAAGTAATAATGGTGGATCGATCAGAAGGGGAGTGAGATACAACAATGTGATACAGTATGACGAGTGTAAATTTTCAGCATGAACAGTACCAGTATTAAGATAGGAGGACAATATGCCTAGGGTCACAAAAATTGAACAGAAGTGTTTGTAGCTCTCTGGAGCGTAAATACAGTGAAAAAGGCACTGTAAATAATTTCCTTGAAGTGTTTCTAAAGAGTATATAATATGTGCATAAATATTGTGTATATATATAAAGGACCAATACAGCAAGAATAAATGGTGTTTTTCAAAGGTAACAGTGTTTATTACTGTCTTTTATGATCCTGGTAACATCAGCCGACGCATGTATAATGCCCCACACCTGGGATAAGGAGTCTCAATGTCGGGACACAGTTATTTTATTTTATTCGGGAAGCTATTCTGGCGCCCAATATAAGTCGGGATAATAATGTTAAATTCATGTGAACGGCAGTAAATTCAGTAGATTTGTTTTCAGGGGGTATTAAAGTTAAATCAACGCCAGCAAGGTGGTAAGAGTGTTTCAAAGTCAAAATGAGAGATACACCAGACTGCTGTACCCAATGACAAACAGGCGAGGACAAAGGCTTATGAGATTCGGAACATGGAACATACATCACAGGAAAGGAAATTGAGCGCGTTGCAGACTTTGAGAGAGCATGACTTGTAGTACTGGCGTTGACAGAGACCAAGAAGGAAGGACAAGGGGTGATATGCTGTGAACAATCGTGTACTCATCTAGAGTGGAGTGAACAGTAGACTGAGGGCAAAAGAAGGAGTAGCAATATTGGCCCCAAGAGCTATAGAAATAAGATTCAGGAATGGAAGTTTCATATGGATAGGATTCCTACTGTCAGTATGCGTCTAGGCCCTGGGACAGATCTGACACCATTTATCATAGTTTACAGAGTGAATGACAACATAAGGAAGGAGGATAAATATAGGTTCCTGGAAGAGGTCCAGAGTGTGGTGGATGATACTAGAGGGGAAATCTTTGTGCTAAGGGACCTTAATGGCAGTGTCGGGAACCAGCCAGATGACAGCAGCGGAGCTGTTGGTCGGCAAGGTGAAAAATGTGGTTAACAACAATGGTGAGAGAATTACTGATTTCAGCGTTGCCAATAACCTTGTCATAGTAAACACCATGTTACCGCATAAGATACACATGTACACGAGAAAAGAACCCATCAGGTTATGAACAATCCATGAGAGAGTATGTGTGGATGAAGTAAAATCAATAACAGATAGTGATAACATTGCCAAGTTTATAGAGGCTATTAGATAGGAAGTAGCAATTTTCTCCTGTTCACAACAATGGAAACTGAAGCAAAGGAGCTGTTTACACAGGCAGGGGAGGGGAGAATAGGATGATAAGAGGAGAGGATCAAGTTTAAGAAGATACGCCTAGAAGTGGCAAGCAGTGGAATAACAAATTTTGGGGAGTATAAGAACAGGACGACTGGTGGAATGATGACAATAAGGAAGAAGTTAGGAAGAAAAAGGTAAATGTCAACTATTTGAGAACCAAAGACAATGCTGGCTATGAAATATACAAGGAACAAAGAAAGAAGGTAAAACAAAAATAACTAGTGCAAATAGCAAAAAGACAAGCTCAGGAAGAACTTGAACAAAGAATGGAGAAAAATTACAAGGAGAACCAGATGATGTTCTATAAGGCACTAAAGAATGCCCTCTGAAGTTCCTAAAAGATACAGGAATTTTTTTACAAAAAAGTATGAAATAATGGAGAGATGGAAAGAGTACCCCCAAGACCTACTCGTCATCATCATCTTGAACAGTTTACAGCCACTGGCCGGGTCTGTTTGGAACATAAGCCTCTCCATCGTCTTCTGTCTTCCCACCATCTCTCCGTCACCACCTTGGTCCAGTCTTCTCCTTTCTTTTGCACGCAGTCCTCCACACCCTTCAGCCACTTATCTCTTGGCTTTCCTCTTGGTCTTTTTCCCTCTATTTCCATCTCCTGTATCTTCCTGGGTATCCTCCTCCCATCCATTCGCTTAACATGCCCATACCATTTAAGCCTTGATTCCTCTATCCTATCCTGTAATGCTGCCTCCTTGACTAATTCTCTGATCTTCTCATTTCTTAACCTGTCCACCTTTGTCAATCCAATACTGCTTCTCAAGAATTTCATCTCACTAGCCTGTATTCTGCTTCGCTCCCTTCCTTTCGTAACCCAGGTCTCTGAGGCATACATCAGGATTGGAACGTAGTACGTCCTATATATAATCCTTTTGCTGTTTTGAGGGACATCCTTACTCCATACCAGGCTTCTAACACTTTTCCTGAATAATTCTGCTTGCTTCCCCCACTCATTTATTTCTCTGTCATTTCTTCAATTTTCTTGTATTATGCTTCCCAGATAATTGAAACTCTCTACTTTCCTCAATTCTTCTCCACCAATTGTTATTCCCGTTGCGACTCTCTCCTTCTTCCACGTTGTAATGATCCACTCGCTTTTGCTTATGCTAAACTTCATCCCATATCCATGTACTATTTCTTCCCATACATCCAACTGCTCCTGTACTTCCTCATCCTTGTTGCCCCAGATCATCAAATCATCTGCAAACGCCATTACATTCATCCTTCTTCCGCAACTCTGGTCATTATATCATCCATCACTACAATGAAGAGTAGTGCACTTCCTTGCCCCAAGATATTCTTCTGTTCCAGCCAATCTGATCTCTCTCCTCCTACTTTCACACAGCTTATACTTCCATTGTACATATCCCTTATCCTCCATACAGTATGCTTTCCTTCTCCTCTCTTCTCCAAAGCCTTCCATACCTTACTTCTATGTACACTATCATATGCTTTTTCAATGTCCAGGGAGGCCATCAGTAGATCTATTCCATATTCATAATGTTTTTCCTGCAACTGTCTTACAGCAAAAATTAGATCTACTGTGGACCGTCCTGCTCTGAAGCCATGTTGTTCTTCTCTCATCTTTCCTTCTATTTTTGCCCAAATTCTCTTTTCCCAACCTTTCTCTAAGATCTTCGCACAATGGCTCATCAATGTAATCCCCCGATAATTCTTGCACTCCTTTCTGCTACCTTTCTTGAAGATTGGGACAATTATTCCCTTCTTCCAGTCCTCAGGGGTCCTCCTCTCTTTCCATAGAGTCCTCATTACTCGATATAGCCATTGCATCCCAACTCTCCCGCCGCTCTCAGCATCTCTACACATATCTCGTCCAGACGTGGTGCCTTCCCTCCTATCATCTTCCTCACTGCATCCTCCACTTCCCTCCATGTTAAGTCCTTTTCTGTTCCTGGTGACTCCCCTCCTTTCATCTTCCTCACTGCATCCTCCTCTTCCCTCCATGTTAAGTCCTCTTCTGTTCCCAGTTCCTCTATTTCTTCATCAAGGTCACCATTCGGGTTCAAGAGTTCTTCAAAGTACTCCATCTACATGATCTTGAGTTCATCCTTATTCCCTACTTCTCGACCACTTTTGTTCACCATTTGAACGTAGTCCGTCATATCATTCCTCCTCTTACTTTTAACCATCCCATATAGGACCTTTTTGGTACCTTCACTACCCTCCTGCATCATCCTTGTTCACTCTTCCATCCACTTTCTTCTCTCCTCAGCCACCACTCTTTTCACTTCCTTCTTTCGTATTTGATACTCCTTTCTTGTCTCTACTGTCCTATTATGGAACCACACCCTAAAGGCTCTATTCTTCTTCTGCACTATGTCCTTTGTTTCCTGATTCCACCATGGAGTTTCTTTCCATCTCTTCTTGTTGCTTGTCCTTCCCACATACTGCTTCTGCCGCCCTTACTAGTGTCCTCTGGAATCTACCCCATTCCTCTTCTACTGTGTTCAGTTCACCATTTGGGATGTTTTCCTTCACTATTCTTAGGTATTCTACCCTATTTTCTTCACCTCTCAACTTCCATACCTTTATCCGTCTATCCTGATTTCCTGCCACTTTCTTATCATTGGTCCCTCTCAGGTTAATTACCAACAGTTGGTGGTCACTATCCAAGGCCTCTGATGGAATTACCTTGATGTCTATGATGTTTCTATTCATACCACTATCGTACAGGATATAGTCTACTACCGACTTTCTAGTCAGGTCATTGCTATACCAGGTAATCTTGTGGCTCTCTCTTTTCTTGAACCAGGAGTTTCCCACCAACAAGCCATTCCTTTTACAAAAATCCAACAATCTTTCACCTTCCTCTTTCGACTGCCCCAGCCCTCTGGTCCAAGCACATTTTCATATCCTTGTATTTCCCTTCCCACATGCGCATTTAAATCTCCCATTATAATCACATTCTTTCCGCCCACCTGTTTCTGCACTTCCTCTTTAAACTCTTATTTCTCTTCAGCAGTGCAGCCTACCTGTGGGGCATACACTATTAGTACCTCTAAAGACTTTCCTTTCAGTGATATTTTTACCTTCATCATCCTGTCACTTATTCTCACCACTTCTTCTTTTAACCCTTTCCTTCCCAAAGTGCCCGAATGCACCCGGATATGAAAGTCACAGCTCCCTGCTACAGTGCCCGAAAGCATTAAAACTAATTGTGAACTATAGGTAATGTGTCAGGCAGGCATAGGACAGCATTTAGAAGGCATAGTGTTGCTTTTAGCAGTAACAATAAATGTTCCTTGACCTTTCTCCCAGCTGTTGCTAGGAAACATGGCTGGTCTCTCAGATGCCGATGTCCTAAACAGAATTGAATGGACACGATGTTAGCGATTCGGAAAGCTGGTGTGGAAGTGTTTTTCTGTGTGATTTAGATGTAAATGATCAGTTAAATGATAGCGACAGTGATATTGATGAGGATAAAGTACACCAGCGTACTGTAAATGCTGGTGGTGACGGCCTACAACCAAACATTCAACCTTCCTTGCCTTTTACTCCGCCAGATGATTTTACTGGCGATGGGAGTAGACATTGGGAACTAAGGACATGGAGCAGGCTGCCGAGATGTATATATTAGCATATTTAAATTAGGATTAGGCAATCTTTGTAGTATGGGCCAATGTGACTAATTCTTGGAGAAATAAAAAGATGCTGAAGTGGTTCTGAACCAGGGACCTCAGGAAATGAAACGGTAAATGATGTAAATATGTGTTCAGTTTGTGAAAACTCTGAAAATTCCATTACTGACACATTTTTAAACTTAGTTTCATAATTGTTTATGTGACCAGATCATATAATTTTAAAATCGGGACCAGATTATATGAGGGCAGACTTCAAACCAAGGATCCCAGGTGAGTGGGATTTACTGTGGGTCATTGCAAGACTGTTGGTAATTCACGTGTAAAATTTTATTTCATTTCATACTGTATTATATACAGTAGTTCCAATGTCATGTGCAGGAGTTTATACCCATGTGCACAGTACTTCATATTCTAAAATAATAGGGTGATTTCTGGGGATAATAATAATAATAATATCGTATGGCCTCGGGTGCCTGGTGCAAGCTTTGTTAATTGACACCCTGAGGGTAGCTTGCATGTCGAATTTCGTCGTTCCTTTGAACACTATGAAAGTCAAGGAGGTTAGATATCTAAACTCCTTGACACTACAGAGCTTTCAAGTAGAGAATGGAGGAACTTTGTGTTGGCGGAAAATCCCGAGATTAATTTTGCCATTGAACACGGCCTACTGAATTCAAATGGGTTCTTTAACAAGCCAACAACGTATGACATGAGTATCGTGATTTTTGTCGTCTTCAAAAATCACTTACCATGGCCAGGGGCGAACCTGCAATCTTGGGGTTGGTAGTCCGACACTATAACCACTCACCCACCTGGGGATATCATACCTAGAAATGTAACAAGGAAAGGGTTAACCCATCTCTCACTACTACCCCCACTCCATTCCTCTTTCCTTCCTCATTCCCACTCCAATATAGTGTACAGCCTTTTCTCAATTCTCTCCTTCCTTCACCTCCAAGACCTACTCAACGAGAATAAAAGCAGCCCAAAGAGAAGAGACAATGATGGAAGGAGTACAAGAAGGCGGAGAAGACTTGGGGATAAGTGAAATGTAGCTGGCCATTGAACAACTCAAGAATGGAAAGGCCAAGGGCATGATGGAATTGCACCAGAGATTATAAAGAACTTAGGAATGAAAGTAGAAGACTTCGTATTGAAGATTATGGTGGATAACTGGAGAGAAAAGAAGGTCCCCAGAGATTGTGAGATGGCTGTTATTATCCCCACATTTAAGAAAGGACAGGAGACAATCGAGAGTGTGGTAATAATCATGGTATTTCATTACTACCAGTGCCTGGAGAAGTCTACTCCAGAATTCTGAAGACCAGATTGAGAAAGGAGGCAGAGTTTAAACTGGAATAGGCCCAGTGCAGCTTCCACCTAAATAGAAGCACACAAACTCATCCTCAAAGTCAAGATGGTCAGTGAAGAACTACTGGAGAAGAATATAGCTTGTGCAGTATATGGTAAAGCCTCAAGGTTAAGCTGACGGCTCTGGGTGGGCAGTATGTTAGAGATAGAGGGGGGACCACCACCATGCTGTCAGGTTCTTGCTTAAAAATCTGCACATGCAACAGTCTTGAGCTCGGCGCACTAAGTGAGGGGTGTCTCCTCCAGCACTCCACCTCCCCACCACTCACTTTGTACCATGACCTTGAGGCTTCAACACATACCACCCTAAGCTATAAGACCTTCCATATAACATTTATTTACCTGAAGCAGGCATTTAACAGAGCCCCAAGAAAGGAATTATGGAAAAACCTATAGGAGTGGGGAGTCACCAAGACACCAGATAATTCCATTTGAAGTCTTTATAGGAACTGTCAGAATTATGTGCAACAGGAAATGAGCAGCAGAGTTCGCCACAAAACAAAGAGTCCAGCAAGGATGTAATCTAAGTCCTCTAATTTCAATAGTATATCTCGATAGAATCATTAAGGCATGCGATGAAAAAATCAAGAAGTTGATGGTTGGATATTACCTCATGAGACCAGTGTGACTAACTAACTTCGCATTTGGGGAGTACCTGCTTGTAGTTTGCTCCAGCTAACAAAACCTACAGCACAACATAAGAGTATGGGTGGAAGACTTAAGGAAGAGAGGAATGGAGATGAACATGGAGAAGACCAAGACCATGGTGATCAGTAGGAATGAGGAGAGGCACAGCATTAAGGCAGAAGACCATAGGAGCAGGTCGCCAGGTTCAAGTATCTTGGTTCAACAATTAGTTCTAAAGGATGATGAAATTACAGATAGAATAGGATGCCTGTTTAATGCCATCCCAGCAAAGTTCCAAACCAAGAGGGAGATCTCCAAAAGTACTAACTGTTTACAAATCCATCTTTGTCCCTATATTGACCTATGGCTGTGAATCCTGGACACTTAACGGAACGAACTAAGATGAAACTTCAGACGGCAGAAATACAATATCTCCAGGAAGTAGTGAACAAAATTAGGAGTGACAGGATCCAGAATACAACCATTCGGACAGCACTGAATATGAAATCACTAGAGGAAACCATCCAAGAACAATTAAGATAGTTCGGCCACATTCACAGGATGTCAAAAAATTGCTTACCGAGGACAATGAAGGAGGTGAGTGTGGAGGGGGAGAGAGCTCGAGGAAGACCACAGAAGGATTGGATGGATGGACTAAGAGAGGCCCTACTGGAGAGGCTGCTATCCATGATCAAGGTAGTTGTCATTACCGAAAAAAGAGGACGATGGGGATCTCACGTTCCTCGACATCATATGGTACAAGAGGACCGAATTAAGGAAGGAAGTTAGTAAGCAAGTGAGAAAGCAAGCAATCAAATAAGTATCTCCCACCTGTTTAAAAGGCTTGAGGAGAGGGAGGGATTGGAACCAATGTCTGTCATCGTTTATGATGCATGTTAAATTTAAAATCCGAGAGGTATTTCTTCTCCGGTGAGAGTGAAATTAAAACGTTTATGTCTAGAGTTGAGCCACTATTATGGAGCAGAAAGAAGAGAAAGTAATGCCTTGGCTGTCATAAACCAGTATAATTAATATCTTAAAATCAGATGGGAAGTATGACACCTTTAAATGTCAAGTGTCCACAGGTGGAAAAAAAAAAAAAAAAACAGAGCAGTCACATTTCTGCAGCAAACTAAAAGAAGCATATACTGGCAAGATATCAGTAAATCAATATCTTGATATTATTATTGTTCTAGTTACAAAATATTTTAAAATTTAACTGAAATGAAATATTTTTAAGGCATAGGGTGTGCAACCACACGAGTGCCAGGTTATTGTAGTGCTGTAGTAATAGTATTGACTTGTGATACTTCATTTTATTTTCCATCATACTGGAAACCACTATTCCGTTGAAATCAAGTAGATAATAGTAGCAGGGAAAATATTTTGGAACAATATTTTTTTTATACAAAAGTAATGAAAAAGTAACAATTCGTTGCTTCGACAATCGTAACTGGAACGTCGTTACTATTTTTTGACAAGTAACTGTCACTTAGTTACTTTTGAAAAGTTACTTTACTAACCCTGTGCCATGCATAACACAGCTTCACACTGCTGCTCCCTGTCCAAACAGGTGAAACAAAATTATTTAAATTTGACTTTGTATTATCCTTCTTACCTTATATCTTTCTCTTGAATGAGGCAGGTAAGGTCAGTCAAGGGGGCAAGGTTGGACTCTGCCAATCCTTCATTCGCCGATACTCCTTTGCGAGTACCTGGTGATAGTTTGCCACCCACAGTGGTTGGTATGAGCCTTGTAAAAATGTTCCGCTTCCTTTGTTGAGACTTTTTCTTCTTCACAGCATCAAGCAAACGGCGCACGCCAGGTTTTCCCATGCCAATTTTCTCTAAATCCTCTGGTAGTACATAATCGAAATGGCTTAGATGGGTAACCTGAAGTTCCATGCAACAAAAGAATGAATTAGGTCAATATAAGATGTGTGCCTGAGCTGCCGAAATATTGAGATAATTCAATAAGCACAAGGCATGAGAATTACAGATTTCTTTTTCCGGGTGAAAAACTACCATAGAAAATTTTTAAAATTACATGCGAATAATGCAAAAAATAATATATCAAAAATTAATGAAAAACGCTGATTAGCAACACAAGTCACTATTTAAGTTGTATATGATGATAACTAGAGATATTAAATTTAGTATTTAAATTGTAGCTTCTTGAGATGAAAATCATCTGAACAGAGAAATGGGAGGTAAAAATCAAAAGATTCATTTCAATTTAATTTTTCCACATAATTCTTAAATAAATACAGTGAGACTGCATAACATTCATGCCAAATGATAACCAGTTTACTTATATAATCCTACATATTGATCTTGAAATTTTTATTCAAAAAAATAAATCTTAACATATTCTTTGAGAATTTAACAAAGAACATATCTCAAATGAATCGGTCGAAGCTGAAAGAGATTAAGGCAATTTTTGCAGCTTTTCAGAAGGAGAAATAAATATATTTCATGAATACATCACTATATAAACTGCGGAGATATGTTGCCTCACACAATTACAAAAATAATTATGGTATTTAAGTTTCTATTTTTCCCAAAACAACCCTATTTTGACTTAATGCCTTTCAGCATTATCAACCTGCTCAACAACGATTGAAATCTAGGCGAAGTTTCCTACACTCTACTGAGTGCCTGTCGGATTCACCTCAATCATCAAGGCTAACTTCCTGGAGATCCAGAAACAATAATCTCAACGGATGGATGGTTCCATCTGAAACTCTTCCTGCCGGTTATGAAGAGTCGTGGCCTACATGGAAGAGTCTGAACAGGCTGCGGTCTGGGGTCGGTCGATCTAAGACCAATATGAAGAAGTGGGGCCTTTCCGATGAGTCAACCTTTTGCGCCTGCGGAGAAGAACAAACCATGGCGCACCTTCTCCATTGCAACTCCTGCCCTCTCATTTGCACTATGCAGGATGTAGTTCAGGCCACACCAAATGGACGAGATCTTGCCAAATTTTGGTGCGATGTAATTTAATTGTTATTTTGGAAGTACCTTTAGTGTGTTTTTATTTTTAAAAAGGTATCTATGCTAATTTTACATGATGTATTGCTTCTGATACGAATAAATAAAAAATAAGCATTGACCTATTCAATTTTACATTTCCCTGCTTGATCAACGACAAATGTAGAATTTACATTTTAATATTAATAGCCAGAGCAGTGTAACAAAAAATTTCATTTGATATACACACTGAAAGGCAAACCCAGAACAAATTTCTACATTACATTCCCTTGATGTGTTGTGTCTGTCAGAGACAAGCTGTAAATCAATGAAGAATCGATTTGTATGCTAAAATGTTGGTACATCATGTCATGCTGCTACTTGCCAAAGTTAACACAACTAGTTTCACTACCACTTCAACTTCGGACGGTTACATACAACTTGCGCTTCGCGATGCAGGGGTTTCTTCTCACAGCAGACATGCCGTCACAGTCTCTCTCCTCAGCACTGTCTGGTAGTCATAGTTCTAATCCAGTGACATCCCCCATCGGTGGGTTAGGGCTCTGTGTAGCACTAGTGTGTGGATTATGTTCCAGTATAAGATGTCAAATGTACTGCTCCACTTCATGAGGCACCTTACTGCACGTTCCACAGATTGCAGAGTTTGAGCAGTAAGATATCATGTGCCCAAACTTCTTGCAGTTATAACACCTCGTAGGTGGAGGAATGTAGGATCGTATGTCACAACGGTAACTTGTGACCTTAATCATTTCCGGGAGCACTGAAAGCTCAAAGGAAATGATAAAGGCACCTGTGTAAAATATCTGACCGCTGACTTTGCACATAATAAGCTGGATATCGGTCACATGACGGTGCCACATATCCAACTTGAGCTCATTGTCAGTGTTCGGAATCAGGTCCTGATAAAAGATAACTCCCCAGACCTGATGAGAGACTTGTCAGGGGCGTAAAACACAGAGGGGGGGGGGGGGGGCAGGGAGGGGGGGGGGGGCAGGGAGGGGGGGGGCAGGGAGGGGGGGCAGGGAGGGGGGCTTTAACCCCCAAGTTTTAGGTGGAAGGCACAGTAGCCTACCCTTAAAAAAATAAAATTCTATAAACGATTTAATACTACGTTAGGCTTTAAATGAGAAAAGCCATCTTCCCTTCTTAGTCGTAATGTCTTTATTCTACAGAACAAACAGTCTATTTTTCCCCCTTTGCAGTTTCCCACCGAGGTGCCAACTGATTCGAGAGCCGAGGACCTTCGAGCTTTGTCCACATACAACGACGATTCGAAAAAGGTACATTTTCGAACTCTTATTACTAACCACTGGTGTAAAACTGAGGTAAGTTACTGGGACACACAAAATCATTACTCCTGCCCAAAAACAACAGGGCGCACATCGTTTTTTGAAATAAACAAGGTAAAATAACATGGCTCTTCCCTCGCGCATCTCGCTTTTTAAGCACACCCTACGCATAGGTTTGAAAAGCAATGATGCTCGTGACTTTAGAAGTTCGACAGTTGGTGCCACGCTTGTGCCGTATTTATCCAAATCGGTGGAGATCCAGCATTTCATCAGTTTCTGTCTAAACTTCGTTAATTACATAGTTCAAATTTGTGAAGTTTGTACTTTGTCACCGCGATGACCGTGAATCTGCTCAGCGTACCTGCTTCAAACTGTTCTGCAGAGAGATGTTTTTCCGTAATGAGACCATCTCCGATCTACGATGTGACAAATTAGACGGAACACGGAATCATTGCTGTCTACAGTCTACTAGCCACATACTCGGAAATGGTTGACAAGCTCAATGTCACGCGTCTTGCTCAAGAGTTCGTAAGCAAAGATCGACGGCAGTCCAGGGGCGTCCCTCCCCCACACCAAAATTTTGTCACACATAATATTTGTTTATGAATTAAAACATTAGGAACTAATATACTGAACCCTTGCGAAGAAGTTTTTATGAGACTCTGTTTCCGGGTAGTGTTTTGGTTCATAACGAAGTTGCTAAAATGAGCTTCTTATCAAAATACAAGGTAACATCCCCTAAATATATGGCATAAAGAAAGAAAAGTGAGGCCAAAATTTAACAAAAAAAGAAATTTAATATCAGATCAAAATGACAATAAGAGAGTAAAACATCTCCCAATCTTACAACCTCAATTAATCATGGAGTATTCACCAAAAAAAAAAATCTCTCCCAGAGATTTCCACAAATTCAGAACCTGAGACTTGGCCTGATAAAATCTATTTCTCCAAATCATGTGCGCAAGTGATGTGAATGCATGCAAAATATGGTATGAGTACATTTATACGTGATTCGTGACCATCATGCGAAGCCGTCAAGTTACGAATTTGTATGTTACGAGATAGAATAGCGATGGGAGCTCAACATTACAAGAAAATACAATACCGACACTCGCTAGCTTAAAATATTTACAACAAAGAATTCCGTATGAAATCTGGACCCATGTGCCAAAGCACGACAAAGATTGCCCCAAACAGAACTTCACAAAATAACTTTTGTATGATTAACGTGACCACGCAACCACAAAAGAAAACACAAACGAATGACCATATGTCATTTTACATAAGACACAACGAGGTGTCATCAAGTTACACAAATCAAAATCAATAAAATGAATACAAAACACAATGCTCAAAAATGCACTTATTTACAATACAAGCATTTTCATTTTGACGTAACACATGAGATTACCGTGCGGGCATGAATATCTTCCCCTGTATCATATACAAGGCTTTAACCGAACGGCCGGGAATTAGTGTCTCGAAATAACTTAGACCAGCGCTCAGTGTGGACCCTTGCTGCTACCTGTCAATCACCCAAGTGTGTCAATAATATCTCGGGCCTGACCTTGCACGGCTCCAAGACAACGAAGAATTACAGCTGTCACCCAGCTAAATGTGTGTGTCACAAAATACAATTCTCATTAATTCAATAGGAATAGTCGGGGTCTTCGCAAAGCTCCACCCGCCATCCGACGTGCTGCAAACAATACCAATCTTCCGCGCAAATTCAAATACACACACAACGTGACACACAATTACACAATATCACATGTATGGGTTTGACAATCACCTAGAAAAAAATCACATATTTTTTCCACACTCACCGCGCGTCTGATCTAAGCTTCCGACCGAAGAATCAAAATGATATCATCAAAATAAACTCATACTTCAAAATAAGAACTGATGGTTCCTTTTAAGTTGTTGCAACATCGGTAACTCATTACAAGCCTGTTCAATCAAAACAGCAACAAAAGATAGCTCATTTCCCTCCCATATCTAATTATTTATCGTTACTCTAATGGAGCTTCACTTATCACCCGAGCCGTAACTCATGCGTACGCAAAACCAAAATATTCGCAACATGTACACGTAGTACAAGGATTACATTACACAAATAAAATACAAACAAATCAACTAGTGGTCACGCGTCCTCACACATTTACATCTGAGTGTCGGAAACACTACATTTAACCTAAACCAAAATTAAAATCACAAAAAAAATATATACAATGTTCCCACGCCAAAATCTATCTACATAATTGAATAAATCCAATATTTAGTACTCAACCATATCTGCAACATCACTTCAACGTACGTCACCGTTCATGACCCAATCGGATGTTGACTCAGCCATCATAATCGCTGCGGAAGATCGAATGGTCATCATCCCAGTAATTGGCCTCGTACCAACCATCTTGATATCTTCTTAATGATGAAAATAAATGTTCAAATTAATTCAAAATACACTACAATATTCTACTAGAATTGCGATCAGAGTTGCTATTTTCACTCATAGTCCTAAGCAATTACTCTCGACGACACTTTCCCTAATTAGCAATTTATGCTCTAATTGCACACGCAATATGTCACACGCTATAAACATTTCACAGAAATATTCCAAGTGTTTGAATATTAGTGTAGTCAGACCAATGCCTGCTCTCAAATAATTAAGTTCAAATGCAGAGTAATATCTCATCAGAGATTAAAATTATGAAGTGTCGTGAACTATCTCCTCAGAGACGCAAAATGTATGATAGTTAGGCTTGCACAGTGACCTAATTTATACAGAACTGGCAGATATCACAAGAGTGGGGACGATAAAACTACAATAAATCTTAGAAATTGGCGTACAGACTTGCGGGTGGTATCATTGTTCTTCTCTCATCCTGCAGGTTCCAGATCTGCCATGCGGAGTAAAATTCCACCGTAGATTAATTCAATATCGATTTCCCTCGCTTTTTTGGTGCCACGTTGATTTTCCCGCCGTAGAAAGCATCATTTCTCTGATTCGTCGATTCAAGTTCAATTCGTTGTTCCAGTCATGAAGACTCCGCCCATTTGACGTCACAAATCATTTCCCTTCTCGCTTGCTCAAACACTGCGCGCTCACTCTTGCATGCTCACACAAAGTGCCTGGGCTCCCTACATCATCACTAACGCCAGGCGTCCCGTCCACTGACCCATCCTTTCCAAGAACTAGTTAAATATATCCCTTGTTTCAAGTGGTCGAAATCTTGCGACATCAGGTGGCTACTTCATCCGGCCTTACTGATACCTCCAATACAGCATACAATAAAACAAGAACAATTATTATATGATAATAATAATAAGGGTTCAATACTTATAATGTACTATTGTTACAAAGTGACGTCTGGCAACGTAGCAAAGCGAGGCGACGGTAGCGTGATGTACGAAACAGTGTGACAATCAGTTTGCTCTGATCTCATAACATAACCTCTTATTACTCTCCAGTGCCTTCGCTCTTAAGAGCCTACCAAGAACAGCAATACGTGCCCTTGAAGCGTGTGGCAATTCCCCCCCCCCCCCCCCAACTTGTATACCCTTATCAAACTTTTGGCAATTTAGCCTGTCTCTGTAGCTACCGCCGAATAGAGTTGGAGTTTGTGTAGGTTGAAAACATACTTAAAGAAATTCTACTTCCGAAAACAGACTCATCAGTCTAACATTGTTATCTATTCTCAGAAACGTACAAATCACTGACGAAGTTACAAACTAATTTGGTACCGGTAATGCATCAAGAAACCTTGACTTTATATTATAGTGCAAGGGCAAAAACAGTTATTGAGGTTTTAAGCGGCGGAAGAGCGAGGTCATGTGTCCCAAATCCAAACAGTAATGTTTATTCTTTCTATCTAAATACTATAAAGCGATTAATAAAAAGTAACATGAAATTGTCTTAATTGTGTTTGACAATAATCACACATAAAACACATCATTTTGCACCAAATTATACAAAAGTTTCCCGGGGAGGAACCCCGGACCCCCATTTCTTTGTGGACTATTCCATACCACCAAACTCCTGGTTGCTCCCCTCCCTCCCAAACAAAACTCTATATGTGCCCCTGTGGGCAGTCAAGTGTTCGGGTCTTTAGCTCGACGTTGACAATTATTGCTTTATGTTTTGTATTCATATTCTGATTGTATTTTCTATTTTAACCCTTAGAGTGCCAAGAGCACTTCTGCTAAAAAAAAAAAACCATGGGCGGTAGATGTGTTATTATTAGGCTACTACTTCTAGCCAAACAGTGCTATCACTGTTATAACCAAGACAAGGTAGGAATCATTCTCTCTCTGGATATCGATATGTTTGTGTTCCGTGAATAACTGGGTTCATAATAAGTATTGTTTGAACATGCTGTAGTCGGCTGATTAGGCGCACGTGTGATCTTTTGAAACTATGTTTGATTTACCTTCTTACTCGGAGCTAATTGAGATACGTGGTGATAAATATCGCTAATTCTTTGAACGATGGAGAAATAAATGAGGTTTTAACGCCCAATGAAGTGTGTGAGACTACGTTTTCGACTCATAACGATGACTTTGAAAAATGTCCATTTCAAATTATAAACAAAAGTATCTTTCAATGAAATAAATGAAACGCTGTTTTAATTATTTAGCATCTCATATACTATATTTGCCAGCTACAGTCAAATATCAACATCTTAAAAATTATAGGCAGGATATAATGTTTATCAAAAACTTGTGATTTCATTTAAGTTAGCGTGTCATCCGAAGGGCTAATTAGGAATAACGAATACAATTAACGTATTTTTTAATGTGGCGTTAGGCCTATAGTACCGTGTTATTTCAAGCTTTAAAGCCTAAAACAAGAATTTGTCAACATGCTCAGCAGTCCTTGTCTTGAGCAACAAGCTACCGTTCATCTTATGAACTTTCTCAAGGTCACCATAGACACCTTCTATATGGCGAGAAAACAAAATAATCTATTAACCAGCTTGAAATCACCCCGGTCGGTTCTGGTCGCAACCAGAAACTTGGGGGTGATAGCACCCAGATTTTCACAAACAGAATGTTCTCAAGGGGTCCCCTCAGGGAATCGAAAGTTAAAATCTTGGATGTGGGACCACCCTGTTTTGGGATTTTGTGTTTACCCTAGGCCAAGTCATCCTCCTCCCCAAATACCTACTCCAATTGCGGGCTGTCTTTGTAGGCAGTACTCAGCCAAGGCAATACCTGCCTAGCTTGGAAGGTATTGCCCAGACTACAATGTTTTACAATGCTTTACCGGCATGTACCCCTCGGCGTATACAAGAAAGATTCCCAGCACAAGCAATTGTATGTCGTCAGGTAGATACTACTACAGGGCATAAGTAGAGTCCCGGATTTTTGGTTTAAACGATATCCGCGAAATATTTCAGCAAAGGTATATATGTTATCACAACGATATATTTACCCCAAATATGCCATTTTCTTCGATATTGAAGCCGCGAAACGAAGTTATTTTGCGAAACGTGTTATTTTCACCCTAAAACGCTAAATTCTAACAAAATACTGGTAGGAAGATTAAATAAAACATATTTATTTTAAAATTAATTGAAATAGTTCCACTATCTGTCCTTTGACAGAAAATACGAAATCTTAAATATGTTTCATAAGATTCGAGATAACGAAGTCCTTTCTCGAGCTTGATTGGTCGAAGTTCTGAAATGATGGAAACAATGCTCTGCTTCTATTTTGGGGACAACGTAAGTTTCACGAGTTAGTGAGAAAAGGACTATGGTAGTGTCATGGAGACTATGTGTTGAGGCAAATGTTAGGTTAGGTTTTAAATGCAGAAAATATGATTCATTTGAATTTTAATTCTTAAAAAGAGAAAAGAACTAGATTTAATATTCCTCCAAATGTTTCTATAGTGTTCATTATTTAACCCAATCTGCACACCGTACACATAGCCTAGTTAATAGCACACTCACAACTCACTTTCTTTCATTTCACCGCTATCGATATTTTATTTCAGCACTTTGAACATTTTATTTCACCACTATGAAGCCTTTTATATTACCATAAATCAGGGTCCCTAGGTATAAGGCACACCCACCTATCGGTGTGGCCAGACCGGACAGGCTCTCGAGCATAGTGTAGCCTGGTGTAGGGCCTGGTGTAGACATTGAATTGTGTAGTTAAGAGCTGGCTGTCAAACCCTCAAAAGTGGGACCTGGGCCGAGAAACCCTTTTAATTGCCTTTTACGACAGGCAAGGTATACCTGTGGGTGTATTCCATCCCTTCCCCCTAACAGCACGCACATATTAAATTTTGAGTGCCAGGCCGCGAAACCATATACGGAGAGAAGAGTGATATAACCTAATGGAAGCTATATCGCACGATAGTGTGTAGTTAAGAGCTGGCTGTCAAACCCTCAAAAGTGGGACCTGGGCCGAGAAACCCTTTTAGTCGCCTTCTACGACAGGCAGGGTATACCTGTGGGTGTATTCCATCCCTCCCGCCCATCCACGAGGGGTCAAATTCACAAGACAATTCGATAGCCTGACAGAATTGCCAAGGTTGACCATTTTAGTCACCTCGTACCACAAAATGAAATCACAACAACAAAAAGACATTGATTTAGAGGAATGCAATTTAGGCTAAGCAATCGTCTAGGAAACGTATTTATTTGATTAAAGTATCCAGGTCAATGGTTCAAATCTGCACACGATTACACGCGACATAGTGGTACATTAATAACCTGCTGTAGTCCCCACGATTTTAAATGCAAGCATTCAAACGAGCATGCATTGCGTCCCACAGGTCCTATACGTCATTTTGTGGGACGGAGTGCCTGTTGCACTTGGTCAGTCAAATCAGCAATAGTTAATCCTGATAGAGGATGACACTGGATTTGTCGTCCCATATGTAGTCAATGGACGAAAGATCTGATGAACTCACAGGCCAAGGCAAATGGCAGAACAACCGGTTCAATCACCATTCTGACATACAAATGTGCTGTCAAGGCTCTTGGGATTATGACGAGAGTGCTCCTGATGTCATAGGAAATGGCTCCCAGACCATAACTCCAGGTGTAGGGCCAGTGTGTCGATACAGCAGACAGTTTAGTTCCAAGCGCTCACCTGACCTCCTCCTTACCAACATATGGTCACCTTCCTCGGCCAAGATAGTCAGAAGAAAGGTAAAATATCAGAGCTCCAACTCACCACAGTTTTCACTGATATAACGGAGTTTCCAATGGGCTTCTTTTTTTTTTAAGGTAAAGACAGTGCTCTCGTTTCTAAAAGTTTCTAGGCACTATTTTTAATGTCTAGGAAAGAAAACAAGAGACTGCAGAGTCCTAGCTCTGGGAGTGGAAGAGGCCCTAGACGAAGAGGATGGGTTGATTTCATGCTGTACAAAGGTAGGGTAAAGAGAAAAAAACATAATATATTTGGAAAAAAGGAAAAGATTACCAAAACACAAGTCTTCACACTTAAAACTATACCCGAAGAGGAGAGGACGGTGAACTAAAAGAAAGTTATCGAAATAACCAATGAATGAAAATAAAATAATATCTTTCCTGTTGAAAAATTAAGGTAAATCTGTCACCTCAGTTAGATAACCGTATATGATGACATTAATATTGAGAGAGAGGAAATTTTTTGATGTGCTAACATAACCAGGATATGTGAAGTGACATGGCGTTACCATCTAATTATATTAACAAAAGAAGTAAAATCAAGGAACTTAAGTAATAAGAAACTAATAAAAACGAAGAGATCACAATTAAGTCTCCACATGTCCATTCACTAATAACACCTAAGAGATCACAAATATTTAATCTTCTCGAAGATTTCACTCCTTTCCATGTCTCGGGCTTTGGCAATTGACGCATCACAACGAAATTATGACGGAGTGGGTATGTGACAGTTGAACTTAGTTGATTTCTTCACATCTGGTAACACTAGACCAGATCCAAATATGAAAGCTATCACTTCCACGCATCAAAATGAGTTGGTCGAGTTTGATGTCATCTTCAGTCTGATGAAGAATCTACTTAAGTTTGCAACACATTTACTCTCAGTTAAGAGTACATAAAACACCTTTTGTTTTATATTTTATGTCTCATAGAAGGTTGTCCGATTAGGCAGATAGCACCCGTAAAAGAAAAAATCAAGGGACCAAATATTACCCATAAGAAACAAACAAATCACATCGTAAAATAGAAACACACACACATATATAGAGAGAAATAAGAATAAAATAAGAAAAAAAATATTAGTAACCCCATCCAATGAGAGATTCTCAAAAGAAACGGCAGAGTCCTACTCATCTCCCATTCCCCATGTCATTTATCAACCATAGAGATTCAAATCCATCTGAAAACAGCACCAACCGTATCGAACGATACAGGAGATTCAAATTATTCATAATCAATCTATTCTATACCCAAAATACTCCTATAACCTCTTAAAAGATTCACCATAGGTTTAATCATTGACGTACTTGTCATTCAGTTATATCATTTAGATAAATGGTAACTCTGCACTTGGCAACCAACTACTGCCCTTATCCACCTAAAGGGGCCATCCGAAGGCAGAAAGAACGATAACGGATAACAACGAACCAGAAATACTCAATTTATATTCATGACACACATGTCTCATTGTACATAAATACCTGCACTCAGATACACATATCAGACATTCAACAGGAGACTTATCCCTATCACTATATTCATTCAGTATAATCCACTTAAAGACTGACTGACCCTCTAACGGAAAGGATAATTCTAATATTTATGCCAAGGTGCTGGTCTCAGAATACAGGTTATGGACAAAAAAAAAACACGCAAGTCTCATACAAAGCATGAAACCGAGAATAGTACCCAAAATTCCCAATACCACTCTTTACCATTCCGGTTTAAAAAAAATAACCTTTATGTAGGTTTATCCTCCTAGTAACTAGCTTCGTCACGTACCAAGTAGGGGACATTCACATCATTAATTAAAAACAAATAACTACGTGATGTGAAGTAGTATAATACTATACAGGAAAATACTCAACGAATACCCCTCATCTAATAATATCCAACTACCGCATCAACTACACACACGAGACCCAACTTACATCCTATCATCCTTTAATCTCACAATTAGCAACACCATGTTAAAACATTCCCACAAACATCAACTCAAGAACTTACACAGAATTACAAATCACCGTAGTGACAAATGCTACATTCCAAAAGGCACGAAGCAATTAAAGATCTTTAAAAAACCACACATTTCATAATATCACGACAAACCATTCCCAAAATAACGCAAATAATAATGATGTCATACAACTTCAATAATTTGATACCATATGTATCTAATAGAGACTTTCCCTCGTTTCCGATCTAAATTACCCAGACATACTTTCATCTTCACGTTCACCACTAGGTTTACAATAGGATAAGTGCGTTCTAAAAATACGCTTCTTTACCAGATCTTCTAACAAAACAGTTACTTCAGTCGGAAAGGCTAATATTTTTTAAGGACCTCTATACATAGGTTGAAGTTTACCAGACACTTGATTACCTGGAGTCTTTTTCCAGAAAATTTTTACGTAAACCATATCTCCAGCTAAATATCCGCCCTTTTTACGGCCTTGGTTATATCTCTTGGCGAGTTTGTCGTGTGAGATTTTGATCGCTGCTTTTGCTTCCTTCCAAATTTCCCTAACTCGATCGGGGCAAGGTTGGTCTGGCAGAAGGTCATGAAGTGACCATAGATTAGTAAGAGGTGGATTTGGTACAAAAGCATGCATTAGTGAAAATGGGGTTTTCCCATGCGATTCGTGTTCGGCAGTATTAAACACTTACACCAGCCAATGCAACGAAGAGTCCCATTTGGCATGATTGTGACAATCGATGGTAAGCGATGAATGCAGCTCTCAAATTCCTATTAACTCTCTCAGCCAAACTAGGATTTGGATAATAGGGGGTGGTGGTGACATGAGAAATAGAGTAATCCAAACAAAAATTCCTGGATTGATGAGACGTGAAAGTCATAGCATTATCGGAAATCAAGTATTGACACGGCCCAAAAGAAGTAAAAATGACCTTCAAACACTTAATTACTGCCACCGAATTACACACGCGAATGGGAAAGATCCAAGAAAAGCGAGAGAAACCATCGACACAAACTAACGCGAAGCGATTTCCTACTTTTGATCTAGGAAAAGGACCAACAAAATCAATTAACAGACGCTCCATAGGACGAGTCGCAGGTTCGGAAGATAACATACCAACTCTGGTATTAACGGCTGATTTAATAACCTTACAGTTATGATATCCTAGCATAAATGTTCTTACATCCTTGTCAAAGCCCTTCCACACAAATGACTGTCTAATCTTTTGTCTCGTTTAAAATATCCCTCGATGGCCACCAACGGGCGATTCATGAAAATACCTTAACACACCATCAATCAACTGTGTAGGCAGTACAACTTTAGGTTTTCTATCGCGCCCAACTATACAGCACAACACCCCTGATTTCAGAACATAAGGTTTGACTTCCACTCCAGAACTTAACTGACTGATCAATCTTTCCAAAATCGGATCTTTCTTTTGGTAATTCATAACATCATCAAATAACAAGTGCGAATTAGCCAACATATGTTGAGCTGAATTAGCTCATATTGTTGTAGGTTCTTCGGGATCTACGGCTGCACACTTACGAACGGGTTCTTCATACATACGACTCAAGGTGTCTGCAATGACGTTCTCGGATCCTCTTATGTGCCTAACAGTAAATCGGAACGAAGAAATTCTTGTGGGCCACCTATCGATCCGCCCAGTAGTCCTCGGTCTGGCTAAAACCCAGTTCAGAGCCTGGGTGTCTGTTTCCAGATCAAAAGATGTGTGCTCAACATACATTCTGAATTTCTCTAATCCGAATAACACGGCAAGGCATTCTAATTCGTAAACAATACTTAGTCTCCGCAGGAGACAAAGTGCATGAGGCGAAACTAACAGGACGTCTACCTTCCTCACGTTCTTGTAATAGGACAGCTGCCACAGCTCCGAGCGAATCGTCCATTTGGACAATGAATTTTTTACTAAAATCCGGAACCGCAAGCACTGGAGCACTACACAATGCCTCCTTTAGATTATCAAAAGCCGCCTGCTGTGACGGCCCCCATTCAAATTTCACACCCGACCGGCGTAAGGAATTCAGAGGTAATGCACGTCGTGCAAAATCCGGAATACATTTTCGAAAGAAATTTATCATTCCTACATACCGAGCCACACCCTTGACATCTTTAGGGGGTTTAAAATCCCATATTCCCTGGGTTCGGGAATTGTCAACTGAGACACCATAACCAGAAATCATATGTCCTAGAAATGCAATTTTGGGTTTCGCCAAAGAAGCTTTGGATAACTTTAATGTAAGGCCAGCTTTTTTAAGTCGCTCAAAAACTTCACGTACATGATGTACATGATCATCGAAGGTTCTACTATACACCACCACATCGTCCAAACAGTGGTACACATAATCAAATTTGATACCTGAAAATACGTGGTCAAGGAGCCTACTCAGCACTGCTCCCCCAGTTGGAAGACCAAATGGAACCCTTGCAAATTCGAAGAGATTCCAATCCGTTGCGAACGCTGTTAAATGTTTAGAATCTTCAGCCAGAGGTATTTGGTTGTAAGCAGAGTTGAGGTCCAATACAGAATATACTTTAGCATCCTTAAACCAAGAGAAGCATGAATGCAAATCCCTTAAAAGTATACTCTAACACGACCTTCTTATTTAGGCGACGATAATCTACAACAGGACGAAAACTACCATTTGGTTTAGGGACAAGGAACATGGGAGAGGAATAGGCTGAGGTCGAAGGTCTAATAACTCCATCAGCCAACATTTGATCGATGATCTTCATCAGTTCTAGCATCTTTGGCGGACTCAGACGATAAGGTAGTTGTCTAACCGGAATAGTGTCAGTAATCTCTATATTTTATTCAAGAATATTAGTTACTCCTAACTTGTCCATAAAAACTTGAGGGAAATCAGAACACAGCTGTCGAATAGTTTTGTCTTGATTTACTGATAGATAATTCAAATCTAGACTATCAAGTTCAGTAGATAAGGTGGGCTCCACACCTATATCCATTACCCGAGCCTCGACCGCCAAAGATCTCACAGAAGAAAAGGTAAATCTTACGCTTGGGAAAAACTGAAACCAAAATGATCCTTTCTGCATATCTAATAATAATCCAGCATGTGCCAGAAAATTCGCCCCTGAAATCAAATTATATGATAATTGTTTCATAACTAAACATGAAAATTTCCAAGTGAAAATTCCCACACGCACCTTAAGTTTCACGGAACCTAAAACATCGAGTTTAGAACCGTTCGCAGATACAAGCCTAATCTCTACAACCTTCAAATTAGGAAGTTTACAAATATCTTTCATCATTCGGTACCAACCTTCGGAAATTAAGGTGGCAGAACTACCCGAATCTAACAATGCTAGAACGCACGAATCATTTATGGAAACTTTGATTAACGGAGGAGGTAAATTACCGGTTATTGAAACCTTAGTACAGACATCATCACATCCCATGCTTTCAGGAACAACATTCGTTATCCTATTTATCAAAGCACCAAATTGCTTCTTAACCGGATACACGGCATGACGTTTATTTTCAATTAATTGTCAATCTTTTTTTCTGCCAACTTTTATTCTCATGATGGCCATTACGGCCACAATTTCTACATTTGATCTGACCCTGATTATTGAAAAGGTTACCCACCCCCTGTGGTCTAAGCGGACGAACCTGATTTGAAACGGGAATAGGATTACCAAGGACTTGTCTATGAAAATCCGTTAAACGAACCAAATCGGCTTGCACAACTGCTTCACGCAGCTCCTTGATAGTATTCGGGCGAAGCCCCGCACTCAGACATGAACGTCACTCAGGAGTAATCACAGATAAAATAAGTGAAATAATTTCACTCTCAGACAAATTTAAAGCAAAGACTTTAACATATTTAGTAATAACGACAATATAAGAATTCAATGATTCACTTAAATTCTGCCCGCGGTACAAGTATAATCCCTTCATCTGATCCAATAACTTCATAGGGACAAAAATCCTTAATACCTCGGCAACGAAATCCTTTACACTTATGCCACTACCAAAAGCTTCAATAACATGATATTTTAAAGGACCTGCTGTTACAGGGAATATTAACTGAAATACATCCCAATCATTAATTTGAAATAACATTGCGCTTTCCTGTACTTCAACAAGAATTCTCAAGTACTCAATATCTTGAGTAGTATTCACCTGAATCTTTTTCAGTTTCCCTATAATTTCAAGAAGAGGATGATTCCCATTACCAAAACCGGCGCGTGATAACATAACACGACTTGCATTACGATTTCCCGACGTATCATTTGCAGTTTCTTCATCATATTTGTCATTTTGAGCTAAATTTCCATTTCTGGATTCACCAGGAGAAATAAAATTTTGCCGTATACAAGAAGACAATTTCCCCCTTTCCCGAGATTCATTTTTCCAATTAAGCTTATCAGAAGAAGAAATATTCCGATCATCCGCACGGAATTGATGACCCACTTCACCTTTAGTGCCGTTAGAGAAATTACAAGGTTGTACAATATGGTTCGGGCCCGTAACACTTACCGACCCATGAGACACATTACCACAATCAACATTTGATTCATTATCACGTATCAATGGAACAGAAACAACATTCTTATATTTTTAAACCCTGACAATGAAACCGAAATTCTAGACAAGGAATTACGCGTTGAACAATTGTCACACAAACACGATATTGAACGCACATTATGGTTATCTAACATACAACCAACATTATTACTTACAGGCGATAACATTTGACTGGTAATATGTATCGACCTAGGACCATTTACCCTAGTCATAGTTGGCACTCTATTCATTTCCGAAGTTAGGATCTCAGAAGGAGGTATGCAATGTCTGTTATTCTCAGGAATGTGCTGAACAATATTTCCCACAGACGATGTTATATTTCGGTCGACAAACTCCAACCCGAGACCAGTCATCGTAAGTTCATTTTGTTTTTCATGTCCTACAGACGTAGAGACTCCTGGATATGGAAAACAATACATAACGATACACTTCGGCACCGATCCAGCAACCGATACACCAGTTTGCACCACATGGCCATTGCATAACCTAAATTTATCACAACCTACACTTGGGTTATACCAACTACAGTTTGACGCAACAGACAGTAAAATAGTATGGCATGAAACGACATTTGTAGCCAAATGTTTAGAAGTGGACGCCAGATTATTTATCACATCCGTACTCGTAGTATTTGTAATTAGATTACTACTATTTGTTACAACACTAGACGTGGAAATATTTTGCATAGCATTTGAATTCAACGGTATAATAAAACGATCATTAGAAGGCACATTACTCACATAAGACACAGCTGTTTCCTGGACCAAATTCATATTAGCAGGAGCGTCATCTCTCGCTTCATGCGACAACTTAGAGATCAATTCAAGATTAGAATCGACAACAACAGTCGGAATATCAACAGTAGAGCCAACACAATTTCGTTGTTGAGGCAAGACCAACTGATTATTCACAACACAGGGAATATTAGCATGGTTATTCATTTGATTTACGGTCGAAACGGAAATGTCCACAATGTTGCCATCATCAATAGGCAAAGACCTAATTACACCCTCGTTTTCAATCGATGAATTCACACTCATTAATAGCTCCGAACATTCAACTAATTTCAATTGGGCGTTTAATACCTTTTTTAATGCACTAATAGATCGCTTTTCTGAAGCGTTAAGTAAATCGTTACAACGGAGATATAAATACAGGATTCGAGCCCGTAATTTGGTTAGTTGCGCAGAGTTAAACCTAACTTCTGAAAACCAGAAGTTAACTACGTTAACAATATCTCTCACAGATTGACATAACTTTGACTCGCGTAAATGATATTCCGCTTCAGGTAACATAGGAATAGAAACTGGGAATGCAGCTCCCAAAATGAGACATTCTCTAGCAACTCTTGGATCGCTCGGCACGTTCAGGTTTCTCAGAAGTAATTCATACTCCACTTCATCAGACAGATATCGAATCTCAATTTCCCGATTGGTCATCGTTACAGATGGTATGATAAAATGCAATAAACAAGATAATTATTATTCCTTCGCAACTCTCACCTATGCGACAGGGGTTAAATAGAAGGAAATTTCCCTTAATATGAAATAAAGGAAAATATGACAAATATAGTGAACAATTACCCCGTATACAGTACAGCATAACATTAGCAACGACACACTCTCACTAACATGCACCGGCGTAATGATGAAATCAATAAATTCTTGCACTGGTACTGCCTTGGTAGTATCAATTTAATGCATTAAAGGGCAAAAGCAAATACGACAACCATACGCTCTTGCTAACAAACTACTGTCCCCATACCTTACCCGCCCAAGTTAGAAGAAAGGTAAAATATCAGAGCTCCAACTCACCACAGTTTTCACTGATATAACGGAGTTTCCAATGGGCTTCTTTTTTTTTAAGGTAGAGGCAGTGCTCTCGTTTCTAAGAGTTTCTAGGCACTATTTTTAATGTCTAGGAAAGAAAACAAGAGACTACAGAGTCCTAGCTCTGGGAGTGGAAGAGGCCCTAGACGGAGAGGGTGGGTTGATTTCATGCTGTATGTGCCAGTCCCCACCCCTCCCCCTCTCGCTGGGCTGCTTGTCCTGGGAGCTGGGCTCTGAACACTGTAATTCAAATATGTCAAACGCCCGCCGTTACCCCTCTCTGCTAGGCTACGTATTTCCGGCCTTGGAAGGGACATGACGTCACCCGAAGCCACCAGACCATTCTCGTAGGTTCCAGAAGGAATTTGTTATACTGGCCGCGTGACAAAATGCTGCGCGACGATTGGTCGATGGGTGCGCGCATGTGCCAAGAACTGAGATGAACTTGTGCGTCCTACTGACGCGAAGACTCGACGTTTGGACTGCTTACGATGTAGTTGTAAGAGGAGAAAGCTGGCCGCTCTGTAGGCCAGCCCTTGAGGCTGTGTGGCCATGAAGCCATTGATAAGGTACTGTGTATTTCTACGAACAAATGTTCTAATACTGCTTGTGATATTTTGTTCATTATTCTACTCCCGATGGAGATTTTGATTACTTATTTGCTGCTTCGAGTGCGGGCTGTGAAGCTAAGCGTCATTTGCATTTTGGACTTGTACTTGTGTGGGCCACATAATGATTGGAAATTTATTATTCCTGTTTGATATCTTGACTCTTATTCTGAAGGAAATATTCCTTAATTATGATTTTCAGCTTAGTGTGGCATATTTACGTATTATGAAACTTTGGAATATTCAAACACGTGCAACGGCCGTTAATTCTGACGCCAACCTAATTTTGGTAATAAGCTATTTCGCTATTTAATATGGACACGAACCACCTTATTTAATGTGAAAATATTGATTGTAAACCTTTTGGATTTGGGATTTTTGTTATTTTGTCGGCGGCATTCCCCTTGCCTATTGTCGCCGTCTGGTCGGCTATTCTTAGACGCCTCGTGGCGTAGGCTCTTCAAGCCTTGGGCTTTCTGCCTTTTCTTATGTTGCCTTCCGCAATATTCTTTATTACTGTGTTTGGCAAGCCCTCCCGGGCAGTTTACTTAATATGAAACCTTTGTTTGAGTACACGTGATCATGTAATTAGTGTAGCGTCTGTGATTTGCTCATATCACCCTTCCCGCCTATTATTGCTCGGATAGCAATTATTACTTGTCTTGCTTCCGCTCTCATGAGCCATGCACCTCATTGTCTTGGTATTTACGATTACTCTTTGTTGCGCCTGCTGCGTCCAAGCCGACCAGATCTAAGGGTCTCCTCCCAGTTTTATCTTGGGCCCCAGGTGTCGTATGTCTTGCGCCCCAATACCTTATGTACTCCCTTTTATATGAATATATTTGTTATTTGTTTTGAAGTTTAGAACATGATTCTCCTGCTATCCAGCGCGTCCTATACCCACCCTTTGGGTACGTCCAGCTTTCCACTCCCTGGTCAATCTGACCAAGTCCCCCTTTCCCTGAGTCTTAAAGGTAGCATAAACAAATCTAGGCTCTGGGCAATTAAGGGGGGCTGTGCCGTATCCCTCCGCGGGGTGCCGAACAGTATGTGGTAGCGGGAGCGTTGGTTATCGAAGTGCCGACGTGCTGCTAGCCACCCCGAGTTCTCTTGGCTGGATTTTTATGTTACCGCCTAATTTATCATTAACCTTTGTCATGTTTTTTGTTTTGGGGCAAGTAATTTCTGTAAATGTTAACTTCAGTAAAGCTAGGAACCCGTTGTGTGTGTGTGTGGGGAAGTATGCTGTGTGCATTATTTTATTAATCTCTGTCTGTTTCTGGTTTTCTTTCATGGCATTGTGCTTATTTGGAGCGCCACGAAGTTCTTGAAGCAAAAGTTGTAATGCAAATTTCATCTACTGTGATGAGTTGAAAATGAAGAACTACCTAGGGCTCGGTGAGCTCTGGTTTTGCTGCTCTCCCTTTCATGTCTCTGTTTTGCTGTGTTGCTGCAGGAGACCTCACCGTGGTAAGTTCAGTTCAGTACAGTAGTGTTGCGTTAACCTGTAATTCGTTGTGCCTACTGTTTCTGCATCTATATGATAAGTATCGCGCTCAAACTCCCCGTGTGTTTCGGTTGTAATTGTTTTGGAGTTTCTCAGCCGTGTGCACTCAGTGTGTTAGCGCAAAAGTTCTTCTGCTAAAATCTAGTGATTTTTCTGACCGTGTAACCTTTGAAAATTTGAAAGCCTATTGTTGGCAGTGTTGACTGAAGTCATTGTTAATGTTCCTGGCAGTTGGTCGAGCCGTAATTGTCGAGTCAATTATCATTTTCTGGCAGTAAGACAAGTTGAAAGCCTTTAGTGCAAATTATTATTTCTGGCAGTGGAAGCCAAGTGGAAGCCGTGAGTGCTAATTATTTTCTGGCAGTGTTGCCAAGTGCTGATTTTGAGTTAAAGCTAATTGTCAAAGCTAAGTGAAGCTGAGTGCTAAATTATTTCTGGCCATGGTGCCAAATTGGAGGCTCAAGTAAAAGTTTTCTGGCCGTGGTGCCCATTTGAAAGTGTAAGTAATGTTTTCAGGCCGTGTTGCCATTTGGAAGTCAAGTTAAAGCTAAGTGTTATCTCTGTTATCAAGTTATAGTAAATTTTCAGGCTGAGTGCCAAGTATCGAAGTTATAATTCTTCTTAATTCTTATGAAAGTTTTATCGGTGTTAATCCGCATTTTTCGAGGCCAACATTTGTGTAGTGGTACTCTGGTTCTACTAATGTAGCTGTAGACAGTAGCAGTTTGATCCTGTAGATCTCTTTTGAAGTAGAGCTGTCCTTCTAATTTTATTGCTGTGAAATTTGATGTGAAGCTTTCAGGGAACGTGAAAAGTGAATTATTAGTGTACCACCGTACACTGTACACCTGCCAGCAGTGTCTTGTGCTATTTTGAAGTTGTGAAGTGTGAACCTGCTATTTTGAAAATTGTACCTTGAATTTTGATAACCTGTGTCAGTGAGGTTATGTTCGCATCGGCTATGGAGTGCCAAGAGTGTGACTACAGTGAGAGTGCTGTGATGATGTGACACAAGGTTGCCAACTGTGAATATGATATTTTGATATCAGTTGCTGCGTGCAGTTCCAAATTTTAATATTTCAGCTTAAAGTGTGCTGTATGAACGAGTGATGTTTGTGTGAACGAATGGATATGAGCCAGTTGTTGAAAAGAATTCTTTATCTAGGTTAGTACGGCTGCCGTGTCAGTGCCTGTGAGTGACTGATCTGATTTTGTTGACTTCTGCTGTGTTCAAGTGTTGTAGAGAGACCTGAGAGCTGCGTGTGTCGAGAGTGTTGGGTGAATGTCGTTAACTTTGATTTAATAGTTTGGTGGGAAAGCAGTATAGGATCTGCATTGAGATTGTCAATTGTGAGAATAGTGGATAGCTCGAAATTTATTTTATTTCAGGATTTGTTGATTTTCTTGTAACGAACCCCGTAGACTTGGGTATGATTGAACCTGATCTGATGTGTTCAGACGTTGCTGCGACGTATCGCTTGTATGCTGTTCTTGTCGTATGCAGTTAAGAAGAGTTCCTGTTTTGAAATTCTTTGGTCGTACCATTTTTGATTTTCAGTTGGTGACCAAGAGAGCTGTTTTGAATTTTTTTATTTGAGGTGGTTTTGAAATTTTGGTTAGCTATGGAGTAGCTGTTGAAGAACGTGCTGGGACCTCGTGTGTGAATGGTTGTTGCTGTTGCTTTATTTTTAGTTTTTTCTTGTATTTTCCTGGACATCGCCTTGTGCTTCCTCGAGTTGGCGCCTGTCTCCGTTGTACCCCGGCGTCCTCTGGTGACATGGTGTTTTCTCTTTGGTTGACTGGCCGGTGATGTCTCTTACGTCAACGTTCGGCAGGAGAAAGTGTTATCCTTATGTGTCAGATGTCGAGCTAGTTCGTCCCCTTCTGTCATGTGAACCGGTGGAGTTCACCTAGTGGCAGAAGCAATCTATTGTAGTGTGTGTCTTAGGTAATTGCGAAGACTTTTATTTCAGATTTTGTGTTGGAGAGTTGGTGCCTGTCGACATGTTCGATCTGCTATGTTGGTACCAGGTTTTGCTTTGTGTGTCAAGGTATCTCAGTTGGAGTGAGATACTTGTTGTGAGAGTTAGTGGTTTTGTAAGTCTACAGGTAGTTGCAGTAGCAAATTTTATTTCGGGATGGTGTTTCCCCGCAATTTTATTTCAGGAAGGAGAATTCCCTGTTTTGTAAATAGAAGTTTAACAGGATGCTGTGCCCTGAGCGGAAGTTATTGGAGATTGCCAGGATGTAAGTTCCCTGAGCTTTTGTTGTGTTGAGTCTTTGGTAATTGCAGGAAGGTGCATTCCCTGTTGTGTTGGTAGCCCAGGATGGTCAATGCCCTGAGGTTGAGAATTGGTTCAGGATGGTGTATTCCCTGACCTTTGGTGGACCCTGAGTCGGTCATTTATTTTTCAGGAAGGTTGATTCCCTGATTTCTGGTGGACCCTGAGTCGGTCATTTATTTTTCAGCTTTCCACTCCCTGGTCAATCTGACCAAGTCCCCCTTTCCCTGAGTCTTAAAGGTAGCATAAACAAATCTAGGCTCTGGGCAATTAAGGAGGGCTGTGCCGTATCCTTCCGCGGGGTGCCGAACAGTATGTGGTAGCGGGAGCGTTGGTTATCGAAGTGCCGACGTGCTGCTAGCCACCCCGAGTTCTCTTGACTGGATTTTTATGTTACCGCCTAATTTATCATTAACCTTTGTCATGTTTTGGGGTAAGTAATTTCTGTAAATGTTAACTTCAGTAAAGCTAGGAACCCGTTGTGTGTGTGTGGGGAAGTATGCTGTGTGCATTATTTTAATCTCTGTCTGTTTCTGGTTTTCTTTCATGGCCTTGTGCTTATTTGGAGCGCCACGAAGTTATTGAAGCAAACGTTGTAATGCAAATTTCATCTACTGTGATGAGTTGAAAATGAAGAACTACCTAGGGCTCGGTGAGCTCTGGTTTTGCTGCTCTCCCTTTCATGTCTCTGTTTCGCTGTGTTGCTGCAGGAGACCTCGCCGTGGTAAGTTCAGTTCAGTACAGTAGTGTTGAGTTAACCTCAGGCCCCGGGCTAAGGTGATAGACGCCCTGGGCAAATGGTCTACTGGCGCCCTTTTTCTCATTTATGTGTTATAAAAATAGTTTTTTTTTACAATCAACTACGTTACAAATATTGTATCACAGGAAATAATAACAATAGTAAGTCGTTCATACAATTTTGTAGCCATTTTTGATACATTAATCACACTAAAAACCAAGATTACAAATTCAAAAGTTAAATTTTAAAAGTAGAATATACAGAAATATTTCAAATCAAAGGTTATTTTCTGGCTATTAACTTTGCAAATTTATTTATTATGTCAGAAGAGTCTGTGCTAAGGGTTACGTCTTTTTCACTACACAATAGCAATAGAGAATTTAGTTTGCTGTCTGAAAGAGTTGATCTTTTCAGATTCTTTAGTCGAGTCAAAACTGAAAAACCTGTTTATGCGGAGCAGTTGGTGACTGGTAAAGTCAGAAATATTCTAGTTGCTACCTCAAGATTAGGAAAAGTAGTTTTCAAATCATTTTTATGACGTATTCACATATGTTCAAGATTTACATATCGTACTGATTTTTAGCCTACTTTTCACATTTTGCAAAAATTAGGAAAAAGTAGACTTATGAGATCGGGCAAATGTGTGTCTGTCTGCCTGCCTGTGTGTGTGTGTCCCCTATCAACTCCTAAACGGCTGAAGCAATCGAAACAAAATTTGGTAGGAGTAAAGATCTATACCTGAATATCTCACGGCCATATTTGAAAATAATGTCAATGCTACCAACTGCTGAAAAATCGCAATTGAAATTTGAGCTCCATGTTGAATATCTTGGAAGGTATAAATGGGAGCTATTTCAAAATTGGCCCACGTAAAGATAATAATATTGCAGTTTAATTTCCAGGATGCCATACATGGCAGTGTTGCCAAAATGATTATAAGCCTGCTGATAGGTCCAATTTTTAAATGCATATAACTTCTACACTATCGATTGGAATTCAACCAAATTTCGTATATGCTATATGTATATAAACAGATATGACTGAGCGTATTCTTGAGAGCCTCTATGGCTGCCAACAGTTAATAAATGCTCTCATTTTTTAAAATTAAAATACCCATATATCAGACAGTATGCAAGCCGACAGCTTTAAACTATGCACACGTATAGTACCTGACATTCTATATTAATTTGGAGTAACGTATATACGTCAGTGCTACCAACATGATTCTAAGCCTGCTGAGAGGTCCAACTTTAAATACATGTAACTTCTATACTATAATATGAATTTCAACCAAATTTCGTGTGTGCTATGTGTACCTTAACAAATATGACTATGCCGATTCTTAAGAGTAACCAGGGCTGCCAACTGTTAAAAAAATGCTGTCTCAATTTTTGTTACCCTAATATCAATATATCAGAAAGTATGCGAGCCAATATCTCTAAACTTTGCTCACGTATAATACCTGGCATTCTAGATTAATTTGGAGTAACTGATATAGGCCTACACCAGTGCTGCCAACATGATTCTAAGCCTCCTGATAGGTCCAATTTTAAAATGCATGTAACTTCTATACTAACTAATGGATTTCATTCAAAATTGACTCAACAATAGATCACATTATTTCAGATTATTTCTGACCAATACATGTATGTCATTGTTGCCAACATGATTTTACGCGCGCTGTTAGATCGAATGTTTAACTGCATGTAACCTCCATGCTATCCATTGGACTTCAACCAATTTTTGTATTCTGTACCTTAAGAGATGGAACTAAGAATATATTCAGTCCCCACTGCTGCCAACCGTAGTTCTCTATTAGGCTACATTAAGCCAGGTATACAGTATTTCGAACTAATTAGAAATGTCGATATTACCAAATTAATTTCGTCATTATTCTAGATAGATCCATATAGATTAATCATTGGCATGAATCTTAAATTTTCAGAAAAGTAGGCTCTTTAGTTCGTCTCGGAACTTCTTGTTAACGTTGGGATTGATGGGTAAACCTTTTCTGCGTTCAGCGTCACTTAAATTTCGGCGCCCCCTAAAATTTGGCGCCCTGTGCAAATGCCCAGTATGCCCGTTTATAGCCCGGGGCCTGGTTAACCTGTAATTCGTTGTGCCTACAGTTTCTGCATCAGTATGATAAGTATCGCGCTCAAACTCCCCGTGTGTTTCGGTTGTAATTGTTTTGGAGTTTCTCAGCCGTGTGCACTCAGTGTTAGCGCAAAAGTTCTTCTGCTAAAATCTAGTGATTTTTCTGACCGTGTAACCTTTGAAAATTTGAAAGCCTATTGTTGGCAGTGTTGATTGAAGTCATTGTTAATGTTCCTGGTAGTTGGTCGAGCCGTAATTGTCGAGTCAATTATCATTTTCTGGCAGTAAGCCAAGTTGAAAGCCTTTAGTGCAAATTATTATTTCTGGCAGTGGAAGCCAAGTGGAAGCCGTGAGTGCTAATTATTTTCTGGCAGTGATGCCAAGTGCTGATTTTGAGTTAAAGCTAATTGTCAAAGCTAAGTGAAGCTGAGTGCTAAATTATTTCTGGCCATGGTGCCAAATTGGAGGCTCAAGTAAAAGTTTTCTGGCCGTGGTGCCCATTTGAAAGTTTAAGTAATGTTTTCAGGCCGTGTTGCCATTTGGAAGTCAAGTTAAAGCTAAGTGTTATCTCTGTTATCAAGTTATAGTAAATTTTCAGGCTGAGTGCCAAGTGTCGAAGTTATAATTCTTCTTAATTCTTATGAAAGTTTTATCGGTGTTAATCCGCATTTTTCGAGGCCAACATTTGTGTAGTGGTACTCTGGTTCTACTAATGTAGCTGTAGACAGTAGCAGTTTGATCCTGTAGATCTCTTTTGAAGTAGAGCTGTCCTTCTAATTTTATTGCTGTGAAATTTGATGTGAAGCTTTCAGGGAACGTGAAAAGTGAATTATTAGTGTACCACCGTACACTGTACACCTGCCAGCAGTGTCTTGTGCTATTTTGAAGTTGTGAAGTGTGAACCTGCTATTTTGAAAATTGTACCTTGAATTTTGATAACCTGTGTCAGTGAGGTTATGTTCGCATCGGCTATGGAGTGCCAAGAGTGTGACTACAGTGAGAGTGCTGTGATGATGTGACACAAGGTTGCCAACTGTGAATATGATATTTTGATATCAGTTGCTGCGTGCAGTTCCAAATTTTAATATTTCAGCTTAAAGTGTGCTGTATGAACGAGTGATGTTTGTGTGAACGAATGGATATGAGCCAGTTGTTGAAAAGAATTCTTTATCTAGGTTAGTACGGCTGCCGTGTCAGTGCCTGTGAGTGACTGATCTGATTTTGTTGACTTCTGCTGTGTTCAAGTGTTGTAGAGAGACCTGAGAGCTGCGTGTGTCGAGAGTGTTGGGTGAATGTCGTTAACTTTGATTTAATAGTTTGGTGGGAAAGCAGTATAGGATCTGCATTGAGATTGTCAATTGTGAGAATAGTGGATAGCTCGAAATTTATTTTATTTCAGGATTTGTTGATTTTCTTGTAACGAACCCCGTAGACTTGGGTATGATTGAACCTGATCTGATGTGTTCAGACGTTGCTGAGACGTATCGCCTGTATGCTGTTCTTGTCGTATGCAGTTAAGAGGAGTTCCTGTTTTGAAATTCTTTGGTCGTACCATTTTTGATTTTCAGTTGGTGACCAAGTGAGCTGTTTTGATTTTTTTTTATTTGAGGTGGTTTTGAAATTTTGGAGTAGCTGTTGAAGAACGTGCTGGGACCTCGTGTGTGAATGGTTGTTGCTGTTGCTTTATTATTATGTTTTTCTTGTATTTTCCTGGACATCGCCTTGTGCTTCCTCGAGTTGGCGCCTGTCTCCGTTGTACCCCGGCGTCCTCTGGTGACATGGTGTTTTCTCTTTGGTTGACTGGCCTGTGATGTCTCTTACGTCAACGTTCGGCAGGAGAAAGTGTTATCCTTATGTGTCAGGTGTCGAGCTAGTTCGTCCCCTTCTGTCATGTGAACCGGTGGAGTTCACCTAGTGGCAGAAGCAATCTATTGTAGTGTATGTCTTAGGTAATTGCGAGACTTTTATTTCAGATTTTGTGTTGGAGAGTTGGTGCCTGTCGACATGTTCGATCTGCTATGTTGGTACCAGGTTTTGCTTTGTGTGTCAAGGTATCTCAGTTGGAGTGAGATACTTGTTGTGAGAGTTAGTGGTTTTGTAAGTCTACAGGTAGTTGCGGTAGCAAATTTTATTTCGGGATGGTGTTTCCCCGCAATTTTATTTCAGGAAGGAGAATTCCCTGTTTTGTAAATAGAAGTTTAACAGGATGCTGTGCCCTGAGCGGAAGTTATTGGAGATTGCCAGGATGTGAGTTCCCTGAGCCTTTGTTGTGTTGAGTCTTTGGTAATTGCAGGAAGGTGCATACCCTGTTGTGTAGTTAGCCCAGGATGGTCAATGCCCTGAGGTTGAGAATTGGTTCAGGATGGTGTATTCCCTGACCTTTGGTGGACCCTGAGTCGGTCATTTATTTTTCAAGAAGGTTGATTCCCTGATTTCTGGTGGACCCTGAGTCGGTCATTTATTTTTCAGGAAGGTGTATTCCCTGATTTTTGGTGGACCCTGAGATGGTCATTTGCACGATGGTGAATTCCCTGTTGCCCGTGTGGTATTTTAATCAACGTTGAATATGTGTGCCCCCTGAGCTTGCTCCATTGCGTGAATATTGGCAGGCTGGTACATAATTTGAGGTAGTTATAGTCTTCTTGTCGTTGGAGCAAGTGGCAGATGTTCCAGACCTTCCGAGCGACGACTGATTTCTGCATAGTTTCGGAATTTGTAGTTGATTTTCGAGGGATCGTAGTAGTCTTCCATGTGAACCGTGAACTTAGTTATGATACCCCAGAGGAAGTTCCTGTGTTGGGACGGTGTTGTTTCGAGGAGTTGGTTAGACTTGAAGTGTTTTTATTGGGGGAAATTTTGATTTTAATCTTCAGTCGGTCCTGATGGACGTGTGGAAGTTGGAGTGAAATAGTGTCATCTGAGTATGCTCGATGGCACTGAAGTGAAGCTGTGCGTTGTGGACGAGCGAAGTAGCGTAGCCTTAGTTAGCTCGGTTATGCGTTGTGTTGCTGTGTGATGTTGGTAGCAATGGTTTGGAGACCTAGAGTGATTGCTGCTTTTTGTGATGGTGCGGGTTTGGTTTTGTGCCTGGAGTAATGTTGCTCTAAGTGGTGAAAATTTATTAGCAACGTTGAGTGGATGTTCGAGTGATGCTGTATGCCTGCGTGTTGCTGTCGAGGAGAGGTCCTGGTCAGTTGTTTGGTTGACAAAATTTTGTTTTATAGGTTCAATTTGGAATTTTTTTTATTGTTCTACAGTTCAGCTTTGAAAAATTTATTGCTTACAGGTTCTGTGGAGATGCTGTTGCTTCTTGGCCCTTTGTTGGGCGCTCTCTTGAGTAAGAGCCATACTTGTTGACAGTGCGTTTGAAAAGCTATTTTACTATAAATGTAAATGACTGTACTGGCTGACTTCCCGGCAGGCACTTGTGCTTGTTGACCCTGTGTTGGTCACACTAATTATGAGAGCAGCGTCACCCTGTCCCTATGGGAGAGTTTTCTTGTGTACGTGGCGCATCCGCAATTTAATTTCTGCTTCTTAGAATGTGAATTCAGGATTTTGGATTGGGACAATTGATTTGGTCCTTCAGACAATTTTTTTTTAAGTTAAGTGGGTTCCTCCCCTCCCCTTTTGGTATTTTGAGAAGAGTATAATTCTCTATTGTTCTGGTGTTGTCCTATAAACGGCTTGTGTTAAATTGGTTTTAAGGTTAAAGCTTAATTGTTAACTCAAGCGGTGCGTGTGCGTCGTTCAGCAGTAAATTTCGACCTCTCGTGATCTGAGAGAGTGCGTCGTCAGTATGAGCACAAAGTGTGGCAAGTCCTCCTTGAATCAAGTTGTGTTTTCTCATATGTGTGTTCTTCGTGTGGTCAGCTATATGTGACCCACCCCCAACTTCGTCTGGAGAAGTGACCTGCTATATGGCAGGGAAAGTTTCGGCTCGACCTTTCCTGTCGAGCCAGATGCTGTGTGTGGACGGTTCGCTGCTGGTCTCTGATTTGTTACAGTTTGGTCCAGAAAGGGTGTAGCCCAATGGGGGCAGTGACCTGGGTCCGGGTTACTGTCGGCCCCGACGATTTCCATCTTCTGGTGGTGGAGCTTGACGGCTGCTGGCGGTCCTGATGGCGATACCTACCTGGTCGTCCTTACCTGGCTGGACACTCTGAGCTCCGGTGCTGGGCTGTTCCACTGGTGGCATTACTGTACATCACGACATCATGATGTGATTCAGGACATGTGATATGGGAATGAACTGTACGAGTGCTGCATGATCGATTGACTGTTACAAGGTCAAAGGAGTGAGTCAAGTGGTATACTCACCTGTCATCATCGCCCCCCCCCCCCCCCCCCCCCCGTTCCTCCCCATTCTTCGATGGCAAAGGGGAAGACTGTGGCAGTCGAACGACTGCAGTCAAACGACTGCCACAATATTTCGTCCCCACCCCTCCCCCTCACGCTGGGCTGCTTGTCCTGGGAGCTGGGCTCTGAACACTGTATTTCAAATACAGGGTGATTCTCTATGTAGTTGACAACTTCAATCATGTGTAATTATTTATTGGAACCACTTACAGATTTGGTCTATGTGTCATTGCATAGCAAAACACTTCAAGTTTTTTTGACAAATCCATTACGGCTCAATGTGTGCACCATTTGTCATCCTGGACACATCCCAACGGAAGTTGATTTCCCGCCACGTATGAACCAGCATTTCCGGGGTAACAGAGGCGATGACTGTTGTGATGCGATGTCTCCGTTCATCAAGATTTGCAGGTAGGGGAGGGATGTCACCCTATCTTTCACAAAGCCCCACAGAAAGAAGTCCAGTGGTGTGTAATCTGGGGACCGTGGCGGCCAGGTAATTAATTGTTTCTCTCGAAACAGCACAGAAAACGTTCACTTTGGGGCTGTCACGTGGTGCCCATGTGGTTTTTCCATGCCCCAAATACGACAATTGTGTTGACTCGGCCAGAAAGGTGCAACGTTGATTCATCGCTGAAGACTACATTGTTCAAGAATGACTCATCACGGCTGATGCGATCCATCATTTCAACACAGAATTCATGTCGGGTATGTTTATCCGCTTCACTTAATGTTTGAACCAAGGGCAATCTGTATGCTTTCATGGCCAAATGTCGACGCAACTCCCGCCAAACAGTGGTCTGAGGGGTACCAGTTTCGATTTTTTCGGATTGCGGACGAACGTCTCCCAAACTGTTTCCACCAAATCGCCAGTCACAGGTGCGCGGCCTGGCGCCTTTGTGTGTAGCACAAAACAGCCTGTTTCGGTAAATGTCTGGTGCCATTTGTACACTGTTGGTCTGCTGGGTGGGTCTTTGCCAAATTATGTGTGAAACCTCCGCTGTACACTCGTTGCTATCTTGGTTTCTTCAAACCAGAACACGCACTTCGCTCTTTCCGCTCCAGTGAAAGACGCAATTTCCAACAAGTGACAGATGGCGCGCGTGGCGGACAACAGTGCAACTACAAACTACTCGAGTCAAAACTTGAGGTGTTTTGCAATATAATAACATATAAACCAAGTCTGTAAGTGGTTCCAATAAATAATTACACATTATTGAAGTTGTAAACTACATAGAGAATCACCCTGTATGTCAAACTCCCGCCGTTACCCCTCTCTGCCAGGCTACGTATTTCCGGCCTTGGAAGGGACATGACGTCACCCGAAGCCACCAGACCATTCTCGTAGGTTCCAGAAGGAATTTGTTATACTGGCCGCGTGACAAAATGCTGCGCGACGATTGGTCGATGGGTGCGCACATGCGCCGAGAACTGAGATGAACTTGTGCGTCCTACTGACGCGAAGACTCGACGTTTGGACTGCTTACGATGCAGTTGTAAGAGGAGAAAGCTGGCCGCTCGGTAGGCCAGCCCTTGAGGATGTGTGGCCATGAGGCCATTGATAAGGTACTGTGTATTTCTACGAACAAATGTTCTAATACTGCTTGTGATATTTTGTTCATTATTCTACTCCCGAAGGAGATTTTGATTACTTATTTGCTGCTTCGAGTGCGGGCTGTGAAGCTAAGCGTCATTTGCATTTTGGACTTGTACTTGTGTGGGCCACATAATGATTGGAGTAGGATATAAACGGCGGTTCTGGGGCAGGGGCTAATGGGCAAGATGGCCGCCGCGCGCAACCGCCCAATGTTATTCTTATGGAGGGGTCAGTCATAGCTGGGGCAGGGGCTAATGGGCAACATGGCCGCCACGCCCTGAGACCGTTACTGACGTCACAGGGAGAGGTCGGCCGTGTAGTTGTTGAATGGAATATTTATTATTATTATTAGTATTATTATTATTAGGTAATTTATTGATTGACCGTGTACAATCAAGACCAGCCTTATATTGTCCACTTTTTGGTGTAGTGGCTAGCATTCTTGGCGGTCATTTCTGAGGTTCGAATCCCCGGCTCTGCCAAGAAATGTAATTTCTGGTCTCAAGAGTGGAACGGGGTACACTCAGCCTTGTGAGGCAAAACTGGCAGGAGTTGGCTTTTGATTCATACTGCGGCCATTCTGCCTAACCCAACTTAACCTAACCTAAACTAACATTACCTAACCTAACCTAACCTAACTTCAAAGTGTGAGCAAATATGAGAGCAAAAAGTGGTAGCTAAACGTGAGAGCAAAAAAGAAGTGAGAGCAAAAAGGGGGAGCAAAAAAGTGAGAGCAAATGTGAGAGCACAAGTAATAAACTTAGTTATAACCTAACCTAACCTTACTTCAAAGTCAGAGAAAAAAAAAAAGTAAGAGCAAATGGGAGAGCACAAATAATAAACTTAGTTATAACCTAACCTAACCCACAGAAATCTCCTTTAAAGATTTTAGATTTTACATTTTAACATTTTATATTTTTTATTTTTTTCATTTTCCCTTTTTTTAGATTTTACATTTTATATTTTTGATTTTTTGTATTTCAGATTTTAGTTTTTTTACATTTTATATTTTTAAATTTAAGATTTTTTGATTTTAGATTTTACATTTTGTATTTTCCGAAAGGAGTTAACTACAAGGTCACATACCTAACCTCACGAAACCTAACTTAAGCTAATCCAAAGGCTAATGCACTTACACAAAGTAGGATAAGGGCACATGCAACTATCCTTATGCTAGTCTTATAAGCTACTGTACAATATGCTCACAACCCCAACCGGTTTTTTTTTATTTATTTATTTTTTTCATTTTGTTGACTTTCCAATTTCCCATTTTCAGTTCTTTTATGTCAGTTTTAAGTTTTTCAATTTCATAATATGGAAAATGGATTTTGCATTTTGTTGTTTACACATTTATCAATTTCAAAATTTCCCATTTTCAGTTTTTAAAATGTCAGTTTAAAGTTTTTCAATTTCATGATATAGAAACATGGATTTCCCAATTTGTTGTTTACACATATGTCAATTTACCAAATTCCCATTTAGAGTTTTTAAAATTTCAGTTTAATGTTTTTTTCTATTTTGTCAATATGGAAACACGGATTTTCCAATTTGTGTTTTACATGTTCATTTTGCATTAGGAGTGGAGAGAGGTGGGTAGTAATTAAAAATGTACAAGCAGTGTCCATACAATATTTTTTTATTTTAAATAAATGTACACTATTTACACATAATACATTTTTATATATTTTTTTTTGTTATAAATTGTACAGTTGTTTTTATTTTGTTTTTTATTTTATTTATTTTTGGATTATGAATACCATTTTTTTTTTTAAATTTTGGTAGTGCTATTGTTTTATTTCCTAAATTGTTTTGTTTTATGTATTTGCTAGTTGCAGGCAGAAGATTTTGATATTCATAACTTAACTCTTTAAGCATGGTTAATGATTGAGTAATGACCATAGGCATGTGTACCTATACCATCAGCATCAATCACTCTTTTATCATCACCAGGACACAAAGCAATTTTGTTTAGTCTTATAGATGATATGTCATGTTGTTTAGAAGCGATAATGTTCATTGGTATTCTTTTTACATTGTTTTTCATGACAATCCTTATAATCTTGAAAGCTTATACAATTTTTGACAACACTTCTGTTAATGCCTTTAATCTTTTTGATTTCTTTACCATTTATGTCTAAAGCGTACATTTTAGCTCTAAGTCCAACAAATGCTTTTATAATTTGTCTACAAGCCTCATCATTAAATTTCCCCAACGTTTTCTTGTTTGATGTAGAGTAACATATGTGATTAGTAGGATAATCTGATGTGTCCAGGTGTTCTAGGAAATCCAACTTGTCTTGATATACATCTGGGGTGTTAACCAAATAAATGAACGAGTCAGTATCCATATACATGAGTTTAAGATTGTTCATTCCATAATAGGGTAGCAGGACATCATAGTGGTGGGAATACATTCGAGTTTTTGAAATATCCAGTATACACATTCCAATATATATTGGCTTATTGAATACAATGTTATGTTTAGCCATGTGGAAAGCAGCTAGGTTAGGACCATAAATTGTTCTGTCAATAAATGTCGGCTTTGCTATTAGCTTTTCTACCTTTTTGCTGTCATTCACAAGACGTATGTCTATTCTTTTACGGATATTTTCCATTGTTTTTCCAAAAATAGCATTGTTGAATAATTTGTACAGATTTTTCTCAAAATCATTTTTGGCTTGTTTTCGAAGGTTGTTATTAAAATCAACGTATGCCTTTAGCCAAGGTCTTTGTTTAAACTTTAGCACACGATGAATTTTTATCAATTGTATTCCATGATCTAAAGCCTGTTTTAATGCCATGTAGTGAACAACATATCGCCTTCGATTTCCAAGATGAGGAATTAGTTTTTTCAGAGACGAATCCTTAGGTTGTGTACACTCTGGTAGGAAAGGTAAATCGTTGTGTAGATCATGAAGGTCAGATGGGTAATCAACATCAACGTCTAGAATGTATCCCACTGGATCGTCTTCCTTTAGCGTTTCTAGATCAACAGTATATGGAGATAACCACTGAAATCCACCATAAGGAAGAGAGTGGCATATAGCCCACCCGTATTGGTGGTTGGCATCATCATAGGTAATAAACTGCGATGGTTTCTCAGAATCATAGGTTTCCATGTATTTATTGTTAGCTTCAGCATACCGATGAGACACCTGGCATATGCCTCCACGTATTCCAGACTCGATTAGAAGAATCTGATCGTAATCCTGTAGCAATTCCAGTTCAATTCCTGTGTAAAGGAGCATTGCCTCGAAACTTAAACCAGGCGAAGTAAAAAAGTGTGCAGCATCCACTCGGTGTGTTTCTAGTGTTTTGTTTCTAAACGTTTCAAAGCTGTCTGCAAGAAGGAGTACATCTGAAGTTAGGTAGAGGTCACTATATTCCCCTAGAGTTTTAATGTTGAACTGATTCCAGACATTTTTGGCATGTTCATAGTCTTCCTGACTAACATCTTCTTGACTTAATTTGTTAAAGAATACCTCTTTTGGAGGTAAACACGTTTCACTTAACTTTTCCCATGAATCAATGTAATCATAACAAAATACCCCTTTACGAGTCATGAGCGATGCATTTTCTTTTCCAAAGTACTTGTCTGTTTCAGGGTATGATGTTAAGTTGGAAACTGAGTTTTCCAAACTACTTGGCATTAACCGAAACGTGTCCACAAATCGAAGCTTAACATTTCCCAAATATTTGATAAAGGAAATGTACTTTTCTTTGGAGTTAGCGATAACATCCACTCTCTCAGTAGTACATCCTAATTGCTTTACAATGAAATTTGCGTCGTAGCCACTCATATTATGTAGAAACACAGGAACGGGGTTACGTGTTTTACACCTCAAATTACAGTTATTGTGAGCACTTCCACGGTATTCCCCTGTAATATGGCAATGGTCTCGAACTTTCCAGTCCTCTTTGGTAAATGTCACAAATAACAGATTTCAGAAGATTGGAACTCTGCTTCTTGATCCTCAGTTAAGGCCTTTGGAACATTTAAGCTGTAAAGGCGAACGATTTCATTAGCTATTGAGATCAAACAGTCCATAAACTTTTCTGCAGCGTCAGGTCCACGATAAATAACAGGTTGGCTTGGAAGGTTTGTCTTTATGTGTTCCACAGCATGTGAGGGTTTAACGTATATACCAAAGCTCATAGGAACATGACTCTGGTATGGCACTGTATAACTTGCTTCAGGATTGGGTAAACATGTTTGATATGGTAAGAGTACACTTTCGAAATCTGCATAGATAACGTAAGGTAGTCTCAGCAATTTTTCAACATTTAAGAATTTCACAATTGAGTTTTTAAATAGGCATTTCAACCCTAGCAATGTCATGCTGGACACACAAAGCTCTATGTTCTTTTAATTTTTCCATTCCTTGTTGTCCATATCGATTATCGAAGTGAGTAAAACACCGTTTACACGTATATATCTTATGTTCATGGTGGGTAATCTGATGTCTTACTAGTTTATCGAAATCTTCGATAAAGACGTAGTGGTTCTGTCCGGATGATGAACTTAGCAGAAGGAGGTCGCGATGGTCTTGCAGCTCTTGATCCACAACTTTCAGAGGGAACAGTTTACTGTCTTCTTCCAATCCAAATACATTAATTGATATATCGTTGGCTTTTTCAAATTTGGTAATGTCAGCTAGCGATGTAGGAAATGATATTACTGAAAAATCATACTTGTTTTCCAGATCCTTGTATTTACTAACGCGTTTAGCATCCGTTTTAACCAATTTTGCTAAAATGGCATACATAAAACACCTCTCGTCCTTAAAGTTTTGAGGATTAATGCAGGCTTTTCTTGCTTGTATAGCTGCTGGTAATGGAATATATGTGCTTCCACGCAAGGGATTGTACTTATTTATTTTCAATCGCACTCCTTCCACTGCTAACAAAGCCCAATTACTGCCTTTTAGCTCAGATTCTTCCATTTCAGTAGTTAACTTTGTAAATTGTGTTTCCAAGAAACTACTTAAGTCTGTTTCCAAAAATAGGGCCTGATTTCGTGTTTTAAAAGCCCGATCTGTAATTCCGTTGTTAGTTCTATGAATAAATCTACACTCAGCCACAAGATTAACGTTTATCGACTTGTGTTTTGCTAGTTCTTTGTGCATAGCTTGTTTTATTTGCTGTTTGGACTCTCTAAGGTATGAATTTAAATCCTTACACGTATCAAAACGTATGAAGTAGGATTTAAGTCGACCTTCAAAAGATGTCTCGTATTCAATATGTCCATTTTTGTCTGGGACCATTGAAAGTAGGTAATGTTTTGTAGGCCCTGCTTTTTGTCTTTTAGCTGCCGATACAACATTACAACATTCTTCATGCCGACGTCCGTTGTACACATTGTGGAATGACTACCACAGGTCTTGCACTCATGGAATTCACCACACGATACTTCATGTCGCTTCCTATGATAGTCTCGAAGAAAAGTCTTTCCACACACTTTACACATATAGCTAGGAATGGCTTCTTCCGTTATAAATGTTGATTTCTGCAAACTGCTGACTGCGTATCACAGGGCTAGAGGTTGGTCGGTGAGAAGGTCTTTCACGATGTGAACACCGTGAGAGGTAGTAGTCAACTGGTGATATTCTTGTTAAGAGTCCTCTAATGCAGCCTAGTCTAGACCAATAGGTCTTTACAGCGTATGACAAGGCTGTAGACTGGACAGTGAGACGGTCTTTCACAATGTGAACACTGTAACAAGTAGTAGTAAACTGATTGTATTCTTGCTAAGAGTTCTGTAATATACCATAGTCAAGACCAACAGCTACTTACTGTGTAGTACAAGGCTGTACAATGGTTGTTTTGACAGTCTTTACCGATGTGAACACTATGAGAGATAATAGTCAACTGGTGATATTCCTGCTAACGGTCCTCAAATATACCCCTAGTTAAGGGTAACAGCTGCTTGCTGCATATGACAAGGGCTAAAGACTGGTTGTTTCAATGGTCTTTCACAATGTAAACACCGTGACAGGTAGTAGTCAACTGAAAATATTATTATACCATACTCAAGGTTATCAGGTACTTACTGCATATCAAAAGGCTGTACAATCATGTGTGTTAGGCGCTCTTTCTTGCTAAGGACTCCAATATTCCCTACTCAAGGCTATACATGTTAGTTCTAAACACTTAGTGGTTATTTGTATATTAAATTTATATACACAGCTTATAGAAGCAAGTTTTTTTCACACAGTAAAACTTTGTCAAATAGCCTCATGTGACACGCAAAGTATGTTTCCGCTATCTAGCGGTGACTATGGAAACTACCTGAACGACTAGTATGGTAACTAGCGCTCCATATCAACACTACTGAACGACCAGCATGCTATCTAGCGGCCGATATCAAAACTCACTCAACTCACCTAACCCAACCTGACCACGCCTGACTTGTCTACTGAACCTATCCTAATCTAATCCTAGCTAACCTCACCTGACGTGACCATACCTGTTTGTAAGCAACAACAACACACTAAGATTCCATGAATTCCAGAGTACTTTTAGATTAATTATCGACTCTCAACTCTTATAACTATGTCTATCCCACTCTGTCAAAAACACTTTTTTTTTTTATTTGCTCTATGTCACTACTAAAGTGATAATGGGTTTTCCGATCCTATCACTATAAATTCATTACCCCCGCTCTTATCTCGGTCTCGACAACAACCATGCCTATTTTTATTATGTCAGATAATGTAATGTTCGGGTGCAATGTGGATGTAAAAGTGAGTGCGAAGTGTTTGCCAAGTAGGTGTAAAAGTGAGTGAAAAGTGAGTGCAAACTGGGTGCAAAGGGGTGCAAAAGTGGGGGTGTAAAAGTGGTACCCTAGTTGTAATGGCTTATTTGACAAGTTATTTTGTGGTACCCTATTTGTAATGGCTTATTTAATAATAATGTTATTGGTTTTACGTCCCTTTTAACTACCCTGGCTTTTAGAGACGCCGGGGTGCCGGAATTTTGCCCCGAAGGGGATCTTTAACGTGCCAGTAAATGTACTGACACGGCTCCCTCGCATTTGCGCACCCTCAAATGCCAGCTGACTGCGCCAGGTTTCGAACCTGCAACCTTGGGCTCAGCAAGCGAGAACGTTACCCCTGAGCCACGCAGCCAGACGTAATGGCTTATTTGACAAGTTAACTTTGTCAATGTATTTAGAGGATATTTCTCTTGTTCTTGTAAAGTATCTCATCCCTTTTTATGATAGCATAATGCTTACCGCCATGTTTGTAAGCAACAACAACACACTAAAATTCAGAGAATCCAAACTACTTACTCTAAGGCTAATGATTGCCTCTCAACTCCATTCCACGCCTAGTCAAAAACATTATACATTTCAAATTTTTCAAAAAAGGTAAATTGGGACAGTAGGCTATATGTTTACTCTAAAAATCATATAAAATCATATGCTAACTCCAACACCTAAGTCTATCCCACTCTCAGTCAAAAAATATTCTATTCTTTAAATTGTTCCAAAACATATTTTGAAAGTAGGCGATATTTTGAAAACTAATCATTCTAAAAAGTCATATATAGACTCAAACACATTTTCTCTAAGTCCTTTAACGTTAGAACAAAACTTAACATATTTTCAATTTTTCCAAAAAAAAGGTCAATTTTCAAAATTGCCTATATTTTGGAAACTAAGAATTTTACAAAAAAGTTTGTTTAACGTAAATGAAAGACCTTTACCCCCTCCACCCCAAAAATAAATTGTAGGTGCCTAGGACAAAAACTGAGCAGTAGTGGTTTTTTGAGAGTTCTGGCGCCCCTCCTCCTCACAAGATGGCGGCCGCGTAATTCCAACTACTAACATGGCAAGCACACCTATGTTCCCACGTCCGAGGACCGCGCCCAACAGGTTTGTGCCGTGGGTACATAGGTGTGCGCGCCATGTAAGTAGTTGGACTCACACGGCCGCCATCTTGTGAGGTGGAACGGTGGCGGTGTCGCTAGAACTCGCAAAAAAACACTACTGCACAGTTTTTTTCCTAGGCACCTACAATTTTTTTTTGGGGTAGAGGGGGTAAAGGTCTTTCATTTACGTTAAACAAACTTTTTTGTAAAATTCGAAAATATGTTAAGTTTTGTTCTAACGTTAAAGGACTTAGAGAAAATGTGTTTGAGTCTATATATGACTTTTTAGAATGATTAGTTTTCAAAATATCGCCTACTTTCAAAATTGAACCTTTTTGGATTTTGTCCCAGAGACCTGGGACTTGGTTTTTGGGTAGAGGGGGTAAATACCTGTCATTTATGTCGAACACATTTTTTATTTTGTAAATTTCATAGTTTACAAAATATAGCCCATTTTTTAAAATGAACATTTTTGGAAAAATGTCAAAAATTCCATGTTTTGTTCTAACGATTAAGGACATAAAAGCCATTGGTTTGAGTCTCTATATGACTTTTTAGGATGATTAGTTTTCAAAATATAGCCTACTTTCCAAATATTTTTTGGAACAATTTAAAGAATATAATATTTTTTGACTGAGAGTGGGATAGACTTAGGTGTTGGAGTTAGCATATGATTTTATAGGATTTTTAGATTAAACATATAGCCTACTGTTGTAACGTGTTTTTCGAGGGGTTTTATGCAACTGGCATAAGTCAGTAGGAAGCCATTCTATATTTATTTACGCGGCAAATTTTTCAGCCAAGAGAATTTTTCATGTTAATTTATTATTATTATTAATTTATTATAATTATTATTAAGGTATTTTCGGAGCATTTTATAAAAATTATTAGCATTCAGATAGGTTTTCTATGTCTTAGAAAACGCTATCAAGCAAATTATTACGAACGACAATATTATAGAAAATTATGTGATTACGGAATTTTACGGAGTTTTGTCAGTTAGGGTATTTGAGAGACATGACTCACTGGGAATTCGAATACAAGCTGATTCCTGTCGAGAAGTATTACGCAAGGCTGGGTCGCAAGGTCTAGAAAAGGCGAATTGTTGGGACGGAAAACGACTTCTCCCTCTCGCGCGCCGAGTGTAATGAGGCAGAGGCGGGGAACTGGCGGCGTGCTCAGCCAATCAGGGAAGACAACGTAAGCTGGAAGACGGTACCGTGGTGGGGGAGCCAACAGGTGCATATATCGTTCGACGCGCCGTGAAACGGGAACAATCTGTATAGTTCTTGCCGAGTGTGGATATACGCGGGAGTCGCTCCGATGTTCCGTGGAACGAGGACTATCTGTGTAGAACTTGCGGAGTACGGTTGCAAGTGCGTGTCGCTCCGATGTTCAGTGGAGTTGAAGACTAACTTTTGCAAAACTTAACCAGTGCGGTTGTACGTGTGTTTGGGTCCGAGGTACGGACCATAGAATTATCTAATCTACCAGAATATCATCAAATTCCGACGGAGATGACGACGTCCAGGAGACTGTGGGAAGCTCACAGCATCAGCAAGTACGAGGGAAATGCCTTGGCAATTTCCAATGGTAAGCGCAAATGACGCAGAAATACGCAATCTCTCATTTTTCTTTGTTTTACATTTCATATTTCAGTAACTTCATAGCTTGGAAATAAGAGTAAAATCAATTTATCAGACTCCGTTTTCACGTAATTTTCTATCGGTAATATTCAAATCACAACGCTCCAATTTAAATTTTGTACTTATTATTATTATTAATTTTGCTATACTTGTTTTATATAATAAATTCATTTCTTTTACAATGCAATCTTTGCTTTCAGTAGGTAGCATTAGATATAGACCAATTCCTTCTCCTGATACAATTGTTTGTTGGGTTAATGATCAAATCATACCACGATCTGAGTGAATAGAGTCTTGAAGGTGTTCTGCCAGAGCTAGACGTTGTTAAATACAAATGTAGATTTCAACATTGCATTGAGGTCTTGGCGCCCATTAAAACAACATAGCTTAGGCAAAGGTAAACAGTTACATTTATCACACAACAGTGTGGGCTAGCAAAACTGCTACATTTGTCGCTCAACGTGAGGGCGAAAGAAACCATTACATTTGTCGCTACCAACATGGGGCACTAATTAATTACCATTACACTGTCTCCATTTACCTTTTTTGAAAAATTTGAAATGTAGAATGTTTTTGACTAGGCGTGGAATGGAGTTGAGAGGCAATCAATAACCTTAGAGTAAGTAGTTTGGATTCTTGGAATTTTAGTGTGTTGTTGTTGCTTACAAACATGGTGGTAAGCATTATGCTATCATAAAAAGGGCTGAGATACTTTCCAAGAACAAGAGAAATATCCTCTAAATACATTGACAAAGATAACTTGTCAAATAAGCCATTACAAATAGGGCACCACTTTTACACCCCCACTTTTGCACCCACTTTGCATGCACTTTGCACCCACTTTGCACTCACTTTTACACCTACTTTGCACTCACTTTTACGCCCACTTTGCACCCGAACATTACATTATCTGACATAATAAAAATAGGCATGGTTGTTGTCGAGACCGAGATAAGAGCGGGGGTAATGAATTTATAGTGATAGGATCGGAAAACCCATTATCACTTTAGTAGTGACATAGAGCAAATTTTTTTTAAAAAATATCGTGTTTTTGACAGAGTGGGATAGACATAGTTATAAGAGTTGAGAGTCGATAATTAATCTAAAAGTACTCTGGAATTCATGGAATCTTAGTGTGTTGTTGTTGTTGCTTACAAACAGGTATGGTCACGTCAGGTGAGGTTAGCTAGGATTAGATTAGGATAGGTTCAGTAGACAAGTCAGGCGTGGTCAGGTTAGGTTAGGTAAGTTGAGTGAGTGTTGATATCGTCCGCTAGGTAGCATGCTGGTAGTTCAGTGGGGTGTTGATATCGCCCGCTAGATAGCATGCTGGTCGTTCAGTAGTGTTGATATGGAGCGCTAGGTACCATACTAGTCGTTCAGGTAGTTTCCATAGTCACCGCTAGATAGCGGAAACATACTTTGCGTGTCACATGTGGCTATTGGACAAAGTTTTACTGTGTGAAAAAACGTGCTTGTATAAGCTGTGTATATAAATTTAATATACAAATAACCACTAAGTGTTTAGAACTAACATGTATAGTCTTGTGTAGGGAATATTGGAGTCCTTAGCAAGAAAGAGTGCCTAACACACATGATTGTACAGCCTTTTGTATGCAGTAAGTACCTGATAACCTTGAGTATGGTATAAGAATATTTTCAGTTGACTACTACCTGTCACGGTGTTTACATTGTGAAAGACAAATGAAACAACCAGTCTTTAGCCCTTGTCATATGCAGCAAGCAGCTGTTACCCTTAACTGGGGGTATATTAGAGGACCGTTAGCAGGAATATCACCAGTTGACTACTACCTCTCACGGTGTTCACATCGTGAAAGACCTTCTCACCGACCAACCTCTAGCCCTGTGATACGCAGTAAGCAGCTGTTTGCAGAAATCAACATTTATAATGGAAGAACCCATTCCTAGCTATATGTGTAAAGAGTGTGGAAAGACTTTTCTTCGAGACTATCATAGGAAGCGACATGAAGTATCGTGTGGTGAATTCCGTGAGTGCAAGACCTGTGGTAGTACATTCAACAATGTGCACAACGGACGTCGGCATGAAGAATGTTGTAATGTTGTATCGGCAGCTAAAAGACAAAAAGCAGAGCCTACAAAACATTACCTACTTTCAATGGTCCCAAACAAAAATAGACTTACTGAATACGAGACATCTTTTGAAGGTCGACTTAAATCCTATTTCATACGTAGTGATACGTGTAAGGATTTAAATTCATACCTTAAAGAGTTCAAACAGCAAATAATACAAGCTATGCACAAAGAACTAGCAAAACACAAGTCGATAAAAGTTATTCTTGTGGCTGAGTGTAGATTTATTCATAGAACTAACAACGAAATTAGAGATCGGGCTTTTAAAACACGAAATCAGGCCCTATTTTTGGAAACAGACTTAAGTAGTTTCTTGGAAACACTATTTACAAAGTTAACTACTGAAATGGAAGAATCTGAGCTAAAAGGCAGTAATTGGGCTTTGTTAGCAGTGGAAGGAGTACGATTGAAAATAAATAAGTACAATCCCTTGCGTGGAAGCACATATATTCCATTACCAGCAGCTATACAAGCAAGAAAAACCTGCATTAATCCTCAAAACTTTAAGGACGAGAGGTGTTTTATGTATCCGATTTTAGCAAAATTGGTTAAAACGGATGCTAAACGCGTTAGTAAATACAAGGATCTGGAAAACAAGTATGATTTTTCAGTAATATCATTTCCTACATGGCTAGCTGACATTACCAAATTTGAAAAAGCCAACGATATATCAATTAATGTATTTGGATTGGAAGAAGACAATAAACTGTTCCCTCTAAAGGTTGTGGATCAAGAGCTGCAAGACCATCGCGATCTCCTTCTGCTAAGTCCATCATCCGGACAGAACCACTACGTCTTTATCGAAGATTTTGATAAACTAGTAAGACATCAGATTACCCACCATGAACATACGATATATACGTGTAAACAGTGTTTTACTCACTTCGATAATCGATATGGACAACAAGGAATGGAAAAATTAAAAGAACATAGAGCTTTGTGTGTCCAGCATGACATTGCTAGGGTTGAAATGCCTATTAAAAACTCAATTGTGAAATTCTTAAATGTTGAAAAATTGCTGAGAATACCTTACGTTATCTATGCAGATTTCGAAAGTATGCTCTTACCGTATCAAACATGTTTACCCAATCCTGAAGCAAGTTATACAGTGCCATACCAGAGTCATGTTCCTAGGAGCTTTGGTATATATGTTACGCTCAAAGACCGAATTCGCTCAATGACCGAAATTTTTACCCACGACGCGACGTGGGTACGACAAAATACTCTCAACGAGACGTGGGTACCGAAATTAGGTCATTGGCCGAAACGGAATGCCCACGTCGCGTTGTGGGTAATCCTGTTTGCTCAAAGATTGAGCAATGCAAAAATACCCACGTCGCGTTGTGGACAACTTGGCTTGCCCACAACGCGTTGTGGGTATTTTGCTTTTGCGCAAAGACCGAAATGACATCATATAGTCGCGAGCGTGTACAGACTTGTCTGCGAATCCGCCACCCTCCCCTCCACTCCTAGCTGTTACTGCCACTAGTCAACACGAAGCACGCCCAGTGTCAACCCGCTTTGTAGCTGTGCATTTTAGTGAGTTTTTTAGTTAGTGTTTGTGTTTACTAGTTGAGTGAGATGGAAGAAGCATTCTATATCAAGCTGCAGGAGCTATTATGCACGAAGGACCTTGAGTCGGGTCGCACGTTCATCATGTACAGAGCTCGTTACGACGAGATTATCAATCAAGTGAAGGAGGCGAAAGAAAAGAAGAAGTCTGGAGGAACTCTGAGCTCAAAAGAGTATCGTCGCATAAATCGTTTCGACGTTATTCAGATCGGAAGTATTCAAATGTTGATAGAGAAGTCTGTGGGTGACTTGACTGACATAAAATACTTTTGCCGATACGAAGAAATTTTCGGAGCAATACATGCAGCCCACTTGAATACAGGACATAAAAAAGAAAAAGCCATGGAAGCTGAACTAAAGAAGAAATTCTGCAATATCACCAGAGAAGTTATAAAAATATATTTAGATATGTGTGAGGCCTGCGCTTTGAAGAAAAGATCAATTAAGAAGGGACTTGTTGTTAAACCAATGGTTATGTCTGCTATGAATTCTCGATGTCAAGTAAGTTTACATTTTACAAATCTGCATTTAGTACCATGAACTGTATGTAAAATCACGTAACCTACAATATTTAGGTAGTTTACACCTACTATCGGCTGTTTTCATAATAATTGATTCATAAATGCGGCGTACATAATAATAATCGTTGCTGCATTCTTAATACCTTAAAATTATCCTTTAGAAAACTAACTAAATAACTATTTTAATGTGTTTTTTAAAACATAGACAGCGTTTCTGTCGACTAGAGTTCGTTTGGCTAAAATTCGAAGTAGTTTCCGAAGTACTCAAGTAGTGAGAAACAAATTAATAACAGGTAAAAGTATACAATTACCTTGTCACCCTTAAAAAATTTACTATTAAGATATGTTATAGGCAATGAACTGAAAATTGTAGATAAACATGATTTAAAGGTCGGAAAATGAAAAAGGGGAGTAAATGGTGTTTTTTCGTTTTTTGCAATTTTATGCAACTTTTGCGTTCTTAAGCTGATTTTAACGACCTTTTTTTCTTTCCCATGTTTTACGATGTTGCCAATACGATGGGATACACAAAAAAACTGCCGTGGAACGAACATTGATTTTTATTGAAGATTTTTTACGCTTTTTGCGATGTTAGGCTAATTTTTGCGTTTTCAATCAGATTTTGACAACAACAAAATACCGTGTTTTTTCAACATTTTTGATAAAATGGGACACTAAAAACACTTAACAACGCCACAAACACCGCAATTTGTTATTGTTCTATTATTTTTTATGATAACCTAACTTAACCTAACCGACCACATAACATCGGAGGCCACTCTTCTAAGGCTGTTGGCAAGTTATATGCGAGTTATTCAGCTTTAAAAACCATACTTTTATGACTTACAAGCACTATTCGCCAACAGATTTAGAAGAGTGGCCGCCGACATGACGTGGTAAGAAAGGTTAGGTTAGGTTATAATATAAAAAAAACTTATTAGTCCGTCCGTGTTTTGATAAAAAACAATATTTGTTCCACAGCAGCGTTTTGTTGCGTATTACATCGTTTTTTATTATAACCTAATCTACCCGACCTAACTGAAACGTCGGCGGCCATTCTTCTAAGTCAGTCGGCAAGTTCTTTACAAGTTAGTCAGCTTGAAAAACCACACTTTTATGATTTACAAGCACTATTTGCCGACATATTTAGAAGAGTGGCCGCCGACAAGACGTGGTCGAAAAGGTTAGGTTAGGTTATAATATAAAAAACCTTAATAGTCAGTCCGTGTTTTGATTTAAAAAAACATGTTCGTTCCATGGCAGCGTTTTTTGTGTATCCCATTGTATCAAAAATGTCAAAAACATGGGAAATAAAAAAAGTTAAATTTGGCTTAAAATGCAAAAGTTATGTAAAATCGCAAAAAACGAAAAAAACGCCGTTTTACCCCTTTTTTTTCACTTTCCGACCTTTAAAACATGTTCATCAATCATTTTCAGTTCATTGCCTATAACATATCTCAATAGTAATTTTTTTAAGGGTGACAAGGTAATTGTATACTTTTACCTAATAACATTGAAATGTAATATAAATTTTAAAACCAAATAAAACTGTTCCTAACAAGCCAAATAATGCCTGCATAAGAAATATTTTTAGAATTATCATTGTCAAAATTACAACAACTTATGTACAAGGGTTTGTCAAATACCTCGGAAAATCAATGTTTTTAAATACAATAATCGTTTTCAAAACAATAATCCGTTCTAAATTTCTTCATTAATCTAGTATTAACCTGTGGTCATGTTTGTAAAAACTGAAACATTTTAAAAGTATTTATAACGGAGTTGTGACTGGGCAAAGTGACTATAATAACAAATCTAAAAATAGTTGGGCCGCTAATAATTTTTTTATGAAAACTACGCTACTTACTTCTTATATTTCCTCAGGTTGATCTTATCGACATGCAGTCTGAGGCAGATGGAGAATACAAGTTCATACTCAACTATCAAGATCACCTGACAAAGTTTGTGATTCTTCGACCACTGAAAAGAAAAACAGCTGATGAAGTGGCAGATGTCCTCCTGGACATATTTTGCATATTTGGTGCACCGAACATTCTCCACAGTGATAATGGAAGGGAGTTTTGTAATAAGATAAATTTTTATAATCAAATCTACTTTAAAATAGTTATAAACTCAACCAAGGAATGGTAATCTAGTGTAATCAATCATTTTGGTGTAACTTTCAGATAATCGAGACTTTGGCGACAAAATGGAGTGCTATCAAGCTCGTCCACGGGAAACCACGACACTCGCAAAGCCAAGGATCTGTCGAACGGGCCAACCAAGACGTAAGGGACAGTTTAGTAGCTTGGATGGCTGATAACGACACTTCTAATTGGGTGAACGGTCTAAGAATTGTCCAGAATACCAAAAATAATAGTTACCACTCGGGAATAAAAATGACACCTTATGAAGCTATGTTCGGCGCCCCACAGAAGAATGGCCTACGTAGCTCCATCTTGACTGAGGAGGTTTGCAATCGGATTGTCAGTGAAGAAGAGCTGGAGCAGGAACTCACGTTTGTTAAAAATAGCATAAACGAAAACGATATGGCTGTTGTCGAGGGTTGTCATGAACTCGTGGACAATGCTATGCTAGATCAAAATGAAGCTGAATTCAATGAAAGAAATATGTTGGTTTGCTCTGTATGCGATCAGACTATTGGTGATGATGAGTGTGCTTTGGCAACTGAGAAATGCTTTGAATGTGGGCAAAAATTTCATCTAGGATGCTTTCCAACAACTGAATTCGGTTCTGAATTGCCCCTTTGCTCTCTTTGCTCAAAAAACACTGCAGTTGAAACCGCCAGGGGAAAGTGCAAATTGGGACTTGGGTCACAGGCTGAGAAAATGTTGAAAATTTCGGGTAAAAAATTACCTTCTGTGTCTGTTGGTGACAATGTAGTTGTTCAGATTCCTGAAGTAGACCGTGGCCGGCTGGCCCCGCGAAATATCATGGCTGTTGTCATGAACGTTGACGAGGATCACCCCACACTTGGAACAAAACATGGGACCCTCGACAAACAATTCTCTAGGAACCAATTCCAACCAAAAAAAAACAAATTCCTGAAAACTGATGAAGTGCCAGAACCTTTCATCAACGTCAGGCAAGAAGCGGTGGTGTCGTCAGAGTCTAGACAAGGGTTTGTTAAATGTGGATGTAAACAAAGGTGCACAGGAAAATCCTGTAAGTGTTTAAAATCAAATGTAAAATGTAACTCAAAGTGCCATAGCAGCACCACATGCCCAAATAAATAAACAGTTCTTACAATGAATGTATCGTGATAAACATAACTTTAAATACGTTTTTCTTACATTATAGTATTTAATTTAAAGTTTTCTTTTGAGTCATATATTTTTAAGGTTTACAATGTCAAATGTGTTATAAAGCAATAAATTTCTTTATAATATGTAACATACTTTATAACATTAATTATAACATTTTCTTTAAAACATTAATAAATGTTCATTATGTTGAAAGAATGTTTATTTCCAAACCAACTTCTTTTTTACTATAGTTTGCCGATAAGGTATCAAACAACTTAACTACTGACATTGGGTCATTTCGGACTTTGCGCAAAAGCAAAATACCCACAACGCATTGTGGGCAAGCCACGTTGTCCACAACGCAACGTGGGTATTTTTGCATTGCTCAATATCCGAAGTGAAGTTTACATCGGTCTTTGAGCAAACAGGATTACCCACGACGCGACGTGGGCATTCCGTTTCGGCCAATGACCGAATTTCGGTACCCACGTCGCGTTGTGAGTATTTTGTCGTACCCACGTCGCGTCATGGGTAAAAATTTCGGTCATTGAGTGAATTCGGTCTTTGAGCGTAACATATACGTTAAACCCTCACATGCTGTGGAACACATAAAGACAAACCTTCCAAGCCAACCTGTTATTTATCGTGGACCTGGCGCTGCAGAAAAGTTTATGGACTGTTTGATCTCAATAGCTAATGAAATCGATCGCCTTTACAGCTTAAATGTTCCAAAGGCCTTAACTGAGGATCAAGAAGCAGAGTTCCAATCTTCTGAAATCTGTTATTTGTGTCATTTACCAAAGAGGACTGGAAAGTTCGAGACCATTGAAATATTACAGGGGAATACCGTGGAAGTGCTCACAATAACTGTAATTTGAGGTGTAAAACACGTAACTCCGTTCCTGTGTTTCTACATAATATGAGTGGCTACGACGCAAATTTCATTGTAAAGCAATTAGGATGAACTACTGAGAGAGTGGATGTTATCGCTAACTCCAAAGAAAAGTACATTTCCTTTATCAAATATGTGGGAAATTTTAAGCTTCGATTTGTGGACACATTTTGGTTAATGCCAAGTAGTTTGGAAAACTTAGTTTCCAACTTATTATACCCTGAAACACAGAAGTACTTTGGAAAAGAAAATGCATCGCTCATGACTCGTAAAGGGGTATTTTGTTATGATTACATTGATTCATGGGAAAAGTTAAGTGAAACGTGTTTACCTCCAAAAGAGGTATTCTTTAACAAATTAAGTCAAGAAGATGTTAGTCAAGAAGACTATGAACATGCCAAAAATGTCTGGAATCAGTTCAACATTAAAACTCCAGGGGAATATAGTGACCTCTACCTAACTTCAGATGTACTCCTTCTTGCAGACAGCTTTGAAACGTTTAGAAACAAAACACTAGAAACACACCGAGTGGATGCTGCACACTTTTTTACTTCGCCTGGTTTAAGTTTCGAGGCAATGCTCCTTTACACAGGAATTGAACTGGAATTGCTACAGGATTACGATCAGATTCTTCTAATCGAGTCTGGAATACGTGGAGGCATATGCCAGGTGTCTCATCGGTATGCTGAAGCTAACAATAAATACATGGAAACCTATGATTCTGAGAAACCATCGCAGTTTATTACCAATGATGATGCCAACCACCAATACGGGTGGGCTATATGCCACTCTCTTCCTTATGGTGGATTTCAGTGGTTATCTCCATATACTGTTGATCTAGAAACGCTAAAGGAAGACGATCCAGTGGGATACATTCTAGACGTTGATGTTGATTACCCATCTGACCTTCATGATCTACACAACGATTTACCTTTCCTACCAGAGTGTACACAACCTAAGGATTCGTCTCTGAAAAAACTAATTCCTCATCTTGGAAATCGAAGGCGATATGTTGTTCACTACATGGCATTAAAACAGGCTTTAGATCATGGAATACAATTGATAAAAATTCATCGTGTGCTAAAGTTTAAACAAAGACCTTGGCTAAAGGCATACGTTGATTTTAATAACAACCTTCGAAAACAAGCCAAAAATGATTTTGAGAAAAATCTGTACAAATTATTCAACAATGCTATTTTTGGAAAAACAATGGAAAATATCCGTAAAAGAATAGACATACGTCTTGTGAATGACAGCAAAAAGGTAGAAAAGCTAATAGCAAAGCCGACATTTATTGACAGAACAATTTATGGTCCTAACCTAGCTGCTTTCCACATGGCTAAACATAACATTGTATTCAATAAGCCAATATATATTGGAATGTGTATACTGGATATTTCAAAAACTCGAATGTATTCCCACCACTATGATGTCCTGCTACCCTATTATGGAATGAACAATCTTAAACTCATGTATATGGATACTGACTCGTTCATTTATTTGGTTAACACCCCAGATGTATATCAAGACAAGTTGGATTTCCTAGAACACCTGGACACATCAGATTATCCTACTAATCACATATGTTACTCTACATCAAACAAGAAAACGTTGGGAAAATTTAAAGATGAGGCTTGTAGACAAATTATAAAAGCATTTGTTGGACTTAGAGCTAAAATGTACGCTTTAGACATAAATGGTAAAGAAATCAAAAAGATTAAAGGCATTAACAGAAGTGTTGTCAAAAATTGTATAAGATTTCAAGATTATAAGGATTGTGTCATGAAAAACAATGTAAAAAGAATACCAATGAACATTATCGCTTCTAAACAACATGACATATCATCTATAAGACTAAACAAAATTGCTTTGTGTCCTGGTGATGATAAAAGAGTGATTGATGCTGATGGTATAGGTACACATGCCTATGGTCATTACTCAATCATTAACCATGCTTAAAGAGTTAAATTATGAATATCAAAATCTTCTGCCTGCAACTAGCAAATACATAACACAAAACAATTTAGGAAATAAAACAATAGCACTACAAAAATTTAAAAAAAATAAGAAAATGGTATTCATAATCAAAAAATAAATCAAATAGAACACAAAATAAAAACAACTGTACAATTTATAACAAAAAAAATAATATATATAAAAATGTATTATGTGTAAATAGTGTACATGTATTTAAAATAAAAAATATTGTATGGACACTGCTTGTACATTTTTAATTACTACCCACCTCTCTCCACTCCTAATGCAAAATGAACATGTAAAACACAAATTGGAAAATCCATGTTTCCATATTAACAAAATAGAAAAAACATTAAACTGAAATTTTAAAAACTGTAAATGGGAATTTGGTAAATTGACAAATGTGTAAACAACAAATTGGGAAATCCATGTTTCCATATTATGAAACTGAAAAACTTAAAACTGACATTAAAAAAAACTGAAAATGGGAAATTGGAAAATTGACAAATGTGTAAACAACTAAATGAAAAAAAAAGTTAAAAAACCCGGTTGGGGTTGTGATCATGTTGTACAGTAGCCTATAAGACTAGCATAAGGATAGTTGCATGTGCCCTTATATACTTTGCGTATGTGCATTAGCCTTTGGATTATCTTAAGTTAGATTTGGTTAAGTTAGGTTTCGTGAGGTTAGGTATGTAGTTAACTCCTTTCGGAAAATACAAAATGTAAAAACTAAAATCAAAAAATCTTAAATTTAAAAATGTAAAATGTAAAAAAACTAAAATCTGAAATACAAAAAATCAAAAATATAAAATGAAAAAAATCAAAAATCTAACATGTTAAAATGTAAAATCTAAAATCTTTAAATGAGGTTTCTGTGGGTTAGGTTATAACTAAGTTTATTATTTGTGCTTTTTTTTTTTTTTTTACTTTGAAGTTAGGTTAGGTTAGGTGAAGTTAGGTTAGGTTATAACTAAGTTTATTACTTGTGCTCTCACATTTGCTCTCACTTTTTTGCTCCCACTTTTTGCTCTCACGTTTAGCTACCACTTTTTGCTCTCATATTTGCTCACACTTTGAAGTTAGGTTAGGTTAGGTGAAGTTGGGTTAGGCAGAATGGCTGCAGTATGAATCAAAAGCCAGATCCTGTCAGTTTTGCCTCACAAGGCTGAGTGTACCCCGTTCCACTCTTGAGACCAGAAATTAAATTTCTTGGCAGAGCCGGGGATTCGAACCTCAGAAATGACCGCCAAGAATGGTAGCCACTACACCAAAAAGTGGACAATATAAGGCTGGTCTTGATTGTACACGATCAATCAATAATTACCTAATAATAATAATAATTATTATTCCATTTAACAACTACACGGCCGACCTCTCCCTGTGACGTCATTAACGGTCTCAGGGCGTGGCGGCCATGTTGCCCATTAGCCCCTGCCCCAGAACCGCCCTTTATATCCTACTGATTGGAAATTCATTATTCCTGTTTGATATCTTGACTCTTATTCTGAAGGAAATATTCCTTAAATATGATTCTCAGCTTAGTGTGGCATATTTACGTATTATGAAACTTTGGAATGTTCAAACACGTGCAACAGCCGTTAATTCTGACGCCAACCTAATTTTGGTAATAAGCTATTTCGCTATTTAATATGGACACGAACTACCTTATTTAATGTGAAAATATTGATTGTAAACCTTTTGGATTGGGATTTTTATGTTATTTTGTCGGCGGCATTCCCCTTGCCTATTGTCGCCGTCTGGTCGGCTATTCTTAGACGCCTCGTGGCGTAGGCTCTTCTAGCCTTGAGCTTTCTGCCTTTTCTTATGTTGCCTTCCGCAATATTCTTTATTACTGTGTTTGGTAAGCCCTCCCGGGCAGTTTACATAAAATGAAACCTTTGTTTGAGTACACGTGATCGTGTAATTAGTGCAGCGTCTGTGATTTGCTCATATCACCCTTCCCACCTATTATTGCTCGGATAGCAATTATTACTTGTCTTGCTTCCGCTCTCATGAGCCATGCACCTCATTGTCTTGGTATTTACGATTACTCTTTGTTGCACCTGCTGCGCCCAAGCCAACCAGATCTAAAGGTCTCCTCCCAAATTTAACTTAGGCCTCAAGTGTCGTATGTCTTGCGCCCCAATACCTTATGTACTCCCTTTTATATGAATATATTTGTTATTTGTTTTGAAGTTGAGAACATGATTCTCCTGCTATCCAGCGCGTCCTATACCCACCCTTTGGGTACGTCCAGCTTTCCACTCCCTGGTCAATCTGACCAAGTCCCCTTTTCCCTGAGTCTTAAAGGTAGCATAAACAAATCTAGGCTCTGGGCAATTAAGGGGGACTGTGCCGTATCCCTTCGTGGGGTGCCGTAAACTGTACAAAGGTAGGGTAAAGAGAACATAATATATTTGGAAAAAGGAAAAGATTACATACAACACCAAAACACAAGTCTTCACACTTAAAACTATACCCTAAAAGGGGAGGACGGTGAACTAAAAGAAAGTTATCGAAATAACCAATGAATGAAAATAAAATAATATCTTTCCTGTTGAAAATTAAGGTAAATCCGTCACCTCAGTTAGATAACTGTATATGATGACATTAATATTGAGAGAGAGAGGAAATTTTTTAATGTGCTAACATAATCGGGATATGTGAAGTGACATCGCGTTACCATCTAATTATCATAACAAAAGAAGTAAAATCAAGGAACTTAAGTAATAAGAAACTAATAAAAACAAAGAGATCTTTAAGTCTCCACATGTCCATTCACTAATAAAACCAAAGAGATCTCAAATATTTAATCTTCTCGAAGATTTCACTCCTTTCCATGTCCCGGGCTTTGGCAATTGACTCATCACAACAAAATTATGACAGGAGATGCTATAGGACGCCCGACTCGGAGCTGTCCCTCTTCTTGAGACAATGCTTTCCCATGGCAATTGTTCCCAACATTGATGCACTGCACTTGCCAAATCTTGCAATATTGTGGAAAAAACATCCACCATCTCGGAACCCCATTGTACGGCCCCACTCCTCCCAAATTGTGTTTATCTAGCAGAACTGAAGAAAATGTGGAAAGAATATTTTGAAGAACTCCTGAACCCAAATGGAAACCACGGCGAGGAGAAGAAATCGGGGAAGAGGAAGATGAACTGCAAACAGAAAAGGACTTAACATGGAAAGAAGTGGAAGATGCAGTGAGGAAGATGAAAGGAGGGAAGGCACTGGGTGTGGATGAGTTGAGTGTGGAGATGGTGAGAGCAGCAGGAGAGGTGGGGATACAATGGTTGTGCCGAGTGATGAGGACAGCATGGAAGGAAAGGAAGACCCCAGAGGACTGGAAAAAGGGAATAATTGTCCCGATCTTCAAGAAAGGTAGTAGAACAGATTGCAGAAACTATCGGGGAATAACACTGATGAGTCATTGTGCGAAGATGTTTGAGAAAGATTTGGAAAGGAGAATTAGGACAAGGATAGAAGGAGAGATGAGGAAAGAACAACATGGCTTCTGAGCAGGAAGGTCCACAATGGATTTGATTTTTGTTGTAAGGCAGTTACAACAACAGCACTATGAGTATGGAACAGATCTACTGATGGCCTTCCCGGATATTGAGAAAGCATATGACAGTGTATGCAGAAACAAAGTCCCTGGAGGATAGAGGAGTAAAAAAAAGGGACTATAAGGAGGATAAAGGAGATGTACAAGGGAAGCGTGAGCTGTGTGAAAGTGGGAGGAGAGAGATCGGACTGGTTGGAACAAATAAAAGGCCTGAAACAAGGAAGTGCACTGTCACTGTTACTTTTCATTGTGGTGATGGATGACATCATGACCCGAGTGGCACAAGTAATTGGGGAAGGAAAGGTGAAAGCAATGGTGTTTGCAGATGATTTGATGATTAGGGGAAAAAAGGAGGGGTAGGTACAGGAACAGTTGGATGTGTGGGAAGGAGTAATACAAGGATAATAGCATAAATAAGAGTGAGATGGTGATCACAACAAGGAAGAAGGAAAGAACCACAACGGGAATAACAATTGGTGGGGAACAGCTGAAGAAGATGGAGAGTTTCAAGTATCTGGGAAGCCTTATACAAGATAATGGAAGAAACGATACAGAAATAAATGAGCGGGGGAGACAGGCAGAAGCATTCCGGAGGAGTGTGAGAAGCATGTTATGGAGCAAGGATGTCCCTCAGAACAGCAAAAATATCATATATCGGACGTACTATGTCCCTATCCTGACGTATGCCTCGGAGACCTGGGTTATGAAAGGAAGGGAGAAGAGCAAAATACAGGCCAGTAAGATGAGGTTCTTGAGAAGTAGTATTGGAGCTACAAAGATGGACAGAATAAGAAATGAGAGGACCAGAGAATTAATGAAGGAGGAACCATTACAGGATGGTATAGAGAAATCTAGACTTAGATGGTATGGACATGTAAAACGAATGGAGGAGAAGAGGATACCCAGGAGGATACACGAGACGAAGTGGGAAGGAAAGAGACCTAGAGGGAGACCAAGAGACAGGTGGCTGAAGGGGGTGGAAGAAAGCGTGAAGAAGAGAGGAGAAGACTGGGCAAAGGTGGTGGCTGAGAGATGGTGGGAAGAGAGAAGATGTTGGAGAAGCTTGTGTTCCAAACAGACCCGGCCAGTGGCTGGAAACTGTGCAAGATGCAAGAAGCAAAACTACTTCTTGGTGTTGAGATTTCATTTTCCATCAGTAATGATAAAACGTAGCAAGTGGGTAGGTTCATGTAAGAGGCTTTCTCGGCATAAGGCACAAGATCAAAGAAGGTTTACATACCAGATGGTGGGTAGGTATACTATTTAAATGTTACTTAGGATACAACAGAGGAAGTGGAATGAAAAATAAATGAGAAGTCTCATAAAAGCTGCAACTTGATCACTAGTCACAAAAATACCCAACTGATTTTTTGTGCAGGTGCCACTTTGAAAATAAAAAAACTGTACCATACAATACAAAGCAGTTACAATGATGACACTTACCTTGGTGGTAGATTCACACAAGAGACTTTCACGGCATAAGACAAAAAAATCACCGAATTCACATTCCTATTCAAGTGTATGTTATGACACATGGCAGATATCCAATCCCCATTCTTTTCGCAGTACAGACCATATGGTTGCATATTATTCAACTCAGTGTGCTGTTTTTACATCATATGAACAGTTACCACCCTAATTCTCTGAAACTATAATGAGTATACAGAAAAGTGGTACAACTATACCCTACATGGTCTTTACTGAACATCTTGTTTATATTTCCAACAGAAGTATAACTATATCCATGATGCAATTTCCACTAGATTTAATTTTTAATGCAGTATGTGTCTTACTGGAAAGTCTCACCGTTGTCTGCGGTGTTTCATGGAGGAAGGATAAGATGTACACCCCAATATAGCATTGGGAAAAATAAGAACAAGGCTATACGATAGGAGAAAAAAGGACCACTTACGAGGGGCACCAGCAAAGTGTAATAACCTCATTTCCCAGAAATTTCGCTCAGTGTAAGAGGGGTCAAAATAAGTGAACACATGATTCAACTTTTCCATAGACACTCGACCGTTTCCTAGAAAATGACAGTCAAAATGAGTCCAACATGCCTTTTGGTGTGTAACAGATCAACTGACGCTGTTGCGCCATGGCTTTACACTTTTGGGCCCCATGTTCAAATCCCAATCAACGATGTTTTGTTTCTTAATTTTTTTTCTTTTATCTACTGTTGTCCATTGACGATTACTACAGAAATGTTTTGTATCCAGTTAGTGGATTCAAGGGTATTATGTTGATTGTAGAATTACACCTGGGTTTCACAATAAGTGTTAGGCCTATGTATTTATCATATATACAGGGTGATTCAGCTAAGAGGGCCACCTCAAATATCTACGGAACTGTTTCAGGTACCGTCATTCTCTTTTCAAATTCTTAAATTGTATTAAGGGGCTCATACAACATGGTCCATTTTGCCCCCAGCACATAGGCTTTTACCGCAAAACCGGCAGCAACTTTGATTTTTTAAAAAGAAGTATACGAATTTCACCATCTGGAACAACTAGGAATCAATGACAAGTTCAGTGATGTGCTTATTTTGCAAATATGACGAGTACTTTTTGAGATATTAAAGGTTTCCATGTGTCGGCATTATACAGAAAGTGATGCTCCAGCCTCTGGAATGTGGAGTGCACGATTCTCTTGCGTGACCCACTCTTGTTGACAAACTCGCATACCGAATTTATTCCATTCATAGTATACTGTAATGTGTACATAATCAAAATCCAGTCTCTTATCTACGTGTGCCTTTCTCCCTCTCCAATTCGACCTGAATCCTTGTGGAAATATCTGAAAACAACTCAATAAAGAGGATAATTATTGAAGTACGGAATCTCTTAGTGCTGGCGGAACTGCGACAATGACTTACTGTACATATTAAAATCAGAAATGTAACAAAACTCGCCTATTTAGTTCATTGCGTACGTCTTGTCTGATGTTAATTCTTACGAGTCCGGGTAATCATCAAACATTTTGAAAATGTACACATTACAGTGGGCTCTGGGAAGTGACCTGGGGAGGTCTTCAGACTTCTAGAAGACCTGGACAAATGGGAGTGTGATGCGATGATGCAGATCACCAGCATCAATAATACATGGACTCAAAGAAGAGAGTCCACTTAGCCTCTCCAATCCAACTCCAAACACAAACCTACACGTGGGATCCCCTGTTAAACTGAGCAACCCAGTGGAAGGTTGGGTAACCAATCCCAGCGGGAAACTGGGTCGGTGAGCCGATTGTGTTTGGGGGGCTGGGGAAATTTCCTCAGTTCGTTTAGGTAGCAGAAGGCGGATGAGGAACAAGTGTCCCAACGGCAGAGAAGGCGGAGAAACTGTCACCAGCAGAGTCTGTACTCCAGGGGAGCGGCTGCAAAAGGCATCTGTTCCCCATGTTAGGGGTGGCCTTAATTGAAAACCTGGCAGTAGTTGTAAAATGCCTTTGGGTTTGGCGAACCCATCGTACAAACAGCCTAAAATATGAAGTGTGTGTGAGTCGAGGCCTCGGAAACAGCTAGGGCGTCCCCCGGAGGTGACGCGCAGCTCCTGCTGTCCTGGGGAGCTGTGTGAAGTGGGCTACCAGAGACTATTAAGAACATCGTGAAGATTGCGACCATAAATGTCTTGATCCTCAATGGTAAGACAGAGGAACTTATCGATTATATGGAAAAGAAAGATATTGCTCTGATGGGACTCAGTGAAACGAATTGGAGAGGAAAGGGACAGAACAAACTGAGAAAGGGGTTTAAATTGTATTGGAGTGGAGGTGAAAACAGTAAAAATGGTGTAGCAATGATTTTAAGGGAAGATCTAGTTCAGTATGTAGAGGAAGTTATCCAGGTAAATGACAGAATAATAAAAATTAAGACTCGGCCTAGAAAGTGGGGTTAAAGATTTCATTCAGGTATATGCACCTCAGACAGGCAATGTGGAAGAAAGTCTAGAGGAGTTCTTGGAAGAGCTGGAGAGGTACATCGAAGAGAAAGAAGTGGTAATTATAAGTGACATGAATGCCCACATAGGAACAGACAGGCATGGAAAGGAAGAAATAATTGGTCCTTTCAGCTATGGAAGCAAAAATGCTGAAGGAGACCTTTTGATATAGACTTCTGTGAGAGGAATGGATTAATAGTAGGCAATACCTGGTTCAGAAAGAAGAATAGCCAGAAAATAACTAGGTATGGATGGGGAAAAAGGAAAACGAAAACCATGATAGACTTTATTTTAGTCGAAAGAGAGAACCGTAGACAACTAGAAGATGTCACAGCTATGCCCCGAGAGGATTTTGAAGGGGATCATAAAATTGTTGTAGCTAAATTAAGGTTGGGCAAAATAGTCAAGTTAAAGGAGACAAGAGAAAGAAAAATAAAAGTATGGCAATTAAAGGAAAAGGAAGTACAGGGAAAGTTCCAAGAAGATCTGAAAGAACTGATCCCTAAAGAAGAGGTAGGAAGTGTGGAAGAGGAATGGGCCAAGTTCAAAGAAAGAATTGTAAAATGTGCAGAAGATATATGTGGTACTGTGTCGGGTATAAAGAAGGAAAAGGAGACACCTTGGTGGAATAACAGAGTAAAAGAGGCAGTGAAAGAAAAACAAAAAGCCTGGAGGAAGTGGATAGTATGCAAAAATGTACAGAAAAGGCAAAAGTATCAAGAAGCAAAGAAAGAATGCCACAGGATTGTACAGGAAGAGAAAAAGAAGTGCTGGGATGATTTTACAGAAAGTCTGCAGAAAGATGTTAAAGGAAGTAAGAAGATGTTATATGGATTGGTTAGAAACAAAGTAAAAAGCAGAGAAGATACAAAATTTGTAAAGACAGAGACAGGACAGATTTTGACACAAAGAGAAGACATACTCCAGGGATGGGGAAGAATATTTTAATAAATTACTGAACATCAAATTCAAAGAATTAGTGGAAGTTGAAGAAGGTAAAGAAATGACTGAAGAAACCCAAGATGATGATATAACAATGATAGAAATAGAAAGCCATAAAGAAGATTAAGAGTGGTAAAGCAACAGGAGTGGATGAGGTAGCTGTGTAGATGATAAAAGCAGCAGGACCGGTAGGGATGCAGTGGTTGTACAGACTATTTCGAGTGATATGGAAGAACAAGGAAGTACCAGAAGACTGGGGTAAAGGGCTAATAATTCCAGTATTCAAGAAAGGAGATAAGAATGTAACAACTACAGAGGAATCACCCTCATCCTGGATGTAGCAACATTCCACACATCTTTTATCTCTATCTTCCAACCAAGAAATGAACATCATCTTCGGGTTATTCAAGATATTTGAAAGGATACTTGAGGGTAGACTGAGGATGAAAGTGGAAAAGGAAATGGAGGAAGAACAACATGGATTTAGAAAAGACAGATCAACTTTTGATCTAATTTTTACCATAAGAAACATGACGGAGAAAGGTGGGAATTCAGGAAGGATTTAGTGATGACATTCATAGACATTGAGAAGGCATATGACAGTGTACCAAGACAACTGGTTTGGGATGCATTGATAAAGAAGAAAGTAGACAGAGCAGAAGTGGAAATGATAAAAGCTATGTATAGGAAGTGTATAAGTAGTGTGAAGACCAGGGTTGGACAAACAAACTGGTTTAATGTAGAAACAGGACTCCGACAAGGGAGTGTATTGTCCCCTATACTTTTCATCACTGTCATGGATGAAATCCATAAGCGAGTGAAACAAAAAATGGGAAGTAAAGAGACTAAGGCCTTACTCTTTGCAGATGACATAGTAATATGGGGAGAAGATGAAACAGAAGTACAGGAACAAGTCGATGTATGGAACCAGGAGATAGAAGAGTATGGAATGAAAATAAGTGTGGAGAAGAGTAAGACAGTAGTGATGACGAGAAATAAGAGAGATGGTAGGGGGAATATTGAAGTAAATGGGAAAACATTAGAAGTTGTGAAAAGTTTTAAATATTTAGGGAGTATAATCACAGAAGATGGAAAGATAAGTGAGGAAATTGGTAAGAGAATCCAGCAAGCAAATGGGTTTTACCAGTGTGTGAGAGGTATGGTGTGGAACCAGGATGTTCCAGAGAAATGTAAGAAAGTCATGTACTCAACATATTACACATCTATATTGACATATGCAGCAGGATGGAACTTGGATCAGACGACCTACAATGGAACTCTATGAATACACAGACACCATCACAGAGAAATTTAGGAAAAGACGCCTACAGTTCTATGGACACCTGTGGAAGATGATCAAAACAGACTTATTAAGAAAATTTTAACATCAATAATACAAGTAAATTAAGAGAAACACAGGAGGACCTGGAACGATTCAAAATCTCTGAAGACGATATTAAGGACAGAAATCAATTCAGAAATAAAATCAGAAACAAGAAATTTGAACAAGTCTTAAGAAAAGAAATAGGGGAAAAATGGATGGAGGAAAGGAAGACAAAACACAGTGAATTAATGAAGAGGTTTGGGAAGAAAAGAGAAGAGGAAAAGAAAGTGAAGCTGTGATTGGCTCAAGTACCCACGCTCTCCCTAAGGGGAAATATTGATGATAATAATACACTAATATATATATTATTGTACAAATTTTGTAAGTTCATTCATATATTAACACTTCAGGGAGATACAATGCATTCTCTTGGGTGATGCAGATTGTCGAAACATTTGAAACAGAAATTTCGCACACCACGAGCATTGTGCAAAGGCAGGTTTGCCCGAGTTACATTTCTGGGGGAGAATGACACTTGGGAAATAAACGTCGTTAACATTACTATACTGAAGATTTCAAGTGTTGGCAATAAGTTTGTGTCAAACGACGAATAGAGGCTCATTTTACCAAAATAAAATGGCGCTTGCCACTAATTATGAATCAATGCATACATTATTATTGCATTGTGTCTAGTCGTGATATCCTTTGATGTGGAATGAATGTAGAACAATTCTGCAGTTTCGGATAAACAATTTTATTTGCCGGTAAAAGCGTTGACAGAGTGGCATACATTTTGGGGGAATTAATTTCAACAAACTACTTAGTATTCCATGTTCATCCATTAATTTTTCGTTGTATAAGGCAGGATCTCTCTGACCACCCCATGAATCAATTATGAACAAGAATGGCTCCGTTTTAACATACGGTTGCAGAACGTTATTCAAAAACAGATTGTAGGTTTCTTTTGTGAGCTTCCAGGATTTGCTGGCGGTTGCAGACACGTTCCGATGTACCAGTAGGTGGTGATTCACCTCTTGTTGTACTCGAGGCCCGAATTTTCCGCTAACTTCTTGAAGACAGATGAAGACTGGTAGCAGGACCTTTCCGGAAAGTGTTAAACCGCATTGAGCGGTATATGAATGTGTGAAGTGATTCAATTGGATGACAACAAGATATGCGACTTTCACTTCGGTGAGACAATGTTCGTTTAGTGCTGATGTGATATTCGTATCTGGTTTGATCTGCATTGATAACAAAATCAGGGTCGAAGTGTGGAATTATAGCAGCCGTTTGACATTGAAACATCTCTGCAGTTTGCGATAATTCTTTGAACATATGTTTCTCCTTTGTGCTGATACATTTGGCAACATGTCGCTGCCGAATCCTATGTTTTGCTTTGAAGGTATCAAACACATGAGGTGCCTAGAATCAAAACCCGCCAAATCCATTCCTTCACTTTTTCGGCAAAGTGGCAAAAACTGTCACAAACGAACCAATGCCCAAAAAGAAATACTTTTTTCACTAAAAAATGAATTAATTATTTTTAAAAACAGTGACGAAGTACGAAGCTGATCCCCGATATAGTTAAAAATGTATGTAGAAAAATATAAAGCAATAATTCGGATTTGTCGGGGTTTGTTACCAAGATTTGGATTTGGCAGGTTTTGATACCAAAGAGCCCTAATACATTTGAAGTTGCGAAGAGATTGTGAAACTGCGTAAGCTTTATTCAGAAATTAATATTTGAATGAAAGTTAACTAAATATAGGTTATAAAATTTAAAAAATTGTATAATTTTTGTGTTTTGTTGTTGTTGTTGTTGTTTTAAGGGGCGGTTTTTGTGATTTATTAGAATAAACAGAAAAAGAATAAAACTCTAATTACCCATTCAGGATTTGATTGCTGCTGAGTGTGGCTGAGCCAGCGTTTATGTTTATTGTAGCATGAGCTCTACGGGGCGAGGCGGAGGGCACAGCGATGACAGAGTGCAATCTGCACATAGGTCACGCTGTATTGCGTCAGATAAGCGTCACAAGAGCTCATGTCACCATGGACAGTTAAATGATGACTGGGGGTACTGGAGCTGAGTCATATCCTACGTGCGCAACTGTACCTGTCAACGAAGCAAGCTGACGTGTGACACAATTACATAAAGAGTAGTTCCCATCTCCACTGCCGGCAATCAATTCCTGAAAGGGTAATAATACCGTACAGTAAATAACCCCTGGCACTACAGCCCGTGAAGGGCCTAATCCCCAGCCATTTTGCCTGCAGATATTGGGGCGCAGCATGACCAGCGCATCGGGTCCCCTCGGCCGTTAATCTTGGTTGTCGTGATCGGGGCGCTGCCTCACTGTCAGTTACTCAATTGTCCTCACGAGGCTGAGTGCACCCCGTTCCAGCCCTCACGTCAGTTTGAAAAATCCCTGACGGAGCCGGGAATCGAACCCGGGGCCTCCGGGTGAGAGGCAGGCGCGCTACCCCAACACCACGGGGCCGGCTATACTGTAGCCTACAGTACTGAACAATAATAATAATAATAATAATAAGGAAAAGCATCAAATTAAATTAATATTCAATTACTATGGTCCAGGCCTTTAGAGACAAAACTATCGTCATTCAACTATTAAATCACATTATTTATTGGAAGTTATAGCTACACAATTTCTGTTTCTACCTCATCCTCAATAGTAGTTCTCAATCATCATCATTCTCTTCGTGTTTGCCACGACTTTGCAGATTGCAATAAAACTGCAGCTCTACATTTACCCTCCATCTTTCTCCAAAATGGTTCGAAAGCAGTCTCGAAACATCTTTCACTTCTTGAGCCTGAAGGACAATCCCTCTGTTTATGGCTTCTGGCTTTACGTGAGTCATATCAAAATCAGATTTCGTGACACATTTGTGTTCGCAAATGTCAGCTCTGTGGAAAACATCACCCAGACCAAAATGTTATTGTTCTTCTTGTTCTTTGTCAAAATTATCCAAAACAAATTATTATCAGAAAGTACAACAACATAAACCATTCTAATCACGTCAGGCAGAGGTACATTCTCTGACTCATCATCGGCTTTAACTCTAATCCGAGTATAAATCTTCTTCCTTCAGTCCAGTTTGTGGATGTGTTTACGGTGACTAAAGAGTCCAATCCTGGCATGGAACAAGCGACCACACAAGTCACATAGTATTGCTGGAGGAGGACGTGGTTGGGCTGCTCGAAGTTTCCTAGCTTGATGCTTGGCCTCTTCATGTATGCGTCAATCCCTTTCAAACGTCTTTACAGTATCCGAGATGTACGGGGACAAGTTGAGCGGTCTTCAGCCAGCATGTCCCAGGTTTGTGAATCAAGACCTGTCAATTTCAGGGTCTGCTTAAATTGGTCCTTGTAGCGCCTCTTAGGACCACCATGAGGTCTGGTGCCATAGCATAACTCACCATATAGCATTTGACGAGGTAATCTCACATCATCCATGCGATGGACATGACCAATCCATCTAAATTGGTGACCTATTATGGATGATTCTATGCTGTTGATTTGAGCCTTTTCCAGAACAGCAATATTGGTAATGCGGTCTTCCCATTTAATCCTCAGGATTGATCGAAGTTTTTGTAGGCGGAACGCTCAAGCTTCCTAAGATCAAGTTGGTAAAGGGTCCACGTTTCACAGCCATACAACAATGTAGAAATGACTACTGCTTTGTACACCATAAGCTTTGTACTCATGGACAGATCTTTATTCATGAAGACACGGTGCGCTAATCGTCCATATGCTGCATGGGCTGCGCCAATTCTCTTATCCATATCCTGCTCACAGGTACAGCTCACAGAAATGGTACTGCCCAGATACGAGAAGTGGTCAACCTGTTCTAATGGCAAATTTGAGATGGAGATATTGAACTGAGGAAGAGGTGTGCCTGGTGAAGGTTGTGCCAAGACTTTAGTCTTATTGACATTTATGGTAAGACCAAAGCGATCACATGCACTTTTGTAACAGTTAACTGACTCTTGCAGCTCTTTTGGTGTGAGAGTTGGCGACGCAGCATCATCTGCATACAACATGTTAGTCACCTTAGTAACCTGAGTTTTCCTCAAGGAGCGGAGACGAGTTAGGTTGAAAAGCCCTCCATCAAAACGATACTTGACCTCCACACCTGGGATGTTTGTGGGTGAATCATAAAGCATTGCAGCCAAGTACAGCGCAAAAAGCGTTGGAGCCAGTACACATCCTTGTTTCAGTCCATGGGTAATGGGAAATTCATTGGACATCTTATTCTGATGGCAAACCTGACCTGTCATGCCATCATGGAGAGCCTTAATTAGATCTACAAAACGCTGAGGGCAACCAAACCGCTTCAGCACTGCCCACATGGCTGGTCTTGGAACCGAATCAAATGCATTTTCTAAGTCATAAAAGACTAAGAAGAGTGGATTCTGTTGTTCTCTACATTTTTCTTGTAGCTGTCTCACACAGAAAATCAAGTCAATTGTGCTTCTGGAAGTTCTAAATCCGCATTGTGACTCTGGGAGGATCCTCTCAGAGATATCCTTGAGGCGGTTAAGTAGAATTCTTGCAAGAATCTTCCCCACAATTGAAAGCAGTGATATACCACGGTAGTTGCCACAAACACTGCGATCACCCTTTTTAAAGATAGTGACGATAGTGGCATTCTTTAGGTCTCCAGGTACCTTTCTTGATTCCCATATTCTGAGGATAAGGATGAAAATTCTTGTTTTGAGGGAATGACCTCCGGCTTGAATTAGTTCCAGAGGGATGTTATCTGGGCCAGGTGCTTTTCTGGGTTTCAATTGGGTGAGAGCTGCACTGAATTCATGATAAGTAGGAGGTACTGCCAACCACAGTTGTTCAGGTTGTTGCGGCACATCACAGAGGAAGTCTTCAGCAGCTTCTGATGGACGATTTAGGAGATTGGAGAAGTGCTCCTTCCAGCGTTCCAAGATTTCTTGACTATCAGTAAAGGTAGTAGAATTATCAGCGCTTTTCAGTGTACCTAATGACGAGCGAGATGGTCCATATATTTCCTTGAGTACGGCATAGAAGTTCCTCAAGTCTCGAGCATCCGATAATCTCTGCTGTTCCTGAGCCTTCTGTTGCCACCAAGTATTTTTAATCTGCCTTATCTGCGTCTGGCATTCACCCTTGAGTTCCAGTAGTTTATCTCTTTGTGTTGGAAGTTGGGTCTTGAAGATGGGCAAGATAGGCATTCCTTTTGGCATTGATGAGAGACAGAATTTCCTCATTGTTGTCATCAAACCAGTCTTGTCTTTTCCGCACTGTAAAACCAATGGTTTCCTCAGCTGACTGTGTGATAATCTTCTGTAATGTGGCCCATTCTTGCTGAATATCATTTGTTACTGGGCTTTCTGATAACTGGGTGACGATCCTGTTTCCAAAATGTTTGTACATGGATTCATCCTGAAGTTTGGATGCATTAAACTTCTTTCTTGGCAAATTTTTGATGTTCCTAGGTGGTTTAGGTCTGATGGATATCTTGAGCTTACATATAAGAAGTTTATGATCTGTCCAACAATCGTCTATATTTCTTGCTGTTCTGGTAATAAGAGTGTCCTTCTTATCACATTGCCGGGTAATGATATAATCAAGAATGTGCCAATGTTTGGAACGAGGATGCATCCACGTGGTTTTGAAGCGGTCAGGTAGCCGGAACTGCGTGTTGGTAATGAAAAGTTCGTGTTCTGCACAAAGACCAAGAAGCAACAGTCCATTGGGAATACATTTTCCAAGTCCCTGTTTGCCCATCACATTATTCCATAGCCTGTGATCTTTCCCAACTCTGGCATTGAAGTCACCGAGGAGCAAGAGTTTATCTGCAGATGGTACCTTGGAGATGATTTCACTTAGCTGATTACAGAACTGAGCCTTTACTTCATCATCAGAATCTAAGGTAGGAGCATAGGCAGAGATGAGTGTCATAAAGGAACCTCCTGAGAGTGGTATGCGGAGAGTCATGAGCCTTTCGCTGATTGCAATGGGTGTAAGTTGGTGATAATTTACCAGTTTGGTCTTCACAGCGAAGCCCACACCATGAATACGACATTCACCCTCCTCCTTTCCTTTCCAGAAGATGGTATATCCTGTTCCAGATTCAGTAATCTTGCCTTCAGAAGACAGCCTAGTTTCACTGAGAGCAGCAATGTCAACGTCGAGTCTTGATAACTCATGGGTTACGAGAGCTGACCTTCTCTCAGGTCTAATGTTATTGTCCAAATCAAGCAAGGTTCTGATGTTCCATGATCCAATAATCAATTTGTGATTCTTTACTGTTTTTGAGTTTCGACCGCATGAGGGGTGACCTGCTGAGTGCGGTTGCCCAGCCAGACCAAGATTGTGACTTCCGATGTTTAGCCCACCTTTTCTAGGGCCTTCCCCATGTGGGGTGGGCAGCGGTGATCCTAAATAGGCCTGCCCAAACACAGATGTAGGACCGAATTCCTGAATTCCTGAGTAGTCACAGAATTCTCTGACTAATGCACGTAGGTAAAGAGTACACACTTCGCAAAGCATCATGGAAGTTAAGATGGCGGAACTGGGTGCTCCTATTAGCTGATGTAGATGTGGGGGGGTTTGTGACCAAAAATGGCACACATCTGCTGCCAACGTGCAGGTCCGAACTAGGGGCTTCCAGTTACACCCATAACCTGCCCCCACCGTCCATATCCCATCGCCGTTGGACTTTGAAAAGTGACGTTCGGAAGAAGTGCCACTGGCGTGAATTTGTTTATGGTGGATCTCAGCTTGCCAGGACGAGACCCACACACTATGATCTCTGAGCCTTATCCTGCGGCTCACAAAGAATGAGACATGCAGGACCGAACACAGAGACTGCAACGAACTGCCGCATACTCAAGTACTACTGAGGTGCGCCTTTACAGCCAGTCCGTCTGGCGTGGCCTCTTCTGCCTCTATGACCGTTGGGAGCTATGAGAGTGATTGGCTCCTCGTCCGCTTATTTTGCCGTTGAGCCAAAACCTGCCCATCATAACTATGGACAATAGATTGCCCTATTAAACCCGAGCAATAGGCTGCCCCTTCCGCCAACCACTGTGCCAGAGTTCATCTCTTTCACTGCAGGTACCGTTGAGGACTTCACCGTAACCCTGGCAAGGGACCCTAACAAGGTACTACCAGCCGGGCCAGCTGAACCAGGGTTTTTTAAAGAGGCGAAACTGTCGTAGGACTTGGCGGATATTGCAACTAAGCCTCAACTTTGACTTCGTTTTACAGTAGGATATAGCGGGTTTTGTAACAAAATAATAGTTTTAATGAATTCAGCGCAGCAAAAGCTATATGAAACAATGCTTATCTCAATTTTCATAAAATATGAATTTGGCGGGTTTTGATTCTAGGTGCCTCACATGTTTGTGAAGCTTTAAATAGGAACCTTTCGGATTGCAATGAAGTCGCTGTCATCATCGCCTACAGCCCCAATATTCGTGTAGTAATCGTCAATGGACAACAGTAAATATATTGAACAATTAAAGAAAACAATTAACAGTATTTGAACACAAAAAAAGAAACCATGGCGACAGCCGCTGTGCCTGTTGAATCTGTTATGGGCTAAAAGGCACGTAAAGCACATCGGACACTTTGGCAGTCATTTTCTCGGAAACGTCCGAGTGTCTACGGATAATCCAAAACGTGTTCGTTTATTTTGACCCTCTTTCACTGAGCGAAGTTTCTGAAAAATCTGGTCTTTACACTTGGCAGGTTACCCTTGTTAGCATAGATTCTAGATTACGGTCATGCAATAACATGTCAGAAATTGTAGCAATACTGCACATTTCCTTAGATGTAAGGTGCCCCAAGGAATTTAAGGGTGAGTGCAGGTAATAAGAGAATGATGGCGTACCGAATCCAGGACTGTCTAATCAGCCAACGTTACAAATACATTCCCCACTGCTTAAGCAGCACACTCTACATCATACATAATACGAGCTGGCAGAGACTGTTCTCGATACTAGTCATTTAATGTAGTTATTTCGACCACAAGACGATCGTATTAAATATTTCTACCACACAGCACATAAGTAAAATATCAATGACTTACCTGCAATTCATCATGAATCCTGGTGTAAAACTGATCCAATTGAACATCCTGAAGTAGCTCGAAGAGCCATTCAGTTCCAGAATCATTGGCCATTTTGAAATCACCTAATGAGAACCCAAAAGACGGAGGGGACCTCTTTCAGAAGATCGGAAGAAGGCGCTGAGAGATAATGGCAGGACATCAAAGCTGGCAGACGATCTACAATGAAATATTGATTTTGATTGTTACTCAGTAGTCCATAGTGGCTCAATTCGAATGTAAAAAAAAATGTACAATGACTATCATCATAGATTTATTGTATAACTGTAGAAAATAAGACACTTGACATGGCCAGTGCATGAGGGGAATGAAGCAGTTGACCTCCAAACCACTGATTCAGCATATGACTGAAGAACTACTGCAGCATATGACTGAACTACTGAAGTAATTCATGCGATGATTTTCATGCCAGGATGCTAATTTCATCTCCAACTCCACAAAACTACTAAAAGGAATTAAATCAACTCATCAGAAACTCAGTACTATATAATGTGGTCAATCACCCGGCACCTCTTTGCTCAAAGTCTGTTTGCCCAGCAAGATTGCAAGATACATAACAATATACCATGATAGAAAATTATACAGGGGAGCATAGAATCACTTCGCCAACTAGGCCTACTGGAATGAAGATAAGACTCACTTCGCCAGCCATCGCAATGGAGGTAGTTTTATAATTCTATGATATGTGCATGTCAAAATACGTATTAACACAGGGAAGCCCACTCTTAAGGCTGCATTCTAGGCTATCGCCCCGGAGGTCCGGGTTCGATTCCCGGCTGGCTCTGCAAAGGAATTTAATTGTGGCCTGTGGGCTGGAACAGGGAACACTCAGCCTCAAGACGTAAAACTGAGGAGAGGTGGGATCGATTCCAACATCAACTATCTTGGATGTGGTTTCTGTGGTTTGCCACTTCAGCTCCAGGCAAATGCCAGGATGGTTCCTAACTTAAGGCCTCCGCTGCCGCCTTCCTGATCCCCACATTAATACAGCCATCACAATAACAGAGGTTATCAGAGAAAATGTTTACACACACCAAAGTACACGGGGCTGCATGACCACGATGTCAAAGCCCCTCAAACGAATTCTGTTCGCCATTTGTCTGTCATGGGCGAAAGTGATTGTGCGCACGCGCTAGTGCCTGGAATACTAAATTTTTCTTGAATAATTTAAAAAATACAGTGAAACCTCTCTTTGCAGACACTTCTCTGATAAGGACACTCCTTAGATAAGGACAGAAGTTTATGTCCCAAATTAAATTATATCTAACTGCTAATAAAATGAACTCTCTTTTACGGACACGGGCAGCTCTTTATGGCGTGAAAGTCTGCTTAACCCACGTTATTCGGACAAAATCATTTGGGTTCCAAACATAAAATAAAATTGTGAGGGACATGCAAACAACAAACCCAATGGCTGATCAAGACAGTGAGTGTAGTGAGAGTGAAGTAGAAGAAGAAAATGATGAAAATCCTATAACAAATTATAACTCAGCTTGCCACGTGGTGGAGCAACTGAAAGAAATTGCTCTTAGTCACAGTGATACTGATGCACTGTCATTAATTCATCAGTTATATGGTGTATTTGAACAGGGACTTACTCATGCTAAGTTCACTCGGCAAACCAACTCGCCTGATTTTTTTTAACCCGGGAGAGGTGGCACGGGGGGACTTTGTGACCCCACGCAGTTTTGTTATGCATGGGTTTCTACCTGTTACTACACACAGGCTACACCTGCCACAGACCTTTCCCCACATTCCTTATCTATTGTCTGAGGGCAGTAACCTATTAGTGGAAGGGATGAGGGCCGAGACAAATGTATTTTTGTCTAGCCATGTTGATATGTGTTCCGATAGGCCCCGCGCCACCAGTCCCGCTGGCAGAGTGAACAGCTGTTCCAGTCTTATGCATATTCCATGAGAATGTATCTGTCTGAAGGCGAAATTGAATTGATTGTAGTTAAATGTTAAAATAAAACATTATGAATCGTCTGAGCTACAAAGAACAAGAATCCAGGGTGTTAGCTCTTCTGTAAGACGTCTAACAGGAAGAAATATTAGGAGGTGAAAACAGTGATAATGAAGATGAACTAGAAATAGCAGAATCTTGTAGTGATACTGAGCAGAGTGCAGACGAAGAAGAAAATGAAGAAAGTAATGATGATGTGCCTCTTTCTCAGCGTATGTGTACCCGTACTGAAAAAAAAAAATAAAAAAAAAAATAAAAAAAAAATACAAAATGGAGTACAATACAACCCCAATACAATACAATAAGAGACTTCTCTAAAATGTGTCACTGGTGAAAAACTAGAATCCTACATTATCTAAAACTTGTCTAATCATTAATTTTAAAATTGTCAATAGGCAAACTGAAGTAAGAATTATCAGATATTTCAGATCCGCACCATTTCTATTATAGTGTAAATACCTGTTTAGAATATGTGCATGATTTTCATTTTAGACAAATAGCCTATACTTGCTCAATAGTTCAGTGATTGTCTTCATGCCATATCAGTAGCATAAACGAAATAATTGTCATTACTACAGAGAAATAATTGGGAGGGGTCAGAAATGACCCCGCGCCACCTCAAACATTGCTCAAGTAAGCGCCACCTCTCCCGGGTTAAGAGATCATCATAACATTGTAAGTACTACAGTATACTGTACTGCATTACTGTTTCTATTTAGAGTAATTGGAGATGTGTATAACCTGACTATAGTACAGTTTTGTATTTTGTTCAGAATATAATGTGGATATTGCATTTTTATTTCAGTCTTGACCCAATTTTGTTTTTAAAATATGGCCCCTCCCATTGAAGGACACCTCTCAGATACGAATTATTTTGTCCGATTAGTGTCCACAATTGAGAGGTTTCACTGTATATGGCAACGTTGCGGAGAAAGCAATATTACGTTTCGACAATGGAATACCAAGAAAGAAGAATACGGAAATTAAAAAACACATCTGGAGTGGGATTTGTACTCTTTTAATGATGCAAAATATAATTCGAAGTCTGCAAAGTTATCGCCTGAGCCACCCAGTCAACGGAAAGGAAGCATAATATTAATTTAGGTACAAAGTTTGATGGTTATCAGTCAGTCAACACGATCAAAACATCAAACTTCGTTTACTAAGGCAACACTGAAAAATGGCTTCAAACACCATAATATTAAATTAGGTAAACAACTTGCACACTAGAGCCTCCGTGGCTCAGGCAGTAGCACGCTGGCCTCTCACCACTGGGCCTGTGGTTCAAATCCCGGTCACTCCATGTGCTGGACAAAGTGGAGGCAGACAGGTTTTTCTCCGATGGGGGCTTCATTCATTCCATTCCCTGACCCGGTCGGTCGACTGGAAGCAGGCTGTAGATTTTCATTTTCATTCCGCTTCTTCCTGTCACCATTTCATTCCAGCAACACTCTCCACTATCATTTCATTTAATCATTGCCCCAGGGGACTGCGACAGGCTTCGGCAGCCGGCACAGTTCATATCCTCGACGATAGATGGGGGCTTCATTCATTCCATTCCTTTGACCCGGTCGGTCGACTGGAAGCAGGCTGTGGATTTCCATTTTCAACTTGCACTCTCAACTGCCTGTTTAAGTTCTACAATACTTCCCTTTTATAATTATATTCCAGTGTATCTTGTGGAAACATCATAAACAATATTTCTCCCCCTTTTTAATTCTCATAAACAAAGATCACAGTAAGATGCGGTGGATCTTCTAACCGCCATGTGTCTTGTGGAGGAAAGCAATTAAGCACATGCGCAGGGACCAGAGAAATCACATTTTTCTTTAATCATTTAAAAATATACCGTAACATATATTTTTCGTTTGAAGACACTTTGCAAATCTACAGGCTAAGAGTATTCGTCAGAGTGCTTTATGAAGTCAATCAGTTCAGCCATTCCCTAAATCTCGCAGTAACAAAAATCACCTTAAGTGTTTAAAAAAAAAAAAAAATCTACATGTCTTCTTCTTCATCTTGAACAGTTTCCAACCACTGGACGGGTCTGTTTGGAACATAAGCCTCTCCGTCGTCTTCTGTCTTCCCACCATCTCTCCGTCACCACCTTGGTCCAGTCTTCTCCTTTCTTTCACACGCAGTCCACCACACCCTTTAGCCACTTATCTCTTGGTCTAATTCCCTCTATTTTCATTTCATGTGCCTTCCTGGGTACCTCCTCCCATCCATTCGCTTAACATGCCCATACCATTTAAGCCATGATTCCTCTATCCTGTAATCTCCCTCCTTGACTAATTCTCTGATCTTCTCATTTCTTAACCTGTCCACCTTTGTCACTCTAATACTGCTTCTCAATAATTTCATCTCACTAGCCTGTAATCTGCTTCGCTCCCTTCCTTTCATAACCCAGGTCTCTGAGACATACGTCAGGATTGGAACGAAGTACGTCCTATATATAACCCTATTGCTGTTTTGAGGAACATCCTTACTCCATACCAGGCTCATAACACTTTTTCTGAATAATTCTGCTTGCCTCCCCCGCTCATTTATTTCTCTGTCGTTTATTCCATTTTCCTGTATCACGCTTCCCAGATACTTGAAACTCTCTACTTTCCTCAATTCTTCCCCACCAATTGTTATTCCTGTTGTGACTCTCTCCTTCTTCCAGGTTGTGATCATCCACTCACTTCTGCTTAAAATGCTAAAATTCATCCCATATCCATGTACTATTTCTTCCCATACATCCAACTGTTCCTGTACTTACTCCTCCTAGTTTCCCCAGATCATCAAATCATCTGCGAACACCATTACTTTCATCCTTCTTTCACCAATCACTTCCGCCACTCTGGTCATTATATCATCCATCACTACAATGAAGAGTAGCGGTGAAAGTGCACTTCCTTGCCTCAAGTCATTCTTAGGTTCCAGCCAATCAGATCTCTCTCCTCCTACTTTCACACAGCTTATACTTCCATTGTACATTTCCCTTATCCTCCATATAGTCTGCTTTCCTACTCCTCTCTTCTCCAAAGCCTTCCAAACCTTACTTCTACGTACACAATCAAATGCTTTTTCAATGTCCAGGAAGGCCATCAGTAGATTTATTCCACATCCATAATGTTTTTCCTGCAACTGTCTTACAGCCAAAATTAGATCTACTGTGGACCTTCCTGCTCTGAAGCCATGTTGTTCTCTCATCTTTCCTTCTATTTTTGCCCAAATTCTCTTTTCCCAAACTTTCTGAAAGATCTTCGCACAATGGCTCATCAATATAATCCACCAACAATTCTTGCACTCCTTTCTGCTACCTTTCTTGAAGATTGGGACAATTATTCCATTCTTCCAGTCCTCAGGGGTCCTACTCTCTTTCCATACAGCCCTCATTACTCGATATAGCCATTGCATCCCCACCTCTTCTGCCGCTCTCAGCATCTCTACACATATCTCGTCCAGACCTGGTGCCTTCCCTCCTTTCATCTTCCGCACTGCGTCCTCCACTTCCCTCCATGTTAGGTCCTTATCTGTTCCTGGTGACTCCCCTCCTTTCATCTTCCTCACGGCATCCTCCACTTCCTTCCATGTTAAGTCCTCTTCTGTTCCCAGTTCCTCTATTTCTTCATCAGGTTCACCATTCGGGTTCAAGAGTTCTTCAAAGTACTCAATCCACATGATCTTGAGTTCATTCTTATTCCCTACTTCTCGACCACTTTTGTTCACCAATCGAACGTAGTCCGTCATATCATTCCTCTTCTTAATTTTAACCATCCCATATAGGACCTTTTTGGTACCTTCACTATCCTCCTCCATCATCCTTGTCCACTCTTCCATCCACTCTTTTCACTTCCTTCTTTTGTATTTGGTACTCTTTTCTTGCCTCTATTGTTCTATTTTGGAACCACACCCCAAAGGCTCTGTTCTTCTTCTGAACTATATCTTTTGTTTCCAGATTCCACCATCTCGTCTTGTTGATTGTCGTTCCACATACTGCTTCTGCCGCCCTTACTAGTGTCCTCTTGAATCTACCCCATTCCTCTTCTACTGTCTTCAGTTCATTTGGAATGCTTTTCTTCACTATTCTGAAGTATTCTACCCTGTTTTCTTCAACTCTCAACTTCCATACCCTTATACGTCTATCCTGGTTTTCTGTCCCTTTCTTATCCTTGGTCCCTCTCAGATTCATTACCAACAGTCGGTGGTCACTATCCAAGGCCTCTGACGGAATTACCTTGATGTCTATGATGTTTTTATTCATATCACTATCGTTCAGGATATAGTCAACTACCGACTTTCTAGTCAGGTCATTGCTATACTAGGTAATCTTGTGGCTCTCTCTTTTCCCGAACCAGGAGTTTCCCACCAGAAAGTCATTCCTTTAACAAAAATCCAACAATCTTTCACCTTCCTCGTTTTGACTGCCCCAACCCTCTGGTCCTAGCACATTTTCATACACTGTCTTTCCCTTCCAACATGCACATTTAAATCTCCCATTATGATCACATTCTTTCCTCCCACCTGTTTCTGCATTTCCTCTTCAAACTCTTGTTTCTCTTCAGCAGTGCAGCCTACCTGTGGGGCATACACTATTAGTACCTCTACAGACTTTCCTTTCAGTGATAATTTTACCTTCATCATCCTGTCACTTATTCTCACCACTTATTCTTTTAACCAATCTCTCACTACTACCCCCACTCCATTCCTCTTTCCTTCCTCATTCCCACTCCAATATAGTCTACAGCCTTTTTTCAATTATCTCCTTCCTTCTCCCTTCCACCTTGTTTCTGCCAGCCCCAAGAGATCCAACTTCCTTCTTTCCATCATATCCACCATCTTCTCCACCTTCCCAGTCAATGTTTGTACATTCAGCGTTCTGAATCGTAGTCCATGACCACAGCTAGTCGTCGTCCATTGTATCCGCCCTGTCCGAGACCCATTCCCTTCTTGAAAGCAAGTGTCTACATGTCTACATGTATCTGGCAAAATTCTAAGGGACAAATCCAATTCACCTCAAACTACAGTACCACAAATATCTTAAATAATAATAATGTTATTGGTTTTAAGCCCCTTTTAACAACTGTGGCATTTAGAGACGCTGGGGTGCCGGATTTTTCCCAGAAGGGGATCTTTAACGTGCCAGTAAATCTACACGGCTCCATTGCATTTGCGCACCCTCAAAAATGTGCCAGTAAATCTACACGGCTCCCTCGCATTTGCGCACCCTCAAATGCAAACTGGCTGTGCCAGGATTTGATCCTTCACCCTTGGGCACAGCAAGCGAGAACGTTGCTGCTGAGCCATGCAGCCAGCCACAAATATCTTTAAAATGAAATCAATTTACACAATAAAATTTGTATACTGTATGCACATGACCTCAGCTTCGCAACTGTCACAACTTGTGATATAGTGCAAACGAATGTAAAGGGCTAAGGAATGAATATATGTAACATTTTAAAAAAATATATCAAACAACTAGGATTCAGAAGCAATTAGCAGGGAGCACAGCATTCACTATTAACCTTTACACTGCTACGCCCGAGATACCTCGGGCACGGTAGAACGTCAGGTCCTTGCTGCGCCCGAGATAGCTTGTCGGCAACTTCAGCTGAATTTCTGAAGAGGAAGTAGGTACCTTTGGAGTTTCCTTCGGTTTTCAAACTTGAGCGGCAGCAAGCTATATCTTTTAGGAATATAATGGACCATCAGTAAAAATGCAGACTGCATATTAACGCTATCTACGGTGAAATATCCGAAATAGTGCACTCAGCTCAGTGCACAACCTAGGTTGCCAGTCCCGCAGAGCACATGTGTCCAGGGTTTCTAAAAATGGCTCAAGTAGCGGACGGCGTGCGCTTTAGGAGTTCGCACTTTAGAAGCTGTGAATACTCTGGAATCGGAAGATGAGTACTCAGATATCAGTGATTTGGCTAGTGATTATAATCCTAGTGACAGTGATAGTGCTGAACCTCAACTACCAGCTCTGCAAACCAGGAAAGGAATTCGTTCCGAACCTGCGTTATTTCAATGGCGTACGGGTAGTATGTTTAGTTCTGTAATACACAGCTTTGATGACAATTCGTCGGGTATAACACCCGGTGTGATTCGAGATGAACCAACGGCTTTAGACGATTTTCAGTGCTTCTTTTCACGAGAAATTATGGAGCATATAACAGTGGAAACAAACAGGTTTTTTTTCTTTTTGCAGATGACCTCGTAGTTCTGCCCCTTAAAACAACAACAAACAGGTATTTTCTATTTGATAAGCAAACAATGCCACCATCTCCAAGTTCAAGGCTACTTTTTCGCCGTGACAATGCTTATGGCAAGAATGAAGAAACTTACAATTCTTGAATATTGGTCAACTGATCCTCTAATAATGACCCCTCAGTTCTCAGATTTCATGTCTAGAGACAGATACCTCATATTATTGCGGTTGTTACATTTCAAATGACAACAACGGTGAGCCTTTATAAAATAAAGCCTGTAATTGACCATCTCAGATACAAGTTCAAAGAAATGTTCACCCCTTTCAAAAACATTTGCATTGATGAAATTTTGATGCTCTTCAAAGGTAGGCTTTCATTCATTCAGTTTATCCCATCAAAGAGACATAGATTTGGAATAAAGACATTTGTTATCTGCGATTGTGAGACCAGATATGTGCTGGATTTTATTGTTTACACAGGGTCAACTACGGAAATAATTCCTGAACGTGAATTTGGGGTATCAGGTGCAGTTGTCTTGGCGCTAATTGATAGGTACTAGCAGAAAGGACATACACTGTGGATAGATAATTGGTATTCAAGTCCACAACTGTACGATCACCTACACAAAAATAAAACAAACACATGTGGTACCGTCAGAAGACACCGAAGGGGCATGCCGAAATTTACTAAAAAATTTGAGAAAGGTCAAATTGAATCACAAGCGACAGATAACATGATTGCCATCAGGTGGTTCGACCGTAGGAAAGTTTGTACGTTGACCACACAACAAACTGACAACATGAGACCCACAGGGAATACGGACAGACAGGTAAGACAACCTGTAGTGTAACCCCATTGTGTCACTGACTACAACAAGTATATGGGTCCTGTTGACTGTTCAGACATGATGATTAGTTCCATCAAGTGTGTGCGGAAGGCAATGAAATGGTACCGAAAGTTCTTTTTCCACCAACTGGACATCACCGTTCTAAATTCTCATGCCCTCTTCAATGTCAAAACTGGACAGAATATATCTCTAGCAGATTTCCAGCTACATCTTATAAGGGAACTCATCCAGAAGTACCATGTTTCTTGACAAACTAGTACAAGAGGTCGTTCTACATCTGGTGACAAACCACTCAGACTGATGGAGAGACATTTCCCATCCCCTGTATAACCTACTCCAAAGAAGAAATTTCCTACTAGATGCTGCCATGTCTGTTCCAACACAACAACTGGCGAAAAGAAGAGGAGGGACACCCAGTACATGTGCGTCAAATGTGACGTGGCTCTCTGTGTTCACCCCTGCTTTGAAGTGTACCACAAATTAGTAAAGTTTTGAAGATGGACACATTGGAGTGTCTGCTGTAAATAATGGAACGATTTGGTGTAAATTATGAGAGTTAAAAATTTCAGTTTTGTGTTTTGTATTTGGTCAGAATTTAGCACTTGTGAAAGAGGAATATCGAACTTTTATATAGGATATAATATTTTTTACTCCAATGGACAACCCTTATTTTCTCTGTTCTTAATTTTTGTGGAATAATAACTAAATCTGAAATCTATTCCGGAATTATTTTGCCAGTTCAGATGAAATGATCTTTTTTGCTACCCAATCTGTTCAAAGTATGTCCAGCAACTACTTTGGCCATTATGGACAACCCTATTTTTAAGTTAGCTAAACTGTCTAAAATGTCTGACATTCGTAATTTTTGAAAAAGTGTTATGCAATTTGGTCAGAATTTAGCACTTGTGAAACAGGAATATCGAACTTTTTATAGGATATAATACCTTCGGCTCCAATGGACAACCCTCATTTTCTCCGTTCTTAATTTTTGTGGAAATATCTAAATCTCAAATCTATTCCGGAATTATTTTGCCAGTTCAGATGAATTTCTTATCTGCTTTGCTCACTTTTCATATATTTCATATTATTTTAGATAACATATTTTTAAAAATTTATTCAGCATGGAGGGTTTTGATAGTCACGCACAATATTAGCAGTGAAAAGGTTAAAGACCATTCGGCAAAAAACAAATCAGTGCAATGTATTGAATATTTGCCAGTTACGCCCCATCTATTGGCAGCCTGTGGAAGCTCGTCCTGGCAGGAATCTGAAGGAGAAAATTATTCTCTTTCATTCGTACAACTACACAACACTTTGCAGTTCTGTAAATTTTGCGGGAAAACTGTCATGATTGGCAGGTATGTGTTTGCATATCGCGATTTATACTACTCCCGAGTGTGCGATGGAAATAGGTCTTAAGTTTATTAGCCTATTTTCCCCAAACTAAATACCATATGAAGGAGGTCCTTCTTGTCGCTACCTTCAAGTGCAAGATTTGTGCCGTAATTTGGTTTTTAAACCCGAAAGGGCTTCTACCTATAGACATTTATCCACAATTGACGGAGATGTATGGTGAAAAATGTATGTCCGTTCAACTTGTCCGCAAATGGTATCGGGAGTTTACAGAAGGTCGAAACCGACATTCATGATGCAGAACGGAGCGGAAGACCGTTGATTTTCGATGAGACAACCCAAAAGATTTAAGGAATAGTGCTTGAAGATTGGAGGATCACTATCTGTGACCTCACCCTTCGGATTCCTGATGTTTTGCCTACCAACATTCCGGAGATCTTGAAGGACAAGTTGGGGTTTCAGAAGGTATATGCACAATGGGTCCTGCGAATGCTCATAGACATTCACAAGCAGCAACGCATTGAATGTGCCCGCCAGTTTCTTCAACAATGTGGAAACATGTAAGAGGTATTTTTGGATTCTGTGGTTACTGGCGACGAAACAAGGGTGTTCCATTTCACTCCAAAAACAAAACAACATTCTCGTGAGTGGTGCCATTCAAGTTTAAACACAGTCGGCTGGCAAAGTCATGACAACTGTGTTTTGGGATCAAAAGGGGATATTGCTCGACCCTTCGTCTCTCGTCAACCCCAGGATCTGCTGAAACAATTTTGATGGACTGCCATGCTCCACCCGCCATACAGACCGGACCTGGCACTGAGTGATTACCACGCATTTCCAAAATTAGAGAAACATTTGGGTGGACAACAATTCCACAAAAATGGGGACGTTAGAGACGATGTGAATCTCTATCTCAACTGGTTGACGGCGGACTCACTGATGTTGCAATTGTTGTTGCCAAAAGTTTCGAAAAATCCTTCTTCAGTGCAGTATCTTCGCTATCAGCAACCCTCTGTATTCGCCACTCATGTACCCTTTTCTTCCAGGCAGCCTTTAATAGCTTGAAAGCCCCTACATCCATGGGTTGAAGTTTGTGTGTGGCATTAGGTAGGAAAGCGACCAAAACAATTCCATGATCCTCACAAAATTTACTAGTATGTATGGTCAAGTGTGAGGAGTGCCCGTCTATGAATAGAATGACAGGGAAAGGAATCTCTTTCTCAACCAACCAAGGATGAGAAATTAATGTTAATGAGAAATTTGTAAAACGCTTCCACCGTCATCCACCCATTTGGCGATTTGCCAATGCCCCAGTGTGCTGGCATTGCGGCAATGATGTCTTGCGGCAGACGTTCATACTTGAACACTACAAGGGAAAGAAAAAAAATATCGCCATGGGCATTGCCTGTTACAAGTACCGTTGAGCATTCTTTCTCATCTGAATTCACTTGCTGATATATTGTTTTGTCACCCCTGTTCGCCAGCACTTTGTCATCTTTCGGATTGAGAAAGATAGCCGTCTCCTCTGCGTTGTACAGTCGCCGAGGGTCTGACAAAATAGACTGGAAGTCGTTTTCCAACAAATAGCTGTAGACTTCTGAAAACCAGGTTTTAATTTGACGTTCTGTAATTGCAGCACGGCTTACTGAGGGGTTCGTAAAGATTGACCTGGATTTCTTTTTAGGAAAGATTCACACCATTTCCTTCCTGGCCGCCCATCATTGAAAGGAAAGTCTCTCTTCAATTCTTGTGTGAGGCACTGGACGCTATTTTGAAAATGATCCTTTGTTACCGGGAACCCCGCTTTTCCTAGTGAGATTACCCATTGAACTAGCACAGCCTCTTCTCCCTTTGTTAAAAAGGAACTTGTCCCCATCTCCCTCTCTCTAGGAGATTTTCCTTTAATTTTGTCCGAGAGGGTGTTTCTCGGAACACCATTCCTCTCTGCGGACTTTTTAATACTCATGCCGACCTCCACAACGGCCTTAATAGCAGCTTCCATTTGCTGAATATCATAATTCAGAACTGTGCGTTTCGACATATTGCCTGAAAGCAAAGATTTAGTCTTTGAATAATATAATATTTTTCATCTCAATAAAAAATTCAAAAAATTCTCTGTAGCATGCCTAGCCAAAAATAACTCTAGGCCTATTGAGTTGCGGCCGTCAAGAAGAGACACCTACGTAATAATAACAATACACTGTAAATGTTTATTGGTTGTGAACCGTTAACACAAACTTTAACATTATCGTGCACTAGTGTTCGTCACGAATGTGCTCTAAAGATCGTCAGCTATGACGACTACTGGATACGATGATCAAATGATAATTTAATTAATACAGGGTGCTTCAGAGCTACATTATAAGTATATTGCCACTGTTAGTTAGGTCTTACAAGGAGAAATGACAGTGTGCCAGTTTTCATCACAAATGACGAGCATTGGTAAAGTGCGTTTTTTTTAATCCAGTGTTCGTCACCGGCATTTCTAACAAAACTAGGCACATGAGCACGAAATAACAAATCACATACGTTACAGAAACAATTACCAACTATATCACGCACTTGTAACGTTATAAAATGCCAGAACATAACACGGATGCACATAATTAAATCACTTACCAGCTTAGCACATGTGAGAACGATATGCCGCGTCAAGACTGTTCAACTCACGGGAGATGTTTGACACTGGGAATCACCTATTACATCACACGCATGATATCACAAAGTTGCTCCTTATCGGCAACGAAGGTATGACGCATCTCGTACGACTTTGTGCGTTGAGAAAGACCCGTAGGCATGCTTATTTTTTGTACTTATACACGAGAGTGAAGACGACTGGCTCAGTGACGAAAACCGGTAGAGTTACCTTACTGGGATTTGAACCGGGTGAGTTTGCCGTGGTCGTTACGGCATGACTGCTGGCAGTCGCTCACATCCATGAGGCGAGGAGGTTCGAATCCCCCTGCCTACCACCTTGAAGATGGTCTTTTGTGGTTTCCCATTTTCCTTCCAGGCAAATGCCACCTTTCCTCCCCAACGGTACTTGTAGCTCACCCATTGGGTGTCCGTCTCGAAGCAGCTACAAACCTGGCGAGCCGAACATGTCCTCGAACACTCCCGGCACTAAAAGCAGTACGCTAAAAAAAAACTGGGATTTGAAAATAAACATTACCGTCTCTATGTAAAAAAAAATAGGGAACCCTATTTTATGATCCGCCTTCATATAATTTGTAAAAAGTAACCAATAACATTATGTACCTGCAGGTGTAGGATATATCAAACATTCACAACTGTATGCCAGATTTCACCTTCAGCAGATACTTCAGTGACGAGTTAGGTGTACTCATGTATAGGATTTGACATGTGTGCCATCTACAATTTATAAAATATAAGAATTATATTTCTGTCCCTGTAAGTTTATACTGTAGTAACTGAGTGGTCCACTATAGCAAAGTTCACAGATATCAGACCATTCTTGGATGAGTTCATTAAGTAGTGGTTCATTAAACAAAGTCTCACTTCAATTCCTTGATTAAGATACCAGAAATAAAATATGTTTTTAAAAATTTGCAAAGTCGTCATCCAGAAATTTTCAAAAACAATTGAATTTGAATGAGGGTTTACAATTTAAACAGTTTCCACCTAGTCAATATCATTAGACTGAAGTAGTGGTCCACTGTAGCAAGTTTCACAGATATCAGATCATTCTTTGATGAGTTTATTTAGTAGTGGTTCATTATACAAAGTCTCACTTGAATTACTTGATTGTTGTTGTTTGAGTCTTCAGTCTTTTGACTGATTTGATGCAGCTTTCCATGTCTCCCTGTCCTGAGCTAATCATTTCATCTCTACATAGCTAACACACCCTACATCCGAGGCAATCTGTTTGACAAATTCTAATCTTGGTCTACCCCTACAGTTCTTGTCCTCAACCCTTCCTTCCATAACTAAGCTTGCTATTCCTGAATGTCTTAATATGTGTCCTGCCAACCTATCTATTATCTTCATTAGCAGTCGCCAGAAACATCTCTCCTCTCCCATTCGTCTTAATACCTCTTCATTTGCTACCCTATCTACCCATCTGACCTTCATCATTCTTCAGTAACACCACATTTCAAATGCTTCAATTCTCCTTTTTTCTGCTGCACCAATAGTCCAAGTTTCACTCCCATATAGTGCCACAATCCAAAGGCTTTCAAAAATTACTTGCTAATACCTAAATCTAAATTCAATGTCAACAGATTCCTTTTCTGTAGAAATCCTTTCCATGCGTGAGCCAACCTACTTTTTTCCTCTTTGGTTAGTCCATCACTGGTTATTTTGCTTCCTAAGTAACAGAAGTCTCCTACTTCCTTTAGATTTTCACCTGCCAATTTGATGTCCATAGAGGTATCTTGCTTATTTCGGCTGCATTCCAATATTTTAGTTTTACATTTATTAATTTTCATCATGAATTCTTTTCTGAAGACGGAGTCCATTCCATTCAAAAACTCATTCAAATCCTCTGGCGTGTCAGCCAAGAAGATGATGTCATCAGCAAATCTTACAGTTGAAATTTTTTCTCCTTGAATCTTCACTCCCACTTTAAATTTTTCTCCAATTTCCTTCATTGCTTGTTCAATGTAAAGATTGAAAAGTATGGGTGATAAGTTGCAGCCTTGCCTTTCACCTTTCTGAATATCAGCTTCTCTCTCATGTCCTTCAGCTCGAATGACTGCTGTCTGGTTCCTGTATAGATTGTAGATCACCCTCCTATCCCTGTACATTATTCCAATCGTTTTCAAAATGTCAAACAATTTAGCCCAATCAACGTTATCAAAGTCTTTTCTAAGTTTACAAATGTCATGAACGTTCTCTTATCTTTCCTTATTCTACCTTCCAAAATCAGCCTAAGACTTAGTACAGCTTCCCTTGTTCCTATATTTCTCCTGATACCAAACTGGTCTTTACCCAACTCTGTTTCTATCTGGCTTTCCATCCTCTTTTAAATTATTCTAGACAGGATCTTTGAAGCGCGAGTAATCAAGCTGATTGTAGGGTAATCTTCATCTGTCAGCTCCTACTTTCTTTGGTATAGGGATGATAACATTCTTCTTCACCTGTCTCATAAATCTTACACACCAAGTGAATTAACAGGACCAGACCATCATCACCTATGCAGCAAAGCAATTCAATCAGTATATCATCTATGCCTAGTGCTTTGTTGCAGGTTAAGTCTTCCAATGCTCTGTCAAATTCTGATTTCAATATTAAATCTCCTTTCACATCCACATCAATTTCCTCTTCCCTTTCCATTACACGATTTTCAATCTCCTTTCCCTTATACAAATACTCGGTGTAAGCTTTCCATCTCTCAACCTGTTCTTCCGTATCTGTTCGAGGCTTTCCATCTGTGTCCTTAATATTACAGCACTTGGTCTTCTTTTCCCCAAAAGTATTCTCAATCCTTCGATAAGCTGCATCTACTTTTCCTCATTTCAAACCATTTTCTATACCTGCACTTTTCTCTTTCAACCATTCTTCTTTCCCCCTTTTCATCTCTTACTTCCTTGTGTTTCAACCTTTCATCCATTAAGTCTAATATATCCTGAGAGATCCACGGTTTTCTACCTATTCTTTCTTTCCTACCAATGCTTTCTTCTGCGGATTTTGTTATTTCATTTTTCAAAAGTGCCCATTCGTCTGCAATTGAAGTTTACTTAGGGTCTTTCATTAGTCCTTCCCTTATACTCTTCTTGAATCTTTCGTTTACATCCTTCTCTTTCAGTCTCTCTATTGCCCACCTTTTTGGCTTTGGACTTTTCTTCAGTTTCTTCAACTTTAATCTCCATTTCATAACAACCAGATTGTGGTCAGAGTTTAAGTCAGCACCGGGATATGTTTTGCAATCCAAAATCTGGTTTCAAAATATCTGCTTGACCATAATGAAGTCGATTTGGTAGCGCCCTGTATCTCCTTGTCTCATCCATGTGTATATTCTTCTATTGTGGTTATTGAATAGGGTGTTAGCTATGAGCAACTCATGCTCGGTGCAGAATTCAATCAGCCTGCTTCCTCGATCATTCCTTTCGCCTAATTCGAAATCTCCTACTATCTTCCCTTCTCTTCCTTTTCCTACCACAGCATTCCAATTGCCTAGTAATTTGACATTTTCATCAGCCTTGACATATCTCAGAATTTCATCTATTTCTTCGTACAGCTTTTCAACATCCTCATCATCAGCTTGACTGGTAGGCATATCGACTTGTACCACTGTGGTGCATGTAGGTTTTGTGTTGATTTTGGCTACAATAATCCGTTCACTATATTGCTCATAATATTCCACCTGCTGTCCAAGTTTCCTTCTTAATATAGGACCTACCCCCACATAGCTGTTGTTTGATTTAGTGCTAATGACCCCATAGTCTCCTGACCAAAAGTCTTGTTATTCCTGCCACCGCATTTCACTAATCCCAACCAAATCCAACCTCAACCTATCCATTTCCCTTTCTAAGTTTTCTAACCTTCCACTGCCTAGAAGACTTCTAACATTCCACGCTCCAATCCGTAGAATATCAGATTTCCTCTTTGTCACTTTTGTGATGTTAACACCCTCTCGAGTATTACCCCCCGGAGATCCGAACGGGGGACTAATTTACCTCCGGATTGGAATTTTACAAGAGAGGAGGCCTTCATCACATGTAAATATGCATAGAGAGGTGCATATCCTCGGGAATAGCATTACGGTTGTAGTTTCCCGTTGCTTTCAGCTGTGCAGCAGAACGTTGTGTAGCCATTAGTTGGCTAATGTTATCAATATAATAACCGTCTATGAAAATGAAAATCCACAGCCTGCTTCCAGTCTCCGACCGGGTCAGGAATGGAATGAATGAAGCCCCCATCTAGCGGCGAGGATATGAACTGTGCCGGCTGCCGAGGCCTGACGCACTCCCCTGGGGCAAATAACCGTCTATAAGACAAGTAAATAATTGATTTATTCTGAATGGCTGCTACTCCCTTTCAGAATAAAGTAATAGACCAATTCTACTAACAAAAAATAGGCTACTAACCTTCTACTAACAACTAAATACTAAAATTCTAACTGAAAAAAATACTAAAGTTCTACCAACAACAAAATACAGGGCACCCGAGAATGTTCTCCGCAGTAGCTACGTGCAGCTGCGAGCGGTTGCGTCATGAGTTTAGTTGCCAGCACTGTGTCCTTGAAAGGGGGACTCCCCCGTGTAGGCTGTAGACTGTCGAATCGTCAGTGTGTATTGCGATAACGGAGCGTATATGTCTTCAGTGTGTATTGCGATAAGCGAGCGTTCAGATAGATTATTGGAAGAATGCAACAGTATGCTGGCGGTAATGTTTACTACTGAAGAGAGAGTTTTTTGATGAAATACGTTTTTCGCGAAGGCGACCGGTTTACAGAAAATGTAAAATTAAGATTTCATGCGCGGTGTCCCAATTCAAAGTGTCCAAACCGTGATACCGTGCGGAATTTGATAAGTAAATTTCATGTGACTGGCTCAGTTCACGATGTACCGGGAACAGGCAGGCCTACCCTTTTAACAGACGAAAAACTTGATGAAATCTCCGATATAATGCTGCGTAGTCCAAGTAAATCAACACGAAAATTAGCTCAACACACAGAATTCTCGAAGTCCGTGTGTTGATGTCTGTCTTCGATCACAAGGACAACAATTCCAGCATCTGTTATGAATGGCTGTGGTGAGTACGAAGTTTACAGTTTGTTATGATGCAAGCGAACTACTGTAGCTAGCTCTTGCAGACGCATGTAGGCACTGCGGAGAACATTCCCGGACTCACTGTACTACAACTAAAACAGTCTTGTCACCAGGCACACTCACATGGGCCCTCACACATTACAGTCTAATGAAACAATGAACTGCACTCACCGGCATAAAAAGCGAAACACTACGAATTTCAGACAAAACTCAATGTTGGACCGCATACCTTGTATTAATCAAATATTATGACATTACAACAACATGGCAATGAATCATAAGTTAATGACCCTAATTAGCACAATAATTGATAGACATAACAATTACAATAGGGCAGAAACGCGAATTTGGAAATGTTGAAACCTGGAATCCATCGTACTGTCCTCCAATCTGTTACACTGTATGATTACGAAATATTACTCTATGACTTAGTCCGTTTGTACACTTGTTTGCACCACATTTCTATTGCCTCAATAACGGGTATTACCACCTCTAGCCACAGTTACAACTGTGATACGATCAGGCATGCTCAGGACGCAATCTCGAATGTTCTCTTGTGGTATGAGCTCCCATTCTTCGAGTGCAGCTCGAAGTTGAGCTAATGGTTCAGGAGAACGACTCCTAGCACATCTCCCAAGCATATTCCAGACATGCTCCATCGGGTTTAGCTCGGGAACAAGCAGGCCACACCATGCGCTCAATTCCGACTTCATCCAGGTACTCACGTACACAGACGGCAACGTGTGGGCGAGTGTTATCATGCATCACGATAAAGTTCTCTCCAATGACAGGTGAAAAAGGCACGATGTTATGTACTAAAATCTCCTTGATGTACCGGTGGGCTGTCAGGCTCCCATTGTCAACGAACACAAGCTCCGTGCGCATATCCATGGTAATCCTGGCCCAGATCATCAAGAGCCTCCATTGAACGGTGTCCTTGCGAAGGTACAGGGTGAATAACGTACCCCGGGCCTTCTCCATACTCTCTTCCTCCCATCTGGTGCTCTCAAACAGAATCGGGATTCATCCATAAACATCATTGAACTCCACTGCTCCACAGTCCAGTTTCGATGGGCATTGGCGAATTGCATCCGAGCGGCACAGTGCTCACGTTTAAGGAGAGGTCCTGTGGCGGGCCTCTTGGACTGTAAATCCACTTCATACAACCTCCTTCTTACTGTCCTTTCACCAATGTTCGTGCCCCGTACTTGCTGCAAGTGATTTCTGGCCTCCACAGCTGTTGTGGGTCGATCATGAAGAACTTGCATTGTGAGAAAGCGATCATCGCGCTCAGTAGTGCTTCTCCTACGACCAGAACTGGGCCTCCTGGAGTAGATATTGTCCTCTCTGTACCTTTTAACAGTACTGTACACGTTAGAACAAGACGTGCCTATAATGTTTGCCACATAGCGTATATTGCGCCCATCCTCCACTAATGCCACTGTCCTTGCTTCATTTTCAGGAGAAAGAGCCTTTATGGTCCGAGTTAGGAGCGAGAATAACTATTGTAGACTAGCCGTAATTTCCACAAAAATACGCGGCACGAGAATTCACAGCAATAAACCTTAAGACAGCCGTCAGTGGTTATTCTTGTCCAAAGACGGGAAACAATAATATTGGTGCTGTGATTGTCACGATCAACAATGTTTATTAAGTATCGCGCTGAAACTTCTCAAATGGGCTTAATTAACTCACGATATATTACCATACCACTGCAATGTCACAATATTCAATTTGTACCAGGTTTGAAGTGGTCCAACATAGAGTTTTGTCTGAAATTCGCCGTGTTTCGCTTTTTATGCCGGTGAGTGTATATCTAATAAACAATGTAACCGTCACCAGGCACACTCACACGGGCCCTCACACACCACAGTCTAATGAAACAATGAACTAGCACTAATAAACAATGCAACTGTCACCAGGCACACTCACATGGACCATCACACACCACAGTCTAATGAAACAATGAACTAGCACTAATAAACAATGTAACTATCACCAGGCACACTTGATTAAGATACCAGAAATAAAGTATTCTTTTAAAAATTTGCATTTAATGGTATTGACTAGGCGGCAACTGTTTCAATTGCAAACCCTCAAATATACAGTGTCAATACAAATCCAAAATGAATCACTGCATTCCTATATATATTGAATTTGTTGCTGTTGTAGATCCTGGTCATGTAGCCCCTTGTACTTGGATGTGAGTAGAATTTGTCTGATAACCTGTGTCACAGAGATGTTTGTATTAGCGTGTGTATTTGAAATTAAGGTGGGAGCGGCCGTGGCCTCAAATTAGGTTCCATACCGGCATTTGCCTGGAATATATTCGTGGAAACCACAGATAACGACTTCTAGGATGGCTGAGGTAGGAATTGAACCCGCCTCCCCTCAGTTTTGCCTCAAGATTGAGTGTACCCCGCTCCAGACCTCAGACAAGAATTACATTTCTTGGCAGAGCTGGGAATCGAAACCGGGCCTCTGCTGTGACAGCCAAGAATGCTAGCCACAACGCAACTAGGCGGACACAATCGAATTTACATTGGGCACCAAAATATTAAACTGTAAATAATGATTACCTCTGCCAAATTTCACAGCGCTTGTAAATGCTTAAATCTCCAGAAAAGCCCATTTAATTATTTGAAAATGGCTGCCATCCTGACTTTCTGTGTATACTTTCGGAAGTAAAGCTTGTGAACTTAACTTTATAAACTTCTATCACCATACAAAATATCAGGTTGACTGGTGCAATAGTTTTGGAGATATTAAGTACCAGAGAAATATTTTGCACGTCCCCCATATTGGATAAGTGACGCTTATTGAAATTCGAAAGGCATAGCCGGGGCCAGATGGGAAAGGAAGTTCTTACCAAGTATCAATCAAATATTCCCAGCCAATTAAAGTTTGTTAGGGACACACACGAACAAAAGTTGATCTCTCAAGCATGTATTCTATATGCTAAAAATAGGCTAATAAACTTAGGACCTATTTGCATAACATGCTCGAGAGTAGTATGAATTGTGATATGTAAACACACACCTGCCAAATTTGACAGTTCTTCTGTAAAATTTACAGAGGGCGTGTTCTACAATTGGAGGGATGAACTACAATTTTTTCTCCTCAGATTCGTGCCAGGACAAGCTTCCACAGGCTTCACATTAAAAAAGGGCTGTATATAATGACATCAATTTTACCATATCGTTGGTAGATCCTTGTTGACTTACAATTATTTTACAAGGTTAGACCTAATCTATTGTTGGTGAAAATTCAATCTTTGTAGATAATAATCACCTTGTGATCTTTAGCAATCATCTTGTTAAACAAAATTGTGTGAACATTATTCTCTTTGTAAGCATGAAGTATCATCTTAAAATACAAATGTAAGAAAAATTCAATTCGAAAATTTTTGTATGCATGAGTATCTTGGTGTTAAAGTATTAAAAAACATAATAAAATTATGAAATTGTATTAAAATCTAACTACCGAAATAAATACAGTACAAAGTCGACATAGCTTTCAATATTTGGAGTTAAAATTTAGTCTATTTCCTCCCTCCCCCTATTTGTTTTTCCTTTGAGGTAGATGTTTATTGTAAATTATGTTGCAGTAGGCTGTGGTAAAATTGACTGAGATGTTATGTTTCTTAATGAATAAAATGGGTGGAACTAACGAAAATGCACGTATATGTTCGTGTTAATTAGGATCCTTCAGGTTGTCAAATGGCGAGCAATTAGGCAGTCCTTTTTCACCCTTCTGGCCATCTCTACGAAAGATAATTAATGTTATTGGATTTATGTCCCTTTTTATTACTGAGGCTTTTAGAGATGCCGGGGCACCGGAAGTTTGCCCCAAAGGGGATGTTTAATGTGCCAACAAATCTACTGACAGCTCACTCACCCTCAAATGCCAAATGACTGTGCCAGGATTCGATTGTTCAAGTTTGGGTACAGCAGGCGAGAACGTTACTAGTGTGCCACACAGCCAATCTCTACGAAGATAAACATAAATTAAGCTATGGGGGAGGAAATGATGCAACAGAACAAAAAAATTAAAATGTATGCGAGATAAAAGACATATATACAACACCTGAATGAGATAAGTAGCTTGACTGCTTGCTAGGCTGTTATAACAGCCAGTGCAGCACTCGCTTATATGTTATGGAACCTACGGTAAAGGGGAAAGAGGGGCAAGCAGAAGGGAAGAGGTCATATGGGGAGGAGTAGGAAGTTACAATTGTAGCATGGGTAGGTTTCTTATTGAGGGGACGCACAAAATAATTTGCAAGTTCATCATCTTACATGTGGATACTTCTCAAGGGTTTGATCCAGACCGTCTCCTGCTCTTTCATTTGATCAAGACAGGTCACTATCATGAAGACATGAACCATGAGAAATTCTGTAACTGTTTAAGGATTCACTCCTTTCTAATCTGCATAAACCGACAACAGTTATGGACAATGCACCCTACCACTCTATCATTGTAGACAAAGCACCGACACATGCCTCAAGAAAGGAGAACAGGAATGCATGACTTTCGCGCCAGAGAACTCATCTCTATACACAGACCTCGATTTCCAATGTACCGGTATATTGTTGAAATTGCGAAAGAGGAAGGTCACTGTGACCTTAGATTGCCCCCTCATCACTGCCATTTTAATGTCTGGGCAACAATAATATGTGGCAAGAGAAAACTGCACCTTCACTATGCTGAAGACTGGGGAAAAGCTATGGAACATATCAGGAAGCTAACAGCTGATGCCTAGAAGTACAAGGGCATTATAGAAGAAGCGATTGACAGTTTAGTGATACCTGTTGGCCCTTCCAGTGACAGTTCCCAGAGTAACAGTGAAGGTGATAGTAACAATGACACAGCCAGCAATATTAGTGGCATGGGACCTCTCTTACTATAATACCTGTATAGCTTTTGTTTTCTAATTTGAAACAAATAAAACTTACTTGAATATTTTGTATGCAATATAGGAGTATCCATATTTCAAGCCTGAAGCAGTAGAATACCACTGAAAATATGAAATACTATCATAAGTTATCCAACTTTTTAGCATTTTCTTGAAGCTATAAAAATAAGCACAAGAGGAGATATTATGCGCTCTACAACTCCAGCAACACTTCTATTTTCTAAATAATGTTGTACATTATCACTGAAATGTAAAATTTTGAAGCCATTCTTTCAGTGTTGCCTATACAAACTGTCAGTTGTGATTCTTCAGTCAGTCAACACAAATTTGCCTGGGCAGGATACAATGTATATAATATATGAATAATAAGTAATATTGAAAAACACTGGGAGTATGGAAAAGACATGATAACTACCATTGACTTAGAAAAGCCATATGACAGTGTCCCTAGTGACTGAGTTTGGGAAAGACTAATACAAAAAGGTATTGAAGAAGAAATAATACAAATGATAAAAGTGATGTGTCACAGTAATTGTAAATCAGTTATTGTTGTTTTAAGGGGTGGAACTACAAGATCATCTGCCCCTGAACAGTAATTGTTGAAGACTCAAGTAGATAAAACAGGATGGTTTGAAATTGTACATGGGAGTGTACTCTCACCATTGCTATTTATACTGGTGGTGGATGATATACCAAATGCAACAAAGGAAGTGTACACAGGTACAAGAATGAACATAATCAATCCTCTTTGCTGATGATGTTCTGATTTGGGGAGAGAATGAGAATGTGGTCCGAGAATAGCTAGATGTACTGAAAGAAAATATTCAGAAATGGGAAATGAAAATCAGTGTAGTGAAAAGTAAGACAATGGTAATGACAAGAGGAAAGAAAGAAGGAAAAGGGATTATTGGAATTGGAGATGTAGATCTGGAAGTAGTAGAGAACTTCAAATATTTAGGAAGTGAATTGATAGAAAGTGCAGGATTGTATTTGGAGAACAACAAGAGAATACAATGTGGGACTGTTTTCTATCATCAGGCTCAGAGTTTAATTTGGGATAAAGACATACCGCTGAAGGCTAAAGAAGTGATGTACAAGACCTATTGCTTACCAATAATGGCGTATGGAGCAGAAACCTGGCTCGATGACGAGGAGAGAGGAAAGTAGAATACAGGCAGCTGAAATGAAATACCTGAGGAGTATGGTACAGAAGATTAGGAGAGATAGAGTGAGAAATGAAGACATTAAAAATAAAATGAATGTACAGAGGCTGAATGAATGATAAGCTGGAGCAAAACAGATTGAGATGGTATGGACATGTTAAAAGGATGAATGATGAAAGAATGCCAAAACAAGTGATGCAGAGATGGATGACTGGAAAGAGAGGACAAGGAAGACATACGGTGGATTGGTTTGGTGAAAGAGAGTGTGAGAGAACGAAACCTGGAGTGGAGTTCAGTGGTTGAGGAAGGATGGTAAACAGAGAGTAAAATGGAGGGGTGTCATATTTGCTCCGACCCAGCTTAGGCTGGAAAACGGAAATTGATGATGAAGCATAAGTAAATAATACTTCCGAAAGAAAAAAATTGCATGTATCAGTTTATAAATAATAAAATTGTTCCACTTCTCAATACAAATTTACTTAAGAACTTATGTTCTTATCTAATGGTACATGTTTCGGTTTTTCAAACCTTCTTCAGCCTGGTGCAATCTCAAATTTCGTACTGTACCCGAATCTAGTAGAACCTGCCAGAATCCGCAGGTGGATTGCAGCAACTTGTAGTACCCGGCTAGAAGAACTACTAAGAAACTACTGACAGATAACACTGATGGGATACACTTACCACTAATGTGCTATAGGATTACTCTATCCAGATAATGTGCACATATCTATAAACGGAGAGTGAGAAACTTGCGATTCTCGGGGTGTAACGGGAAAAAGGTGTGGGTGTTGAGTTCTATTCTACCTCTATTCGCGAACTCAAGCGACGGTGCTGCCGTTATCTGGAACTAGCGTAAGGGTGATGGAATCATTAACAAACAGATGCTATAACATGCGATTTGAGTTGATGGGTGTGCTCTCCTCTCGATTTTTCAGTTATTTTCATAATAATTGAGGCTAAAAGATGAGTAATATAATTGCTCAGTTCCACTGTGCTCTTCAAATTCAACAATTGCCATATCAATGCATTACTTCCACAAAAAGAAAGCTTTTCTGATGGAATGGAGTGGATTACTTCGCGTCGCCAAGTCGATTTCGAAGTATATGATCGTATGTGGCTGGCATTTTACAAAGGAGAATTATATATTAATAAATACTAATGAATTCTTACAATAACCAGTACCCTATATTCTCCCCTGCACTACGAACTAGGCGACTAAAGCAGGGTAGATTTGACAGCTGTTCTTCCCATGTGGCACAAATTACTTTCGCTTTATCATAGGCCTACATGTGGTTGTCTTTCTTTAACTTGCCCCACTGCTGCTTCAAATCTGTGAAGCTCAGGTCTTTTAAGTTTATAATCAGGTGCCTATTAAATTTTTTTTTAAATCTTTATAGTCAACTTGTAGGCTACAGTCGTTGATTTATCGATTTCAACAGTATTAGGCTATCTCTTCCAAATTTAAATGTACGGTATCTACTTACTGAAGTATGTAAAGCAATGTACCGACTACACGCTTACCGGCATAACATATTTCTGAACAAATTATTCTTTTCTCGGCAACTGGTGACCGAATTTCATTCTGAATCTGATGAGGTACTCCTTACAAATTACTCGTTTGTAAGCGTAAAGCTTCAAATCTCATAAAATCTTTTGTTTCTAGCACTTTCCCGCACATAATTAAGTGCTTGGAATCTAAAAATGCCTGCCCCTCAACAAGAGCCCGCCTAGAATTGCCAACAACATTCAAGTCTATCACCTTTGAGTCCACCATTTTGTCGCGACTGACCTGCAACCTATATTTGATTGAGTTTGCGAATAGCAAACTACAATTACTTAATTAACTGCAAAAGATAACTCAATATTCTATAAAAATATCAGACATTCTTAATGACGTGTCTGCTTGATTTATTAATAAAGACATAATTACATTTAATTTAAAACTCGGGCAAAAAAAATAATTATAAATTAAAATAAAATAGGTCTCCTAATCATTCCTATTTGAGTTGAACTAAATTCAAAAGAAAATTTAAAATATGCTCCTGGAATGAAAATATAATGCCCTAGATTTAAGGAGTGAAAAGAAAATATTTTAAATTAAACGATTTCCAAAATAAATTAGCCATGGCCTTTTGCTATTACAACCTTCAAACTTTACTCTATACAAACCTCCTTGTTCCTAGTTAATCCCTAGTTTAGTTATTCCTATCCTAACAATTCCTATTCTAATAACTTCTATTTTAAAAGTTCAAAACATTCCTACTCCATTTAAATATTTACATGTAATAACCAAAATAAATGCTCTACAAACAACGCATTCCTTTCTTATAAGCATCACTATTTCCTTGTCATAATATTTCCTCGAAGAATAAACCATAAATGAACAACACACTGTCATTATCAATGCACAATATCAACAATAAGCTCAATAAACTGGAATACAGACTCCTCAGTTTCAAAAATCTCACAATCATCGGCTTTAACTCGAATCCGAGTATAAATCTTCTTCCTTCAGTCCAGTTTGTGGATGTGTTTACGGTGACTAAAGAGTCCAATCCTGGCATGGAACAAGCGACCACACAAGTCGCATAGTATTGCTGGAGGAGGACGTGGTTGGGCTGCTCGAAGTTTCCTAGCTTGACGCTTGGCCTCTTCATGTATGCGTCGATCCCTTTCAAACGTCTTTACAGTATCCGAGATGGTACGGCGCCAAGTTGAGCGGTTTTCAGCCAGCATGTCCCAGGTTTGTGAATCAAGACCTGTCAATTTCAGGGTCTGCTTAAATTGGTCCTTGTAGCGCCTCTTTGGACCACCATGAGGTCTGGTGCCATAGCATAACTCACCATATAGCATTTGACGAGGTAATCTCACATCATCCATCCGATGGACATGACCAATCCATCTAAATTGGTGACCTATTATGGATGATTCTATGCTGTTGATTTGAGCCTTTTCCAGAACAGCAATATTGGTAATGCGGTCTTCCCATTTAATCCTCAGGATTGATCGAAGTTTTTGTAGGTGGAAACGCTCAAGCTTCCTAAGATCACGTCGGTACAGGGTCCACGTTTCACAGCCATACAACAATGTAGAAATGACTACTGCTTTGTACACCATAAGCTTTGTACTCATGGATAGATCTTTATTCATGAAGACCCGGTGCGCTAATCGTCCATATGCTGCATGGGCTGCGCCAATTCTCTTATCCACATCCTGCTCACAGGTACAGCTCACAGAAATGGTACTGCCCAGGTACGAGAAGTGGTCAACCTGTTCTAATGGCAAATTTGAAATGGAGATATTGAACTGAGGAAGAGGTGTGCCTGGTGAAGGTTGTGCCAAGACTTTAGTCTTATTGACATTTATGGTAAGACCAAAGCGATCACATGCACTTTTGTAACAGTTAACCGACTGTTGCAGCTCTTCTGGTGTGAGAGTTGGTGACGCAGCATCATCTGCATACAACATGTTAGTAACCTTAGTAACCTGAGTTTTCCTCAAGGAGCGGAGACGAGTTAGGTTGAAAAGCCCTCCATCAAAACTATACTTGATCTCCACACCTGGGATGTTTGTGGGTGAATCATAAAGCATTGCAGCCAAGTACAGCGCAAAAAGCGTTGGAGCCAGTACACATCCTTGTTTCAGTCCATGGGTAATGGGAAATTCATCGGACATCTTATTCTGATGGCAAACCTGACCTGTCATGCCATCATGGAGAGCTTTGATTAGATCTACAAAATGCTGAGGGCAACCAAACCCCTTCAGCACTGCCCACATGGCTGGTCTTGGAACCGAATCAAATGCCTTTTCCAAGTCATAAAAGACTAAGAAGAGTGGATTCTGTTGTTCTCTACATTTTTCTTGTAGCTGTCTCACACAGAAAATCAAGTCAATTGTGCTTCTGGAAGTTCTAAATCCGCATTGTGACTCTGGGAGGATCCTCTCAGAGATAACCTTGAGGCGGTTAAGTAGAATTCTTGCAAGAATCTTCCCCACAATTGATAGCAGTGATATACCACGGTAGTTGCCACAAACACTGCGATCACCCTTTTTAAAGATAGTGACGATAGTGGCATTCTTTAGGTCTCCAGGTACCTTTCTTGATTCCCAAATTCTGAGGATAAGGATGAAAATTCTTGTTTTGAGGGAATGACCTCCGGCTTGAATTAGTTCCAGAGGGATGTTATCTGGGCCAGGTGCTTTTCTGGGTTTCAATTGGGTGAGAGCTGCACTGAATTCATGATAAGTAGGAGGTACTGCCAACCACAGTTGTTCAGGTTGTTGCGGCACATCACAGAGGAAGTCTTCAGCAGCTTCTGATGGACGATTTAGGAGATTGGAGAAGTGCTCCTTCCAGCGTTCCAAGATTTCTTGACTATCAGTAAAGGTAGTAGAATTATCAGCGCTTTTCAGTGTACCTGATGATGAGCGAGATGGTCCATATATTTCCTTGAGTACGGCATAGAAGTTCCTCAAGTCTCGAGCATCCGATAGTCTCTGCAGTTCCTGAGCCTTCTGTTGCCACCAAGTATTTTTAATCTTCCTTATCTGCGTCTGACATTTACCCTTGAGTTCCAGTAGTTTATCTCTCTTTGTGTTGGAAGTTGGGTCTTGAAGATGGGCAAGATAGGCATTCCTTTTGGCATTGATGAGAGACAGAATTTCCTCATTGTTGTCATCAAACCAGTCTTGTCTTTTCCGCACTATAAAACCAATGGTTTCCTCAGCTGACTGTGTGATAATCTTCTGTAATGTGGCCCATTCTTGCTGAATATCATTTGTTACTGGGTTTTCTGATAACTGGGTGACGATCCTGTTTCCAAAATGTTTGTACATGGATTCATCCTGAAGTTTGGATGTATTAAACTTCTTTCTTGGCAAATTTTTGATGTTCTTAGGTGGTTTAGGTCTGATGGATATCCTGAGCTTACATATAAGAAGTTTATGATCTGTCCAACAATCGTCTATATTCCTTGCTGTTCTGGTAATAAGAGTGTCCTTCTTATCACATTGCCGGGTAATGATATAATCAAGAATGTGCCAATGTTTGGAACGAGGATGCATCCACGTGGTTTTGAAGCGGTCAGGTAGCCGGAACTGCGTGTTGGTAATGAAAAGTTCGTGTTCTGCACAAAGACCAAGAAGCAACAGTCCATTGGGATTACATTTCCCAAGTCCCTGTTTGCCCATCACATTATTCCATAGCCTGTGATCTTTCCCAACTCTGGCATTGAAGTCACCGAGGAGCAAGAGTTTATCTGCAGATGGTACCTTGGAGATGATTTCACTTAGCTGATTATAGAACTGAGCCTTTACTTCATCATCAGAATCTAAGGTAGGAGCATAGGCAGAGATGAGTGTCATAAAGGAACCTCCTGAGAGTGGTATGCGGAGAGTCATGAGCCTTTCGCTGATTGCAATGGGCGTAAGTTGGTGATAATTTACCAGTTTGGTCTTCACAGCGAAGCCCACACCATGAATACGACATTCACCCTCATCCTTTCCTTTCCAGAAGATGGTATATCCTGTTCCAGATTCAGTAATCTTGCCTTCAGCAGACAGCCTAGTTTCACTGAGAGCAGCAATGTCAACGTTGAGTCTTGATAACTCATGGGTTACGAGAGCTGACCTTCTCTCAGGTCTAATGTTATTGTCAAAATCAAGCAAGGTTCTGATCTCACAATAAATCAGTGCATACTTCTACTTTCTCAAAATGCGTAACAAATCTTGCAAAATAATACCTTCCTTTTGTCAAATATGCTTATACAGCCTTCCTTCAACAATACTGTTCAATATTAGCTCAATGACTCGTTTCAAAACAATCTCTCAACAATATAATGTAATACCACTTCAGTAAATGTAAATAGCTCTCGTCGACTTATCTTTCAACTGCTTGAAATGTACAAATTATGACTGAATGTTCCAATAACATTCTCCAATACTTCTTCTTTCATTAAAATATCATGTTACATTTTATAATAAATTGTAGAAATCTGTCCATACAAGTTCATAAGATTTTCCACAATATTGAATATTTACTATACCACTCTCAATATGTTCCATGATTAATTGAATCCTAAGTCCAGATGTCCTTCATCAAATCATTTAAAATGGTAGCATCCAACGTTGCTAAAATATAAGTGATCTAGAATGCAATCAACAATCCTACTTAAAAATCGAATATTGTAAAAATCTCCAAACCGGATTAAAATACGGAAATATAGCAAAATGAAAATATTCGGTCTACGAATTCAAATTCCAAAATCACGTAACGTAGAGAAGTCAAAAATCCTATATAAAACTCAAGTTCAAAATCCTAAAATCGAAAATGTAATATGAAAATCAATTCAGAAATATGGTTGCTTCAAATAAATTCCTAAGCCAGCAAACTACAAAAATTCTACATGATGAAATTCTTTCTCTAGCTTGTGTCGACTTATAGACGTCTCGTGGAGGTTCCTCTTGCGTTGAATTCCACACACAAGGTCTCCTCTGATACCTCTGTTTCGTGGTGTTCCTGGATCAGCTTCCCTCGTATAAAATCGAACTCCAGACATCATCGTGTAGACATCCCTCACAGCATCTACTCGTCCGGGCATCGAACAGACATCATGAACTGGGATGGCCCTAATTCGGAAGTCATGAACTGGGATGGCCCTGATTCTTAAGTGGAACTGCATTGTGAACTGGGATGGCCCTAGTTGGTCTTCATCCACGCTGGTAGTAAAGTTGTAGAATATCATTCTTATAGTGGTTTCATCTTTAGTTTGCCAAGATTTCAAATGTTGTATCAAAAATAGTTGCTTTCTTCATTGAATTTGCATTAAGTTATGTCAAATATCTTCATCATCCTGCAGCTAATGCTTCCTTCATGGTATTTAGTACGCCATCATCTTCTCGCGGTAAAATATCGAAACGTCTCTCCCAATTTTACTGTGTTTATCATGGTGATATTTGTTGTACTTTTGGAATATTGAAATATATAAAACATTCCTTGTAGAGTCGTTATAATTATTTATAACAATTCTCGTGGAAAATGTTTATGTTCACTATTATCAAACAGTAGAAAATGTTTATGTTCACTATTATCAAATAGTAACTTGTCGAAAATTTTACTAATTCCTTCCAATGATACTGCAGAAATTCACTAAGTCCGTAGTTCGACTGGTGCGGTCGTCCTCTGTTTGTTCACCTGTAACGTCACCTTACTTGCCGAGAAATATATTGTATTACGTTCGCACTTGAGCCGGGCAGAGCCACACGTCTGACCCCCTCGGTTGTCACAAATACCGTAATAAGCCCATAACATTTTGTCTATCCACGCAGGGCTCTAGTTATAGTGTTGAATAAAATGTTATCACTGAAAGTTATGTCATTTAGATTTTTAATTGGGTCTTTTACAATAAATGGCGTTCGAGTAGTGACGTGGGCCGGGTAAATACCCAGTGGGAAGGTAAATATAAATTGGGTATATACCCAGTGGTCATATAAATAACCAAAATGAGGGTATTTTCATTTTTTTGAGCTTTGTACAACACTTTTTGATGTGTTGATGAAGTGTTGGACAAACAAAGACTGAAACACAGGTATTTCATGCCTTAAATTGAAATCAGGATCAATATTGATCCTTAAAAACTAAAAGAAAAGGAAAATGGACGACCGAGTATTTTGGGTATTTATATGTTTTGGCACTGTAACCTTGTCTTTAAGTGTGTTTTTTCCTTAAATTATAGTAAAATATTGGATAAAATCTTTTGGTTGTTTTGTATTTTAAAATTTTAATAAATACCAAGATATTGAGAAGGTCGAGTTTTATTACGGTACTGGAAATGAGCAACAAAGATGTGAAAGGGAAAAGCTACTTTTGTAGTAATATGAGGAGGCTATATGCATATTAATTGAAATGTGTATGCCAAAACTCAAAGGGTAATAAAATATATTCAATAAAAAGCACATTTGGGAGGGGAAAAAAAGCTTAGTAAAAGTGCTTCAAAGTTATTTTTCATTCAATTTTAAATATAAAAAAAATATTAATTTTTAAAATCATACTCTAAATAATATAAATGCATGTCAGGAAGTTTTTGTAGTATGTGGGTCCTAAATGGGTGAAGATGTATGCCAGCAAGCATATGGGTTGGCAATACTGCTTCGCTCATCCTACCTAGAATTCAAACTGACACTGTACTTCCCTCCCATTTTCTATTCTTTGTTTGATGCCTATTGTACTTAACCTAACTTTTTCAGTGTAGTGGAGTTGTTAGTTTATATCTCCCGATCTAATTCCCAATTCTCATTCTGTTTTAAGTCCCAAATCTAATAATATTTAATTTGATTAACTATCTAATGTTGTTACAATTCTAAAAAGTTAATGTAGAATAGTTTGCATACCGGTACCCTTTTTTAAGGTTCAACTTACCACGACACAGGATTTTTGATGAGAAATCTAAAATACCTGGGTATTTACCCAAATTGGGTATTTAACTGAGTATATACCCTGGGTATTTACCCCAATTTATAAATACCTGGGTATTTTACACCACTAAGTACGAGTCATTTCAACAAACTTCGTTGAACATTTGGTTGGCATTTGAGGGTGCCGTGTCAGTAGATTTACTGGCATATTGAAGATCACCTTCGGGCAAAGAATCCGCTACTCCAGCGTCTCTAAAAGCCGCAGTTGTTAAAAGGGACGTAAATCCAATAACTTTATTATCATCCTTTCTATCTGTCTTTTATTGGCATTGCTATGCATGCCAGGTATACAGTAAGTAAAACCTGAATTTTCCGCCGAATCAATACTTTACTTATAGACAATTCTATGGGTACATGTTTCGGAGACCCTACTGTCTCCTTCCTCAGCCCTGTTTTGGTACTACAAACATCGTATGACACATTCGAAATCTCCTAATAAAACAACACAAAATACACATCACAAATTACAAAGCCACAACATATTAAAAACTACGAGCTTAAAACACATTAATTAAAATTCGACATCAACCATGAATACAGCATGTAATGCTCCTCGCATTTTCAGTCATTCAATTCTTGTTAAGTTTATGTCTTTGGACACGTTAAAATACTGTTTATGCACAACCATTCATTTTGTTCACAGTGTCTTCAATCTCTAAAATGAACGTACTCAATCTATGGAGATTCTTGTGTAACGTTGGGCTATGTTAAATTGAAAGCATCTAGAATTTGCCTATTGTCAAAGGACACTTATGATTTGAGGTAGAGCATCAAATATTATGGTGTTCCCTCTCTATAATACTTAACAATATGCCGTAGTGAAGCGACTGTTGTTTATGAATAACAGTCCAATTAGATGGCTAGTATAGAATTGAGGACGGTCAATTCAGGTCTTCTAGATGATGGTAGTCGACGGTCGGCGGCATCGATTAAAAATTTTCTTTACTATTGTTTTGGTCCTGAAATGAATGAAGTACGTTTTAGAAAATTGAATGCCAAGAATCTGAATATTATCAAGTTATCTAACCGGACCAAAAATAATATAAAATAAAGACTTACGAGGAACATTATCAAGTTGACACCTCGTCTTATTCGTCATGGAAAGCTGAATAGTTCCAAATATTCTGAGGAACAAAAACATCAGAAAACGCCTTTGTTAGTACGTGTTTCCATAGTTACGGAAAAAACATTCTAATGGAAATTAAAACGGCACAGAGACTTACCGGACATATGTGACCTTGTCAATATCACAACCCTTAAAGAGGTCAACTTCAACTGAACAACGCCTGAGACATGACACAGCTGCTCGCTTGCAGTGCATCGGCCTGATGCGGTGGCGGGGAAAGGGCGACGGGGAGGGGAGGGGGTAAGAAATGAGTTTGCACAGAGAGGGGAGTGGGTGTGTAACTGGTAGAATTTGAACGAATCGGAACGTATGAGAAAATACCTACTGTGGTGGGGGTTGCGGGGGTGGTTTGAGTTGTTTATTGTTTAAGTAATCTGCTATTGTATCAAACAATTCGTTGGTTTCAAAACTGATTTCGTTTAGATTATTGCATTCATTGGATCTCTGGGAGGTATTGATATGAATGTTTTCCAAGATGTTCATGTAGCTGCCCTTAGATGCATAATGCAAGATTGTGACGTCATTGCTTATGTCGGTGAATTTATGTCCTGTTTCTTCCATATGTGTTGCCATAGCTGAGAATTTACTATGCTTAATGGCTGCAACATGTTCAGCATAACGAGTGCGTATGCTCCTACCTGTTTGTCCCGTATAATTTGATCTGCAAGAACTACATCTAAGTTCATAAACGCCCGATTTCATGTACTTATCATTGCTGTTAATTTTGTTAGAGTTGAAAAATTTATTGAAATTAGAATTATTGGTTTTGAAGGCGATGTTCATTTTATGCTTCTTAAGGATATTAGTTACTGTATATACACTTCGATCTATGTAGGTGAATGTGGCAAACGTTTTCTTTGTAAAGAAAATTTTTAATCGATGCCGCTGACCGTCAGCTACCATCATCTAGAAGCCCTGAATTGACCGTCCTCAATTCTATACTAGCCATCTAATTGGACTGTTATTCATAAACAACAGTCGCTTCACTACGGCATATTGTTAAGTATTATAGAGAGGGAACACCATAATATTTGATGCTCTACCTCAAATCATAAGTGTCCTTCGACAATAGGCAAATTCTAGATGCTTTCAATTTTACATAGCCCTACGTTACACAAGAATCTCCATAGATTGAGTACATTCATTTTAGAGATTGAAGACACTGTGAACAAAATGAATGGTTGTGCATCAACAGTATTTTAACGTGTCCAAAGACATAAACTTAACAAGAATTGAATGACTGAAAATGCGAGGAGCATTACATGCTGTATTCATGGTTGATGTCGAATTTTAATTAATGTGTTTTAAGCTCGTAGTTTTTAATATGTTGTGGCTTTGTAATTTGTGATGTGTATTTAGTGTTGTTTTATTAGGAGATTTCGAATGTGTCATACGATGTTTGTAGTACCAAAAGAGGGCTGAGGAAGGAGACAGTAGGGTCTCCGAAACATGTACCCATAGAATTGTCTATAAGAAAAGTATTGATTCGGCGGAAAATTCAGGTTTTACTTACTGTAAACACGGTCAATACGGAACCTGAAATGAGTGCTGTACCTAATATGCCAGGTATAGCTAGTACAATGTAAGTTCACTATTCCACATAGTCCCCCTTTTCATCTTACAGAACACATGATAATCGTATGGCACTGGAATGCATGGAGGATGTTGCCATAACTCCCACTTGAATCGCTGCAGCAGTTCTGACATTTGGCAGTGTTGCTTAAGATGAAATGGATCTCTGTGGACGACGATTCCGAAACAATGAGGTGAAAGCAGCTGTTTTCAGGTGGTTACATAGTGCTGGAGGTGATTTCTACGCATCCAGAATCGAAAAGTTGGTTGCCCATCCCGAGAAATGTTTACAGTCTCTTGGGGACTATGTGGAAAAGGGAACTTAACATTGCATATTGTCATAGCTGTGTTGCCTATGTGTATGTGGTTTAATAAAGGCCATAACTGGGAAGTGGAACTTGCATTTGATTCGCCACTGTACATTAAGACAGGAAATACAGTATTATTTTGAATTTTGGTCCAACCTTAAAGAAATCAGACAGTTTGGCTTACTTCACTTTTCTTGCATTAAGTGTATAAACCTCCTTTTGCAAACTTAGTAATGAATTTAAAGCATATTCACTACAACTTCTCGCACTGATGTATCACCAACACACATCAATTGTACTTAACACTTCACTTAGTTCAGGTGTTTCAAGATTCAAGTCGTTATCTCCATCACTGTCACTATCATTTGTAGCCGATATTGTTGGCATACAGTACATCAACATCAGCAATAATCTCTTCATCCCGTTGTTCCCAGTAAATTAATGGACAGAGGTTCATTTCCAGCATTACTCAGTGATATTAAATGTTGAACCAGCATTTTTTTATAATGCACTTAGAAATTTGCAATGATGCCCAAATCAAGCAGTTGTAGAACACTGACACAGTTAGGAGGGAAAAGATCCACTCAAGACGTTCTCCAGAACGATTTGAGGTGGATATGCTGTACATCGATCCATAAGAAGAAAGATCTTCTTCTGTTTCTTTATCATTTTAATGTCCAGTTTTTTCAACCACTGTTCCATTAGAAGCATAGCCATCCAAGATTTGTTCGATTCATATTCAGTAGGTATTTTCGCATCCTTAAAACACCTCGGATTCTTAGATTTTCCTATCACAAGTGGAGGAAGTTTATCAGATCCATCTACATTAGTGGCAAGAAGAACGTTCACTCGAATTTTACTTTTCTTCCCTCAATGGCATGAGTCACCTTTTTCAGCTAATATTTTATTAGGAAGGAGACTGTAGAGTTAGCCAGTCTCATCACAATTGTAGATGTTTGGAGACTGGTAATCACTTATGATACCCGGCAGAATCACTCCTTTCCATTGCTGCACCGTGAGGTCGTCAACAGCTTTTGAGTCACCGCAAATTGTTCTCCCTGTGATTTCATGATTATCTTTAAATCCTTGCAACCATCCTGATGAAGCCTTGAAATCAGCAGTAATACTCATCATTTTAGCAAAATCTATCACCTTTGCCTTCAGCATGTGGCCACTAATTGGTAGAGCTGCAGCCCACTTTTGCTGGAACTATGTGAAAAATGTTTTCTCCAAATCCACGTACCTGCCTTCTTGCTGACGACTGCACTTTGCTGATTTTGAACCCTCTTTTTAAAAACTTATCCAAAATAGAGTTTCTTTTTACTGAAGACTGTACATAGCGTGGTATAAGCAATCCCTAAGTCTGAAGCAATTTCAGTTTTTGTTTTGTGTGGATTGGCATAAACTTCTCGTATGAATTTTACTTTCTTGTGCAGTGTATAACTTTCCTTTTTGTGTTCTCCATGGCTAATCGAAAGCAACGAAATGACAAATCTACTGTTCAACAGTAAACAGCAGATACCGGCACCGTGGACATTTTACTTCTCCATTGTTCCCACAAAAGAAATTCTCATATTCAAACAAAACACAGAGTTTCACAGAGCGATATTGTTGACCCTTACTTACAGGCGGCGTAACAAACGCCAACCGAGCGAGTCCCCTTCGCTCGCTATCTCGCTCCTCCTCTAGCTGCGTCATTTTTGACCTTTGCAATGCTGCCAAAGATTAAGATACAAGCAGTCTGTGGTTTTGGCGCGGAAACAAAAGAAGAAAATTTTGATTGAATATGGGAATTTCTTTCGTAGGAACAATCGAGAGCATTCCCCACATGAGACAGAAACACTGTGTTCTGTTTCAGCACCGAAACCCAACCGCTCTACTTCCGTCTAAGCCGACAAAGAGGAAACTATGTAAATACAGTACCGTGGTTTCTATTAAAACAGCACGTGCTCATTACAATTACACAAAACTCAGATGTATTTCACTGACCCTTCGTACGTATAACAACGAATTACGTATAAATAAGGTTTAATCAACACGCTTTTAAATTACATTTTGCCGTGACCTAAAAGAAATTGCGTACAAAGTCGAATTACGCAGAACAGAGTTACGTATAAATCAGCTTCGACTGAACGAGTATTAATATTTCAATACAGAAAATAAAAATTAAAAATGACAATAGTCATAGATAGGCCTATATGTGTATTAGTCATGACCACTATTATTAGGTCAATTTTAGGATTATGTGCTTCGACCTTCAAGTAGTCATTATCAGATCCTGATCACTGGGTTGAGGTTTAAATTAATACCGTATACAGATATTATTTAACCACAATAAGCGTAATACGTTTAGTTGGCGTTTATATTAAGATTCGCAGGTTGAATCCCCGTAAATAAGGTCAGTTTGTTTTATAAGGGTTTGTCAATTTCGTATGTGTATTATGCACGTGTAGGTCCATACAATTAGTAAAACAGAATATAATAAATAAAATAAAGCATTTAAATTGTGTGTATGGTTACTTATATGTGCAGAGCAGCTGGTTGTAAAGATGTAACCCTATCGTGTGTCTATTCCCAACTGAATTGCTGCGGAGTGCATCAGTATGAATATCATTGTTCGTGGCATCTGTTAGTGGATGTTGTAACCAACGGAGACTGGAATGACTCATAAAAATGGTGTACAGTATATTATTGACTCTGGAAGTATTCCGATTACTATTGCAAGGCCATTTAACCCATCTGCCACAGAGTAGATAAAATCCACATATGCTTGCAACCGTGCTATTAGATGGAATAGGACCCGACAATACAGCCAACTTTGAGGTGTTGGTTTGTTGAGAAATAGCACATGGTGCTCAGTTTTAGTTAGTTATTGTTGCTTTAAGGGGCGGAACAGCGAGTTCATCTGCTCCCTCGATGTTATTGGTAATTGTTTAGGAGTGGTGAACCTGGATTCTACACTAACACTTGGATAATATAGGCCATTTTCATAATTGGCATACCTTATTTCATATTCTAGGAATCATTACCAATTGAAATTACTGTCCATTGTCACTACTGCACTGGAAATATGTGCTAATTTATATAAATAATTGTGTTTGTTTCTTTCTCATTCAACGACAATTGCCATGTTCGTTTGGTGCATCAGGTCTCTTCAATTGTTCAACCTCACATAATTGTTACCACCACATGGGATATAAAATTCACCTTGTAATTATGGGAAAAAGCATTAATTGGCAAACAGATGGGTCTGGATCAAGGTTTTGTGCAGGATTACTCCCACTGTCTGTGACAAACACCGGGGGCCGCTCTACCTAGCAATTATTAGTCTAGGCAAGTCCATTGGTCTAGAGAAAAACAAGTAGTTCTGTGAAGAACTAAACAGCCTATTTTCACATATCCTACTTATGTTAATTGCCTCTATCAACACACAAAATTTCAGTTTGATTGCTGTAATAGATTCGTAGATATTGAGAACCGTTTATATATTTCGGATGGTCACCATATTGGATTTTTATATATGTAGGCCATAGAGGTATGTACTATAAAATGAAGATGACTGCATAGGTGTATTATTCCAACTTCAATCTCATGATTAGGACACATACATGGTGTCCACAGAATTTTCAACGTCAATTTTCCTGACCATTTTTCAACAAAATTCCTGACTCGTGAAGTCATCATAACATCGGAAAAAAGGTTTATTGAGCAAACAAATATTTTTTTTTTTAATTTGCCGCCCAACGCTCTCCTCCTGATTCATTCAAAATAGAAAATAAAGTAAATTATAATGCAATAATACATAAATCAAAAGTACTTAATAACCTAAACTAAAGTGAATTCACACAACATAATATTTATATTTATGGAAACATGTAACATGTTTAAAACTTAAATGAAAATGAAAATCCACAGCCTGCTTCCAGTCTCCGACCGGGTCAGGAATGGAATGAATGAAACCCCGAACTAGCGGCGAGGATATGAATTGTGCCGGCTGCCGAGGCCTGACGCACTCCTCTGGGGCAATGATTAAATGAATGACAGATGAAATGAAATGATAGTGGAGAGTGTTGCTGGAATGAAATTTTGACAGGGAAAACCGGAGTACCCGGAGAAAAACCTGTCTGCCTCCGTTTTGTCCAGCACAGATCTCACATGGAGTGACCGGGATTTGAACCACGGACCCAGCGGTGAGAGGCCGGCGTGCTGCCACCTAAGCCACGGAGGCTGTGTTTAAAACTTAAATAAACTATTAAATTTATATTACAGTAACATCAAATTTTTACTTTGGTACTAACATAACCATAATACTATAAAATCCATCGTTTTTACAGTTAAAAAAACAAAACACAAAATACTGTATGGTTGATGTAAAATTCCTGACTTTCTAATACTTTTCGCCATTTTTTCACACTTTTTCCTGACCAAAAACAAAATTCCTGACTTTTCCTGACTATTCCTGCCTGTGGACACCATGCACAAGAAATAAAAACGAGATTTTAAAAATTCGCACAGCTGCCATCTTGTGTTTATGAAAACAATTGAAATAATTTATATGTCAGAAAAGTTTTATAAACATTTACCGTACCAAGTCTCGGATGGTGAAATCGCGAGAAAATACCATTTAGATATTTAAATTTTTCGTCGCCACCATGTTGGATTTGTGCTCACCAGGTTATTGAAAGTCCTATAGGTGATCTTATGTTCATAGCCTTTATCAACATACAAAATTTCAGTTTGATTGCTGGCAAAGATTAGTAGATATCGAAAACCGTCTATATACTTTGGATGGTCTCCATGTTGGAATTTTATATATGTAGGCCATAGAGATATGTACTACTGGATGACTATCTTTTTGTAGGTTCATTATTCAAACATTAACTATCATCACATGATTAGGACACAAGATATTAAAACTTAATTTTAAAATTACGCACAGCCGCCATCTTGGGCTATGTAAACAATTGAACTAAATTAGATGTCAGTGCATTACAATGTGCATAAACATTTGCTGTACCATGTTTCACTGCGCTCGGATGGTTAAATTGCAAGAAAATTCTATTTAAATATTTCAACTTTGCTTGGCCACCATGTTCGCTTTGTACATAACAGGGTTTTGAAGGTCACATAGGTGAACTTCTAGTGAAAATGAAAATCCACAGCCTGCTTCCAGTCGACCGACCGGGTCAGGGAATGGAATGAATGAAGCCCCCTTCTAGCGGCGAGGATATGAACTGTGCCGGCTGCCGTAGCCAGTCGTACTCCCCTGGGGCAATGATTAAATAAATGACAGATGAAATGATAGTGGAGAGTGTTGCTGGAATGAAATTGTGACAGAGAAAACTGGAGTACCCAGAGAAAAACCTGTCTGTCTCTGCTTTGTCCAGCACAAATATCACACAGAGTAACCGGGATTTGAACCACGGATCCAGCGGTGAGAGGCCGGCGTGCCGCCGCCTAAGACACGGAAGCTCTTGGTTAACTTCTAGTAGTTCCCCCTATCACCGTACAAAATTTCAGGGTGACATCAGTAATAGTTTCGGAGATATAGAATGCTGGTGAAATATTTTGCACAGCCACCATGTTGGAATGGCGAGATATAATAACATTTCAAGGGCACGATGGGGGTCGGACAAAATATTGCTATGACCTTATCGAGTTTCATTGAAATCGCACCAGCTGTGTAGATTTTATTAGGGGACACAAACGGACACAACGTGATCTTATAAGCCTATTGTTTTCATAAATGAAAATAGGCTAATCATTGATGAGCAGTACAATATGTGCGTGGTGACACAGCTGAATTTTTACTATAGAAGTTGTGATCTAACTGGGATGGTGGGTGGGTTATAGACAGCGGAGGAAAAGACATTTATAGCCACAGAATTTCCACAATTATTCATCATTACAAAAGGTATTTCAGCTAATTTAAATAGTCTTGTAGAAGGTTCACCACTCCTGAACTGTTAACTTTTTATGTTTATGTGCCCGATTTTATCGAATAATTCAGTTGTGTTCTTCACAGAGATGTGAATAAAGCTGAATACGTAAATAAAAAGGTAGAATTCATAAATGATAATGGGAGAAAGGAGATAGGGAAAGATCCTATAAATAAATTTCAAAACCAGATCAAAAGTGGACTAAATAAAATAGAGAACATCCTAATCGGAGAAAACTAAAATTATAGACATGAACCATAGTTACCATCGTTAAGGTCACTAGAGTACCCGAAAGAAGAGCTTGCTGAAACTCAATGATGCACAGAGACCAATAACAATCGGCGTATTTTAATGCTCATTGTGGGGCTCCTGTGTGTTCCCCAAATGCTGATTACCGGGCTCACTGCTAACTCCATCCTTCAACAATGTGGCTAGCTGTGAGACGCGGTCTACAGCTGTAACCAAGCGTAGAGTGCAGGAAGCAGCAAACGTGTGTGTGTAATATTACTATTTTATGTATATAATGTAGCTGAAAGTGCGTTTGTTGTGTCTTGAAAATTGTGTATAATATTCAGGTTACTTAGCAATGCAAAAGGAAGCTTTTAGTTTTATGTGACCATTAATCATGCGAACATGAGCCACGGGACCTCCATTTTACGTGGAATCCGAACCACAGGACATGGCATTTCACTTCTAAAATCTCACATGCATTGACTGGGAATCGAACCCAGTCCACCTGGGTGAGAGGCCAACAGCTGGACCGCTGAGCCACCATGGATGCAATGCAATGCCACCGTTTCGCTCTTAATTAGGGAGTGCCAAAACTTTACACAGTCAAACTAGGTAAGTTATTTATAATGTGTATAAATTCAGGGAAGTTATTTATTATGTGTATAAATTCATGAAAAATGAAACACATCCCGCTGGAAACATATACGCAATTCAAAAGAAAGAGGTTGAAGCAACAGGTATGTCGGAAAGGTCGGTGTGGAATATAATTCAAGGCTCAAAAAAAATTGAAAGTGGTGAGGTGGATTCATTTTCAATGCCTGGAAAGAGAAGACCAAAATCTGTCAAGAAGTGTGAATTAGACGATTTTGATAAATGTGTGGTCAAGCGTACGATTCTTAATTTCCACAATACCAAAGGGGAGAGGCCAACGCTGGAGAATATCCGTAGAAAACCGGTTGAGGATATAGATTTTAAAGGTAGTGTAGAAACATTAAGTAAGATAGTTCGAGGCCTAGGTTTCAGATGAACTAGGAATAGGTTATTAAGTAAGTTTACTACTATTTTACGAGTAGCCTAGATCATTCTTAAGCTCTTTGTTGTTTCCTGCATCTTCCACAATATAATAAGGATATAAGTTACTGTGCCCTGGCTCAGGTTATAAATACTGTGTAAGGCATTACATACACGCGCTGAGATCTCACTTGTACACCAGCCACAGTTCAGCATGCCAAGCCTCTGGGTGGGCAGACGGTCCATTTAGAACTGCTGCCAGCGAGCTACTGCAGCGAAGTGGGAGGGGCGTGGTCTGCCACAACCGAGCCCACCCGAACATGGCCAAAGATCTGCGCAGCTGTCTGCAGCAAGATCTTCTTGCGCGTATTCTACCTAAGAATCACAAGGACACTTGCCCCATTAGACCAATTGTGGATTGTAGAGGCGCACCACGCTACAAACGAAGTAAAGAGTTCTAAAAATTCTGAGGAATAGGTTAAATAGCAAGAACGACGTCTCATAAAATACACAACCAAATTCGTCAATAAAATGGGGCCTTTAAAATAAAACCGAGCATGAGAATGATTTCATTCGACATAACGAATAGGCTGTCTACACTGTTATATTTCTTTATATAATGATACGCACACATGTATTATAAGATAAGTTGATTAAGCGAGAATTATCTAGTTGCTTATACAACTCAACACAACACATCACTGAGCCAGAACAGAACTGAACAGACATGAGACACAAGAGCAACATTCAACTGTCTCTCCAACTATACAAATTCCACACTAGGTGGCGACACATATCATGACATCTCCCTTTTTTTTAACAAAATAAGTAACATTATAAAAATACAAAACAAGAATGATAATAAACATTTCAACTTAACGGGTATAAGCTTTCATATGTGAAGGCGGTTTGCTAACTCTACCAGATCTCGTAGTATAAGTTTGGTTTGAGTTAACATTTGAGTTTTGTTATACATTATTAGAACTCGGTAATTCTACATTTGGTTCAGTTAAATTTGGTAATGCATCACTCTGAACATTTTTATTACAATTGTCTTCAGTTGACGTTTTATACAAATGAACTCTGTTTCTTTCGATCTTTCTACCACCTGACATTTGAACTTCACAAGACCTTGGTCTTTCACATATTTTAGTTACAACTGCAGGTTTAACGGTTTGACTATCTGTTTTCGCAAATAAACATTTTCTGATACTGTGAACAGATGTAACTTATGACTATTCCTATCATATACATTTACTGTTCAATTTGCCATTTTCTTAATTGTTGTCTCACTACTTCATTCCTCTCACAATCATTCCTTGTCACATCAATTGGCAAAATTCCACACGTCTTAAATCCAAATAATAATTCGTTTGGTGATTTTATCTCGTTTGAGACAGGAGTGTTTCTATATTCAAATAATGCAAGAGTTGGATCTCTGCCACTGTGCTCTATCTCTGCCACTGTGCTCTATCTCCTTAAACATGTTTTTGATTGTTGCAATGTGACGTTCTACCATACCATTAGATTTAGAATAATTCGGACTCGATGTTACATGTTCAAATTTCCAGGAAGTTGCATAAATTTGCATTTTTTCATTGACAAAATGTGTTCCAATATCTGAAATCACTTTTTTTAGGAATACTGAATCTCGCAAACATTGATTTTAATTTTACTACAGTCTCTAATCCGGATAACTCTTTCACTTTTGCAACTTCTACGTACTTGCTAAAGTAATCAATAACTAGTATCCAATGACTATCACTGAATTTAAATAAATCCATTCCAAGTATCTCCCATGGAGCGCTTGGAATTTCATGTGATAACAAAGGCTGTTTTACATTTCCTCTCTTGAAACGCATACAAGATTCGCAACTATTGACAATGTTTTCAATGTGCTTATACATAAATGGCCAACACAAAATTTCTCTAGCTCAAGTTTTACACTTTTCTATACATAGATGGCAACAATGAATTCTGTTTAACATTTCCTTTCACAACTTTTTTGGCACTATTACCCTTGAAAATCAATCCTTCAATAACGGTTAACTCGTCTGCATGAGTATGATATGGTTTGATGGAGTCAGGTATTTTTTTTACTATCTGATGGCCATCCATTTTGAATGAACTGGGTTAGCATTTGCATTTCTTCGTCATTATGAGTTTCTCTTTGAAATTCTTCTTTTTTATCTGTGGAAATCGGTAATGTCTCCATCAATAAACAAACTTGTGCTTCTACATCCCTTTCGCCTTCAACCGAAGGCTCTACAAGACGAGATAATGCATCTGCCAATAACAGTTCTTTACCAGGTTTATACTTAATTTCAATATCGTATTTTTGTAATTTTAGTCTCATTCTCAATAATCCCGCTGGACATTCATTAAATGACTTTTTAAATATATATTCTAAAGGTTTGTGATCGCTTTCTACAGTTACCTTTTTGCCATATATGTACTGACTAAATCTCTCACAAGCAAAGCAAATCGTGTTTCTTTCTCTATTTGAGCATATCTTTTCTCAGTCTCTGTAAGTGACTTACTTGCGTACGCAACTGTCAAATTGTTTTGCAGAAGAACGCTCCCTAAACCATCCTTTGACACATCGACTGACAAAACTACTGGCTTGTTTACATCGAAGTACTGTAACACATGGGTTTTTATTAGAATATCTATGACCATTTTATTACCTTTCTCTACGTCATTAGTCCACATCCATGGAATGTGCTTTTTGATCAAATTTCTCAAATGTGCACTTTCTTGTGACACATTTAGAATATATTCACTGACATAAGCTAACATCCCAAGAAATGTTTCCATTTCTTTTCTGTTTTTTGGACGTTCCATGTTTGTAATAGCTTTAATTTTGCCATCATCCATACTGATACCACCTTTTCAAAAATATGATCCACATATTTCACTTTATCTTCTCCAAATTTACATTTTGATAAATTAAAAGTTACATTATAATCTTCAGCTCTCTGCAAGACTTTTTCTATTCTTTCATCATGTTCTTTCTATCTCCACCCCATACCATCATTATCTACTTTTCTGCAGGTAAAACTTTGCCTTCTGCATCATCTTTGAGTTTTATATCATATTCAAAACCTTTAATGCAACCAGTTCCTGAAAAGGCTGTTTATTACTTTTTAATGAACACATTTTCAACATTACTTTCTTTTCCACGAGTTTCTTGAATGAAGATTACCCGTTGCACAAGTTTCAATTTTTTCAATGAAGGTGAACCAACGACAGTTGGAACGTTTTTGTCTCCATCTACCACAATGAATTCCAAAATAGAAGGTCGTCTATTTCTGAACTCACATGTCAGTGACACTTTCCTAACACCTGTATTATTGGCTCCCTCCGTAAGCTTTTAAAATAGCAAAAGACTTTAAGTACACACTTTTCTCAAATTTTCATACGCAATCACATTTCGGTGTTCACCCGTATCTAATTTAACCTTGACAGTATATTGATTGTCAACTTGCATCATTTCACACCAGTCATCAACTTTTACTGTCAAAGAAATGTTTCCAATGAACAATGACTCTACTTCAATTTCATTATCACTTACATTTCCAATTGCATTTACCTTATTGACTTTACACGCATATGCGAAATGATTCAGCTTACCGCAGCTCGAGCACTTCTTACCCCAGGCCGGGAACTGGTTTTTGGGATGAAACTTCTTGCATCGATTACAGGGCTTGCGTCCATGTTGATACTGCGGCTGACTTGTCTGCTGTGCTGCCATCAGCTGGGTCGACTTGTCACTGGAACACACTCCAAGATTGTGCATTGTCTCTGGATTGTCCTGCTGCAACTTGCTGCTTTCTTCTCTGCCTTTGTTTGGTTTGTTGTTTATTCGTTGTCACCTTTAATACGTTCAACTTAGTCTCTGCGTCTATTGTTTATAGTTACGTCTGGGATAGTTTTGCGGCTTTACAAATGCTCACGCACTTTTCCAGGTCGAGATTGTCTTCACGCAGTAATTGCGTTTTAAGGACCTGGTCAAGCACTCCACAGATGACTCGATCCTTTATCAGACTGTCACGCAGGTCGCCGAAACCACACACACTGCTCAGCTTCTTTAAGTCAGTGATAAAAGACGAGAAAGTTTCATTGGACTGCTACACTCTAGTAAAGAAAATATGTCTGTCGACACTTTCATTGGGTTAGGTGTGCAAAAGTTATCGAATGCATTAATCACTTTCACGAGCACTTTCTTGTAGTCTTCGGTGAGGTTAAACGTATCATATTTGTCTAATGCTTCATCCCCAAAGACATGGAGGAGAACGGCAACCCGACGCTCCTCTGTTTTCGTATCGAGGCCCGTCGCCTTCATATATAGGTCAAAGCGTATTTTGCACTTCCGCCAATTTTCTTTGAAGTTACATTCAAAGGAGAGGGATGAGGGCGGCCGCATGCATGACTCCATTATCAAATGTTGGTCGTCCTCATTAGAGATAATATTCCCCCTTACCTCGGAATCGAAATCCTGGTTCTCCCGGTCAGATTCTAGTGTCGGTGGATGAACAGGTGGTGTGCTGGTTTGCCCAACTTCCAAACATTGATCGAATTCTAATGGCGGCAAATTTTCTTTCTCCGTGCCTGTCGCCGTGGACCTTGTTAACCTAGGCATGTCAACTACATCGTCACTGTTGTTCATAAAATAACCGACTGCGCCATGCTATATTTCTTTATATAATGATACGCACACATGTATTGTAAGATAAGTATATTAGGCGAGAATTATCTAGTTGCTTATACAACTCAACACATCACTGAGCCAGAACAGAACTGAACAGACATGAGACACAGAGCAGCATTCAACTGTCTCTCCAACTATACAGATTCCACACTAGGTGGCGGCACATATCATGACACACACAATCATAATGGTAAAAGAAGCAATAAGGGTAATAGGGAGCAATCTCAAAGAGAATAACTCAGAAAAAGAAATGGAAGAAATAGTTGAATCGCTTAGGACCCGCTCAACCAGAAAGTACTTCAAATTCAAGGAAAAATATACTAGCAATCAACACGTCTTGCTATGGCGTCACCACTCAGCGCCCTAGTTGTCAACGTGTTTATTAATAGTCTAGAATACAAATTCCTCAAAGGAAATTTTTCCCAGGGCGTCATATCTTGGGAGTAAATTCGTGGATGACGTCATTTGCATATATGACACTGTAATAACCAACAAAGATACATTACTTTAAAGAATCAACAATTTGCACCAATCCATTAAATTCACTATGGAAACGGAAAATAACCGGCGCATAAATCTCTTAAGACATAACAATCAATTGAGCAGACAATAATAATCGAATGTATTCCATATACCGAAAGAAAATGCAAAGGTCACACATTATTGATAAACGTTCAAACCACCCAAATTCACATAAATTTGCAGGCATTACATCCATGGTAATCAGGGCTGTTAGCACACCTATATCAACTGAAAACATCAATAAAGAAATTGAAACGATAAAACAACTAGCAAAAGAGAAGAATTTCTCACCCAACACAGTTGACTAGATACTAACAATTAATTGGAAGAAAATTCACCATCCCAAAGATTCAATTTCGTGAACAATAATGCATACAAAATAACAAATATCTTCAAGAAACAAGGACTTAATATTGCTATCAGAAAACAACTTGCTCAGTAAACATCTACATAGTCACAACTTAACAAAGAAAAACCTGCATTCAAAATCAGGCAATAGGCATTTGTTCACATGCCAAAATGAAGGATGTAATGTTAACCATGTCGGACAAAGTGGAAGACAGAATGGAACATGTTACAAAGAACACAGGAATACAATTAATCACAACAAACATTTGGATATATGCAACTACATGTATAACAACAACAACCATCGTTTCACTAACTAATTGCTCTCTTGCTAGCACGTAGGTGAGAAGAGACCACGTGAATTTTGACAGGCATATTGTTCTCTTGAGGAAAGTTCTTTTGACTCTTTCTACTTCTTCCAAACTTCTCTTCGTCAGATAAAGCCAAAATGTCTCCAGACCATATGATATGATTGGGGTAATTTTAAGACAAAACAGGGTGATAGCTGTGGTCAGAGATAACTGTCTCAGATTCCTTACAGTGTGAATTGCAATCTTGGCCACAGCGACTCTTTCCTTCACGGGTAGGCTATAGACATCTCCTCTTGTCTGAAGAGTGATTCCCAAGTACTTGTAGTGTGATACATTCTGTAGCGGATCATTTTTATACGTAATGAAGTCATTTGCTGATAGCCTGCCTCCTTTTCTGAATGTCACTTTCACTGTTTTATTACAGTTGAGTGTTAATTCATTGTTTTCGGCCCATGTTGGGGTTTGTCAAAAGCTGTTCGAATGCAATCTAAGTTTCGGGAAGTGAGGACCATATCGTCTGCATAAGCGTATATTTTAACATTCTTAACTGCAATTGCTCAAGGTATTTCCCTGGTGGCTATGATGAAAAGCAGTGGACTCAGGGGGTCATCCTGCAGTACTACGTTTGTTTGGTTCAACGGGTTTTGATTTGGACACTCTGTCATCTATTTCTATTTATTGTTCAACGAGATGTTTTGTACCAGACGTGTCACTTGATTTCTGGCGTAGTCAGCTGGCATTTGAGGGTGCGCAAATGCGAGGGAGCCATGTCAGTAGATTTACTGGCACGTTAAAGATCCCCTTCAGGGCAAAATTCCGGCACCCCGGCGTCTCTAAAAGCCAGAGTAGTTAAAAGGGACGTAAATCCAATATTATTATTATTCACTTGATTTCTTCCGGCGATTTCAATTTTCCTGATTAAGAGTTGCCTGTTAAAGTCAAAAGCTTTTGTATAATCTATAAAAACTGCATGGAGCATCCCTCCTGAGAGCCACCTCAATTTCGTCTTGAAGACATTTTACTGCTTGAATTGTGGATTTCCCTTTGATGATTTCCCTTGAACTTCTCTCCTACTGATAAGTTCCTGTTGAAACCCAATATACTCAACAGGCATTTATCAGTAAGAATGAAGTCCAAAGCATCTTGAATGATACCTGGCAAGAAAATAAAGAAAACTTTTAAAGCATTGGAAAACAATCTCAGAATTGACATAGATCTGGCACAAGTTCGCTGTAGAACTAGCAGAAAGCAAAACCTTAAAACACTGCACTGCATAATCCAAACTGAAAAAGTAAGATGAAAAAAAAAGAAGGCATTGATATTTTTAAAATAAATAGTAACTTATATTTAGGAACATTTTTTTAAACAAATGAACCGAGCAATATAAAACTCAATGTTACTGTTTTACCACCAAATATATCAGTCACAGAAGCAAATAATATTAATTTGCATCATCAGGAGAGAAGAATACAATCATCATATAAACCATTCACTTTAAAGAAAATGTTTGGCAGATGCTTCGATTAGAACAAATGAAGGATCGGTGTCTATGAATATAAAAGTCCATTAAGTACTATCAAGAATTACAGAGGGAGTACTCCGGAAGAAAGTGAATTAAGATTAACCAACAACACTATGGGCAAGACTTGGATGAATGCAGTGAGTCATCTGCGACAGAAGAAGAGGAAGAATATGACAAAAGAAATATTCGCTTGAAGAAATTGATAGTGTAATCAACCTTACTACTTTAAGTTTCGATACAGCTGATAACAAGTGTGCCAATTTTAACAAAATGAGATGGCAAGTAAATAAGCTTGATGACTCAAACAATACCAGTGAATATAGTGATAATTCACTAAGAAGCAGTTTGTTTGATATAACATCAAAGATAGAAAACTAGAACATAGATGAACATAATAATAATATGTTTATTGCAGCAAAATTGCCATATAAACTAACATAACATCATTTACAACAAAACTCGAACAATGATACATATCTATTGTTTGGTATATTCACTTATTGATTTTGTTCTTTTGCTGCAGTCCAAGATATAATATTAATTCTTCACGAATGGTATTCCTTCCTTATATCACTTTCACAACGCAAAATATTGAAAATATATATATCATTTGTTTCACATACCTTCTGTGAGTCGTTAAATGTTCATTTCTCATCGGCATTGCTGCAGCAGAAATAATTCCTTTTACTACCTATAAGTTAACAGTTAATTCTTACGATTTGGCTCCATCATACATTGACGTCACACAGTACGTCATACCCGTTGCCAACATGTCCAATACAAAATACACAACACGGCACCACCACTAAGAAATCTGGACGTGTTAGCCTGTAACCATTGATCTGGAAGCGTTAGGCTGTAACCATTGTCAAAACCATTCATCTGGATGTGTTAGGCTTTAACCATTGTCAAAACCATTGGATTGGGCAAAACGAAGGATCAATTTCACGGCGCTCTTTTGTTTTTCTATACTGGGTGCAAAATAGTACCAAATGCGTGGGGTTGGCATTATTGACTCCTTGACAAAGATGGCAGTCAGAGCTGCAATTTCAACTATTTTAGTCGTGATCCTATTAGGGATGGTTGGGTGGGTCTCAGACAGCGGAGGAGTAAACATCTATTACTACATCACCTCCAGATATTTTCCAGACTATTGATTCAGGTAAAATCGTTAATTTCAGTGGTTATAAAATTTTATATAAAGGAATACCTCTCCAAAAGTTTTACCGAAATGATATCTGTCGCATTGTTTATTGCACAACTCGCATACGCAGTCAATCATGGGTTCGTGATAAGATTTCTTTTTACATAGCTTGTGATTCGTACAATCAATCATGGTTCCGTATTGATTAAAAGTCAAATAATAAAGGGACAGGAATTCCGCCTGATCAATACAAAACTTTTCAGTCAAGGGGCTATATTATACCCATTTGGTTGGTACATGTTTCGAAGCCTTCCATGGCCCCTTCATCAGCCATACACATAAACATATTGTCAGTACAATCTTGGACAGTTGTGGTACAAATACATAGAGTAAAACTTGTCCTAAGAAAACCTTACGAATATTACAAACAAATGGAAAAACACATTAAAAATAGTATTATGTTAAAATGCAAACTTAAAGTGCAATTTATATGACTCTTGTAACAATCTTAGAGTTTTGATAAAATATAATAGCAGGATTCCGTGTCCGAAAATCTAGGGAATTCGACCCATAGAAAGAGTTAAAAGTATGTTAAAAACTGATAGTCATATTAAGACTTTGTTGACTTCATACGAAGGATAGTTGGTAGAAAGAACAATACATCGCCATGCATGAAAGTCAAATCGGCCAAGCTTGATGAAAGCCTCTTGAAAAGGTGTAAAGCTAACAACCTAATCCCGCAGCACATGAAAACTTATCAAAAGAGAGGCCCCCTTAACCAGTATGAAAATAGAACGCAAAAAATTATAAACAAGCGCATCTTTCAAAGAGAGATTAAGTTTCTCTACATCAAAAAGAACCACATTAACCTCAAACTATACCTCACTCACTTGAAGGCAGCCAATTTATCCTGCAAAGAAGATTGGGACAAATTCATTCCATGGGTGGACAATATTGTCCATGCTAAGTTAGCCAGTAAAATAAATACCTTAGACAATAAATTCAAAACTTTGTTTAACAAACGGGCAGCACGATCAACGCGCTCCGACGCAGGACCGCATAAGTTTCAAGATCCGGTTAAAAATTTAACTAACGTCCAATTTGACGATTCTGAAATGATTATTCTCAGTAAAGGCCCTAAGCACAATTGGAACACCAACATCAACAGTAGTTCCCTTCCTACTTTAGTAGCTGAAACCGAAGCAGCAGTCCGCCTACTTCCCATAGATGAACAAAGTGCAGCTAGGCACGAGGCAAACAAGCAAATCAAAAAGATCATAGCGAACAGTAAAAACATCTCCCCCGCTGTCGACCCTAACCATTCTGGCTTGAAAAAGAAGATCAATGATAATGACATTATTGTTACGAAAGCCGACAAAGGCTATACAATAGTTTTAATGGATAAACAGGACTACGTAAACAAAACCCTGGAATTTTTCAAAAATTCTAATTTCAAAATAACTAAAAAAGATCTTACAGCTGCCATTCTGTTAGACGAAAAACAAGCTAGCCGCCTTGTTGCCATGAATCCAGGACTTCCAAACTTGCGAGCTTTACCCAAAATTCACAAAATTAATATTCCCATAAGACCCATAGTAAACTTCAGAAACAGTCCCCTTTACAAAACTACGCAGTTTATTCAAAAATTCTTAAAAAATCATTACACTTTCAAAGCCAAAAAATTTACCAACACCTTAGATTTTTGCACCAAAACTTCAAGTTGGTAACTAAATAATGAGCACTCTCTCCACAGTGTGGATATAATAGATATGTACACCTGCATCCCAGTACAGTCTGTTTCAAACATCATTAGGAATAATTTAATTGAAAATGACAAATTGTCAAAGGTTGAAATTGAAGAGTTTATGACAATCCTTGACCTCACCTTAAGCAATAACTTTTTCACTTTTAATAATGTCATCTACAAGCAGAAAGAAGGATTAGCCATGGGCTCCCCGCTTTCGGGCATCATTGCCAATATTTACCTAGACCATCTGGAGCACACTAAAATAATTAACAATATTAAGGACCTGACTTGGAGAGAACTGGAAATGGCTATGGACAAGATGAAAGGAGGAAGGGCACCAGGTGTGGATGAAGTGAGTGTTGAAATGGTGAAGGCAGCAGGGGAGGTTGGGAAACAGTGGCTGTACCGGGTGATGAGGGTAATATGGAAGGAGAAAAGGACCCCAGAAGATTGGAAGAAAGGATTAATTGTCCCAATATTTAAGAAAGGAAGCAGAAAGGAGTGCAGAAATTACAGGGGAGTCACACTCATACCTCACTGTACCAAGATATATGAAAAGATATTAGAAAGTAGAATACGAGCCAAAGTGGAGAGAAAATTGAGAGAGGAGCAGTATGGATTCAGACCTGGGAGATCAACAGTGGATCTCATATTTTCAGTGAGACAGCTCCAGGAACACCACTACGAATTTGGAGAGGATCTGATGATGGCCTTCCTGGACATCGAAAAGGCCTATGATAGTGTGTGTTTGGAAAGCAATGGAAAACATGGGAGTGGAAAAAGAGACTGTAGGCAGAGCAAAGGAGATGTATTGTGGAAGTGTGAGCTGTGTGAAAGTTGGAGGGGAAAGAACAGACTGGTTCAGACAAATGAGTGGCCTGAAACAAGGTAGTGCGCTGTCACCCCTTCTCTTTATTGTGGTTATGGACGAGGTAATGACACGGATAGCAGGAAAGATAGGAGAAGATAAGATGAAAGCAATGGTGTTTGCAGATGATCTCATGGTCTGGGGAAACACGGAGGAGGAAATTCAGGAGCAGCTGAAGGCTTGGGAAGAAACCGTGGGAGAGTACGGATGGAAGTTCAACATCAGTAAATGTGAGATCCTGTTAACGACCAGGAAAAAGGACAGACCAATGAGTGAGATAACACTTGGAGGTGGACAGCTGAAGAAGGTGGAAAGTCTCAAGTACGTGGGAAGTATAGTGGAGGAAAATGGGAGAAATGACAAAGAGATTACGGAACGTGGCAGACAGGCAGAAGCATTTCTGAGAAGCATTAGGAGCTTAGTGTGGAATAAAGATGTCCCACAAAAAGCAAGGAAGTGTTATACAGAAGCTACTATATCCCAATACTGACATATGCTTCAGAAACGTGGACAATGAAGAAAAGAGACATAAGCAGAATACAGGCAGGTGAAATGAAGTTCCTGCGAAGTAGGATCGGAGTAACAAGAAGGGGCAGGGTGAGGAATGAAAAGGTCAGGGAAATGGTGAAAGAGGAGCCCTTGCAAGGTAGGATTGGGACATCAAGACTGAGGTGGTATGGACACTTAAAGAGAATGGATGAGAAGAAGATTCCCAAGAGGATACATGAGATGCAGATGCAGAAGAAACGACCAAGGGGAAGACCAAGAGATAGATGGCTGAAAGGAGTGGAGGAATGTGTCAAGAAGAGAGGCGAGGACTGGACCAGAGTGACAGCGGAGAGGTGGTGGGAAGAAAGAACTAAGTGGCGAGGCTTATGTTCCAAACAGACCCAGCCTGGGGCTGGAAACTGTACAAGATGATGATGATGAAGGGAATAGAATTTTGGGGCAGGTATGTTGATTATGTTTTCTTTATTGTCAATGACAACATCCAGGGTATTGACCGAAGTTTCAATGATTTGAATAGTATAGACCCTCAACATTAAATTCACTTTGGAGTCAGCTATCGACAATAAGATTAATTTTCTAGACACCTCTGTTGCCAAAGTAAACAACAGGCTTCATTATAAAATTTTCAGAAAGCCTACGCAAACGCACACCACCATCAGGCACGATTCTACCCACCCAGGTTCCCATAAAAAAGCAGCCTTTTTCAGTTTTGTTAACAGGGCCCTCAGGTTACCCCTTTCTAAACAGGACCGTAATACAGAAATTAAAATTACTTATCAAATAGCCGAAATTAATGGTTTCAATCGGAATTATGTAAACGACATCATCAGGAAAATTAAAAATAAACCAGCCACCCACCTAATTCCAGACAAACCCGAAAAACCTTTGTTTACAGTTTTCACCTATCCTAACAATTCCGTTTACACTATCACTAACATCTTCAAAAAATGCAATATGAAAATAGCCTATAGAACCTGTCATACTAATAGTAACTTGTTTTTCAATTCACACACTTTGAACCGCAAAGATAAATACAGTGCTTATGGTATTTATAAATTAAGTTGTAAAGACTGCAAAACCAACTACATAGGTCAAACGGGGAGAAGTTTCACTACCAGATTTTCTGAGCATGTCAACGCTACCAAATACAGGAGATTTTCAGCCATGGCTTCTCACATGAGTGAGATGAACCATAAATTTACCAACATTGACAATGACCTTGAAATTCTGCATCATGTTAATAAGGGTTCTCTAATGAATATCCTACAGTCCATTGAAATTAACTCCGCACAGAGAATTTTCAATCCCCCCCAACTTAAATGAAATATGTTTTGACTCTATTGTTTTATTTGACACCTTGTCAGATTTTATCATAACAGCAAAAAAAGGTTATAATAAACCGCCCTAAACTCTCTTTACGCAGCTGGCTTCCCTCCCTCATCTCCCTATCTTCCCTCCCTCATTTCTCCAGCTCCACCACTCCACGGCAGTGCTCCTTCACCTCCCCTCCCCCGTCCAACACTCTGCTTTGTTTTGCGTGCTCAGCTGTTCAGTTTCTCTAAGTTTTCCTGCGTCGGAAGTCACGTTACCTCTGCTATGACGTAAGTTCGTTATTTTTTCTGTTAAACAGCTCTTTTCCGTTCTATGCTTTTCGTTTGTCCCAATTTCATTTGCCGTTTATTTTCTTAATACTAGATTTATCTCCCCTTTAGGTTTCTCCTAAAGCCCATATGTCTACTAGAAGAAAAATTTTGGATTTCCTAAACACAAGATGCTCAACTTTCCTTTCGTCTCCATTTCAAGAGGCTTTCATCAAGCTTGGCCGATTTGACTTTCATGCATGGCGATGTATTGTTCTTTCCAACAACTATCCTTCGTATGAAGTCAACAAAGTCTTAATATGACCAACAGTTTTTAACATACTTTTAACTCTTTCTATGGGTCGAATTCCCTAGATTTTCAGACACGGAATCCTGCTATTATATTTTATCAAAACTCTAAGATTATTACAAGAGTCATATAAATTGCACTTTAAGTTTGCATTTTAACATATACTATTTTTAATGTGTTTTTCCATTTGTTTGTAATATTCGTAAGGTTTTCTTAGGACAAGTTTTACTCAATGTATTTGTACCACAACTGTCCTCATGGTTTTTTTATGTCTCATTTTCATCAAGTTTTCTCATGTTAGTTTTAACCTTTTTAATGTTATTCCAAGATTGTACTGACAATATGTTTATGTGTATGGCTGATGAAGGGGCCATGGAAGGCTTCGAAACATGTACCAACCAAATGGGTATAATATAGCCCCTTGACTGAAAAGTTTTGTATTGATCAGGTGGAATTCCTGTCCCTTTATTATAGCTTGTGATGGTATCCATGCACTGCTGAACTTGTGATGATGTGGCGAAGATGCTGGTTTGGTCCCATCCATGCTCTATTTATCAACGCGTCCGACGTGTAAAACTCTGGCCATATTTCTCTCCTTTTTTGCTGCCTTTCTCTACGGAGATTCGTCCAATTGGCTGTAGGCGGTAGTTAGAGCCGGTAGCGCTGAATTAAGATATAACGCGCGATAAAATTCTCTCCAATACATGAATTAGCCAAAATACCTTATGAAACGATGAGAAATAAATCAGGGAGCGATGTTTTAATAGATATTTCCTCCTCCCACCCAGCATTCCCAAATAGGATCACAACTTATATAGCCAAACTTGCAGCTGTGGCCGCCATTAGTCCAAATCAATTATCATCGGTTGCGGTCCTGAGTATTCCGGTCTCTTAGTCAGCCAGACTGGTCTGTCATCAAAACAATACTGGGAACCTCGCCCGTACAGTACCCACCCCCGACCTTCTAACCTTCGTTTTGTCCAATCCATTGGTTTTTGACAATGGTTACAGCCCAACTAGCCCAGATCAATGATTTTGTGTCAACCGTGCCCCCCTATTGCGCGCGGCCTTTCACCTACCCCCAATCTTCTAACCTTAGTTTTGTCCAATCCATTGGTTTTTGACAATGGTTACAGCCTAACGCGCCCAGATCAATGGTTTTGTGTCAACCGTGCCCCGCTAGGTGTGCGCGGCCAAATGCCGCACATACCCCCGACCTTCTAACCTTTGTTTTGTCCAATGCATTGGTTTTCGACAATGGTTACAGCCTAACGCGCCCAGATCAATGGTTTTGTGTCACCAGTGCCCCCCTACCTGCACGCGACCTTTCACCTACCCCCGATCTTCTAACCTTCGTTTTGTCCAATGCATTGGTTTTTTACAATGGTTACAGCCTAACGCGCCCAGATCAATGGTTTTGTGTCAACCGTGCCCCCCTAGCTACGCGCGGCCTTTCACCTAGCCCCGACCTTCTAACCTTCGTTTTGTCCAATCCATTGGTTTTTGACAATGGTTACAGCCTAACGCGCCCAGATCAATGGCTTTGTGTCAACCGTGCCCCACTAGCTGCGCACGGCAAAGGCTGCACCTACACATGACCTTCTAACCTTCGTTTTGTCCAATCTAATGGTTTTTGACAATGGTTACAGCCTAACACGCCCAGTTCAATGAGTTTTGATAATGGTTACAGCCTAACGCGTCCCGATGAATATTTCAGATGTTCAACAGTGATTTTGTATCCCGCTTCTTTTTATCAACAGTGATTTTGTATCTCACATGTTGGCAACAATGTGTGCGCCTCGGTGCGTGCCGCTAGAATGCATCTTGTTGACAGTTGAACGAGATACAAGCGCTGTCGAAACATGGCTGTCGTTTTTAAAATAGCAACAAATAAAAACACATATTTCGAACTTAAGCACATATATGAGGTTTAGTAGTGACCAGGGTTCGTAATTTCAATACGTAATATCGCCCAGAAGATGAAACAAGGACACAAGGTATGTAAAAGGCACATTCATGTCTGCTGCAAGTATATAATCTGCATTCCACTTACATTCATAACTAATGTTTGAGCCTTAGTTCTTCCATTAAGAATGACTCTCTCACAAGTTCATACACTAGCCTTGATGGAGCATACGTTGATAGTCCGAGTGTTACATTTCAGCAGCACATTATGTTCATCTATAACACAAAAATAGATGAACATAATGTGCTGCTGAAAAATTTCACCACCACCTCCATGATCAAAATTGAAGAGTATTCTTAATAAAAAGGAAATGAATTTGAACACATCAGAAGGTATTACTAGGAATTCTTCGCTTAAAGAGAATGACAACAACAGTAAATCAACATCATATACGAGTCAATATAACAGCATATACACAATGATCTTAAAGATATGATCCAACCAGATGTATTAAAGTAAAAAGGCAAAGGAGCGCTACAAACCACAGATGTAACGAACGGAAATACCAAAATTATATCATAAAGATTGAAAACACCTTTTATCACTTAATTGTTTCCTGGTCCGATGAATGCCACCAATTGACAATGCGTCCACATCCACCCATTCATACACCAATGACATAATCCAAACTAATAAACCTTGGACTAACAAGTGCCTGACCATTATAATAAATCACCTATTACATTCAATCAGAACGATCTTCACAACAACCACTTAGGCCTATAACATTAATACTCAATACTTACAACAAGCTGCTCAAGGCACGAAGAGTAGCCTTAAACAAACGCCGCTTCAAACATAAATGTTATATTGATTAAATACAAAATTTTAAAAATATTTTTTTTTCTTCTCGTCCTAAAACTTTTCCTTATCCCCTCTATTCAAGAACGACAGAACAACTGCATTTTTTTGTTTTTTATCCAGAACGCGCAGCCTAAGAGCTTATAATTTTGATCTGTTGGTCAGGTTTCTGGGCACAGCAGAGAACCTTACCTAGTAGTTATCACAGTGTACCTAAAAATGTGTCGGCAACATATAATATGAATGTATTACAGCCGAAAGGCCATATTACAAATACAATAATTTCTTAAAGTTAAATTATGTCTGTCCATTTGTCGTAGCCAAAACTAACTACTACAGCTCATTTACTCTTTACTGTACTGATTTTTCACGCTTTTAATACATTTTTATTGCACCCAAATTGAAATTGATATTTTACATGTTTGCATAATCACATATTGACTTTGTCCTTTTTGTGCATTGCTCGATGTGATAACGATCACACAGCTTACATTCACAGTGTATATTTGGTTCGTGGAAGTTTGTGTTCTTGCATATCAGGTGGTGGAATCCATAGACTGCCAACTTAGTGATGACGTGTCTGATTTCGATGTTTTCCTTTGCCCACTCACGGTCTACCATGGCTCCTGTGCTGTAGAATGCCGGTTGAATTTCTTCTCGTTTCCTATTCAGTGTTGCTAGCAGGTTCTGTGAGGCGCAGGGAGTGCCGGATTAAGACTCACGGTGGCCCTAGGCAATTGTTAATTTGAGGCCACTTTTTCCCTTTTTTTCAACCCCCCTCCTCTTCTTAAAAAGTCAATCATAACTTTGAAGAGATTTTATTTACAAATTTACAATGAATAATGAATATAATTTAGAGCATATGTACATTTTCAGAAAAACTTTTTCCTGTATTTTGTTTCGCAAAAAGTTTCAATAACATCATCAAAGTTGATTTTCCTTAAAATGTCTGATTCTATGCAGAGAAGACTTAACAAGTCCAGTCGTTCTTGTCGCACAGTAGCACTTCAAGGCGCTTTATCTCGTTTCAACTGTGAAGAAGAACGTTCCGCAGTACAGTTCGTTGTCATTAATGTTTAAAAAATTGGGAGAGCTATTTCTACATTCGGAAATACATTTGCCAATTGGTCTTTCATTAGAATCTGATACAACTGACTATGAGATTTTTCGGCAGCGGTGTATCTGGTGTTTATATAAGAATGAAAATGTTTCAGTTCAGCTGAAAATTCTTCCAAATCTTTATCATAAAAGCCAACCAAATTGTTTACCGTTTCACAGAGTTCTTCATCGCTCATTGAAAGATTATTCAAGAATGAAAATTTCCATATAATCTTTTGCCCTTTTTCATTTCGACGTTGAGTTTATCGATGATTTCGAGAAAACCTCTTATTCTGAAACTCTCACGAGGCGAAAATTCGACTTCAGGAGCGCCTCCGTCGTTCGGTTGATTGTTTCTTCCACGCGACGATTTTTTTAGAATACGATACATCAGGTAACAATTTCTTAGCTCGAAAATATCGAACTTATCACGAAACTTGCCTAACTTTTCGTCTCTAGTTTTATACAAGGTAGCATACTTTTGTAAGTCGATCAGTTCAGCTTGTAATTATTTACTAGTTGCACGCATAGAAGAAAAATTGAATCCCACAAAATTAACATGAACCCGAATTCGAATTTTTGTATTCTGTTTGCGATGCACCCCGCTTCATGCCGAGTGTCATTATTTTCCGACTCGTCATCTTCAGTGCTTTCTAAAGCCTCGACAATTTTATGAAACGAATCATAAAGTGCGTTCGTTGCATTAACATGTGCTTCCCAGCGCGTATCCGACAATGATTTCAAAGTTTTTGCGTTTTTGCGTTTTTTATATAATTTTTCAACACGCTCCAACGGTGAGGGTTTGCAGAAAAGAAGTTATACAACGATTGCATTATCGAAAAAAAATCAACTGCGTAAAAACAGCATTTAACATCAGATTGTCCAACTAAATCGAGGGAACATAAATCGCAATATTATTCAGTTCTAATATTTTGGCTTGCAGACCCTGATACTTTCCAGACATGTTTGGTGCGTTGCCATAGGACTGTCCTCTACAATCTGGAATTTCCAAACCGCAATCTTCAGTGACGAAGTCCACAGTTTGAGTATTCAAACTTTCGCCAGTATGGCCTTCTGTTTCAAGAAAAGATATATACCTTTCAACTGTTTTGTGATCTTTTGGTGAAACATACCGGAGCACAATTGAAAATTGATCTATATGAGCTACATCGGGAGTTGAATCAACGGAAAGGCTTTAATATAGAGCTAGAGGCACCTCTTGTAACATATATGATCTAACTTTTTTGCCCAAGATGTTTATTAACTATTCGGAGATCGTTTTGTATAAATACGAAGGAACACCTTTTTCAGCATTTCCGTATCGTACAATACGATCCCGCAAAAATGGATCAAACTGCCCAAGAAGTTCAAGTATACCTAAATAATTCCCATTATCCGGCTTTCCAAAGTGCTCGTTCATACCTAGGAATGACAATCGTCGTTCTGCCGGAGTTATGATAACAGCAACTACTCGTTTTATAACATCGCACCAACAGTTTTTTTTTCTCAAGTAGTCCATTTCTGAATAGATCTGGCAAATTTTCATGTTTCCGTTTTTTCAGGTAAGCACACTCTCCCGATGATTCAAATTCTTCTCATGCTGCTGTAAATGAATCCCGACGTTCTTCCAAACACCATACCCTACACGCGCAAGTCTGTTCGATTTTTATGGTGGCAAAAATAACTTGCAAAAAAGCAATAGACTCGGCCTGAAAATAAAACAAATAAATATTATTATAATTCGAGAACAAAATGAATTAAACGGTATTCAAGACATAAAACCCGTAACTGAAATGTTAACCCTTTTAGTCTGGAGATTAAAAAGTAGCATCGTACCTCTCCAAAAACTATGTATTTTCGATCATTTATTGATCATAAAAATTTCGATCATTTATTGAATATCAATGAATTTAATAAATTTACCAGTATTTTTATTTTTGTATTTGTTTGCGTTTTAAGGTAAATGAAAACGTTTATTAAAATTTTTAATTCACTTTTGACTTTTTTGTAATTTTTTCCGCTTCAGTTGTTTCTTTTTATTTTTGAATTTTTTGTATGATCGTATCTTTGTTTGGACTAAAAGATCGTTTTTTTAACAATTTGTTTGTAATTTCAAGTTACACAGCTATGCAAAATTTTATTCGTTTTGGTAAGATAGAAATATTCAAAATTGTTGTTGCAAAATTTGATTTGCCACAAGTGAAGTTAAATAAAAGCGTTAATAATTTAATAATTAAAGAAATGAAACGAATACGATTGACTAAAATTCCGAAAAAAGCAAACTGATCAACAAAAATGATCTAAAAAATGTGATCCTATCTTATTTGATCTTACCGCGTTGTTACACAAGGGAGAACTTATTGAAGTCTAGAAATGAATAAAATTGAACTAGAATTCCTAAACAGAAAAATTAAAAAAACAAACAAACATAATTTACAATCATTTTTCATAAAAATAGCATAACATTTTAAAAACTGTCAATGTATCATAAATACATGAAGGGATCACTTGTTAATCAAAGCTTAGCTTTCGCAGGTGAATAAATGAGCCAATCTCGTTTTGTATTCTCTCCATTCGGTGTCTTTCCAAAGAATAAATTTTGGGAGCAATATCTTGACGTTGATTCCTTATCATATGGACGCTTGGACGATTCAAACGGTCCAGTCAAATTTTGACAAATTGACGGACCATGTGTAACCCAAAACTGTAGGCATATGTCTTCACTGGTTAATTTTCCCCAATGTCCTGGATCAGTGAAACGGTTCATTTTTTCGGCACCTGGTTGTCCAGCTTCATTTTCATCCTCGGAAGAAGAACTGGATGTTTGAGACCTTGAAATGACCAGATCATTATCCGGGTCTTCTGCGTGACCAGTGTTCGTTTTGTTTCGCTCCTTTGATCCATCGATGGTGGCAGATCCTTGATTTTCCGATGAATTTGAAGAGGTTTCATTCCGAAGGAAAAAATTTAGTCAGTTTTGGCACTTTCTCTAACACCACACTTTCTCGGTAATTTTTGCCTTTGGCAAGTTTTCTTTTTTGTGCACCACTCAAATATGTACGTGAAGACATTTTTGAGTTGGGGTTTTAATTCAACCCGATACACAGATAAAACTGTTCATCGAACACTAACGAATTAAAATTGCCAATCGCAAAACCGTCGATTTGAAGTCTGAACTCAAGCGGAAGCACGTTACTTGTTTCCGAAATTACTCTACAGACCAGAATGCCCGAATTTGGAAAAACTCTTTCAGAGCTTATCTATGGCTAATAAAGTGGAGGGGATAGCGGGGGGGGGGGGGTTATCAGTTAATTTAAATAGTCATGGCATTTTGGGAATTTTGGGATCCAACCGTGGGAGTATCAGTTAATTGCTTCCAATCCTTAAACAATAGAGCGAACAGAAAGTTGAATTTTCGATTGACTTGGAATGTGTCAAACAATAGTTAAGTTATTTATGAATTGGAAGTATAAGAAGATGATAAAGTTTATGGGAAATACCCGGGCAGAGATAATTTACGAACAGCACTTTAGGAAGTATAAACCAAGAAATTAAACTGTAAAATTAAAACTGTAATTCTGAGTTTCAATTTTTTTCGGTACCTAATTTATTTTACTTTTTTTTTACAAAAAAATACCATTTTTTCCTTTTTTGGATGGGATTTTTTCATTTTAGGGGGGGCCTTTTGAGCCAGGGGCCCCAGGCAATTGCCTATTATGCCTTATGGTTAATCCAGCACTGGGCGCAGGTGTTAATTAGGAGTAAGCTTGTCCTGAGATCCTCGTTGAGGAAAGTTTCCTTCGCCAGCAGATCTTGAGTGCGTCATTTTTGACACTCCTAGCGCTTTCTTTATGTATCTTGCCTTCACTCCTTCCAGCGTGGATGGATTCTTCAATGTTAGGTGTGACCAGATGATTTCTATGCCATACGTCAGTATTGGTAAAATATTTACTCGGAATAGCAGCATCACCGTCTCTAGGCTGAGGGATCGAATGTTTCTTATTTCATGCATTGTCATTATTGCTTTAGTTGCCTTTCCTGTTATGTTTTTGTGAAGCATTTTGCGGTCGTTTGTAGAGTGATTCCTAAATACTTGATTTCTGATACTATTTTCTTTCTCTTATGTGTATCTCAGCTGATGTGTGGGCTCTTCCTCCGTTTCTAAAGATCATTGTGTTCGTCTTAGATATGTTGAAGACCAAGTTATTCTTGGAGCACCATTTATCCTCTTCGCTTATTGTTGCCTGCAGTTTTGTTATGTCTTTGGAGCCAATTACGATGTCATCTGCGTATGCGCACGAGAAGATTCCCTCTTTGCGGGTAATTCCAAGGATTTCTTCGGTTGCTAGTATGAACAGCAGAGGGCTAAGTGGGTCGCCCTGTAGTACTCCATTTGTTTGGATGTTCGGTTCTGACATGGCAAGGTTATCTGAGACGCATATTTCATTCCAGCTCAGCAGTGTGTTAATGACCATATGTTGTTTTCCCGTAGTGATTCCTTGAGTTTTTCTGTCACTAGTTGCCTGTTTAGTAGGTCGAAGGCTTTCGCGAAGTCAATGAAGACGGTATAATTTTCTTGTTTTTTCTCTAGGGCTTCCCAAAGGTGTTTCAGTACGGTAAGAGTTCGATTGCCTGCAGTGTTGATCTTCCCATTCTGAACCCGAATTGATTTTCTGGCAGGTGATCGTCTATTTCCTCACTTAATCTTCCTGTTATTATTTTGGTGATGATTCTAAAGGGTCAGTTTTCCAGTGCGATGCCTCTGTATTGGTTTGGGTCATTGGCGTCTCCTTTCCCTTTATATAATATCTTGACAATTAATTTTCTCCACTGATCGGAGATGGCGGCTGTCTCTATGCACCTGTTGTATAGTTTGGTCAAATCAGGTTTAGAAGATGTGCAGTGTCTTTTATGAATTCATCGTATATTTCGTCCGGTCCCGCTGCTTTCTTGTTTTTGGTGTTTTGAATGGTATGTCCGACTTCCTCTGTGGTTAGAGGAATCCAGTCTGTAGGTATTGGTGATACGACTTCTTGGGATTTCTTTCTGGCGTCTGTTGTTCCCCCTTTGTTATGTTGCTGAAATGTGATTTCCATATGTCCATGTCTATGTAGTTTATTTGGGCTTGTTTCTTTAGGCGAAGTGCCAAATATGGATCATTTTTGGCTTCCTCCGCTAGCAGCCTGCTCTCTCCCTCCAGGAATGCGCATTTCTTTTCTTTTATTATTCTTTTGTAGTGCTTCCTCTTTTCAGCGTATATTAGTAGGAGAGTGTGGTTTACCTCGTTCTGTCTCATCTGCTGCAGGATGTTTAGGGTGTCTCTTCTTAGCTTGCAACACTCGCTATCGAACCAGGGGTTTGCTCTTCTTTTGAATCGGGGGCTGGCAGATTTTCTTAGTATTTATCCTAGATTTTGAGTAGCTTCTTCTAGCTTTGCGTTTTCTATTAGTGTTTCAATATGCGTGTTCGCAACTATATTGGCTTCTACTTTCCCGAAATCTATCTTCCTTGAGAGGTGTTGTGTTGTCTCTTCTTGTTTCTTCTCCCAGTCACCGTGAATATTTATTTCTAGGGGTATGTGTTTCCTCGTTGTTGCGTGGTTTGCGTTCCAAAGAGTGGTTATACTTCCCTTTATAGGTCCTTTTGTGAGTGCGGCGTCTATTGTGCTCTTGTCGTGTTGTGATTCTTATGCTCCGAGCAGGGGTGAATGATCAAGTCATTGTCAATATGTATGACGTCCTTTTATTTATAAAAAATTAAACAGCAAGTATCATCAAAAGGCGCCTTTTGACTCGACAGCATAACACATGTTTATGAGTTATCAAAAACTTCCCTACGTTCAATATAGATACAATTTTGATGGCTGATGGCTTCAGATTTCACAGACAATATCTTACACATACATTCCGCCATTAGCTGTACATCTTCTTCTGGTTTAAAACAATTGCCAACTTATAAAAGTAAAATACATTTTTGATCACATTGTTGCCAACTTAGATTTACAGTAGAGGTTATGGTCAGTCGTAAACATAATTAAATTTCAACACTCCTCCTTAATTATTTTACAACGAAGCGATTCAAACAATTTTCTATTGAGAGATTTGGTCAGGATATCAGCAAGTTGCTTGGAGCTCTCGACATGTTTGAGAGCAACCGTTTTGCCCACGTGTTCCTGGATGAATTTGCGTGGAATCTCTATATGTTTCTTTCCTTTTGTAGTCTTCCCCTCGTGTGCATTGTGCAGCATGTGGATTGCTGACTGGTTGTCAACAAACAGCGTGACTGGTTTGTCTGACTTCAAAATTTCGAGTTCCAGTCCAATTCTCTTGACCCAGCTGATGTCATCTATCGATGAGACAGCTGCTCGGTATTCTGCTTCTGCTGTTGACGTAGCAACGAGTCGCTGCTTCTGTGAGTACCAAATGATTGGTCCTCCTCTCAACAGTAGAACACCACTTGTTGAGCGCCCTGTTACGGTGTCCCCACCGTAGTCTGAATCTGTATATGCCACAAGTTTGTCGTCTCCATTGAAGAAAATTCCATAGTCTGGAGTTCCCTTCAAATACTGAAATACCTTCTTCACCATTTTCCAGTTGCTCTGCATGGCTTTGCCGTTGAAACGGCTCAAGTAGTTCACAGCGTAGCAGATATCCGTTCGGGATATTGTAGCCAGGTAAAGTAGACTTCCCACTGCTTCTCGATATGGTGTTGTAGGTGGCGCTGGTCTGTCGTTGATTCGATCTTCTTCGTTTGCCACCATTCCTTTCTTCATGGGTGTTGAGCTTGGGTTGCAAGTGTTGAACCGGAAACGATTGATGATCTTTCTGGTGTATCCAGGCTGGTTCACAAAAATTCCTTCATTCTATATTCTGACTTCCATGCCTAGGTACGTGAATTGCTTCTGAACTGATCGTTGGTAAGTGATTTCAAATTCCCGATTTATGACATCCAAGACTTCAAAGATTTCTTTTTCATTATATCCAGCGATGAGCCCGTCGTCGACGAAAAGAGCCATCATCAAAGTTCTCACGTACCTAGGCATGGAAGTCAGAATAGAGAATGAAGGAATTTTTGTGAACCAGCCTGGATACACCAGAAAGATCATCAATGCAGGGGTCATCGTCGATGTTCACTAGTCCAAGTTTCTTCTCAAGAAAATCTGGCATTTTCTAATTCCACTTTCTTGGTGCTTGCTTTAGTCCATATATGCTTTTCATTAGTTTGCAGACTCTGCCAGTACCATCTTCAAATCCTTCAGGTTGATACATGTACAAGTTCTCCTCCAAGTCTCCGTGCAAGAAGGCTGTCTTCACATCAAAGGGAACAAGTTTCATCTTCTCAGTAGCGGCATGACTGAGAATCAGTCTAATTGAAGCATGGTTTGCTACTGGACTAAATGTTTCTGAATAGTCAACTCCTTCTTCCTGCTCAAAGCCACGTGCTAACAGTCGTGCTTTCATTCTCCCATCAGGCTTCTCTCGTAACACCCAGCGGCAGGTCAGGGGTCGAACTGCTTCCGGACATTTCACTAATTTCCAAGTTTCCATCTTCTGTAAGGATTCAAATTCTTCTGTCATGGCTTTCAGCCACTTGGCATCTTTCAACGCTTTGGAAATAGAGATATCCTGGATTTCTCCTATCATGGCTAAGTTGGCACTCTTTCCTCCCCGGAGGTAGCCCATGACATAGTCTGATAGTTTGGCAGGTAGCTGAATATTTTGACGATTGCGTAGTCCTGGTCTTCTTGGTTGTTCTTCTCCTTCTCTGGCTTCATCTCTTTCTTCGTTTCTGTCTTGTCTCAGGTCTATGCTGTCTTCATTCTCATCTTCTTCAATCAACTCGTTCTCGTTCATGGCCATTTCAACATCTGTCAGGTTTCGCTCATCTTTTTCTCCTTCATTAAACACGACGTTGTCTGAACTTACAACATCACGTTCTTCAGGCAGATAGACTCAGTAGGATGGAGAGTCAATGTCGTATCCAACAAATATACCTTTCCTAGACTTCTTGTCAAGCTTGCTTCTCTTGTGGTTGGGAGTCAAAACGTAGCAGTCGCATCCGAAGGTTTTCAGTTTGTTCATGTTGACCTGTCATCCAAACCATAGGTTGGCTGGACTCTTTCCTTTCACTGAACTTGTGCCAGTCTGGTTGATCGTGAACACAGAATAGTTCACTGCTTCTGCCCACAATTTGTCCTTCAGGTTTCGTGCATGAATTGCTGTCCTTGCTGACTCTACAATTGCTCTCATTTCACGTTCCACACTTCCGTTCTGTTCTGAAAAGCAAGAAGTATTTTGCTCCTCCTAGCGATGGTGTTGCCATCTCTCCCATGTCAACTTGGACCAGATCCAATGGTTGGGTAGCAACCTTCTCGTTCAGTGGGTGAGATACCCAATGTTGTTTACCGTAGGTGCATCCTTCGCAGACTCTCTCGTTACAATCATCAACATATGGAATACCATTCCTGTCCAAAGCATCCTTCACATACTTCAGGTTTTGGTGTGCGAGCCTCTCGTGCCAGGTTACGATCGAGGTGGCTACCATACAGGCTTCCGACTTCTCCTGGCGTAGCATCATTCTGTACAGGTCACCTTCTCTGACTGCCATGGCCACAATTTCACGATGATCAGACGTTTCAAATATTGACTTATCTTTGTTTGCAGTATGGACATAACCTCTGTCGAGTATCTGACTGACAGATATCAAATTGTAGTTGAGCTTAGGCACATAAAGCACATCCTCCAGGATGGCCTTGTACCATTCTGTTCCGTTGAACGCCTCAAGTTGAACGTTGACGATGCCAACACCCTCTAGTACAGTCGCATCTCCGATGACAATAGGAGATGGAGTTTCCAACTCAATCAATTTGACGAACCAGTTCCTGTGTGATGTCATATGTTGTGTAGCTCCACAGTCCTGGTGCCAGTGATTTCGTGTGTTACATTTCGAATTTAGACTGTTCAGCTCTGCAGTTGACAGTCCCACTGACGCTAGCGTGCGGTATGGGCGATTCGTGCTCTTCTGTTCACTCCGTTCTAACCTTTCATTTCCATTTTTGTTGTCATCTTTCTTAGTACAGTCTCTTGCGAAGTGACCTTTCTGTCCACACACATGGCAAGGGTAGTTTTCTTTACAATAGGCAAGATATTTGGTACAGGATTTGTTTCTGCAGTGTTTCTTCACATGTCCTTTCTGTCCACACTTAAAGCAGCTGACTGGCGCTTTTCCACCTTGTCTGTTGCTATTGTTGTGAGTAGACTGATTTCCAGTTTTCTTCTCCTTTGCGATGAGTGCGTTGACTGCAGTTGCTCCACTTTCCTTTTTACCTTCATTGAGTCGATCCTCTTCCAGCCTCAAAATTCGATGAGTGTTTCAATAGTTTTGTCGGCTCCTGTCACATTGTCCCAGGCTGTTCTGAAATGGTGCAGGTTAGGTGGTAGCATACTCAGCATTCGTGTCATGATCCAACTGTCTTTCACCCTGTCGTCATCTGATGACAGGTCTTCGGCTATCTGTTGAAACTCCAAGCATTTCTCAACAGCTGATTTTTTGGCTGTCAAAAACATAACCAAAACATTTCCTTTGCAAACCCTCAAGAGTAATATCAGACATTTTACCATAAACATTTTCTAGCTTATCTAACAATTGTTTTGCAGTTTGGCATTTGACTAGCTTTTTCGCTATATTACTACTGACATTTAAACCTATAAGCGCTTGAGCTTCTACATCTTTCTTTATCCAATTACGTACAGGATCGGAGTTTATACCTGATGGTTTGACAGTCAAGCCAGTTGCAATATCAAAACATTCTTTTGTTCTCATAGCTAAATTAATTTTGAAACGCCAAGAGTCATAATTGACATTTCCATGCAAATATTCTGTCAAAGTTTCTAAATGAACCTTTACTGTATCCATGACTTGACTTAAAAAGCAAAATTAAGTTTCAAAAATATGACAAATTTACAAACGTTTGATTTCACAAGATTTTACTATCTATTTTCAAATAGTTTTATCAATTTACTCTGACTCATGTATAGGCTACTTGGCTGACATTTTGAGGTTAGATTGACTTAGCTGACGTTTCTTGGGCTGACGATGTGGTTGACGTCCTCTTCGACGGGGCTGACTTTGTCTGCGATGACTGACGTGGACTTTCTCGGCTGACTGGACTGGCCTGACGACTTCTGACTTGGACGACGACGACTGACTCGGCTGACTTTTTCTCGACGTCCAAATTGTATCCCGTAATGCTGGGCGTGTCTGACGTATTAGCGGTATCTGGGCCGATAACCTGTTGTAATTCTTATGCTCCGAGCAGGGATGAATGATCAAGTCATTGTCAATATGTATCACGTCCTTTTATTTATCAAAAATTAAACAGCAAGTATCATCAAAAGGCGCCTTTTGACTCTACAGCATAACACATGTTTATGAGTTCAGATTTCACAGACAATATCTTACACATACATTCCGCCATTAGCTGTACATCTTCTTCTGGTTTAAAACAATTGCCAACTTATAAAAGTAAAATACATTTTTGATCACATTGTTGCCAGTAGAGGTTATAGTCAGTTGTAAACATAATTAAATTTCAACATGTCGTTGTGAGAGATATTGGTAGGTATCGTCAGATTATTTAATAAAATAAATCCATCTTCGCGCAGATTTTCCATCACTAGCTTTTCTTTGTAGTTTTGTGTGTCTAGTCTGCAGTTTAGGTCTCCCGCGACGATCATTGGTTTATTCTGCTTATATTGGGTGATTATTTGGCCTATTTCATCCATTATATTGATTGCTGTTGTGTTCGGTTGGAAATATGCTGCTACTCTAACGAGGTGATTCGTTTCTATTAGGAGGGTGTGTTCCTGTTGCTTGGTTGCTATAATTGACCTCATGTGTGGTCTTAGGAGGATAGTTATCCCTCCAGATGGTCTACCTTTTTCGCCTTTTCTAGCCAAGAGATGTTTTCCGTAGAACTCTGGGTGCTGCCAGTTAGCGGTTAAGAACGTCTCCGTTAATATTGCTATGTCATACCATTTTAGGAAGTTTTCCAGGGTCATGTTTATTGCACTTTTTATTCCCTCTACGTTCCATAACATGATTTTTAGGTATCCTGCTGCCACCTTTGCTTTTTGACTCCGTTTGGTTTGTTTTTGTGCTCCTTCTATATTCCATAGTAGTGTCTTAATCGTTGTTTGAGTCGTGCAGTCTGTGGTATGGTTGTTGATGGCAGCAGAGTAGATTCTGTTAGTCTTTCACTCTTTTGTAGCACCTTATGAAGTGATATCGATCACATGAGGCATTGCACAGAGTGCATACGCACTGGTCAGTAGGTTCAAGGAAACCGATTCACGAGCACAATTTATGGTGGAAACCATGCACCGCTAGTCTATTTATAGCACTTCTCATCGGGCAGTTGACGCTCATCCAGTGTCTGTCACACATGGCATCTGTAGCGTAGAAATCACTTTCTATTTCCTCAGCCTTTTCCTTTCTTATTCTCAGATGCTCTTGCTCTTGTCTAGTGGATGGTAGTTGTGCTGTTATTCTTAATTCCTCAATTAAAAAAGGTTCCTGTCCAAACTCATAGTCCAATCTTGAGCGGGACGACTTTGATATGCCCAACATTCTTTTGAGATATCTTGCCTTTACTCCTTCTACAGTTTTGAAATCTGTTACTGTGGGTTGATCCCATATGAGGTTTATTCCATAGGTGATCACTGGTACCACTTTGGCGCGGAACAAGCGTATATCTGTCTTTGTGGATAGTTTTGTAGGTTCCTTGATATCATACATTACTCTAATTGCTGCGCTAGTCCTTCCTGTGATATGACGTCTGTATGATTTGATCGTTGTTTGCAGCGTTAGTCCGAGATATTTGGCGATGTTAACTATTTCTATTTTCATATTTTCAATGTATAAGACATCAGTTTTTGATAACTTTCCTCCTTTCCGAAATACCATTTGTACTGTTTTTGTTATGTTTATGTCCAGTTGATTATCCCTTGCCCAATTATCTATTTTGCGGATTGCCTCCTGCAGGTGTTCTTTCTTTGTTGATCCCATTGCTATATCATCCGCATACATGTATACATCTATACCCTCGTTTCTGATGACTTCTATATATCTGCAATGAAGTTGTTGAAGGCGATAGGGCTGAGTGAGTCCTCTGGTAGAATTCCTCTTGTTTGCAAAATTGGTCTCGATTTGTCGATATTATGTGTAATAATTAGACTATTTGGCTTAAGAATATCGTTGATAAGTATTGTCAGCTGATTATTTTTGCCTATAATTCTTTCAATGTTCTGTAAAAGGATTCTTCTGTTGACTGAGTCAAAAGCTTCTTGGAAATCCACGAAAACTGTGTAGTACTGTGCCATTATTATCATGGTCATAACGTTAAGTGTAGCAGCGCTATTTCCAACTTGCTTGGATTTATAGCGTGCGCTGGCCGGTCATATGTTCCGCTGTTGATGACGCGAGGACACGGTACAATCCGAGTCTATCCGAGATCGCTCGAAGGGAGACTTCGGGTACTGTGTCGTCACAGCGCATGACAAGTATTGATCTGAAGAATCGACCGACAACCAGGAGATTATTAAAGCTTATAAAGAAGAAATGAGAACTATTCACATACTTTGAAGTATTATGAAATGTTAATTGGCATAGCATGAAAGAAATTATGATATATTCCCATGTCAGTGAGCTCCCTGGAACATATAAATTGTATAAATCATACGTAGATATTATGAATTGTCAAGCCAGATGGCGCTGATGTAACAGCAGTCAAGCAGTCGTGAAACCTTCACCGCTGGAGAGAAGGCAGAATATATTTCGCTTCTCACGAGTGCACTATAACACTTTCACTTGTGTATTGACTAGATACAGCACGTATCGGGAGTGTGAAGTTCGCTTATAAGGTGTAAAACATTTATAAAATGAAGACAGTCCAGTGGCGAACGGAACTCTAACAATATTCCACACTCACATTTGTGGATATTTTACGAAGTACAGTATGTTAGAACGTGTAGTAGTTCTTATAAGCAAGTCATACTTCGTTCACGTATGAACTCAGACTTTGCTATGATAAACATGAACATTAACGAGAACAATAAGCACAGAAAACCATGCTATGTCTTACAGCAGTGAACTCTATTATTTGAGGAGTGCTTTTTCATGCAACTGTATGAATCTAGTAACCATGTTACTACTTTTGAACTTTGAACATTATTTCTCTGACTTACAGTGGCGTTAATTAACCGGATGTCAGGAGGTAATATGAGAAAGATGGCAGGTTAGACACAGCAGACATGAGTAACACAGTGCAAGAAAGGCAGCGAACATTCTCTGGCATAGATTCACGCGTTTTCCAGTGCCGCACAGCACAGCTGACCAGTGCTGGCAGTGGTTTAGTTGGACCGGAACGGGCCGGAACGCCGTTCCGGAAAATATCTTCCCGCTTTAGAATGACGTAACAAGTTTACATTCAGTAAGAAAATCGTTTATAATCTATACATAGCGCTGAAACGTCACGGGTGTACTCTAGCGGACTAATATCGAACCTTACGGTTTTATGTTCATAAAATACGGTCGCTTTTACACTCCTGGGCGTTTTTCTGGTTCTCCAAGGTTGGCTACACTGCTATTGGATACGGAGAGCGGGAAGTGAGCACAACAACTTTCTTCCGCTCGTTATGTTTGTGTGAATCCAAGTTTTATTTTATGTTTTGCTCGATGTGTTGCTGTGAAGCAGATATTACGGAATCTCTCTGCAGTTAATAAACATCAGTAGCCCCGTAGTACCTTTCAAGTTTTCCTGTGACTGTGAAAGTGAGTTGTGAGTCACAACTTGTGACAATGAGTTTACTTAAGTGGCTGGGTTCAAAAAAACGTGCTGGGGATGAAGATGAAGAATCAAAGAATACAAAAAAGGTGTGTGATGGCTCAAGTAAAAACGAAACTGAATGGAGTTCCGAGAACATTAGTTTCATTAAAGACGTGAGTATAGAGATAGACCCTGGGTTAAATGTTGCTGAAACGTGTGATGCAGATTCAAGGGAGAATCTAGGTTATGGTTCTACTCCTTCTACCATCGACTGTGAAATTCAAGGACCCACCTACCGAAAACAAGATTTTCCAGACTGTTGGAACGAGTCTCAGTACCGTTATTTTTCGTCAGAGAACGAGTGGTTATTTGCAGGAAATAAAAATTTAGGCTGCAATATATGTAAAGAGGAAAGTAAATTAGGATTAGGAGTTTCTAAAGGGGCAGGACTTAAGCTAATGAAAGTATGGGTAGAATGCAAGGTTCATCCCATCGGAAATAATATTAATCAACAACAAACAAGCCTTAGGAAAAAAATATTTGAGCACAAAAATTCAGAATCTCACAAAAAAGCTATGTTACAAAAATCAGAATCCAATAAAAAGATATTTGAAAGTTGCTTGGACACTATGAATGTCAACCACCTAGAAACCACCGTTCGAGTATTTCGAACAGCATACTCAATTGCAAAAAGAAATAGACCCTTCGTAGATCTACAGGCTTATGTTGAACTTCAACAATTAAATGGTTTAGATGTGGGACGAGTTCTTCATACAAATTTTAGTTGTGCTAATATTATTGAACACATTTCACAGGAAATGAGAAATAAAATAGCAAAATCTATAACAGAAAATCAGAGGAAAATCAGTATTATGATTGACGAATCAACAACAGTTAGTGTAAAATCTGTGTTAGTATTATATTTGAGATGTGCTCTTTCAGATAACTCTGAAGTTGTTTCCTTTTTCTGGGACTTGATAGAACTTGAATCAACTACAGCACATGTTATTACTCGAGAGATATTGAAGAATCTTTCTTCATATTGGATGAATGAAAACTTTCTGGCAGAACATTTAGTTGGTCTAGCATGCGATGGGGCCTGATGGGGCCTCTGTAATGTTAGGTAGAAAAAATGGAGTTGGAGCACAGTTTTTAAAGTTATTTCCAGATATAGTAATCTGGCACTGTTTAAACCATCGCTTGGAATTGGCCGTTTCTGATACAAGGAATGAAGTTACAGGTGTTAACCATTTCCATTCTTTCTTTGACCAATTGTATTCTTTATACAGCATGTCTCCCAAAATCAAAGGGAACTCAACATTTGTGCTGCTTCACTGGAACAAAGAGTTAAGAAGATTGGGAAAATATTTACAATAAGATGGGTAGTTTCAAGCCAGAGAACTGTAAAAGCTGTCTGGGAAAACTACAGTGCTGTAGTAAAACATTTTAGTGAGGCCAAAAGCGACCACCAGAGAGATTCCAAAGAAAGGGCAAAATCCTAAGGTCTAGAAAATATGTTAACTACTGTAGTATTTCTAGAAAATATTGCAATTATGTATGATGCTTTTGTTGAGTTAGCTGATTTGTCATTAGAGTTGCAGAAAAGCGAGACAAGTCTGACAGAGGCTCAAAATGCAATCAAACGCACTATAAAAGTATTTGAATCTATATGTAACTCAGCTTCTGGAGAATACTACAGAACAGTTCTTAAAGCAGCAGAAAACCAAAAGTTTAGAAAAATAGGATTACATGATTCTAAAAAAGTTGTAAGAATTGACAGAAAGCAGTTTTTCAGAAGTCTTGTGAACAATTTAAATAACAGGCTTATGGAAAATGTGTCCACATCATCTCATCTTGGTTCCAGCTCTAGTCAGCAGAGACATGAGAGAATGACAAAAGTTATCAGTGATTCAAAGGTACTATACAAAAATAATTGGCCCTCCACTTCTACTTTGGATATCTGCTGTGGTGATGAGAGTGTCGGCAACCTTTGTGACTTTTTCCACATGTCAGACAAGAGGAGGTACATTAATGCTTTTAGAAAGTATGTCGAGACCAAGGAAATTCCAGTGGAGCTGATGCCTTTAATCAAGACTGTATAGACCATTCCCATCTCTTCAGCAGAAGCTGAAAGAGCTTTCAGTACCATGAATGAGATCCACACCGAAAAGAGAAATAGGCTGCTGGTTGAAAGATCAAGCGGACTTATTTTCATAAGCAGCGTAGGACCTCCTGTGCATTTATTTAACCCACAACCATATGTCACGTCATGGCTACGAAAGGGGAGACGTTCAGCTGATGAAACAACTTGTCGGAAACACGAGGCCGCTGATTTTGACACCCAATACGAGTCCAATTGGAAATTGCTGAATTAATAAGGTGAGTTCCTGTAAATATTTTTTTCCAACTAAATCACTGGTGCTAGGCATGACTTTTCGCGAGACTATTGAACTTTCAACCCGGTTCGACATGAGTGCCGTTATACTACGTTGGGACGGATGTTTCTCTGGAGTGAGATGTACTTTGCGTGGTGAGGGAGCTGACCGTTCGGGCAGGATGGGAGGTATCCTGATGACCAAAACGGAACCAGTGGAGTGGAGACTGGGATTCCGGGATTCGTTTTGGATGACCTGGATAATCTTTACCATCACCATGTATAAAGGAGGAAACGATATGAAGGGCATATCATTGCTTTTCCAATATCTTCGAGAAGTCGCAAGGTACAGAAACCAGTCCCATTATCGTAGTAGAGCATTGACATTCTAATGCTATTTTTGCTGCCATTTTTGTGTATTTTTGAGTAGTATGTCAAAAGATAAGAGTTAGGCATGATGTCATTGTCATGACTGATTCCATCCTAGACAGAGTTTTGATCCTAGTAAAGGATGCACCCATTTGTGAATTATATTGTTGTGTTATTTCATATTAATAGTAAATTCAAGTCATTTAAGTAGGAAACTTCTTTAACGTAAAGAAGAGGAACCACTAGAAGAAGATTTTATCCTGCGAAGTTATTTGATGTTGTTGAGAACAATTCGTTGATATCTATTTTCGACATTTTGCACTTTTGTAGACTCTAACTCAAGGTACACTTATAGTTCAACTCTGAAACAGTTATACACTCGAGAGTTGTGTTTTGAAGCTTAAGAACGATTTTTATAGAGAGTTGCAAGCTTGTTGAAGCTGTTCTTAGTGAAGAAGGCCGATCCTTAGCTTTCACTTGGGACTATGTTCTGTTCTATTGGGATATAGTCACTTATAGTGTTTCTAACCGATCAATAGCGTGCTAATTGTTATGATTACCTAGGTCGGTGGTGTAGGACACTATTCGTTGTACTAGAACTCATTCGGATAGATCAGTTCCAATACTTAGCTTGATCCAGTTTACTTCTTTGTTTGAATTTAAATATTTTTATACATGATAGCCATGCTTATTCAGGCATCGTTGATATCCATTCTAGATGGAATTACTACACGTAACTTTTGTATAGTCTTATGAGTAATGAATACTTTGATAAAACATTCAACCTATTTATTCACGTGAATCCCAGGTTATATAAATGTGGAGGCAGATCCTTTGCCAGATCTGTGATAGTAATTAAGCCTATTGACAGCAGAGTTTTTGATTCTTATGGATGAATAGATATAGGAATGAAACCAGGATGTTATAATTGATCATAAAATGTAACGAAAACTGTATAATTCTATCAACGCAATTCTAAATGCGAATAACAGCTGTAAATTAGATTCTAAGAGTGAAATATCGTCGTTCACCAGTAAGGGTGATTACTAATGGCATTGATTAATGGTAATGCAATGTTTAAGGTTAAAAATAAATGCTCAGTGCAGTACGATGTGTAAGAATGAAGCCATGTAGAGGCAGGTATTTAATGAAATAATATTCAAAGGAATATTCTACGGTATAATGTGAATTACAATCCACGCGAATGGATTTATGAAGTCAAGTGACTCAATTGCTTTAGACAGAATTTCAGTGAAATTCCATGTGAATAATATGTTGTATTGAACTGTGCATTTCAATGCATGGATGGTTAAATTATTTTTGGAGGACCTTAATCATAGAGTCACACTACAAGGCTAATTAGGCAATATAATCATCCCAGCCTATTGACTTGGAAATGATACTTGGTTTTAGGAAATTGTTTAAAATCTACTTAGCTTTATTGCTTGGTCAGATAAAACCTGACGTAACTTTGACCGTATATGAGAATACTGTTGTTGAATGAGACACTATTGGAGAGTGTCGGATCTGAGGCTTCCGAAGACACTAAAGAAAGTGTTATACGAATTCTGTAAATATGTAATAAATGCATATATAAGAGTATAATTTTGTGTATAGGCAGATGAAGCCTATAAATTTGAAATTTCTAGAATACGGATCCAACATAATTATCGTCATTTTACAACATTTTGGATCTATGTTAATATTTTATACACATGTTTTTGATAAAATGCAGTCACTACCAGTGATGACTGGGACTTGCATTTGTATTGCTCCAATTTGAACTTCAGTTTCAAGAATTCGCATTTTTGCTGTTCTTGATCATTTGATATAGTGACTTTCACTATATATTTTTCTGAATAAATATTTCTACAATTTTATTTTAATCGTCAAGGAGTGATGCTTCATAGAAGTGATAAGAGGGCACGTTAAGAAAGCCATTGCTAGGTATTACGAAGTTTTTCACACTCCAGAGATTGCTCCTTTAAATGATTCTCGTTTTCTTTAAGCTACTTTTCTTCGTTGGCCATGGTTTTCTTAACGGTGCCTCGGTTAGGTATTCCTGTGCCCTATTATTCCCGTCTCTTGTTGGTAGGATCTGGGGGTTTTCTAGCCGGGGTTTTCAGGTTCTACGATCCAGTTACCATCGAGGGATTTCAACAAGCTGATGGTAGGTAATTTCGGGTACAGTACTTTCCTCCAGATGCTATCAGTGATGTCTTAATGTTGTATATTAACGCTCCTGCAGCATCTAGAGTGGATGTTCCTTTCCTAAAACCGCATTGTTCCTTTGGAATATATGCATCAGCTAATGTGTACATTCTCTTCGTCAGAATTGTCACGGCTATAGCTTCTATGGCTATTCCTCTGTTACTCTTTGTATTTCCGTGATCGCCCTTTCCGTTGTAAATAATTTTCAGAATTGCTGTTCTCCAACCTTCCGGTATACGTCCTTCCTGCATGCACCTGTCTAATAGTTCCTTCCATATCTCTTTAAGTTCTTCATATGATTCTTGAAAGTGTCCACCAAATATCCCGTATTTATCCGCTGCCTTTCTTGGCTTTAATGAATTTATAGCGTCTTTCATTTCCTCTTTCGTAATTGGATCCCAGATCTCATCTGTGGTGGAATCTTCTCCAGACTTCGTCTTGTCGGCCTCTATGTTCTGTATGTTGAAGTATGTTTCATCACCTGCACTCTGGTCCTGCAGTATGTTTTGGAAATGAGCTTCCCATGCACTGAGTGGTACTTGATTGGTAACGCTTGTTTTCTTTGGCTTTAATGCCAAAAATTTGTCTCTTTCTGCATCTTCCGCTATCTGTATAGCCTGCTGTTCAATGTAGGTAGCTGTTTTTCTCTTTTAGCAGTTGTTGATATTTGTTTCTCTTCCGCTGATAATTGCTAAGTTTTTCTGGAGTTTTTGTGATCCGTGCATCCTGGAGTGCGCTAAGAGTTCCCCTTCTTTCCTCGTAACATTCCTGATCGAACCACACCTGGAACCACACCTGGGCTTTTCGTGGTTTAGTGCACACAATGGAATTTATTATTATTCTAGTTATAGTTTGTTCCAGGTCTTCAACTTCCCTGTTGGTCTCCTGTAATTTATTTTTGTTTGCTTTAGGTTGTCTATATTCAACTTTCGAGATTTCCTATAGGCTTTCTGAGCAGTGTTTTGAAATGATCTGTCACCAATAACAAAACTTAGTTTTGTTAAAATGGGGACGTGTTTCCTTATCGGCGTAGTGATCAAGTTCCATACTCCTTCTTGGCTAATTGGTGTTATGCCTTTCCCTCTGTAGAACATTAGGTCTATCGCACTCGTTCCATTGTACGGAATGTACGTGTTGAGTATCTTCTTGTTTATGAGATGAAAACCTTCTTATTTTAGTAAATTTAGCACTGTGTTAGTTTTGACGTTTGGCTTGTCTATTCTACAGTTTAGGTCTCCTCCCATGATTATTTGATCTGTGGGCTCGGTGTATGCTAATGCATCAAGTATCATTTGGGTTGCATCCCCGATGGATGTTTGTGGTCTTAAGTATATTCCAATGATTACTAATAGTTCTGTTTTCACTCAAACCATATTCTCATCTATTCGCGTTGATGTAATTCTTCCTACTGCTGAGTTTAGATCAGATTATATTAGATTTTTATTAAATCCAATTGATCAATTACATGTATATTGTATACAATACATTTTTGATATAGGACACGTCAGAAATTACATCTATAAAATAAAAGAACTAACAGGTATATATTACTAATACTATAACTACGAAGGTGGATCAAAAAATAAGTTGCACTTCCCATTTGTGGCCATTTATTACACCACCTATACAACAGCAACACTCCTATAACGACATACAATGTAACGTCAATTTTCTACATAGTTTCCAAGAGACTCCAAACATTTCTGAGAACGCACAACGAACTTGTCGATGCCGGATTCATAGAAAGTTCCTCCAGCATTTTGCAACCACACGGACACAGCGGCCTTCACCTCCTTATCGGTCTGGAAACGTCGACCACCGAGCTTCGTTTTGAGCTTACCGAACAGATGAAAGTCACATGGCGTTAGGTCCGCCAAACGAGCGAACTGCTGCAGAGTTTCAAGTGGGAGGTCTGGCAACATCCACCCTACAGTCCCGAACTAGCGCCATGTGACTTTCATTTGTTCGGTAAGCTCAAAACGGAGCTCGGTGATCGAAGTTTCCAGACCGATGAGGAGGTGAAGGCCGCTGTCTCCGTGTGGTTGCAGAACGCTGGAGGAACTTTCTATGCATCCGGCATCGACAAGTAGGTTGTGCGTTCGCAGAAATGTTTGGAGTCTCTTGAAAACTATGTGGAAAAGTGACGTTACATTGTTTGTCGTTATAGGCGTGTTGCTGTTGCATAGGTGGTGTAATAAATGACCATAACTGGGAAGTGCAACTTATTTTTTGATCTGTCCTCGTATTTATAACTTATTATAATAACTGATCTTAAGAGATACAATCTTATTGGACAAATATTTACACCTAACTCTATTATCATAATATGAAAAATGAATTCTATAAATACAACAACTTACAGCTATGTTTACAATTAAAATAGAATAGTAAAATATAATTATAGATTGCATCGCTCCTATAGGCTAAGATATTCAACTACAGAGTAAAAACAATGACACTGCAGATAAGCTTTCAACATTCTTTCAAAGGTTTTTATTTTTGGGGCAAGTTTTATATACTGGGGTAGTTTATTGTATAATTTAACTCTTGTGTGAAAAGTTCCTTTTTGATATATGCTTGTGTGTGTGTGTGTGTGTGTGTGAAATATGAATGTTTTGATTTTGTCTTGTGTTATGCCTATGAACATCATTGTTTGTTTTAAGAAAAACATCTTTATTCATTAAATTATTTAAAAAAAACATAATACTTTCAATGATATATATGCAGGGCAGTGGGAGAATGTTTAAATCTTTAAACAGAGATCTACATGATTCTCTAGTGTTTACATTTGCCATAATTCTAATCGCCCTCTTTTGTATCCTAAACGTGCTTAGTACATCTGGTGACAAACTCCAAAATATGACCCCAAATCTTAAGTATGAATGGAAATAAGCAAAATAAGTATTTCTTAATGTGTGCATGCTAGTGCAGGTTTTCAAAATACGTAACGCAAAGCAGATCGAGTTCAGTTTAGTATTCAGATATTGTATATGTTTATGCCATTTCAAGTCATGTTGTGTCCATAGTCCTAAAAACTTTGTTTCTGATTCATTTTCTATTTGATGACCATTTAATGTTATATTGGGCTTCGCAGGATTCCTATTCTGTATAGTGTGGAAATTTAGAGACACTGTATTTTTATAGTTAATTGTGAGCATTTGGCTAATTCTTCTGTAACGGAGTCAGCAGACTGCTGTAAGACCTGTTTAGTTTCACCTTTTATTACGAGTGTTGTATCGTCTGCAAACAAAATTTCCTTATGTGAATGAACGTTCTGTGATATATTTTTCTGGCCTTTAACGGGGTTTGGCCGAACTGGGGGGATGGGGGTGAGTGTAGAGTGTGGTGTTTAATCAGGGTGAGTTTTAACGAAGGTGTTGAAACTCCGAATGAGTGTTGGAGAGTGTGTTGGGTGATCGGGAGGAGCTCTATGCGACAAGGGTTGCAAATCAAAGGGACGCACTTTTAAGGTGGAAGCTATCAATTTGCAGAGCAAGTACTGCTATGAATAATCCAAGTATCCGCTGACCGTGCAACGTTACGCTCTGCGGGCCCGTGACCAAGCAATCAAGGCTACTGGCAATGAAAAGGTTTCTAGTGTTGTCACAGTGGTTTTGGAAACAATGCACTGGCAGGTCAAGGTGTAAGGTGGGGAGGTAAGCGGTAAAAACAGTGTTAATAAACAAAGGCTACAATTGATCTGTAATAATGGTGGTCACTTGTTTATTGGACCCAAAGTGTACTGAATGTTTCCCTCTATTCAGGGACAGTGTAACTATACAGAAACCAGACAGCAGTCATTCGAGCTGAAGGATATGAGAGAGAAGCTGGTATTATGAAAGGTGTAAGGCAAGGCTGCAACTTATCACCCATACTTTTCAATCTTTACATTGAACAAGCAATGAAGGAAATCGGAGAAAAATTTAAAGTGGGAGTGAAGATTCAAGGAGAAATAATTTCAACTCTGAGATTTGCTGATGACATCATCATCTTGGCCTACAAGCCTGAGGATTTGAATGAGTTTTTGAATGGTATGGATTCCGTCTTACGGAAGGACTTCATGATGAAAATTAATAAATGTAAAACAAAAATACTGGAATGCAGCCGAAATAAATCAGAAACCTCTATGGAGATCAAATTGGCAGGTGAAAAGCTGAAGGAAGTAGGAGACTTCTGTTACTTAGGAAGCAGAATAACCAGTGATGGACGAAGCAAAGAGGATATAAAAAGTAGGTTGGCTCAGGCAAGGAAAGCCTTTCTACAAAAAAGGAATCTGTTGACATCGAATATAGATTTAGGTATTAGGAAGTCATTTTTGAAAGCCTTTGTCTGGAGCGTGGCGCTCTATGGAAGTGAAACCTGAACTATTGGTGTAGCAGAAAAGAGGAGAATTGAGGCATTTGAAATGTGGTGTTACAGGAGAATGATGAAGATCAGATGGGTAGATAGGGTTACAAACGAAGAGTTATTAAGGCGAGTGGGAGAGGAGAGATGTTTCTGGCGACTGCTAATGAAGAGAAGAGATAGGTTGGTAGGACACTACTAAGACACCCAGGAATAGCAAGCTTAGTTATGGAAGGAAGGGTCGAGGACAAGAACTGTAGGGGTAGACCAAGGTTAGAATATGTTAAACAGATTGCCTCGGATGTAGGGTGTGGTAGCTATGTAGAGATGAAACGATTAGCTCAGGACAGGGAGGCACGGAGAGCTGCATCAAACCAGTCAAATGACTGAAGACTCAAACAACAACAACAATTTGTGAGTGTGTGGAATCTGAGAATCACACTTACCAGAGGTATGCTGTCGTGATGCAGTCGGACAGAGCCTTCGGCGTAAACGGATCCCCTCTCTCAGAATGGGGGTCCTTATAAATGTTCCTCAAGTGCCGACTCTGCAATGTTGCTGAATACTTGTTTCTGTAGCAGCCTCTGTGTACATGTGTATGTGTGTCAAGCTTGGGCAAGAACCATTTCATAACTCTGCCGGCTTGGTGTAATAGAAGTTGTGGTGGCTGTTGTTGGTTCCAGCCTGAAGGTAGTTCCGGGGTGAAAGGTTGTAGGAGTGCTGGGCAGATGCGTAGATGTGTTTAGGGGTGATTGTAGATGTATAGATATCTGGCGTGTAGTAGATTCGAGGGCGTATGCAAACATCCCTCTCGGGGGTGTGTAGGGTTCCTAAAGGGGCCCTAACAATATCATTGATATATAGAAGAAAGAGTAGTGGGCCCAAAACCGATCCCTGGGGTACTCCAAATTTTATAACTCCCTCATTGGACAATGTTTCATTAAGTAATTTGCTTCCATCATCCTTTTGTCTCAAGCTTACTATTTGTTTACGCCTTGTTAAGTAAGACTCTTATCTATTTATTAGCTAGACCTCTAATACCACATTGATTTAGTTTTGTAGTAGGATTTTATGGTCAACAACATCAAATGCTTTCGATAAATCCAAGAATAGGCCAGTTGCATGTTCCTTATTGTCAATTTATTTCAGTATATTATTACTACATTAAAAAATTGCTGTCTGTGTAGATTTTCCCGTTTTGAATCCATGTTGTGAGTTTGATAGTATTTAATTTTTTCTATAAAACTTAGCAGTAGTCTCTTATACATGATTTTTCCACAATTTTTGCAATACCAGTTGGTAAGGTAATAGGACGATAGTTATCACATTCATATTTTGAACCGTTTTTGTGCACTGGAATTACTTTTGATAACTTCAAAATATCCGGGTAAGTTCCTGAGAGAATTGAACTGTTTATTATGTGTGTAAGTGAATTTATTATATTTTCTGCACATTTTCTTAAAATTGCATCAGGGATGCCATCAATACCAGCACAGAATTTATTTTTTAGCTCTTTTATAACTATTCTTACCTCTTCACTTGTGACATGATTTATAAATAAAGAATCACTGCATATATTTATTTTATTATTAGAATTTAGTGTATTTACCTGTGATTTATTTAATAATGTTTGTGGAATTTCCAGAAAATAGTCATTAAAAGTGTTTGCTATTTCCTCTGGATTATTAATCACTTTATTATTTCTCGTCAGTGTAATGTTCCTTTGTATTTTAGCAGATTTTCCAGTTTCTTTCTTTATCACGGACCACATAGTCCTGTTTTTACTTGATGATTGGGAAATAAAATTATCATTATGCATTTTCTTTGCTAGGCTTATTACCTTATTTAATATGCCAGTGTATTTTTTGTAGTATAAATTGAATTCAGGTGTTGTGTGGTATTGTTTATATAATTTGTGTAGAAATGTCCTTGTTTGAAGTGATTTTATAATTCCTGTTGTTATCCAATTGCTAGTTTTGTTATTTTGAATAGTTCTTTGTTTAAAGGGGAATGCTGTTTCAAAATAGTGTTTTAGGGTACTGTTAAATGCATTACATTTATAATTTACATTTTCTAGTTTATAAATTTATGACCATGTTTCCTTATTTAATAAGTCATTGAAATATGTAACATTTGTTTCAGTGAATGACCTGCACTTTGATTTTATTCCATTCTCATTATTATTAATTGTGTCAGGTACTTCAAAACTCAGTATTTGTCCATGGTGGTCACTAAAACTCGGACAATAGACTTCTATTGATTGGTAATATTTATCTGTATTTTTTTAAAAAATGATCAGGAGTCGTTTTACTAAATTTTGTTATTCTAGTTGGGGTGTTTACTGTAGGTTTTAGTCCATAAGAAATTAGTAACTGTGTTAATAATTCACAATTTCTATCACATTTTAAGAAATCCATATTTACATACCCATAAATTATTATATCGAAATTTACTTTGCTCATGTTATTGAGTAACAATTCTAATTTATCTATAAATAAACGAAACTTTCCTGACGGAGAACGGTATACACATACAATTATTAACTTAAACTGCTGTATTTTTACGGCAGAGAATTCAAAATCCTGTTCCATAATTAGATAATCATAAGCTGTTAACTGTTCATGATCTAAATTATTTCTTAAGAAGATACAAGTACTGCACTCGAAATTATGAGAGTCCATAGGAAAGGAACCAACCGAGATTCGAACAGAGAGGCAGAGAAATATATGTGTATAAAATAAATCGTGATCTGAGTTATTTTTACGCACAGGAAGGTTGGTAATGTGCCAGGAAGTGGTTAACAAAATTTTAGCTTGAAGAAATATTTTTATTTAGAAGAAAAATGAGAATTTTTTATTCTGCATTATTTTAACCAAGAGAGAATGATTGGAATAGGAGCCAGGAATATGCACAGTTTCACGGAGTTACGATAGCGAAACCAGTTTTGGTAAGGGAGGCGACGGGACAAGGAGGCTTGAAGGTGAGCCACGCGCCAGAGAATCGAAGAGGGGAGATAGCACACGACACTACTGTGATGCATAAAAACATTAGATTTGATAACATGGAAGTAACCAATCAGATTAATGGAAAATTATTAGAGACTACATAATTATTAAAATTATATTTTAATATTATAACAGACTGGCGTATATTAAAAATACAAGCAAGAGAAAATAAATTTAGTTGGCAAAACAGAAAGTGAATTAGATTGCTACAATAGAAGATATGAGTGAATAAGCGAGTTTATGAACGAGTGTGAGGCTAGCGCGGACAATTTGAGAGGAAAAGAGAACTTAGGAAGCTAGCAGCACAGGAAGAACGGTGTTCTTATCCTACGAGTTTTAAAAGAAGCAAGACGTATGGAAAGTCGCTCTACAAAATAATATAAAATTGCAACCAACAGAAGAATGAAATTACAACGGGAGGAGATACCTCGTTAGCAGTAAATTACCAGAGATTTCGTGAAAGAATATTGGAAATATAAAAGAAGATTGATAATAATTTATAAGAACTACATGCAGAATATGAAAACGTCGAATTTGAGAAAGTATACTTGAAAATATACTCTACTAGAATTCACTGTCATAAAGGTGAAACTTCCTCAACATATTACGAGAACGCAGAGAAAGTATTATACCGGCAGTACAGTATTATTTAGAAATCTACAAGAACACTTATAAGATGTGTTCAAATTTAAGTCGGAGGGGAAAAACTACAGTCAAATACTTTTGTGAACTGAGAATGATGTTCTAACTTCACCATGGAGGGAGGTTAAACTACACTTACTAAGCGAAGTCCAGCGATGATCAAAACTACGGAACCATGGAAGAGAGATTCTGATATTTATATGGAATTATCATCGTAAGCATATCACTGCCTAAAATTACCATCAGGAACTTCCAGAGAGGGGCCGATTGAAGAAAAACTATTTAAAAAGCGAAAGCAGTATCTAGATCGTAGATCGTGCAGCAAGAAGAGGGAGTCGTGCGTGTAGGCCATTGACATGGAGCCCGGGAGAACGCGATGAATCACCCCAGCTGTAAACCAGTCAAGGACGAACGGCATGTCACACCAGCGAGGCAAGAAGCAGGCGCTCCAGGAATGCGGACACGCGTATGCAGGAATGTCGGCGTGCTCCCAAAGCACGTGGCCGGATTCCTCAGCTGTAAATAGTCACAGATTCTGTATGTAACGCTCCAGACGTAAGGTAGACCAGTGATTTGTATCCACTATGTACCTAGTATTTGTTTATGGGTTATTCCAGTGTTCTATTCCATTGCTCTAATTTTGCCGTTGTTGTCCATATTCATACGATCGCTGATATCTTCGAAAAAGATATTGCCTTACAATGATACCTCTTGGCCAGAATTCTGGTTGTTCCACCACCGATTAATACTCGAAGCGTATCCCTATCTTGAATGCTTTGCTACCACCTGTGGTGCTCAACTCGTCACATTCTATTCTTCCTCCGATGCTATTCCCTTTTAGATGTGCTAGTAATATCGCTTTCTCAACTGATTGATGTAACCGTCCAACATTATAGCCAAGCCATTTGCTCCGCCGCTCTTAATCCACATTCCGTACTGGTTTTGGTTCCCATGATGTGGGTTTTTATCTTGGGCCTCCTCCCCCTCTGCACCGACCAACCGTCTTGTTCCTTGTAGCTGTCTTCATCAAATCTGTTACCGGTGTCAGCATTCCTAACTCAGTGGTGTGGCGTGGAATTTTCCTGAGGGTAAGTCCATGAGGAGAACGCTACTGTTACTACTACACTTTGTGCTAATCATGTTACTTCCAGGTTCCACTGCAGGCTCTGCTTCCTTGTGTTTTCCCAAGGTTTTCTCCTCTACCTGTTCTTTGTCTGCCGTTTCCTCGTTGGTTGGTGCTTCTCCTTCAGCATACTGGGGAGTTATTGGTTCAGTTTCCTTATTTGGGACTTCCAAATCATAGTTGATTTCCTGTGTGTTCCCTGGAGGATTGGGGGCCTTCACTTTAATCGCTGTTGGCCGTTTTGTATGGTGCTTCCGTACCTGTAGTGTCGTATTTATAATCTCCTTCTTGAGCATGTCCTCTATGGTGGTTTTCATTTCGGTCAGGAATGGTTCCATATATGTCCTTATCTTTGCCACTAATCTTTCTTCAATGTCCTAACTTTTGAGTATATTTGACTTGCAAGCTGAGCATAACCACGTCAATTTGCAGTTCTTCTTATTGGAAATATCAAATTCCCCACTGGTCAGTCCGCTACATTCATGGTGCTGCCATCTTGTGCATTTCTCGCACTGTATCGCACTTTCGTTGTTGTGTACGGTCTTCCTGCAAATATCACAGTCATTATTGCTTGTACCGTCTGCCATGCTGATCAGTCTGCTTAAGCCCTTCTATGGTTATCGATATTATTGTTCATCACAGTTGTCCATGCAGTGTTTATATCACTTCCTTCGTATGCCACTACGAAAACTCCTGTCATACATTTGTGTTAATATATATCGAATAACTGTTCGCAGGTACACCCGATACAGCTTTATAACTTCACTATATATATTACCTTTGACGTTTTATGATGTAGAGTTGCAGATGCGTGGAACCACTAATACATTTGTGTTACAGCTTAATTTTTCAAAATGCACAATTTATCCTATCTTAAATTCTTAGGAAAATATATCACTTTGCACAACAACGGCACTACCACGCAGTGGCGCCAATAGCATTTCTCTGAGGTCTAGCGAAACAGTTTAGACACCCACCCACATCTTCCGACCCAGCCCCCCTCATATGAGTTATGCACACATATTGTTTACCAGTGCCGACATCTATCCCGTTTCCAAAAAACTAACCAGACTTCTCAAGAGCCTTAGAAACTTTTAGCGATAAGTCGAGCTGAAAAAAAAGCAACACTTTGATCGAGTACCGGGAAGCGTTTAATTCAATTAGGAGGAAAAACAGTATTTTTTTTACAGAATTATGATATTCTCAAAATTTGAATTGTAAAAAGTGTCCAACATCAAAATACTGTTCACTTAGTTTTAGATAAGAGATAAATAAGGGAAGTCTCAAAACAAACATTACTCCTCGGCAGACAGTTTTCATTTCGCTTATTGCGTTGTCTTCAAGCGGCAATGCTTTGGGCTTAAGGTGGTTGGAGCGCGGCAGTCACGTCCAAAAGTATCGATTTTTCAAAGTGCTCAAATAGGGCCAGAAAGAGTTTAGAAGTGTTGTGGAAGGTCCAAAGTATAATCATCATCATCGTTTCTTCGCTGCAGCAAGCCGGTTGCGGTTATAAATGAGCCGTCTCCAATTTGTCCTGTCCATCCATAACTGTTGTACTTGTATTTGATGCCAGTTCTTATCTCTAGCTTCAAGGTCCTTATAAATTTGCTTCTCCCACACATCGCGAGGTCTTCCTCTTGGTCTCTTCCCGGGGACACTCTGGGCAAAGTACACATGAGGTATCCTGTGGGAGCCATCCTCTTCTAATGAACATACCATCTCAATCTCTTGAGTTCGAGTGTCTGCAGCAGGCTCCTTTCCAGTCCCAGTAGTGGTCGGATATCCTCATTCCTTACTTTGTCCATTTTCATCTTCTGAAGGCGAGAACGGAGGAACTTCATTTCTAATGCCTGGAGACGACTGTTTGTTGGTCCAGTAAGGGTTTCTGCTTCCAGTCCATATGTTAGTATATGTGTTAAGTATATCTTGAACAAACTAATATTGGAAGCTTGTGGAAATGTTTCGTCCCAAAGTAGCTGACGCACTGCCTGAAAAAATTGGAAGCTTTCTGTATTCTGTTGTTAATCTCTTGATGTATGGCATTGTCCGAGGAAAGGATACTACCTAAATAGTGGAATTTGTCTACAGAATTTATCTCATCATCCAACGTATAATTCCAACACAAAATCCTTTGGAAAACTGCTAACTGAAAGCAGCTTTAGGGCTTTGAAAATGGCAGAAACATAAGTTTTAATGTTTTTTGGCAACAAAAAACGGCTTTTTGACCTTCGGTTTCTCTGTTAGATGTCCGGTGACCCCGGTATTTCTTAGCGTTTCCTTTTTTATCGTATTGAAATTTGTATTTTTGGAGTTTATGGCCGGAATCTATTCACTAGAACACACTTAAAAACGAACAAAATATTAAAATTCGCCCTAAAGCGGCCATTTTAAGCTAATTTTAATGGTTTTGTTTCTTTTAAAGTTTGTTCTAGGGAATAGATTTCGGCCAAAAACTGCAAAATATAAAGATTTTAACATGATAAAAAAGAAAATGTTAAGAAATACTGGGGTCAGCAGACATCTAACAGAGAAAATTAAGGTAAAAAGGCCGTTTTTTCCACCAAAAATCACTAAAACCTACTTTTTTCATTTTCAACGCCCTATAGCTGCTTTCAGGTAGCAGTTTTATAAATGATTTTGTATTGCAATTATACTTTTGACCTTCCACAACACTCCTAAGTTCTTTTTGGCCCTATTTAAGCACTTTGAAAAATCTATACTTTTGGACATGACTGTCACGCTCCAACCACCTTAAGAATATCTTCGGCCGAACAAAAACTATATAGAAAGTTTCATTACATCTCCTTATATCTTAGTCCAGTAAGTGTTTCGAAAGAATGCTCCTTTATGATGCGAACTCTAATATGACATTATCGTATTCAATGTTTACGTCATTTTCACAAGAAATTATCATGAGGTCTTCCAATCGCTCACCTCCCATAGGCGTACGTAGCCTGGGTTTGATTATGCGTAACTTCGAAAAAGTTCTCTCGGGTGTGGCGCTTGCTACCGGGATTGTCACTGCAATCTTCAGTGCGGTGTACAAAGTCGGGAACACACGTTTCAAGCCTGCTGAGTGCATAATTTGAAATACAGCCATTAAGCTTCCAGCATTACCGGGGTCCGCTTGATCTGGGTTAACATCCCTGTCTTCAATATCTCCTAGAGAGCCTCTTTCTTCAGATTTTAATTCCTCCTCGCCTTTGTCGGTCTTCGCGAAATCGTCGCCAGCAGAATCTTCATCGGCATAAATGTCTTGTTTGTGCAGTTTCCAGGGCAATGAAGCTGCCTTCTTGAATTGGGGTAGACTTTCGAAAAAGCAGTATACTCTTCTAAGAGCTGAATTTTGTCCGTGAATTTTCCATACAGTTGACAGAAGTGATCGAATGCATCATCAGGAAGTGCGTTTCTACGACCGTTCACCCCAAGTAGACGACGATGCGAGAAGAGTGCCAAATCGTGGTATAACCCAACAGTTGTGTTAGCGAATCTATCTTCAAGGTGAGGTCTCGACTCAAAATTTCTTGATGAGCTCAGCATTTAGCTCATCTGCAGCTTCCTCGCCATCCATCATCTTCTTGCGCCGCTTCAAGGGATCGGGCAGTTTTTGGAATTCAAAGTCGGGAAATCCTCTGAGGAAATCTTCTTTTTCTTCGAGAATACATTTATATGCTCTCTCGTTTCGAAAGTGCTCCATTTCTATGAGCGTATGCTGGATTGCACTTACAGTTGCCGAGGGGCCGATAACCTAGATGTTAGGCCTCTTAAAACAACAAGTATCATCATCAACTTACAGCCGCCAATAAATCGATATCAACACCTTGCAAAACTTTGCTCACAGGTCTCACCTTTACGAAGACTTTCGAAAAGAGGAGTGCTGTGAGAACAAAGCGTTCTGATAGCAAGTATCATAAGAGGCCTTGCGCTTCTGTGGCAGCAGTTTTTTCGGCTGGTGTAACTTTGTCGGTTGGGTCTTCACGGTCAAAGGTTCGCAGTGGTGTATGCATTACATGAAGCAGTGTGTCGATTAGAGCAGCAAATCTTGACAGAGCGACAGAGAGTGAAGAAGCGTGAGACATCCAACGTGTCGTGCTGACTCGTTTTAGTCGACGAACTCGCTCTTTCGGATACCGTTTTGTTTGATAATTTTCGAAAAGTTTGACTCGGCCTTTTGACGAACAAATGAATGCAAAGGGTTTTTATAAAATCGAAAACAGATCTTTTGCGTTTAAACATGACATTACCGTATCAACCACTACCAAATTAATTCTGTGCGCAAAACACCAAACGTAAACAATCTCAGGGTTTTCGTTTTGAACTTGAGCTTTGAGACCATTAAAATCACCCGACATGTTCACTGCACCATCATAGGATTGTCCGACAAGCAAGTATATCCAGTCTAGATTGAGTTCTCTGCATATGTCTACGAGCGTCTTGAATAGGTTCTTGCTCTTCGTCGTCGCACATTCCTTTAACGCAACAAGCCGCTCATGCCTTTTCCCTGTCTCTTCATCGATGTACCGGATAACGAAATACAGTTGTTCTTTTCTCGGTAAATCAAAAGTAGTATCCTTTGACAAGTTAAAGAACCTCCCTTCAAACAGTTGTTTTTGAATCTCATTTTTAATAACTCGAGAGATGGCATGAATCATTTGATTCTGTCAATTCCAGGTAAGAATATTTCGTTTCTTGCGCTTAGGGTTAGCCTCCAAAGAAGATAAATACGCAGCCATTGGTGGGGAGTGAGGAGGACATCAAGAGCAGAATAAGAAAGGCAAATGGGGCTTTTGTGCAGCTCTATCCAGTATGGAGAAACCGTAACATGTCCAGGAAGACGAAAATCATTAATACCAATGTGAAAGCTGTCCTATTGTATGCATGTGAAACATGGAAAGTTACCAATCCTATCAGCCACCAACTTCAAGTATTCATCAATCGTTGTCTGCGTCGAATTCTGGGTATACGATGGCCAGATATAATCCCAAATGAAGAGCTGTGGCAAAGGGCTATCCAACAACCTATAGAAGTCCAAATTAAACGGAGAAAATGGGGCTGGATTGGGCATACTCTGCGGAAACAGAATGATGCAGTAGAAAGGGGAGCTCTGGACTGGAATCCTCAAGGGGCTCGGAGACGGGGAAGACCTGGAAACGCACCATTGAAGAGGAGGCCAGAAAAGCGGGAAAGACTTGGAGGGGAGTAAAGAACTTGGCAACAAACAGAGCCCGATGGAAATCATTCTTGGATGCCCTATGCTCCGCACGGAGCGAAAGGAAATAAGTAAGTAAGTAAGCATTGGTGGGGAGTACTTTCCCAACAGCACAACTAAGTCTTTAAAGTTCCCTTTTAGTTCTTCAGTCTTTTTATATCTCGGTGTCCGTGCAGAGCTGGATTCCGCCTACCTAAATAAAGAATCACGTCAGTTAATTCTTTGACAATTTTCCTGTTTTCAGCTATTTTAAATTTTCTTCCTTCTTCGAAAGAAGGGACTAACGGCACGGATAAATTTTCTAGTGTAGCTTTTAGTGACGCCTCAACATGTTGTTCACTGGTTTCATATAGGAGAATAGAGCTTGTACCACTTGACCAAGTACGGAATCCGTGGCGTGTCCACTTTTTCTTTACCTTTGACTGATTACCGGAGAGCATACAGTGAAGACAAAAAAGCCTATCTTTGGATACAGAGTACGACATCCACTCGTGCTGGACTGCGCCGCCATTCGGAAGCATTTTGCGGTACCAGTCTGCATTGCATGATCTTCTCGCTCTGTCCTTGGGGAAGCCCCCTACAAGTTCTCGGTTTGGTTGGGAAGGACAATTTGCTCGAATGTACTTAATCATTGCCGGAGTCAAATGTTCCAGATTACAAAAAGTTGTCGGATTGGAAGTTATCCCCAAATCGTCACACCTTGTCGCTACTCGGATGCCAGTTCCATTCGCACTAGGACCTAAAGGGGGATGATTGGAAGGATAAGCGGGAAGCGAGTCCTGGTTATCAGTCAAGTGACAGCTGGAAGAGCCGGGGGTGCAGGTACCGCTACCACCGCAACTTGAAGCAAAGTTAACGGAATCCCCGGGAGGAGATAGACTATCACCACCAGAATGTTTCTCTTGGTCCTCTACTTGTGCGTCAACTCCTTTAGGGTCCATGTCAGAGGGGGAGGTACCACCACCATTCTGCTCATTAGCCACGGCCGCAGGAGATACTGCACGTTCACAAAGTAATCCTGGAGGTTCAACACTGGAAGGGCCTGGGATCTTAGGGACGATCTCCATAGATCGTTACCATCGGTTCAAGGGTTTTGGTACCATCAGCACCACCACCATTATCAGGAACACAAAAACCGTCACTACCAAGATCTGGATTAGGAGCATTGGGTCCTGCAATGAGAAAGATAAACCACGGCTTCGATAAGGCAATTTCAGGAAAACAAATTACCACTAAAATGAATAGATCTGGATTAGGAGCATTGGGCCCTGTAATGAGAAAGATAAACCACGGCTTAGATAAGGCAATTTCAGGAATACAAATGATCACTAAAAGGAATGGAGAAATAGAACGCAAGATGCCATGGAATATAAAATACACGTTATGTCGCGGATATAAATTGTGTTACCAAGTTTAGGAAACGGAACTAAAATTTTGATCTTATCTTTTTTTAATTATTAACAGTAACTAGAGTGCTTTTTATGAAGGAAACAAACCTGACCAGTTCATCTGAAAAGCCAAAAAGCGGTATTACCAAACCAACTACAAATTAAAAAGAGAGCGCGGTTATTGACTCTCCAAATCCGCGCATTGACAAGCACGCATTTATACGGTAGAATTAAAACACCTGGAACAAGGCCAAAATGTAGGCCCTGTTATCATAAGTCAGTTTTTTTGATCTCGGAGGCAACATGTGTATGTCCGCCATAGTAAGCATAAAGATTGTTTAACGAAAAATGCAGAGAAAGGGAGGGAGGGAGCGAGGGAGGGACTATTAACCCGACCATACATTAGCACGAATCTCATTAGGAAACTTGAACACGAGGGAAAACGAATCGACAATGAACAAGAATTGATAGAACGAGAACGCAAAAGCAAAATAAATGAAAAGGGTAGGCCTTAAAAAAAACAAAAAAAAAACACACACACGCCACCCTCACTAGCTAGACCTGAGCAGAAACCAAAATTCAAGGTTTTGACCCCCACTTCTAATTTGCTTATCTGAACCGAACAGTTTACAAACCAACTAATCGCTCAATAGTTACCGGTACCGGCATTTCAAATCAAAGCACCATATTCCGTCTAGAAACACTAAATTCGAGCCGGATATTACGCACTATGTAGTGTAAAGATTGATCATGGATAGAACGTCGAAAAACGTCGAAATAAAATAACAGCGTGCATGTGACCAATGGGCTTCAGCGGGAAGAGGAGGGGGTAGGGATGGGGTGGTTTACAGGTCTCTGTCTCACAATCAGCTGGTCGCCGCGCCATGCTACGCCACAGCCGCAATATGCAGCGCCGCGTTGCTCGTGGTTAGCAGGCAGCAGGTGAACACCCCCCCCCCCCCCTATCTCTCTCTCCTCCAACTCACGATCGCAGTTCGAACATTAAAGCGAGCATGACATGCATCGTAGACATTCAAACAAATGAGAAGTTGCAGTTCATGGTTGGGGCGATATTGCAAATAATAATGCATTCTTATTTTCGATAGGTTCCGGATTTTGCATGTCGCAGTGACCCTAATGTTGTGTTTAGGAATTTCATGAGAACTTGAGGTATAACAAGCAAGCCATCGACAAATTACTGTAATTCTGATTGAGCTGAAATCTTAACACAGGTTGTAACGTGTTTTTCGAGGGGTTTTATGCAACTGGCATAAGTCAGTAGGAAGCCATTGTATATTTATTTACGCGGCAAATTGTTCAGCCAAGATAATTTTTCATGGTAATTTATTATTATTATTAATTTATTATAATTATTATTAAGGTATTTTCGGAGCATTTTATAAAAATTATTAGCATTCAGATAGGTTTTCTATGTCTTAGAAAACGCTATCAAGCAAATTATTACGAACGACAATATTATAGAAAATTATGTGATTACGGAATTTTACGGAGTTTTGTCAGTTAGGGTATTTGAGAGACGTGACTCACTGGGAATTCGAATACAAGCTGATTCCTGTCGAGAAGTATTACGCAAGGCTGGGTCGCAAGGTCTAGAAAAGGCGAATTGTTGGGACGGAAAACGACTTCTCCCTCTCGCGCGCCGAGTGTAATGAGGCAGAGGAGGGGAACTGGCGGCGTGCTCAGCCAATCAGGGGAGACGACGTAAGCTAGATGTCGGTACCATGGTGGGGGAGCCAACGTGTGGATATATCGTTCGACGCGCCGTGAAACGAGGACTATCTGTGAAATACTTGCGGAGTATGGTTATACGCGGGGGACGCTCCGATGTTCGGTGGAACGGACTATCTGTGTAGAACTTGCGGAGTACGGTTGGAAGTGCGTGTCGCTCCGATGTTCAGTGGAGTTGAAGACTAACTTTTGCAAAACTTAACCAGTGCGGTTGTACGAGTGTTTGGGTCCGAGGTACGGACCATAGAATTATCTAATCTACCAGAATATCATCAAATTCCGACGCAGATGACGACGTCCAGGAGACTGTGGGAAGCTCACAGCATCAGCAAGTACGAGGGAAATGCCTTGGCAATTTCCAATGGTAAGCGCAAATGACGCAGAAATACGCAATCTCTCATTTTTCTTTGTTTTACATTTCATATTTCAGTAACTTCATAGCTTGGAAATAAGAGTAAAATCAATTTATCAGACTCCGTTTTCACGTAATTTTCTATCGGTAATATTAAAATCGCAACGCTCCAATTTAAATTTTATTATTATTATTATTAATTTTGCTATACTTGTTTTATATAATAAATTCATTTCTTTTACAATGCAATCTTTGCTTTCTGTAGGTAGCATTAGATATAGACCAATTCCTTCTCCTGATACAATTGTTTGTTGGGTTAATGATCAAATCATACCACGATCTGAGTGAATAGTGTCTTGAAGGTGTTCTGCCAGAGCTAGACGTTGTTAAATACAAATTTAGATTTCAACATTGCATTGAGGTCTTGGCGCCCATTAAAACAACATAGCTTAGGCAAAGGGAAACTGTTACATTTGTACGCTCAACGTGTGGGCAGTCAAAAGGTTACATTTGTAAATGCAAAATTAGAACAGAATAATGCAAAATTAGAACAAAACAGTAGGGAAAATAAAGAAAGTACAGAAGCTTTAAATAATAAATTAGAACAGAATAATGCAAAATTAGATAAGAACAACAAGGAAATTAGTGTGAAAATGGAGCAGATTAGAGGAGAAATCAGAGGAGTAATGGAAGAGAAGGTTAAAGAGATCATTGCAGATGTAGACAAGAAATTAGGAAAAGTACAGGAGGAGTTAGAAATTAGAATCAGTACACAGGCTGAAAATTTAAAAGAACTAGTGCAACTGGAAACACAGCAGGTCAAGAAGCAATTGGGGGGAGAAATTGACAAATTTCAGGTAGCAACTAAAGAGGTTAAGGAACAGCTGGGGGGTAGAATTGAGAAAGTCCACTCGCAAATAGTTGCAGAAGTAAATGATTTAAGAGAGAGTAATAGAGAGAGCATTAGCCAGATTGAGGAGAAACAAGCAAAGCTATATGATAAAGTAGAAGAATCAGAAGGAAACATTAAATTAACAGTAAACAGTATTGAGAGGAAGGCTGAGGAGAAAATCGCAGAATTAGAATTAAAATTAAAAGCTAGGATCAGGCAAGAAAATAGTCAGAATAGGCCAGTTTTTGTGAATAGCACACACAGGGAGGTAGAACTGGGGAAGTTCAGCAATCGACAGGGGTGCCCAATGGAGTTCATGAACACTATAGAATATAAATTCGGGGAGAGGTTGGAAAATGGTAGTATTGAGTGGTGCCAGGTAGTTGAAATTTTAGAACAAGTGTTTGTGGGGGAAACAAGGAATTGGTTTGCTGTCTACAGAGACAAGTTTACTGATATTAATGATTTTAAAATGAAATTCTGTAAAAAGTTCTGGAATGAGGTTATTCAGTCGCAGCATCGTGAGGGAGTAGTGTGTGGTAAATATAACCCTAAAGGAAGCTCCACCATGACCGAATACATTTTAGGGCAGGTATTAGTGTGTAAATATCTGGATGGCTTGAAGGAGGAAAGTGATGTGGTAAGGTTGCTACTTAGGCACTTTCCCTATAGGATCAAGGAGGCTGCTTGTATCCAGAATGTAAAGACTATATCACAAGTAGAAAATTTGTTAAGCACATTTGATGCACTAGGGAGAGGGGGTTATGAGGACAATTTCAATAGGAACCAGGGTAATAATAATAATAATAGACCTAATGAAGCCAGGCATCAAGAAGTTCAAGGGAACGGTGGCGAAGGGGCCAATGCTCAAAATAGAAATAATAATAATCAGCTATATCAGAACAGAGGAAATGGCTATGGTAATCAGTATCAAGGGAGGAACAATGATTTCAGGGGAAATCAAGGGAGGAACAATGATTACAGGGGAAATCAAGGGAGAAACAATGATTTCAGGGGAAATCAAGGGAGAAATTATAATGACAATAATTACAACCAGAATAGGGGTCAAGGAAGAGGACAGCCTAGTGGTAGTAATATACAGCCAAACAATGACAACACAGCCCAGAACAACCAGACCAGTTTAGTAGTTAGTAGTACTACGGCCAGCTGTAGCGGTTCTTTAAACGCGAACCAGGCTGCGAAGTAAGGTCAGAATCTCAGTCTGTAGCATGCCCTGTCCATACAATTATACAGGAACCCTATGACCTAAATGTAAGAAATGAATTATTACATGAACTAAATGATGAAGGTATTATTCAGGAAGTGGTTAGTAAGAGCCCCATAGTTAAATTTAACGTGTCCGAGGCGTACACAGATGTTTTAATTGATAGTGGTTGTATGAAGAGTTGCATAAGTAGTGCATTTTATGATAAAATGAAAGGAACTGGAGTAAATTTTGAGGAGATGCCAATTAAAAGCACTTTTGTTATCACAGCTGTTGGGAAGAGGTCTAAAGTAATTTCTAAGCAAGTTTTAGTAGACATTAAAATTAATAATCATGTAGAGAAGCAGATTTGTCTTGTAATTCCAAATTTAGTATTCAGTGTTATCTTGGGTTCAGAGTGGCTAAGTAGAGTGTCTGGTAACTTATGTTATGATGTAGGGAGTTTGAAATTTAAATGGGGAGATTCTGAAGTAGAAGTAGCGTTCAATGACCATATTCAGAGGAGTAGTATTGTAGGTGTGATTTGTACTTTAAATGAGATATCGCCAGCCGTAGAGCGGGGTTCTCCATGTTTTGTGGGCAGTGTGATTACGAACGGAAGTCTAGAGGACTCGTTACGTGAGGCTGCATTTCAGGGAAATATAGAGGATGAACAGTGTGTTCAGCTCTATGATGTGTTATGGTGTAATAGGAGAGTGTTTGAGGATCGCATTGGTATGGCCAATTGCTATACACATTCATTGAACGTTATTGATAGGTCAGTATTCACAGGACATAGATATCCTGTACCTTTCGCTTATCAGAGTGCAGTTGAGGCACAAATTAATCAGATGCTTGAAGATGGGATTATTGAGCACTCTAACAGTCCGTATGTTAATTCTTTGATAACGGTACCCAAGACCGACGGCACTGTTCGTATTTGTTTAGACGCTCGTTTGGTTAACAGTAGAATTAGTTCAGATCAGCTGAAATCTATGTCAATAGAAGAATTAATGCAAACATTTGAGGGGAAGAAGTATTTCACTTGTGTAGATTTGAGTTCCAGTTTTTGGCAAGTGCCACTTATGTACGAAGATAGACCATTTACAGCTTTTAGTCATAAATATAACCTTTATCAATTTTGTAGAACACCTTATGGGTTAAAGAGTAGTTCAGCAGCTTTAATTAGGGCTTTAAACATCGCATTAGGGGATGACACAGGAGAGTTTGTAACCATTTACATAGATGATATGGTAATTAGTTCACGCAGTTTTGAGGAGCATCTACGTCATTTAGATATAGTTTTTCAGAAGCTAGATCAGGCAGGGTTCACTTTGAAGCTGTCTAAGTCGTCATTCTGTCAGTCAGAAGTGACATTTTTAGGTCATAGAGTGTCGAGTAGAGGTGTGACACCAGAGGAAAGTAGGGTTAGCAGGTGTGGACAGTAGCAACAGGGCATCGTTACAGACACTGAGAAATATGCTAGTGGAGCAACGTGATGACGTTCATTTAAAGGGAGCCACTTGCAAGGTTGGAAGCAGGTGACGCAGTAACATTTATGGTTACCAAACGTATTGGGAAAACAGCATATGTGCTGGAGAATAGTGAGGGAAACAGATTATACGGAACGTATAATATACATAGTCTACGAAAATATGTGTCATAAAGTGAGTGTGTTTAGCTGGCGAGCCAGCCTATCAAATGAGTAAGTGTGGTGTCTGGTGCGTGGGAGGATCTGGTCTTAAGGCAGGCGTATCAGAAGTCACACAGGGGGGTAGTATGTAAGTAAATGAGAGTTTTTAAGGTACAGGGAAATATGACGGGATTGTCGGATGCTGTTGAGCACTAAACTGTCTCGATGCACCAAGGCCATTTTGGCAGCGCTGATGGGTTCCCATTTATCTCCAAGAGATGGGGGAGCGCTTGTATAGGGCTTGTTGGCTTAAGGCGTCCACGAGATAAAAGATGGGCCATCAGAATGCGAGACAGTCCTTCATGAAACTCATACATATCAGCACACGTGATTTCTGTTTACGGCCTCGCCATGTAAGATTTGTAAGTGTGTAATTTAAGATAATTTGTACAATGGTATTATTTGTGTGAGGAGAAATGGTCTGTGTTGAGAACTAGTATTAAGTAGAATATGGTTAACGGGAACTTAACAAGACAGGGCGATTACGGCACAGAAATATTTGGTGTTATATGTAATGCACATTTACTGTTTTTTTTTCAGAAGTCAATATTAATTTAATCTACTTCAAAGAGAGATTAAGTATCATGGTCACGAGGCGCTGCCACAGTAGTGTGATCGTGTGCTCAGTGATAAGTGGATTTAAATTTCACCATAAGGAGGGGACCTCCAGTGAAATTAGGGAGTTCTAGGGTGATATAAATATATCAGAACACCTTCAATGCGTGTGATATGACATCATAAATACATAGTGCTCACACATTAATTATGTCTATTTCTCCAACATAGAGAAATTTGAGAGGCGGAAATATCCGTGGAACACTATTCCATATGTAAAACATTGGACTGGTTGCAAAGTGCAATCCATAGTGACAACAAACTTTGACGCAAAGTGCGTGAAGAAAAAATATGAGTGTATATATCTGTAATTTAGGGTGATTTCATTTATGTAATATGTATTTTGGATGGGGTTTATTAACGTGTCTGGGATAATCGGATAATGGACCGTCGTCACGGTAAATCATCCGATGATCCGAGGCGAATATGTAACGTGTTTTTCGAGGGGTTTTATGCAACTGGCATAAGTCAGTAGGAAGCCATTCTATATTTATTTACGCGGCAAATTGTTCAGCCAAGAGAATTTTTCATGGTAATTTATTATTATTATTAATTTATTATAATTATTATTAAGGTATTTTCGGAGCATTTTATAAAAATTATTAGCATTCAGATAGGTTTTCTATGTCTTAGAAAACACTATCAAGCAAATTATTACGAACGACAATATTATAGAAAATTATGTGATTACGGAATTTTACGGAGTTTTGTCAGTTAGGGTATTTGAGAGACGTGACTCACTGGGAATTCGAATACAAGCTGATTCCTGTCGAGAAGTATTACGCAAGGCTGGGTCGCAAGGTCTAGAAAAGGCGAATTGTTGGGACGGAAAACGACTTCTCCCTCTCGCGCGCCGAGTGTAATGAGGCAGAGGAGGGGAACTGGCGGCGTGCTCAGCCAATCAGGGGAGACGACGTAAGCTAGATGTCGGTACCATGGTGGGTGAGCCAACGTGTGGATATATCGTTCGACGCGCCGTGAAACGAGGACTATCTGTGAAATACTTGCGGAGTATGGTTATACGCGGGGGACGCTCCGATGTTCGGTGGAACGGACTATCTGTGTAGAACTTGCGGAGTACGGTTGGAAGTGCGTGTCGCTCCGATGTTCAGTGGAGTTGAAGACTAACTTTTGCAAAACTTAACCAGTGCGGTTGTACGAGTGTTTGGGTCCGAGGTACGGACCATAGAATTATCTAATCTACCAGAATATCATCAAATTCCGACGGAGATGACGACGTCCAGGAGACTGTGGGAAGCTCACAGCATCAGCAAGTACGAGGGAAATGCCTTGGCAATTTCCAATGGTAAGCGCAAATGACGCAGAAATACGCAATCTCTCATTTTTCTTTGTTTTACATTTCATATTTCAGTAACTTCATAGCTTGGAAATAAGAGTAAAATCAATTTATCAGACTCCGTTTTCACGTAATTTTCTATCGGTAATATTAAAATCGCAACGCTCCAATTTAAATTTTATTATTATTATCATTAATTTTGCTATACTTGTTTTATATAATAAATTCATTTCTTTTACAATGCAATCTTTGCTTTCTGTAGGTAGCATTAGATATAGACCAATTCCTTCTCCTGATACAATTGTTTGTTGGGTTAATGATCAAATCATACCACGATCTGAGTGAATAGAGTCTTGAATGTGTTCTGCCAGAGCTAGACGTTGTTAAATACAAATTTAGATTTCAACATTGCATTGAGGTCTTGGCGCCCATTAAAACAACATAGCTTAGGCAAAGGTAAACAGTTACATTTCTCACCCAACAGTTAGGGGCAGCCAAAACGTTTCAAGGTGACTAACTTACACGATTTTTCGGAAACTACTCTACATAGCCCATCGTAATAGCGTACGTACGTACATCGCAAATCTTACATCGTTTATTCACAAATACCACGTAAAAATAACTGTCCCGTAAAATACTATTATGCTTGACGTAGAAATACAGAACCTCTCATCAACTTAACTTAAAAGTGAATACAACGCTTTCCCTTTCCCTGCTTATTTTTCTATATATGTTTCAATTCAGTACCCCTTAAGTACTATGGTTGTAAATAGACAATTTAACCGAGTCCCAACATGCAGCATAGCTTCAGATTTCACGATTTTTTTTAAGTCGGGAGTCAAAGACAACAATAGGCGCTTGCGTCTGACCTCGGTATGTATTGGGCCTTGCACGACTTGAGGCCACCACCAGTTCTGCGATTTTTTTATTTTCAAAAAAATAATCTTTGCTCAGATATAGGATGCACGGCAAGGTACATGCAAATTTTCAGTTTGTGGAGAGATAGGTAAGAGCCAAGGGTACGTCTACGCAAGTAAGCAAACAACAACACACCCACATTTCTACGTACTGTGACCGTTTGACGAATGTCCCACGTCCAATGAAGCGCACATCTAAATAACAGCAGAGCATAAGACTCGAAAACATCTCAGGGTTAAATATGAGCAAACAACCAACGTTGTAATTTAAAATAAAAAGGCTTGACTGTTATCCAGATGCACACTACAGCAAGGATAGAAAGGAGTTAAGTTTCAAGAAATCATGAATGACCCCAGTTTTCTGTATGATAAAATGCATCAGGTCAATTTATTCATTCAATCATCCTAAACTAATACAGTCTTTCTTTCCACAGGGAGATAGCTAAACACCCTCCTGAAATAAAATATATCCTATCGCTCTCCCTGGGACCCTGCTCTAATTATGCCATATTCAATTAACGGCAGTTATTAAACTTCAAAAATCAAGAAGTTAAATAAATAAATTATTCAAGTATTCTTCCAATATTAGTGAATTTATGGTTTATCACTGTAGCATGTGTTATCCTAAACACCATTAACACATTCATGATGTGCAGACAATTAATAGTCCAGTCTGAGATCAATTAGAAAATTATTTACAAGTCACAACAGCATTATATTTCCAAAATTTCATCAAAATTATTTTTATGCTCATTATCAAATCTTGTAACATGTCAGGAATAAAAAATTCGAAATATCTATTCTTGTTATTTAACAAGCCATCAAAACTATTAGGCTTAAGAACAATTGTATTCTTCCATTATCTGATTATAAATCAGCTATTTCAAGATCGTAAATTTCCACACATGGAATTTATTAATCAATCCAACAACCTTGTTGGTTTAATATAATTTCTCATAAAGAAATACATTTATTCATTGGTTAAACCTGGGTGCAACTCGCTATTATTATGTAATTATCGAATTTTATATCAATTGTGGATCAGTCATATCGTCTAACAAATTCATATGAAATCGAGGTCAGCATTCCCTGAATGCCCCATATCACTAAGCATTAAATAGGCTTCACATCATTTATCTCATCATAATACGAAAAGCTTCAAAAATATTAACCGTTCTGCAAGATCAAAATCATTTAGTAGAATATTTGCAGTGGTTAGAGCAAAAAGAAAGTAGAATATGGAATTCTACTGATGACATTATCTGGTCGAAGGCATGGGGTTGCTACGCTGGCTAAACCCTTCTTTTTGAGTAACGTAACACGAGGATTCATCCTCCAAATCATTAACATATTTCACATACAACACCATACAATCATAATTACTATTTCCGTATTTCTAAATTCCATTGAGCCTCATTGCTATAATTAATGGATTAGAATAAATACTGTGGGATAAGTACACGCATGCCTTCCCAATTCAACTCTACAACCATGCCAGATAAATCATTTAGTTGTTATTAAGAAATGTTTTCTTCACATATTCATATTGCCTTCAAATTGTCATCTTACAAACGTTCCCCTATTTGACACAACTGCTCTACACCGCAACTTTCCTTTCCGAAAATATTATTATTATCATCTCCCTAGAGAAATCCAAATTGCCTTATTTATCAAGACCTCTTTACCTCTGTCTATAATCTGATCCAAAATTCGATTATGTAAACACCACAGAATGGTTCACTATCACCCATAAATTTTATTATTATTATTAAATAATTCAACAAGTCAAATATAATTAACTGCCAATCAGATCATCAAAATCATTATAATCATCCATCATGATTTAATCAAGTCTCATCAAAAGTATTACCATGATCAATTGAAAATCCACAGCCTGCTTCCAGTCTCCGACCGGGTCAGGAATGGAATGAGTGAAGCCCCTATCTAGCGGCGAGGATATGAACTGTGCCGGCTTCCGAGGCCTGACGCACTCCTCTGGGGCAATGATTAAATGAATGACAGATGAAATGAAATGATAGTGGAGAGTGTTGCTGGAATGAAATTTTGACAGGGAAAACCGGAGTACCCGGAGAAAAACCTGTCTGCCCCCGTTTTGTCCAGCACAGATCTCACATGGAGTGACCGGGATTTGAACCACGGATCCAGCGGTGAGAGGCCGGCGTGCAGCCGCCTGAGCCACGGAGGCTTCCCATGATCAATTATTATTATTATTATTATTAGAGAAATCATAAATCGCGTGAAACATCGAACTCATTAGATGCCGATTGAGTATCTAATCTCCTCTAATATTACTAAGATCAAATCACATAGATCAATAATTAACGTAATTATCATCGCAAGTAACTATCCAACAACGATAGCCTTCAATCAAATATGCGACAAGGAAAATTATGTACAGGACTGTACACCAAGAAAATTAATGAAATTACTAGCTAACTATAGAAGCATGGATGCCTTGAAAGTATGTCATCATCCAAACGATAAACCGTACCGTGGATATGCTAGTCTTCCTGGCACAAAATAAAGCCTAGAAATCCATAAGAAGGATCCAGACATTATGCTCTTGCATAATTCAAAATAAATGCTGGTATCAAACGATGACTCCTAAAATGGTTGAATGAAAATAGTCTACAGTCTGCAAATCACCTGTACTAACTAATAAGTATTGAAGATGATATTCATTTCCCTTGACATTGGTCTGCAAAGATGAATCCCATAGCTGTGGCACGCCACGGCCTCGCCATGACGTCCGCTCGAACATGTGCATGCGGTAAGTACACATGTCTCCTCGGCTCCTTGTCACGATCCAAAGTTCCAGACATCTTCTTCCATCGCACCACCAATACGATTTAAAACTCCATAATGACGTTTCGGTTCATGGCAGTATTATTCAAACGTTCATCACGACGATTCACTACCATGATTTCCTGTGCGTAATCCATTAACACTATGGCTTGTGCCATGAAAATTCCCGTAATCTAAACTGTTTTAGTTGACTGTTGTCACCTGGTAATTTACCGTTCCGAAATCAGTCAGTGTTACAAGTATGACTGTACACGACAACTTTGCTCGCATTCTACTGATATTATCGCAGTACACTGACAAACCTTGCTTGCCATACTTTCCAATTAGAGCTAAAATAAATCCTGTGGTTGAAGATATGATCCATGTAGTAATCAGATCAAGTGCGTAGGCTACCTAATTGTGAGATTGGATATTAGTCCAGCGCAGTCTTGAACACACAAAGACTGGCCCCACCTACACAAATGCAATCAGTGGACAACACTGATACAGTGTTTCCTCGTAGGCTCTTTCTTGGCATGAGGTCTGGTGCTCGTAATTCAGTTTAGAATGAGCGTTCGAATTCATGCTCGACCACACATGAAGACGAATTCGGTACTCTACTGCTCTCTTCAACAGGTTTGCCCAGCGCGATCTCCTCTCTCGCTATCCCATGCGCATCACAGCTCGCGCATCTGGCGTAACGTCTCGCTCTACAGGGCTACACACAAACTTCTCCTGGCTCTCTCTTCAAAACAGCCTCAGAATATAACAGAGAAAAACAACTCTAATATCCTCGCAATGAGCTCCCTCAAAATGGGCAAATCACTGAACCAACTCATGTCACTGGGGGTGAAGATTTTTGCGAGTTTTTCCGCGAGAGGTTTTAGAGACCCAAAAAAACAAAGAAGCCCTTGTCAAAGCCCCTCACTTTTCGTGATTGCAACTACGACAATAGTCGTGATCTATTCACACGTAACGCACACAGTGTTTGTGCCAATTACATTGTCACACGGAACAAATTGGTATTCGAACCCGGGAGGATTTATTCTTCCAACTACTCTGGGGGTCGAACCTTGGGCTAGATTATTGCGAACCCTGGACTTGTGTTTATACATCCCCGCAGATGGTACAACCCTAGGAGTATCATGAAAACTCTTATTCCCAAGACATTTATTTCCATTGTGTTTGAACAAGTACACCCCTACTAAATTTCGACGACCCTGTAGGAAATGTGAGAATTCTCAGTTCTCACGCGCCTGAACTCTAGAGCCTTCTATCACCGGCAACGTTGTATTGCGTTAAGACGCAATAGATGGCAACGTTTGACAACACTGTTCTGGTTGGTAACCAATGATGCCAACTTGGAATAAATTGCACTCCATTGTGCGCTCGGCCGTACGGGTCGTTTCGCACCTCTGTTAGGTTGGCTGAACTGCGTGTGAGCTACGCGTTTGCCGCGTCTAATCTGGACAGACAAAGCAAGCGGCGTCACTCAACTAGGCACGACTGTAGACTCCAGACGTGATACTGTGAGGCTCCGGAGAGAGGCTTTGTGTTCTCCCCGGAGTCCCAAGGAATCAAGCTATGTGTTGAAAATTACTTTTGGAAATGGCAAAGCCACGGAAGAACAGCGTGTGCGATTTTCGCGATTTTTCGGACCTTATTTCAGAAACTGTAAATTGCGTCACTTATGCGTGTGATATTTTGGTTGTGCCAAGAGACTATCATTTTCCTTTCAGCGTATCTAAGGCTTGGGGTGGCTGGGTGAATTAGCTTGTTGCTTTAAAAGCTAAGTTTGTTCTTTTGTTTCCTTATTCTTTATTTCATGCTTGGGGAAAAATTCTGCCCAACGCACGGTCATCCTGAGGTCTTAATATCCAACATAACTTCCTATTGTTAATCTGTGTATAATATTGTTGCTAATCAAAATGGTTATGTTATATGTATTTTTTTGGGGCAGGGCAACAGTCTTGATTCCCACCTTTTGTTGCTTGAAGATAGGGGTGGTCGTAACTTTGGTCAGCCTAGCCGGCGTCTCCTTGTCATGTTCATTCACGCCTGGCGAGTCAGACGAACTAGTCGCAATAAGCGGCGCTTAACCTCAACGATGTAACACTTTCTTGCCAACTGTATTTGTTACAGTATCTTCTTTAATTGTTTAAATTGTTTGTTCCCGGGGCATATTTCTTGTGAATTTGATTCTTTTTATATTCTTTCTTGTGTGTCGTCGTGGGGATTTATATCCATGCTAGTACTTTCGATGTGGATGTCGTTTCGCATTTATCTTTCATCTCTCATATTGTGTTGAGGTTTCATGCATTCCTCCCTTGGGGTTTCCATTCACCTCTCCCCATGTATTTTCATTTCTAGTCAAGTTAGGCTTTGGTGTTTTTTAAGTACCTGCATGTAAATTTAATTCTAGATGCCCTTTCTTCTTTGTGTACTTGTATGTAATGGTTTCTTATTTTAATTATATTTTGTATGCAGTCAGTGAAGTTGCGGACCTCTAGGGTACGCTGCAGACTCCACTCAACAGGTTTAGCCTGAAGTCCCGCTGTATTCCTCGATGTTTTGATCGTAGTGTCTGAAATCCAGGAATAAGGGCACTACTCAGCTCTATACCTCGTGGCGAACGTCACTGGTTAGGGTTGAGGTGGCACAGTGGTAGAAGAGGCGATGATTATGGGTTGCCATGTTTTGACTGCATGTCATGCACAAACTTTACAGTAAAATCTGGGCCCTCCCTACATTTCACCCTATAGGTAGGCTATATTTGATGGTCATTGTGTAATATATGTTCTTTCCATTCTTTTTCTTGAAAATAAGACTTTACGATGGCCAATCGCAAGATCACTGTCAAGTATTTGACAGATGAAGAGGTGATTTATGAGTTACTGTTGCGTAACCTTCAAGTGTCCGAGGTCGCAGAGCAGGCCAGTTAAAGCTTGCAATGTGCCACCAATTTTCACATTACTGTACCCAGTTCAAATATGGTGAGTCCCAAGTATTTAATTCGGTAAGGGATATTGTCAATGTTGTAATTTATTGTTTCTCTGAGGTTCAATATGCCCCTGCTCATTTTGTGAAGTTAAATGCCCGAATTGAATATCTGTTGAACCCTTCAGAAAAGCAGTGTTTAATGTAAGAAATCTTAATCAAGGGGTCGCGCTCAGTTCCTATGTGATGTTTACGTTCGCCAAACAACATGCTCTACTGAGGTAAGGGTCATAGGATATAAACTATAAATCGAGAAAGAAAGGTGACAAGATGTAAAATAATAACAAGATTTAATGACTAATAGTGCATAAAAAGAAATAAACAACAATAAAATATAAAACAATCCTCCCTGAATTTCCCATGATAGGAATATCTATAAATTTGAGGAGTCAGACGGATCTCCCCTTTTATTTAAAATGTGGATCCTGGTTCCACTACCTTGCAATTTGGGTTTTATGTGCGCGTAATGACTAACTACGAGGAATGAGTACTTTGGATGACTGTTCGTTTACAACGGGTTAACAGCCACGATGCTTACGAACAATCATCTCGTAAATCAACGTTTATGGATATGGAACATGACATTAATAAAAACCCTTAAAAAGTAATGCTGACACACGCATTACAAATCTACTATTTACAGGAATCCCTCTCGGGACCCTCATTAGCGCGAAGACGCACTTGACTTTGAGCTGCCAACACGGGCCAAATTGCTCAACACAAACAAGGAAATACAGCAAGCATGTGACTCACGGGTCACTGAATAAAATAAAAACATGGAACAAACCAACAACAACAACAAAAGCCTGAATGGTTGACATTACCTTATATAAACAAAAACTGCAAGTTAAGCTAACGCTTCGGAGATTATCATGATTCGTAGGCAACTCCCATTTATTTAAACAACTTTTATCATTGATCAGTTCTTAGTCTGTATTACAAGTTATTACTGAGCCACACAGGCACTCTCCACTAATGACCTGGCTGGCAATCCTCAGTCCGTCTTGTGCAACATCTCCCCTCTTCCTCAATCACCTGTCATTGTCCCACTCCAGTGTGTATAAATACCTGACCAGCTGTGCCGTTATCTCAAGGAATCAACAGCAACAAACTCAACCACTTCAAAATATGGTCAGACATTAATCAAAATATCCAGAATTGCCCTCGCGAGGTCACAATCTAGATTTGTCATCAAGCTGCCAGAAATCAGTCTACGCTGAAATTCCCGCTTGTAATGACACAAAAAACACACACTCACACACACACACATGGGAATGACAATACGTTTTTACACAGATCGGCTGAATGGATGCTCACCAACAACAACAAAAAATATTAAAACCTACGATAGAGCTGACTGCTCTTCGTCACAAATCACATTGCTCCAAAGGCAATAATCTCATTGAATCTGATCAATAATAAAACAAAAGATATTAATTACCCTCCAATCTACTGTATAATTATTTTACTTCAGTCCTACTTCTGAAACACAACATATCTCCGAGAGACGTTTTTAACCGCATTGCGTAGCATATGCAAACACGGCCGTCCACATAGCTACGTTAGTTAAAACAACAAACAAGAAAAGAACCTTCTACTAATATTATATGCGAGCTGTTTCCATGCAAAAGGTGTGTCAGACCAAAACTAAACAGACTACGTTAATCACACAAGCAAATTATTTACAAAACAAAATATGTCCCATACACCATAAGTTAATTTATCAGATAATAATAAATATTATTCAATACTCATCCTCAGCCAGTCACCCGTCAAAGAACATCTGCAGCCATTTCCCAACTGGATTCTTCTTATCTCATCTCAACCATCTTGATGGAGTCTTGATATTTCCAGGCTTCCTCCATGGTCAATGATGTCATCTCTCGTGCTGATTCAAAAATTAAATTATTATACACTTGATGTCTGACTACTAAATTCGCCGTTCGGGTACTTCTTTCCCCAAAGAAGTCTATTGGCGAATTATCGAAGATACTGCCCCTACAAATATAGTACTGTGACTATCTAACACTGAATTTAACACTTTTAATAATAATTTCTGTGTCCTTCATGACACGCAAATTATAAATGTCAACGTCCTAAGACGCGCAAAGTATAAAAGCCTGTGTCCACTGACACACAAAATAACAGCCTCCGTCCTCAGACGAACCAAAGTAATAAGCCTGTGCCCTCGACACACACAATAATAATAAGCTTACGTCCGTAGACGCACAGAATAATAAGCAAACTCTTGGCTCTTCACACCACTTATAAATGAACTGGCCCTAGGTCTTGATGGGGGGGGGCGGGATTTTATACAAAAATTTCTCGAAATAATGATGGTACAGGAATGAAATACATATCACTGAACTCGTAAAATAGCGCAGGTCAAGAATATGCCCATTAATCCTAGAATCGATCGTAGAGATTTTGTCTAGGCGATCTCCCGCGTGAATGCTAGCCGAGCGTGCCCACGCTAGACCTGCCGCGCTAAATAGGCATTCTTCTCTCATTGGTTCCCACATTTTCTGTAATTTGGCGGTTTTTAGCAGATCTTGGCGTCGTAGGAGTGTCTATTTTCTTCATCAGCCACTCACGTTACTGCATCATATTTCTTCTAGGCGCGAATATCACAATGAACATACCAGCAGCATGTCTCACTGCGCGTCGCTTCTATTTTTGAAGCGGCCAACACCTGTCCTTCTGACACATCGCTAGGCTATTTCCTTTCACAGCTAAAGTATTTAGCCATTTGTCAATCTGCTTCAGGTATGTCCCCGCTGTCTCCAACCAATGCTTGAAATGTCCTCATCTCCGTCTGGCTACTTTCATGATGCTGGTGGAAATATTTATTAATTGAAGAAATAAAACATAGAATCATTTATCCAACAGAGGATAAAGGGTTCACAACTCTCCCACTCACAAAATTTCGAACTTAGGAATAAAGTCGACAATTTTAAAAGACTTCCGTAGGCCACTTGCTTTATTTCAGAATCACCCCTTTTCTATTACTTGGTCTAGCCGCTCTTGTCTTGAATGGCATTTACTCGTTTCACATCCTGCTCATAATGACTCTCTCAACTGCTTGCGTGACGCTGATGCCTGGGGCAACACTCTGCTCGCCTCCTTAATGTTTGTCAACACCAACTCTACTTCCTCCTTCACGTGCCGTACTCAACTGCTCCCCGTGCACTTTGTTGATAGTAGGACGTCCATATATTCAAACTGCATCGTTATTTCGGCGCTCCCATGGTTCACTTCTACGATACTTTTTTAGGTTGGCAGCGTTGTAGACTGACATTGTTCCTGTACTCAATTCTTTCACTCTGTAAGCATTATTTCCAAGGTTCCTGTAGGTAGTTGCTTTCTGAAGTATTTAATTAAAAGCATCATCCATGGTTCCGCTTCTTGTTCTCGCTGTATCTCACGTAACTCCTCCAAGAATTCCCGGTCCTTCGGTGTTAACTCCAAGTGTTGTACCATCGCTGTTTCTTCATTATCAGGCTCTGGGTTCCTGCTGAGTGCATCCGGAATCACGTTCATCTTCCCTGGGCAATGTTCAATCTCAATGCTAAACTGCTGAATATATATAGACCAACGTGTCACACGTTCGCTTGCCATCGACGTCTTAAACAAGAATGTTAATGCCTTGTGATCAGTCCTGACAACAATAGGGTAGCCGTAGATTATTCGTTTCCATTGTTGTAGCGCATGAAGTATGGCCAACAGCTCTATTTCCGTTACAGTATAATTGCGCTCGTGCTTACGCAATTTTCGACTGACAAATTCCAAATATGTTTTATGCTGCAGGTTAGCTGGATCCTCTTGGTAGAGCATAGCACCTATACCAATTAGTGAAGCATCCGCTTGGATTATAAATTTGTGCTTGAAATCTGGATATCCTAATTTAATGCAGTTTTCCAATAGCTGTTTTGTTGCTTGGAATGCCTTCTCACACTCCGCATTCCATAACCATTTATTATTCTTCTTTAGCATTTCCTGCATAGGGGCTACAGTCTCCGTATAACCTGGACAGTTTTCCTTAAAGAATCCCGTTACGCCTAAGAAAGCCCGAATGTGCTTGACTCTCGTTGGTGTAGGGAAATTCTTTATCGCTTCGATCTTAGCGGGATTTGGCTTCACTCCCTCCTTGTCAATGATGTGACCCAAATATAAGATCTCGCTCTTGAAGAAATGCGATTTCTTCAGATTTACTTTGAAATTCGATGCATTCAGGTTGCCCAATACTTTATCTAAATTTTCCATGTGAGTTTCAATGTTGTCGGATGCCAGCAAAATGTCATCAATGTAGCGTACCGTCATCTCCTTAACTTCCTCGGTTAGATTCCGGTCCAGGGCTCGGATTAAGGCACAGCCCGCTGTTTTGACTCCAAAGGGCATTCGAACGAAGCAAAACGTTTGGTTATCGAATAAGAAGCCAGTTAGAAGCTGTGACTTCTCATCCAATTCAATATGGTGGAACGAGCTCGTCAGGTCAACTGATGAATAAATGCTTTTGTTTTTAAAGCCTTTTAATACGTCTCTGATAATTGGCGCTCTGTCATACTCAGGAAAAATGAGTCTCGTGTTGAGATTTCTGGCATCTAAACAAAGTCTAATAGATCCATTTGGTTTTGTGACTGCCAAAATCGCATTTAGATAAGGTGTCGGTGTCTTCCTTATCACTCCAGCTTGTAACATCTCATCTATAATGACCTTGACTTGACAACGATATTTTTCAGGAATTGGATACAACCTGCTTTTGAAAGGTCCTCGACTTGCATTGAATATTTGAAATTTAATATTTTCCCAGGTACTGTATCAAATACTGTTTTGTGCTTCCTTAAAATCTCTTCCAATTGCTTTCTGTGTTCACCCCCAAGTTGAATGTCAATGAGCCGCTCCTGTAGTAACTCTTCAAATTGTGCATCACTGTTATCTCCTTCTGTTAATAAAGACCATATCTCCTGGGATTCACTCTCCTCATCTAGTTCCACAACAGCCCCTTCAACGATGTTATCTTCTGCCTTTCGTATCTCCTCTTCCGTCTCTTCCGATATTGCTTCCAATGCCCACGAATTTACATCTCTTCCGGTGGCGATTTCATCCATATGCAATCCCACGTTCTTCAGCTGATCATACTCTCTAAAACTGACAGTATTCTTGTGCAAATCTATCACTGCTTGATAGTCACAAATAAAATTTGCACCAAGAATTATATTAAAATTCATCTTTGCCATGATAATGAATGTTTGCCCAAAAGTGTGTTCCAATATGTTCAGCTCTAAGTATGCCTGACGTTTACAAGTGACGGTGCGTTCAGGAATAACACCCCTCACTTTGAGCTGTGGTACGGGAATTACAGGAATATTTTGACTCCGTCCCAACTCTCGAACCAAGGCCTCCGATACCAGACTGATCTGCGACCCCGTATCCAATAAACATCTTATATTAATTCCACCAATCCTTGCGTAAATAATGGGTAACTGCCTAATTTCATCGTTCCGTGGTTTCACCGTCTCGTCTAGGCAGTCTTCTGGCAAAGCAATCCATTCTTGTATGTTCGCTACTATCCATCCCTCTTCAACTTCCGACTGTTGCGTTTGTAGGCTGTCTTCTTTATCCAAATTTAACATTTTTTTTAGCTCCGGTGCGACTCCCATCATCCGTTTGTCGCCGATGTCCTTGATATTCCTCTTGTCTCAGTAGACTTCCAGCTTCCTCAGTATGTGTATCAGGATTCTTCATGTTCCCAATGGCTTTTTCCCATCTTCCTAGCTCTCCACCTTGACTAGCGTGTAATTCCTCTAGGTAATTTTGTGATTGAGCGTGCCTATCATCCCAGTCATTTCGATAATTTCGTGGCTCTCCTTGATTTTGGTCTCTTCTTCCTTTCCATCTTTGATTAGCATTGTAATCACCGTATCTTCCATAAGGCCTGTCATTTCTTCGATTTTCACGCCAATGTTGATATCCTCTCTGTTGATACCTATTGTTGCCTTGATATGATCTATTATTGTAGTTATTTTCGTTACGCTGGTATGGTCTGTTTTCTCCTTCTTCCTGGTTTCGCCTAGGTGTGGAAGTGCTTGTGTTAGTGCCCTGCGTTTTAGTGTTTGCCTGCTTAGGTTTTATGACCTCTGTTGCATTGACTAACTCCAGCTGTCTTCCTCCTCTATAATGATTATGAGACGTAGTCTCATCTATCTGGCGTAATATCTGCTCTGCATGTATGGCCGTACTAACGTTCGCTGCGACTAGTACTTGTTGTACGTTGACTGGCAATTGCCTCGCTATTGTCATCACCAGATCCGCTTCATTTAAAGGGTAATCCAGGTCGCAAAATTTTAACATTTGCATGTTAAAGAAATCTGAGTATTTTGTTTGCTGGGTGGTTTGGTACTTTCTAGAGTAAAGCTCCATCCTTAGACTCTGTTGTGTTGCGGGCGACCAATATTTGCGCAGAAACGCCAATTTAAAATCTGACATGGTTCCAAATGTGTATTTGAAGCTTAAAAACCATGTAAGGACATTTCCTGATAAAAATCTCTCCATCATCCTCAATCTACGTGCTTCAGGTACCCCTGTGTCATTGTAATGGTCTTCAATCTCTTTGATAAAAGCTTTAGGTGTTACCCCTGAATTCTCCGTGTATTTCTGTGGTTTATAATCACTTGAGCGAATTACTTGGATAAGTTGTGTTGGCTGATGACCGTCTTGTGGTGTTGAGCTCCTATCGATATTCTTGCGAAACCCTTCCGTGTTTGTTGTTAATGGGCTCTCCGCCTGAGTCTGACTTCCTGCAGTGCTTGTCTCCGGGCTATTTGAGTCATCCTGCTTGTCTTTCAATGTTCCTGTTCTAAATATCGACGATTGCTCTAATGACCTGAGTTCGGCTTTAATGATCCTGTCCGTCTGTTCTTTAAGCTTGCTCTTCATTTCTTGCTCTAACGCCTGAATACGAGTGTGATTTTCGCCGTTTTAAGAATGGTGGATCTTTCCTCTTTCGAATCGATATTCATTTTTTTCCAATCTTTTCTTATCTGCTCTTTAATCGTGCTTACTTTCTCGTCAATCTGGCTTTTAGTGTCGTTTAAGGTACTCTTTAACTGCTCCTGATCCGCTTCTAGGCTTTTCCACTGCTCTGCTGATTTTATTTCGAGACGATCCATATCTTTAATTATGCCGGATATATTCTCATCTACCGCTGATAATTGTTGTTGAATGACTTTGCCGCTCTTTTCCACCTCCATAAATCGTCCTTCTAACTTCTCCTGAGCTATCTTGACCTCGCTTGTATTCATAGTGCACGCTATTTCAATTTGCTCTAATTTAGCTAACACCGTTTCATCCAGAATGCTAAGTTTTTGATCAAAAATATTTTCCATTTTCTTAATCTGGTCTAATTGCTTTTCATTATTTTTACTCACATCTAGGGCCAGTAATACCATCTGTTGATTAGTGTGATCTTTCATCTCTGCGGTTAGCGTCTCTAACTGTGAATTGATAGTGTCATTAATTTCACTTTTTAACAACCTAGCTTGTTCCGCCTGATATTCATTCTGTTCAATTCTACTGTTATTTAATTGTGTCCGCAATGATTCACTTTGTTCGGATAATTTGTTTATCGACTCACTTTGTTCTAACATAGTATTGTTTAATGCTTCACTTTGTTCGGATAACTTCGCGTTCAATGCTTCACTTTGTTCTAACATACTAGTGTTTAATGATTGACTCTGTTCTGATAGTTAAGCGTATATTTGTTCAGATAATTTTGTGTTCAATGATTGACTCTGTTCTGATAATTTAGCGTTTAATGCTTCACTTTGTTCTAACATACTATTGTTTAATGATTGACTCTGTTCCGCCAATTTAGTGTCCAACAATGCCTGTGTTCTCCTAGCTGCACTCTCAATGATTTCCTGAATCTGTTCAACCGTTGCCATATTACACACTTTATATGAGACATTAGGGAAATGGCATAAAGCAATGCCCTTTGACACACACATAAATTCCAATGCACATTTAATTTCTTTACCCTACTCAGTTCATTTATTTTTACATTTAATCCCACTAGTCGATTGCATCTCTGAGTAGTTCTAATTTTACTCAATTTAATTTAAACCCAAACACATATTCAGTCATTAAATTGTTATCCTGATCTGATATTAACACTGACTAATTAATAAAGTATTAATTGTCATTTAAGGCTACAGCCTCCTAACATTTTCACGAGTTTGACATTCTAAACAAATCTAATTTTAACTTTAATCATTGGGCGCCCGGTATCACATATATATTACCTCTTACTTTAATTCAATAGACAAAAACGTGAACCGTATTTTACATTGCAAACTCCTGATTTTACTTTATATTTCACACATTTGGCGGTATCCTCTTCGCCTCACTTACTTTCAATAAAATATCACTTCCCGGTGATTAAAATACTGCCATATCTGCCTGCACTTGCGGCATGTCAGTTTTACTCAAATACGCCACTTAAATTTGTTCCAGCAGCGAACCAGCAACCAAATTACACCTTCATTGTTGCGTCAGTTTGAAAATCCAACTACGCTTACACTGACATGTGCAAAATCTTTGCCGTTACACCACAGTGAACCGCCCCACGCTTGGCCGTGCCAGTTTACTCCTATGAACCCTTCAGAAAAGCAGTGTTTAATGTAAGAAATCTTAATCAAGGGGTCGCGCTCAGTTCCTATGTGATGTTTACGTTCGCCAAACAACATGCTCTACTGAGGTAAGGGTCATAGGATATAAACTATAAATCGAGAAAGAAAGGTGACAAGATGTAAAATAATCACAAGATTTAATGACTAATAGTGCATAAAAAGAAATAAACAACAATAAAATATAAAACAATCCTCCCTGAATTTCCCATGATAGGAATATCTATAAATTTGAGGAGTCAGACGGATCTCCCCTTTTATTTAAAATGTGGATCCTGGTTCCACTACCTTGCAATTTGGGTTTTATGTGCGCGTAATGACTAACTACGAGGAATGAGTACTTTGGATGACTGTTCGTTTACAACGGGTTAACAGCCACGATGCTTATGAACAATCATCTCGTAAATCAACGTTTATGGATATGGAACATGACATTAATAAAAACCCTTAAAAAGTAATGCTGACACACGCATTACAAATCTACTATTTACAGGAATCTCTCTCGGGACCCTCATTAGCGCGAAGACGCACTTGACTTTGAGCTGCCAACACGGGCCAAATTGCTCAACACAAACAAGGAAATACAGCAAGCATGTGACTCACGGGTCACTGAATAAAATAAAAACATGGAACAAACCAACAACAACAAAAGCCTGAATGGCTGACATTACTTTATATGAACAAAACTGCAAGTTAAGCTAACGCTTCGGAGATTATCGTGATTCGTAGGCAACTCCCATTTATTTAAACAACTTTTATCATTGATCAGTTCTTAGTCTGTATTACAAGTTATTACTGAGCCACACAGGCACTCTCCACTAATGACCTGGCTGGCAATCCTCAGTCCGTCTTGTGCAACATCTCCCCTCTTCCTCAATCACCTGCCATTGTCCCACTCCAGTGTGTATAAATACCTGACCAGCTGTGCCGTTATCTCAAGGAATCAACAGCAACAAACTCAACCACTTCAAAATATGGTCAGACATTAATCAAAATATCCAGAATTGCCCTCGCGAGGTCACAATCTAGATTTGTCATCAAGCTGCTAGAAATCAGTCTACGCTGAAATTCCCGCTTGTAATGACACAAAAAACACACACTCACACACACACACATGGGAATGACAATACGTTTTTACACAGATCGGCTGAATGGATGCTCACCAACAACAACAAAAAATATTAAAACCTACGATAGAGCTGACTGCTCTTCGTCACAAATCACATTGCTCCAAAGGCAATAATCTCATTGAATCTGATCAATAATAAAACAAAAGATATTAATTACCCTCCAATCTACTGTATAATTATTTTACTTCAGTCCTACTTCTGAAACACAACATATCTCCGAGAGACGTTTTTAACCGCATTGCGTAGCATATGCAAACACGGCCGTCCACATAGCTACGTTAGTTAAAACAACAAACAAGAAAAGAACCTTCTACTAATATTATATGCGAGCTGTTTCCATGCAAAAGGTGTGTCAGACCAAAACTAAATAGACTACGTTAATCACACAAGCAAATTATTTACAAAACAAAATATGTCCCATACACCATAAGTTAATTTATCAGATAATAATAAATATTATTCAATACTCATCCTCAGCCAGTCACCCGTCAAAGAACATCTGCAGCCATTTCCCAACTGGATTCTTCTTATCTCATCTCAATCATCTTGATGGAGTCTTGATATTTCCAGGCTTCCTCCATGGTCAATGATGTCATCTCTCGTGCTGATTCAAAAATTAAATTATTATACACTTGATGTCTGACTACTAAATTCGCCGTTCGGGTACTTCTTTCCCCAAAGCAGTCTATTGGCGAATTATCGAAGATACTGCCCCTACAAATATAGTACTGTGACTATCTAACACTGAATTTAACACTTTTAATAATAATTTCTGTGTCCTTCATGACACGCAAATTATAAATGTCAACGTCCTAAGACGCGCAAAGTATAAAAGCCTGTGTCCACTGACACACAAAATAACAGCCTCCGTCCTCAGACGAACCAAAGTAATAAGCCTGTGCCCTCGACACACAATAATAATAAGCTTACGTCCGTAGACGCACAGAATAATAATAAGCAAAGTCTTGGCTCTTCACACCACTTATAAATGAACTGGCCCTAGGTCTTGATGGGGGGGGGGATTTTATACAAAAATTTCTCGAAATAATGATGGTACAGGAATGAAATAAATATCACTGAACTCGTAAAATAGCGCAGGTCAAGAATATGCCCATTAATCCTAGAATCGATCGTAGAGATTTTGTCTAGGCGATCTCCCGCGTGAATGCTAGCCGAGCGTGCCCACGCTAGACCTGCCGCGCTACATAGGCATTCTTCTCTCATTGGTTCCCACATTTTCTGTAATTTGGCGGTTTTTAGCAGATCTTGGCGTCGTAGGAGTGTCTATTTTCTTCATCAGCCACTCACGTTACTGCATCATATTTCTTCTAGGCGCGAATATCACAATGAACATACCAGCAGCATGTCTCACTGCGCGTCGCTTCTATTTTTGAGGCGGCCAACACCTGTCCTTCTGACACATCGCTAGGCTATTTCCTTTCACAGCTAAAGTATTTAGCCTTTTGTCAATCTGCTTCAGGTATGTCCCCGCTGTCTCCAACCAATGCTTGAAATTTCCTCATCTCCGTCTGGCTACTTTCATGATGCTGGTGGAAATATTTATTAATTGAAGAAATAAAACATAGAATCATTTATCCAACAGAGGATAAAGGGTTCACTGTATCTTCGTTGTACCGACTTGCTACATTCTTTTGATGAGCGTTCCATATCTGTGTTGAAGAACCTATTAGATGCTCAGGTTAGATTAGCAGTGGAATGTGCCCAAAGGCTAGATAGCGTAAATTCTGTCAGTCAATGTGAGGATTTAATGAGTTCAGTCTCTTTCGGTAATCGTGACTTGAATATTTCTACCGCTGTTGAGTCAGTGCCTGTATCAGGTAATGAAGTTAATGTCTTGTGTAACGTTGGAAATCAGAATGTAGAATCTTTGCCTTGCAATCGTCAAGCTGGCACTACTGCCGAGCAGTCAGCTGATGTGTCTCTTACTGCTGGCGACCCAGCACATTTAACAGCTAGCGATATTGATCTTGGACGGAGCTCGTGTATTCCTGGCGACCTTCGAACTGCTGAATGTAATACTGTTAATTTTATAAGCATTTATCCTCCTGTTAATGTTGATAGCATTGCAAATGTTGTGAGACCTTACTCAAACCCAGTACCGCATGCTAGTAATGCATTTTCTTCACCTTCTATTGTGCCTAATTCCGTGTTAAATAATTGTGTACTAAACCCAAACGTAATTCATCCTGCCAATAACCTATCGGGTCCTTTGAAGTACGAAATGGCGCGGGACGATGCCAAACCTATCGGAGATAATGGTGTCTGTTCGAGGATTTCTGAAAATATTATTTTGCCTTCTCCATGGTTGAAGTCTCGATCAATGATGCCTGTGTAATTGCCTTGCTAGATCAGGAAGTGCTGCATCTTTGGTCAGTGAAAATTGGTATTTGGCCATGAAACAAATCTGTAAATTGAGAAATTTGTCTAAAGTCATCGTTGGGTGAGTGTCAGCCAACGGTTCCAAATTGGACGTCCTTGGTTCTGCAAAATTTAAAGTGCGTATTCACAATTTCTCATGGAAATTTTCATTTTGGGTGGTGAAGGATTTGTCTTGTCCCTTCATTCTTTGAGCTAAATTTCTTGCTCATACCAGTTTGTTGTTAGACATGCAACATAATTCATTCTGGTTTAGGTTTTGTGCTGAGGTAAAATTAATGTTCTATTCTTCTGATGTCCCTGCTGTTGGTGCTCACGTTGTCGATGTTGACACGGGGCCCACCTTGTCTGCCTGAGTTGAGTCTTTGGATCTAAGCAATTTATCTGATGTTCAGACTGAGGTAATTCGTGATTTATATGGACGTTATCCTGAAGTGTTTACCGATGAATTAGGAATGACTAAAATTTTGGAATATAAAATAGAAGTTACCGATACTCTCCCTGTGAGAAATCCTCCTTACCGTCTAAGCCCACCTAAGATGATGGAGCTCAAGAAGATAATTGATCAAATGTTAGTCGATGGAGTGATAGGACCCTCCACGTCAGCTTATTCGTCATCCATGATTCTAGTCCCGAAGACCAATTGTGGTTTTCGACCAGTCATAGACTACCGGAGGTTAAACAAAAAGGTTGTCTTAGAATCATCGCTCTTCCTGACCTGCACAGCTGTTTTTCTTGGTTCAAAAACGCTAAATTCTATAGTCTCATCGATTGAAATCAGGCGTACTATCAAATTCCTTTGTCCGAGGAATCGAAACATCTCACTGCGTTCGCCACTGACTGGAACCTCTTTGAATACTGTAGGTTACCTTTTGGTCTCTCTACAGGGGGCGCTGTGCTCAGTCGGCTTCTTGATCATGTGTTTTCTGGCATTAAATTTGACTATCTGTATCATTACATGGACGACGTCGCCGTATATAGCGAAACGTTTGAAGACCTTGTGCGCCATCTGCGCGAAATTTTTGAGAGATTAAAAACTGCTGGTCTAACTGTAAAATTGTCTAAGGTGTCATTCGCTAAACCAAAGATTGATTTTCTTAGGAATGTCATTTCTGCTTATGGTATTTCGGTCGATGACTCCCGAACGCAAGGGATCAGAGATTTCAAACCTCCTAAAAATGTGAAAGCTGTGGCCCGCTTCGTGGGAATGATTGGGTTCTTCCGTAAATTTATTCCAAATTTTGCACAACGTGCAGTGCCACTTAACTGTCTACGTTGGTCTGGTGTAAAGTTTGAATGGGATCCGTTGCAGCAAGCGGCTTTTGATGATTTGAAGGAGGCACTGTGTAGTGCTCCTGTCCTGTCCCGGATTTCAGTAAGAAGTTCATCATTCAGACTGATGCTTCTCTTGGTGCTGTAGCCGCCGTTCTGCTACAAGACAGTGAGCTAGGTAGACGTCCTATAGGTTTTGTTTTCGAACTCTTTCCCCCGCAGAAGCAAATTATTCTGTGTACGAACTGGAAGGCCTTGCAGTCATGTTCGGACTGGAGAAATTCCGTATGTACGTTGAGCATGTTCCTTTCGATCTGGAAACTGATAACCAGGCCCTAAGCTGGGTCCTAGCTAAACCCAGGACTACTCGACGCATTGCCAGGTGGGCAACCAGAATGTAATCCTTTCAGTTTACTGTCCGTCACGTTAAGGGTTGTGAAAATGTCGTTGCTGACTCCCTTATCTGTATGTACGAGGATGTTCCTGCTAAGTGTGAAACTCCTTCGTCTTAAGAGTCAGTTGTAATCGGAGCGAATTCCGCTCAGGCCATGCTTGTGAATTCACCATTGTTGTTCGGAGAAATTGCTGTGCACCAAAAGGAAGATCCCGTTTTGAGTTCTGGTGAAGAGGTTAAGCCCTACATCTTAATATCTGGAGTGTTGTGCTGTATAGCTAAGCGCGATAAGAAGCCTAAGGTTGTCTTGCCCGCTCAGCTTGTAAATGGCATGCTGAAGTATTTTCACGAGTCACCCGCTGGAGGTCACGAGGGGATTTTCAAAAGATCAGGCAGAAGACAGAAGATCAGGCAGTCATTTGTTTGGAAGGGTCTCGATAATGATGTGAGAAGGTTTGTACTGGGATGTCATAGTTGCAATGTGAGTAAGCCTGCTCTTAGTGGTAAAATTGGTAAATTGGCTTCCGAATCTGTGTCTAGACCTATAGAAAAGCTGTATGTGGACTTCGTGGGCCTGTTTCCAATGTCCAGGGTGTGCAACCGTTTTGCTTATGTCTGTGTGGATGGTTTTTCCCATTTTTCATGGATTTTTCCCACCAGAATATGTAATACTTTTACAGTCATCAAGGGTTTGAAAGTAATTTTCACTTCGTTTGGTCCTTGAAATTATTTAGTTTCCGATAATGCTAAAGCCATCGTTTCTCATCAATTTAGAATTTTTTTTGACTTCTCGCTCTCCTATGTAACTACCACGCCGTATTACCCTAACCCTAGTCTGGCTGAAAGGGTTAACCGCAATTTGAGAGCTGCGCATATCGCCTACCATCGAGATAATCATGCCAAGTGGAACTTTTCATTACACTGGTTAGCTTATGCTTTTAACAACGCTGAGCATGAATCGCACGATAAGACTCCTTTCTCTCTTATGCATGCGTTTGTGCCGAATTCCCCTTTAACAAACTTATGGTCACTTCATAATCTACTGCCTGACCAGCCCTGTCCTGAACGTGTTAGGGAAATCTGGAAAGTAACCAAGGCAGCTATCAAGATCTCGCACGATAAGCTTGCCACGAGATATAACTTGGGTCGTAAGCAAGGTGGATATTCTGTCGGAGACCTCGTGTATGCGAAGAACTTCTGTCCTAAGGCCCCAGGTCATCAGGTGTCAGGGAAGCTCCAGCCGAAGTTTATGGAACCTTATAAAATCTTGTCCTTCCCATCTGAGGTGACGGTATTGTTGGAAGATCGAGTAAGGAAGCGCGTTTTCTGGACTCATTTATCATACTGTAAGCCTGCTGGTGAACGAGAAACTGAGAAGTTATAAACTGTGAATTTGGAATGTTTTATTTCCTATGGATACGATGCTGTCGGGTTCTGTTGGACGGGGGATGACCCAGCTGTTCCGCTGAAGTCAGTCTGTTATGCTATCTTTTGTAATCCTCATGAGTAACTGTTGTCTGCTCCTGCTGGTGGTGTCTTGTCTCATCGTATTTACAGGCTATGTGATTTTAGTTTTTTTTTTTTTGAGATAAAATTTATGCAAATTTTGTTAAGTTGATATGTGATTTTGGTAAGGTTGTGGAACATCTCAGGAGTCTGATGTGCTGTTCCGTTGTTCTGGCGTGTTGGTTTTAGAAATTATGTTGGTGATCTGAACTACCTTCAAGCTGCAATTTCTGGTGAGTTGAGAGTGTATTTAGATAGGTTAGTCAGTGGCTTCTTTGAATTCTGCAGAAATGTTCTGTTAGACTGCTGACTTACTAATACCGTATTGTCACGATGTTTGAGTATTGTACGTTGGAAATAAATGTTGTGTGATCCCCGTTATTTTGGGTGTGGTTTCTGTCTGGAGAGCTTCAGCTGTGGGGCTGAGTGCTCGACCAAGATGTCGGTCAGCTCTTCTGTGCTTTAGAGTTGGATCAGACTGTGGTATTGAAGTGTACGAGGGCTGTATTTTACGTAAGGGTCGTTTTTTTAATTAACCGAACATTTTATTCTGAAACCTCATTTATTTTTAGGTTTTATATACATTCCTCTATTTCTCTACATAGTTGCCTTGTTTATTTAGGCACTTGTCATACCTTAAAACTTAGTTCTGAGATCCCTTTGCATAAAAGTTGGCCGCCTGCTCTGACAAGCAAGAATTTACACTTGAGGAAAATCCATTGATAGAGTGGTTATCATGAATCTTCGGTCCTCGTGAATTTTCGTGTCAATTGCAGTCACCAAGCCATCTGTGATCACAGACCTGAGCGTTCATCGTCATGAACATTTTCACGGCCACTTTTGAACTCGCGTACCCATTTTCGCACTTTACCTTCCGTCATTGCATTATCACCATACACCTCACAAAGCTGACGATGAATGTCTGCAGCCGACATGTTTCTTGCACTCAAAAAACGTATCACAGATCGTACCTCACACGCGGCGGGTGAATCAATAATCTTGAACATTGTAAAGATTCACAGTTCAGCTTACAGGTTAGCTACACAGCTGCAACTGACTCCTGCTTGTTCGCAAAGGATGCCGGGAGGTAGCGCGCACGCTTTTTGCGGTGTGCGTACTAACTACGGGCTTTTAATAGAAAACGGCCCTGACTTAAAAAAACTGCCCTCGTATTTAATTATTTTTTTTTGGGGGGGGGAGGTATTTCAAGTTTGTGATCTTGTTCTCGTTCGGTGTTAGGTGTGTATTCTCTGGGGATAGTAACCGCCCCGTGCTCTTTTGAAATGTATCATTTACCACACCTGTGGCTTGTAATTCTGTAAAATGTTTGGAGACGCTGAGGCCATAGAAGGTTGTTAGGTGGGAGGAGCCGTGAATTTGGGGATATTAATCGCCCCGTGCCTGTTGATGTGTATCATATGACGCCTGTCGTCGTTCATTGTACTGATGTAGAACTCTGTTGTAGACTGTGGCAGTCGTTTGGTGTTCTTGGAAGTGTGTGAGGGTGAATTTGGTTAGTATTTGTGTTTTTTTAAGTGAACCACGTTAACTTGGGTGAGTTTGGAGATTTGGTATTATGCTAATGTTGTGTTCATTTTTGAATTTTGTCAAGCTATGTGCTTGGGTGTGGAATTTTTACATTCCTTTTGATAGTAATTAGGTACAGCCTGTGTACAAGGTTGGTTGTTGTTGAATTCAGTTTCTGCTTGGGTTTCGTACCTTGTAGTAGCAGTCAGATCTGTTTGTCGTTTGGAAAGGTTAATTTTCCTTTGAGGTTGCAAAATTTAGGGTATTATTTTGGGCGATGTAACCGTCATTCTCCGTTTGGGTGTGGTCACTTTGGTGTCCTGAGTTCTGTGCCAATGGCGGATTTAAGGCAAGATTATGGGAGGGGCGGACATACCCGCAGAAAATTTTGCAAAATTAAGGCCCAAATTAGTGATTCTTTTTGTGATATTTTTGGGTAAAATAAATGTTAACAATTTAAAAAAAAGAAACAATCAAAAATTGTATGAAACTGTTTTGTGAATTTAGAAATATTTGCATGATATTAGCCATTTTAAGTGAAATATTTATTGTATTCTAAATGATCTCAGTTTTGTAAGTCGTACTATTTACTGCAATAGCTCTAATACGAATGGTTTAGAACTATTTTTTAGAGAGGTTATAAAATTTGTAGTATTCATTCAAACACAATGTTCGCAATATTAGGCTATTAATTCAATTCCCAGGGTTTATACAAGCTAGTAAATACTCTAGATCTAATATTAGCCATGGTGGTACTTGCATCTTCTTAAGAAATAATTTAGATCATGAACAGATAACAGCTTATGATTATCTAATTATGGAACAGGATTTTGAATTTTCTGCCGTAAAAATACAGCAGTTTAAGTTAATAATTGTATGCGTATACCGTTCTCCGTCAGGAAAGTTTCCTTTATTTATAGATAAATTAGAATTGTTACTCAATAACATGAGCAAAGTAAATTTCGATATAATAATTTGTGGGGATGTGAATGTGGATTTCTTAAAATTTGATAGAAATTGTGAATTATTAACACAGTTACTAATTTCCTATGGACTGAAACCTACAGTAAATACCCCAACAAGAATAACAATATTTAGTAAAACCACTCCTGCTCAAATTTTTATAAAAACAGAAAAATATCACCATTCAATAGAAGTCTATTGTCCGGGTTTTAGTGACCACCATGGACAAATACTGAGTTTTGAAGTATCCAAAACAATCAATAATAATGATAATGAAGTAAAATCAAAGTGCAGGTCATTCACTGAATCAAATGTTACATATTTCAATGACTTATTACATAAGGAAACATGGTCAGAAATTTATGAACTAGAAAATGTAAATGATAAATTTAATGCATTTAACAGTACCCTAAAACACTATTTTGAAATAGCATTCCCCTTTAAACGAAGAACTGTTCAAAATAACAAACTAGCAATTGGATAACAACAGGGATTACAAATTCATGTCAAAGAAAGAAATTTCTACACAAATTATATAAACAATACCACACAACACCTGAATTCAATTTATACTACAAAAAATACACTAGCATATTAAATAAGGTAATAAGACTAGCAAAGAAAATGCATAATGATAATTTTATTTCCCAATCATCTAATAAAAACAGGGCTATGTGGTCCGTGATAAAGAAAGAAACTGGAAAATCTGCTAAAATACAAAAGAACATTACACTGACCAGAAATAATAAAGTGATTAATAATCCAGAGGAAATAGCAAACACTTTTAATGACTCAGCAATTCTTCTAGGTTGTGGAACAGGATTTTGAATTTTCTGCCGTAAAAATACAGCAGTCCAATGACTATTTTCTGGAAATTCCACAAAAATTATTAAATAAATCACAGGTAAATACACTAAATTCTAATAATAAAATAAATATATGCAGTGTTTCTTTATTTATAAATCATAACACAAGTGAAGAGGTAAGAATAGTTATAAAAGAGCTAAAAAATAAATTCTGTGCTGGCATTGATGGCATCCCTGATGCAATTTTAAAGAAATGTGCAGAAAATATAATAAATCCACTTACGCACTTAATAAACAGTTCAATTCTCTCAGGAACTTACCCGGATATTTTGAAGTTATCAAAAGTAATTCCAGTGCACAAAAACGGTTCAAAAGATGAATTAGATAACTATCGTCCTATTACCTTACCAACTGGTATTGCAAAAATTATGGAAAAAATTATGTATAAGAGACTGATAAGTTTCATAGAAAAAAATAAAATATAATCAAACTCACAACATGGATTCAGAACGGAAAAATCTACAGACAGCAATTTACGAATGTAGTAATTGTATACTGAAATTAATTGACAATAAGGAACATGTAACTGGCCTATTCTTGGATTTATCGAAAGCATTTGATGTTGTTGACCATAAAATCCTCCTTACAAAACTAAATCAATATGGTATTAGAGGTCTAGCTAATAAATGGATAGAGTCTTACTTAAGAAGGCGTAAACAAATAGTAAGCTTGAGACACAAGGATGATGGAACCAAATTACTTAATGAAACATTGTCCAATGAGGGAATTATTGAATTTGGAGTACCCCAGGGATCGGTTTTGGGCCCACTACTCTTTCTTCTATATATCAATGATATAACACAGAACGTTCATTCACATAAGGAAATTTTGTTTGCGGACGATACAACACTCGTAATAAAAGGTGAAACTAAACAGGTCATACAGCAGTCTGCTGACTCCGTTACAGGACAGTTAACCAAATGGTCACAAGATAATCGCCTCATAATAAACTATAAAAAACAGTATGCCTAAATTTCCACACTATACAGAATAGGAATCCTGCGAAGCCCAATATAACGTTAAATGGTCATCAAATAGAAAATAAATCAGAAACAAAGTTTTTAGGACTATGGATACAACAAGACTTGAAATGGAATAAACATATACAATATCTGAATACTAAACTGAACTCGATGTGCTTTGCGTTACGTATTTTGAAAACCTGCACTAGCATGCACACATTAAGAAATACTTATTTTGCTTATTTCCATTCAGCAGTGGCATTGTGTCGAGTGCAGTGCAGTAAGTAGGTCAACTACGGAAAAGGTTTCGCCAGACGAGAATGTAAGTAAACCTGATTTAGAAGATCTTGTTTGTGAAATCAACCTGCGACTGATAAAACTCGAAAACATTGAAAAGACTCAGAATGACTTGCTCAAGTCCGTGACATACTTTTCTGATTGTTTCGATAGTATGAAAAGTGACATTTCAACTGCCACACAAACTCTGAAGCAAGCCTTGTCAGAAATTACAAAGCTCAGCCAAAGAGTTTGTGAGTTAGAGAAAGAAAAGGATATCACTTGCAGTGAGGTTAAAATGTTAAAGCAAGAGAATCTCGAGCTTCAACAGTACGTTCGGCGAAACAACCTAGAGCTTCATGGCGTGCCGCACACTTCAAACGAAAACACCGTTCAGATTGTCCAGACTATCGCTGACCAACTGGGTGTCACAGTTGTTGAGTCCAATATTGACGCCTGCCATCGGCTACCACAAAGCAGAGAAGGTCTACCTCCTTTACTAGTCAAATTCTGCAGCCGGCTAAAAAAAAGAGGCAATTTTAAAAGGCAAAAGGTCCAAACCCAACCTGAACTCAAGTGATGCTGGAATCAATGCAAGGGCAAGGCCTATCTACATAAACGAGCATTTGACGCCAGCTAATAAAGTACTCCACAAACAGGCAAGAGACCTCCGTAAATTAGGTTTTAAATACGTCTGGACCCGGGACTGCAAAATATTCGTCCGTAAATCAGATAGTGACAAGGCTGTCAGGATCAGCTCACCGGAAGACATTGAAAGGCTAGTAAGAGACTCTTCCATCAACAAGGCTCAGCCATCCCATTCACATAAATAATAATGAATCAAGACATGGACCTACTAGTTGATGTTGACTTACACTCATCAATTGATGAGCGTAAATATGACTGTATCCACGACTACGTAGCAGACACTAAAAATGAGGTTAGCCAAATCAAGTGTCTTTACCTAAATAGCAGAAGCATCAAAAATAAACTAGAAGATATTGAGATGCTAATTCATATTGTTGAAAATCTAGATGTCATAGTGGTAACCGAGACTTGGGTAAAAAGTAATGAAGCTAAATACTTCAACCTAAACAACTATTCTGTTGCTTTTGTACACAGAGACAATCAGGACGGTGGAGGTGTGGGAGTTTATGTCCACAAAAAATGGAATATAAAAGTTCTTAACCTAGTTGAGAGTAACCATAGCTTGATCCAGTTAGAGCTTATAAGAAGTGATACTGTTCGTTTCAACAACCTGCATACTATTAATATAATTGCAGTATATAATCCTAACATAAATAACGCAACAAATTTCATGCAATCTCTAGAGCACATTCTTTCGAAAAATAATGCCAATCTTTGCTTATGCATTGGTGATACAAATATTAACTTACTAAACAAAAATAATGTAGCCAAATCATACCTCAATCTACTATCAAGCTATGGTTTCACACAATGCAATACTCGGTATCCGACAAGAATATGTGAATCAACAAGTACACTCCTTGATCAGGTAGCCACTAATAACTGTAAATATACCTATAGGATAAGCAATATAAATAGTGATATTAGTGATCATAATATTCTTGTAACTGAGATTTTCTGGTCAAATTACTATCCAGGCAAAAGCCCAATCTCGAACATGATATTTAAATTCCCCCACAACAAGCAAAGGTCTAGCTCAAAAAACGTAAATAAAAATTACCGGTACGTGAACAAAAACATATTCTCCAATGATCTCAATCAAATAGACTGTTTAGATGATGTAAATGAAACTTACATCGCCATGAAACACAAAATCTTGACACAGACACCCAACAAAGAGAACACTGACACACCTTTGAAGGAAATACACCAGAACCACAATAACCCATGGATAACAACAGAATTAATTCAGCTAATAAAACGAAGGGACCTACTACATGCTAAACTTAAAACTAACATTCACAGAAACAACAACCTCTTAAAGGAAGAGCACATAATATGTAGGAACAAAGTGACAGCTTTAAAACGGAAACTGAAATCCTCATACTATGAACATAAATTAACATTGAACGCCAATAGCATAAAAGATACTTGGAAAGTAATCAATGAAATGATCTACAACTGCACAACTGAAAACAAAGATGGTCCCAGTGAGATAATAATTGACGGTAAATCTTTCACAGGAAAAGAAAATATTTGCAATGCTCTAAACACTCACTTTATAAACATAGCACACAAGTTAGCCAAAAACATCCTCCCAGGGAAGAAAGTTAATGAAATTAATGTCAACACAGATTCCATATTTATGACCCCGACTAATGAGATGGAAATTCGCAATATTATATTAAGCCTTAAAATGAAAAGTAGCCAAGACAAAGATGGTATGTCAGTAAAATTGTTAAAAAACTCCATTGATATGCTAAGTAGCCCACTAACTAATTTAATTAATTTATCTTTAGGGACTGGCCTGGTACCTGATGATCTAAAAATAGCACGAGTTATACCAGTCTATAAAGGAGGTGACAAAAGCAATCCAGACAATTACAGACCCATTTCCATCCTCCCACCCATATCCAAGGTACTCGAAACAGTAGTAAAAAACAGAATTGTTAATTTTTTAAATAAAAATGATTACTTCTACAAAGGGCAGTATGGATTCCGAGAAAACTCAAGCACAGAAATAGCCACAATTGATATAATCTCTAACTTGCAGGATGTCATAGACAATAAGATGACAGCGAGTGGCCTTTTCATAGACCTGAAAAAGGCGTTTGATACTGTTGACCATGATATTCTTTTAGGGAAACTTGATAAAGCAGGTATCCGAGGAGTAGCTTGGACATGGTTTAAAAATTACCTGTCTAATTGTAAGCAGTATGTTGAAATAAATGGCTACAGAAGTGAGGAGGTAAATATTACCCATGGTGTGCCCCAAGGATCAATACTGGGTCCTTCCCTCTTCTTAGTATATATTAATGACATAGCAACACTCAGTTTTCATGGTAATATAACGTTGTTTGCAGATGACTTAAGCATCTTTTACAATGCGTACTCCACCAACACGCTGATTACACACATGCAGGAGGACATGAATACAATACTTGGCTGGACCCAGTCAAATAAATTAACAATAAATGAAGGTAAAACAAATTATTTAATAATATCTAAGCGTAGAACAAAGTTAGACATCACTCAGAATATAATGCTGAATGGAAAGGCAGTTAAAAGGGTCTCATCTGTCAAATACCTAGGCCTGATAATAGATGAAAATCTCTCCTGGCAAAAGCACATTAATGCATTAGTTAAAAAAATATCACCTGCTGCTGGGATGATAAAAAAATTGAGCTACTATATCCCAAAATATCTACTCAGGAAAGTCTATTTTTCCTTAATCCATAGCCACTTACAATATTTGAATACAATTTGGATAAAATGCTCAAATTACCTAAAAAAGGAAATTGAGGTAATTCAGAATAGAGCCATAAGAAATATGTATAACTACCCTTTTTTAACACCTACCAAACACCTTTATATTACGAGTAAAATTCAACCAGTAGCCCTAAATGCAGAAATCAAATCAAATGTCCTGATGTACCAAATCCTACACAAAGGTATCCACACAAATTTAAACTTCACTGAACAATCTGATTTACACGCTTACAAAACTAGACATGCAGATGACATATCACTTTTCCATATCAATTCCAAACAATATGGCAGTAATAGCATTAAGTATAGTGCCTTTGTTAAGTTCAATAGACTACCAGAAAATATAAAAATTGCACCTAGCCTACCAATCTTTAAAAGGAGGCTAAAACAGTTTATGTGGAATGATTATAAAATGTCAGTTTAAGAAATTCCAAAATTTGAGAAGACAAAAGAAGACTACATTGTGTACAAAAACTTATGAAAGCTACAAAATGTTGTATATATTTTCATACTGAAAACTTGTAAACTAAACATTGAATTGTAATTTGTCGCCAACAAGATAAAACTGTACGATTCCTTTGTATATGAGTCCTTGACTCGTTAAGGGATTAATAAAATGCATTATTATTATACTTAAGATATGGGATCATATTTTGGGGTATGTCGCCAGATGTACTAAGCACGTTTAGGATACAAAAGAGGGTGATTAGAATTATGGCAAATGTAAACACTAGAGAATCATGTAGACCTCTGTTTAAAGATTTAAACATTCTACCACTTCCCTGCATATATATCTTTGAAAGTATTATGTTTTTTAAAAAGAATTTAATGAATAAAGATGTTTTTCTTAAAACAAACAATGATGTTCATAGGCATAACACAAGACAGAATCAAAACATTCATATTTCACACACACACACACACACACAAGCATATATCAAAAAGGAACTTTTCACACTGGAGTTAAATTATACAATAAACTACCCCAGTGTATAAAACTGGCCCCAAAAATAAAAACTTTTGATAGAATGTTGAAAGCTTATCTGCAGTGCCATTGTTTTACTCAGTAGTTGAATATCTTAGCGTATAGGAGCGATGAAATCTATTATTATATTTTACTTTTTTAATTTTATTGTAATACCTAGCTGTATGTTGTTGTATTTATAGAATGAAGTTTTCATATTATGATAATAGAGTGAGGTGAAAATAGTTGTGCAATAAGATTGTATCTATTAAGATTTGCTATTATAATAAGTTATAAATAGTTATAATATTAGTAATATTTACCTGTTAGTTCTTTTATTTTATAGATGTAAATTCTGACGTGTCCTATATCAAAAATGTATTGAATGCATGTATTTGATCAAATGGAATTAATAAAAATCTATCTATCTATCTACCTACAGTTTGGTATTATACAGTATTTAAGTGTGAAAGAAATTGTGTGAAGCTAATGTTTTCCTCAGGAGCTTAAGTATGGTTTAATGTATAACAGCAAGATGAATCAAATTATTTAAAATTTATAGCTCTGATGTTTTGAAATCTGAGGATTTACAACAACAAAAACACAAATTTTCTTGACATACGTCATTTAATCAAAATCATTATTTTTATATTTAGCATAAATACAGACTGCTCACTTATTGACGTTCATCTTACAATATGCTTGTGGATTCTTTTTTGCTCTCTTGTCCAAACCTATCAAGGATTTTATTGTGATCAATAGGAATGTCTCTATGGATTAACATTAGAGCCAATCTGTTGAGTCTGGTTTCTGTAAACTTCGATCTCAAGTATGTTTTCAGGAGACGGAGAGTCGAAAATGACTATTCGGCACATGTGATGCTTACAGGATGTGTCAGTATTACTTTGAGCATCGTCTTCACCAATGGAAATAAAACTGGGTGGCAAGCCTCGAACGCACTAGCTACAGTTGATGGGATGATGCCCCCATTGCCCATTTCCATATTCCATTTTGTTAACCAATGGAGATATTAAGCTTTTAGTTTCGTATACAACACTCATTAGCCGGCCCCGTTGTGTTGGGGTAGCGCGCCTGCCTCGTACACGGAGGCCCCGGGTTCGATTCCTGGCTCCGTCAGGAATTTTAGAAACTGACGTGAGGGCTGGAACGAGGTGCACTCAGCCTCGTGAAGACAATTGAGTAGCTGTCTGACCGTGAGGCAGCGCCCCGGTCACGAAACCCAAGATTAACGGCCGAGGGGACCCGATGAGCTGACCACATGACATCCCAATATCTGCAGGCCAAATGGCTGGGCAGCAGTCGCTTGGTAGGCCTAGGCCCTTCATGGGCTGTAGTGCCAGTGGTTATTATTATTATACAACACTTACTCTTATATTTGAAACAAATTGGCATATTTCTCAGTCACCGTCTTCAAGACTTCATTTTGGTCTGGAGTATCAAGATTAGTAATACAGTTTTTAACATCATTTTGAGGTAGAAACATATTTTACTTGTAGATGTCAAGGACTTCATCAGAAAATCTTGTCTTTAGATTGTTGATCATCCAGTCCAACAAGGGGATATAGATATTCCTCCTAAAATATTCTTCAGTAGTAGTGAATTGTGCATTATGTCGGTTTCTTTGTCTCTACGATTCTCGGAAGCCTTATCTCTACAGCCAACACAGTTGCAATTGTACACTTTTCATACTCGCTGCTGAAGTCCTCATCTATATTATTCCTTTTCCTGGCAAAAGATGGATATCACGCTGAATACTGCATCAGATGCTGACTTGACATCTAGGTTTTCAATTTGAAAAAGTACGCTCAAGTAATGAGTTATGGCTAGAACTTCGTTAAGACAGCACAAAGATACAATAAATTCCTCATCGTTTATGCTGGACAACAAACATTGTGGCTTAGGTAATGAGGCATCCCCTTGAACGTCTGACCAACTGGAGACAAATTCGAGTTTAGCACTGACTTTTTCAATGTTGACTGACAATTTCAAAATAGCATCGTGCCGTTCCACACATCGTGTCTCACAAAGGTCAATCAGTTGGCCATGAAGAATATTTTTCAGAACCATATTATTTTCGTTTTGAAGAAGCATTCAAGAATGATATAATTTCTGTCAAAATACCGAATGTATTTCTTACATAGAGGACCTTCGTTGTTTTGGATATAGCCAAGTTTAGTTGGTGGTTGGAGCAAAGACATCTTACTGCATTAACAACAACTTTCTGTATCTCTTGAATTGCTCCAACCGTTTCGGAAATATTCACGAAAACTTCATCGGTTCCTATGCCAACACAGTTCATTGAAAACACGGCTTGTTGCTTTAAAAGCTAAGTTTGTTCTTTTGTTGCCTTATTCTTTATTTCATGCTTGGGGAAAAATTCTACCCAATGCATGGTCATCCTGAGGTCTTAATATCCAACATAACTTCCTATTGTTAATCTGTGTATAATAATGCAAATACTGAGTTTTGAAGTACCTGAAACAATCAATCATAATGATAAAGGAATAAAATCAAAGTGCAGGTAATTCACTGAAACAAATGTTACATAGTTCAATGACTTATTAAATAAGGAAACATGGTCAGAAATTTATAAACTAGAAAATATAAATGATAAATTTAATGCATTTAACAGTACCCTAAAACACTATTTTGAAACAGCATTCCCCTTTAAACAAAGAACAATTCAAAATAATAAAACTAGCAATTGGATAACACAGGGATTATAAATTCATGTCAAAGAAAGAAATTTCTACACAAATTTTATGAACAATACCACACAACACCTGAATTCAATTTATACAACAAAAAAATACACTAGCATATTAAATAAGGTAATAAGACTAGCAAAGAAAATGCATGATGATAATTTTATTTCCCAATCATCTAATAAAAACAGGGCTATGTGGTCCGTGATAAAGAAAGAAACTGGAAAATCTGCTAAAATACAAAGGGACATTACACTGACCAGGAATAATAAAGTGATTAATAATCCAGAGGAAATAGCAAACACTTTTAATGACTATTTTCTGGAAATTCCACAAAAATTATTAAATAAATCACAGGCAAATACACTAAATTCTAATAATAAAATAAATATATGCAGTGATTCTTTATTTATAAATCATGTCACAAGTGAAGAGGTAACAATACTGTAGTTATAAAGGAGCTAAGAAATAAATTCTGTGCTGGAATTGATGGCATCCATGATGCAATTTTATAGAAATGTGCAGAAAATATAATAAATCCACTTACGCACTTAATGAAAAAAATGAAAATCCACAACCTGCTTCCAGTCTCCGACCGGGTCAGGAATGGAATGAATGAAGCCCCCATCTAGCGGCGAGGATATGTACTGTGCCGGCTGCCGAGGCCTGATGCACTCCTCTGGGGCAATGATTAAATGAATGACAGATGAAATGAAATGATAGTGGAGAGTGTTGCTGGAATGAAATGTTGACAGGGAAAACCGGAGTACCTGGAGAAAAACCTGTCTGCCTCCGTTTTGTCCTGCTCAGATCTCACATGGAGTGACCGGGATTTGAACCACAGACTCAGCGGTGAGGGGCCGGCGTGCTGCCGCCTAAGCCACGGAGGCTTCACTTACGCACTTAATAAACAGTTCAATTCTCTCAGGAATTTACACGGATATTTTGAAGTTATCAAAAGTAATTCCAGTGCACAAAAACGCTTCAAAATATGAATTAGATAACTATCGTCCTATTACCTTACCAACTGGTATTGCAAAACTTGTGGAAAAAATCTTGTATAAGAGACTGATAAGTTTTATAGAAAAAAATTAAATACTATCAAACTCACAACATGGATTCAAAACAGAAAAATCTACGCAGACAGAAATTTATGAATGTAGTAATAGTATACTGAAATTAATTGACAATATGGAACATGTAACTGGCCTATTCTTGGATTTATCAAAAGCATTTGATGTTGTTGACCATAAAATCCTCCTTACAAAACTAAATCAATATGGTATTAGAGGTCTAGCTAATAAATGGATAGAGTCTTACTTAAGAAGGCGTAAACAAATAGTAAGCTTGAGACACAAGGATGATGGAACCAAATTACTTAATGAAACATTGTCCAATGAGGGAATTATTAAATTTGGAGTTCCCCAGGGATCGGTTTTAGGCCCACTACTCTTTCTTCTATATATCAATGATATAACATAGAACGTTCATTCACATAAGGAAATTTTGTTTGCGGACGATACAACACTCGTAATAAAAGGTGAAACTAAACAGGTCTTACAGCAGTCTGCAGACTCCATTACAGAAGAGTTAACCAAATGGTCACAAGATAATCGCCTCATAATAAACTATAAAAAAAAACAGTATCTCTAAATTTCCACACTATACAGAATAGGAATCCTGCAAAGCCCAATATAACATTAAATGGTCATCAAATAGAAAATACATCAGAAACAAAGTTTTTAGGACTATGGATACAACATGACTTGAAATGGGATAAACATATACAATATCTGAATACTAAACTGAACTCGATCTGCTTTGCGTTGTTGTTTGAGTCTTAAGTCTTTTGACTGGTTTGATGCAGCTCTCCATGCCTCCCTGTCCTGAGCTAATCGTTTCATCTCTACATAGCTACCACACCCTACATCCGAGGCAATCTGTTTAACATATTCTAACCTTGGTCTACCCCTACAGTTCTTGTCTTCGACCATTCCTTCCATAACTAAGCTTGCTATTCCTGGGTGTCTTAGTATGTGTCCTACTAACCTATCTCTTCTCTTCATTAGCAGTCGCCAGAAACATCTCTCCTCTCCCACTCGTCTTAATACCTCTTCGTTTGTAACCCTATCGACCCATCTGATCTTCATCATTCTCCTGTAACACCACATTTCAAATGCTTCAATTCTCCTCTTTTCTGCTACACCAATAGTCCAAGTTTCACTTCCATAGAGCGCCACGCTCCAGACAAAGGCTTTCAAAAATGACTTCCTAATACCTAAATCTATATTCGTTGTCAACAGATTCCTTTTTTGTAGAAATGCTTTCCTTGCCTGAGCCAACCTACTTTTTATATCCTCTTTGCTTAGTCCATCACTGGTTATTTTGCTTTCTAAGTAACAGAAGTCTCCTACTTCCTTCAGCTTTTCACCTGCCAATTTGATGTCCATAGAGGTTTCTGATTTATTTCGGCTGCATTCTAGTATTTTTGTTTTACAATTATTAATTTTCATCATGTATTCTTTCCGTAAGACGGAGTCCATACCATTCAAAAACTCATTCAAATCCTCTGGCTTGTCGGCCAAGATGACGATGTCATCAGCAAATCTCAGAGTTGAAATTATTTCTCCTTGAATCTTCACTCCCACTTTATTCTTTTCTCTAATTTCCTTCATTGCTTGTTCAATGTAAAGATTGAAAAGTATGGGTGATAAGTTGCAGCCTTGCCTAACACCTTTCTGAATATCAGCTTCTCTCTCATGTCCTTCAGCTCGAATGACTGCTGTCTGGTTTCTGTATAGATTGTAGATCACCCTCCTATCCCTGTACTTTATTCCAATAGATTTCAAAATGTCAAACAATTTAGTCCAATCAACGTTATCAAAAGCCTTTTCTAAGTCTACAAATGCCATGAACGTTCTCTTATCCTTCCTTATTCTACCTTCCAAAATCAGCCTAAGACTTAGTACAGCTTCCCTTGTTCCTGCATTTCTCCTGAAACCAAACTGGTCTTCACCCAACTCCCTTTCGATCTGGCTTTCAATCCTCTTGTAAATTATTCTAGACAGGATCTATGAAGCATGAGTAATCAAGCTGATTGTACGGTAATCTTCACATCTATCAGCTCCCACTTTCTTTGGTATAGGGATGATTACAGTCTTCTTGAAATCAGGGGGTACCTCACCTGTCTCATAAATCCTACACACCAAGTGAAATAACCTGATCCGATCTTCATCACCTATGCAGCGTAGCAACTCAATCGGTATATCATCTATGCCTGGTGCTTTGTTCCTGCTTAAGTCTTCCAATGCTCTGTCAAATTCTGATCTCAATATTAAATCTCCTTTCGCATCCTCATCAATTTCCTCCTCCCTTTCCATTACATGATTCTCAGTCTCCTTTCCCTTATGCAAACTCCCTATGTAAGCTTTCCATCTCTCAACCTTTTTCTTCCCTATCTGTTAGAGGCTTTCCATTTGTGTCCTTAATATTACAGCACTTAGTCTTCTTTTCCCCAAATGTATTCTTAATCCTTCGATAAGCTGAGTCTACTTTTCCTAATTTCAGACAATTTTCTATACCTGCAGATTTCTCTTTCAACCATTCTTCTTTCGCTTCCTTGCACTTCTTGTTGACCTCATTTCTCAGACGTTTGTATTCTGCTTTCCCCTTTTCATCTCTTACATTCTTGTGTTTCCGCCTTTCATCCATCAATTCTAGTATATCCTGAGTGATCCACGGTTTTCTACCTATTCTTTCTTTCCTATCAATGTTTTCTTCTGCGGATTTTGTTATTTCATTCTTCAAAAGTGCCCATTCGTCTGCAATTGAAGTTTGCTTAGGGTTTTTCATTAGTCCTTCCTTTATACTCTTCTTGAATCTTTCGTTTACAACCTTTACATTCAGTCTGTCTATTGCCCACCTTTTTGGCTTTTGACTTTTCTTCAGTTTCTTCAACTTTAATCTGCATTTCATTACAACCAGATTGTGGTCAGTGTTTATGTCAGCACCAGGATATGTTTTACAATCCAAAATCTGGTTTCGAAACCTCTGCTTGACCATAATGAAGTCGATTTGGTAACGACCTGTATCTCCTGGTCTCATCCATGTGTATATTCTTCTATTATGGTTATTGAATAAGGTGTTAGCTATGACCAACTCATGCTCGGTGCAGAATTCCATCAGCCTGCTTCCTCGATCATTCCTTTCACCTAATCCGAAATCTCCTACTATCTTCCCTTCTCTCCCTTTTCCTACCACAGCATTCCAATCTCCCATTACTATAACATTTTCATCACCCTTGATATACCTCAGAATTTCGTCTATTTCTTCGTAAACCTTTTCAACATCCTCATCATCAGCTTGACTGGTAGGCATATAGACTTGTACCACTGTGGTGCACGAAGGTTTAGTATTGATTTTTGCAACAATAATCTCTTCACTATATTGCTCATAATATTCCACCCTCTGTCCAAGTTTCCTACTCAATATGAGACCAACCCCTGCTTGGCCATTGTTTGATTTAGTGCTAATGACCCTATCGTCTCCTGACCAAAAGTCTTGTTCTTCCTGCCAGCGCATTTCACTAATCCCAACCAAATCCAACCTTAACCTATCCATTTCCCTTTCCAAGTTTTCTAACCTTCCACTTCCTAGCAGACTTCTAACATTCCACGCTCCGATCCGTAGAATGTCAGATTTCCTCTTTGTCACTTCTGTGATGTTAACCCCCTCTCGAGTAGTCCCCACCCGGAGATCCGAACGGGGGACTAGTTTACCTCTGGATTGAAATTTTACAAGGGAGGAGGCCATCATCACGTGTAATTATGCATAGAGAGGTGCATATCCTCGAGAATAGCATTACGGCTGTAGTTTCCCGTTGCTTTCAGCCGTGCAGCAGGACGCAGTGTAGCCATTATTTGGCTTATATTATCAATATCTTAACTGTCTATAAGACTGGTAAAGAATTGATTTATTCTGAGAGGCTGCTACTCCCTTTCAGAATAAATAAAGAGCAATTCTACTAACAAAAATACTAACCTTCTACTAACAATTAAATATCAAAGTTCTACTAACGAAGAAAAAAAACTTAAGTTCCACTTTGCGTTACGTATTTTGAAAACCTGCACTTGCATGCACACATTAAGAAATACTTATTTTGCTTATTTCCATTCGTACTTAAGATATGGGGTCATATTTTGGGGTATGTCACCAGATGTACTAAGCACCTTTAGGATACAAAAGAGGGCGATTAGAATTATGGCAAATGTAAACACTAGAGAATCATGTAGACCTCTGTTTAAAGATTTAAACATTCTCCCACTGCCCTGCATATATATCTTTGAATGTATTATGTTTTTTAAAAAGAATTTAATGAATAAAGATGTTTTCTTGATGTTCATAGGCATAACACAAGATAAAATCAAAACATTCATATTTCACACACACACACAAGCATATATCAAAAAGGGACTTTTCACACAGGAATTCAATTATACAATAAACTACCCCAGTATATAAAACTTGCCCCAAAAATAAATACCTTTGATAGAATGTTGAAGGCTTATCTGCAGTGCCATTGTTTTTACTCTGTAGTTGAATATCTTAGCATATAGGAGCGATGATATCTATAATTATATTTTACTTTTCTATTTTAATTGTAATACCTAGCTGTAATTTTGTTATATTTATAGAATTAAGTTTTCATATTATGATAATACAGTAAGGTGTAAATAGTTAACCAATAAGATTGTATCTCTTAAGATCTGTTATTATAATAAGTTATAAATAGTTATAGTATTAGTAATATATACCTGTTAGTTCTTTTATTTTATAAATGTAATTTCTGACATGTCCTATATCAAAAATGTATTGTATACATGTAATTGATCAAATGGATTTAATAAAAATCTATCTATCAATCTATCTCTTTCTTGCCAACTGTATTTGTTACAGTATGTTATTTAATTGTTTAACTTGTTTGTTCCCGGGGCACATTTCTTGTGAATTTGATTAACATTTCTTGTGAACTTGATTCTTTTAATATTCTTTCTTGTGTGTCGTCGTGGGGATTTATATCCATGCTAGTACTTTCGAAGCGGATATCATTTCGCATTTTAGCTTTCATCTCTCATATTGTGTTGAGGCTTCATGTATTCCTCCCTTGGGGTTTCCATTCACCTCTCCCCATGTATTTTCATTTCTAGTCAAGTTCGGCTTTGGTGTTTTTTTATGTACCTGCATGTAAATTTATTCATGATGCCCTTTGTTCTTAGTGTACTTGTATGTAATGGTTTCTTATTTTAATTATATTTTGTCAAAGTTACCCCTTGCTTTTCATTTCATGCAGTCAGTGAAGTTGCGGACCTCTAGGGTACGCCGCAGACTTCACTCAACAGGTTTAGCCTGAAGTCCCGCTTTATTCCTCGATGTTCTGATCGTAATGTCTGTAATCCTGGAATAAGGGCACTACTCAGCTATATACATCTTGGCGAACGTCACTGGTTAGGTTTGGAGTGTCATAGTATTGACACGCTCGGTTTCTACCGTGGTTTCTACTGTGACTTACAGTTTTTGCCGCTCTCCACAATAGCCGGTGTAGGATTGCAAGAATTCAATTATGAAAAAAAAAGTTGGTGATAGTGCCGGGGGAGGAGGCATGCACTGGGCATGAGTCACAGTGCCTTTTCCAATTTTGAGAGCTCATCCCTTTTTGGGAGGCACTTTTTCCGCACGGGCACACTTTAGAACTTGGCCACATGGCAGACTAGACGTCAGACGTATAACTAGTTCGCCACACAACAACACATACACGTAACAAACAACAAACAACAGCACACGACGCACGACACAGCATCATCAACACAAACACAACTCCCTCCTCTTCACCACACAGCCCTCGCTTCCTCCTTCGCTGATAGACTACTGAGACGGGCTCGTGCATACTCGGGCAGGTTCGGGCATTTCTCGGGCTACTTCCAAAACCACGGCGCGCATTTCAAACAGAGAAGTCCGTAGCTTTTACACATTCAGAAAACGATAAACGATACTTTGGACGAGCTTGCTTGGGAAGACTCGGCAACGGCATTAATGTTACGTTCCTGTGAAGCGCGAGGTTGGGTAGATATATTCGATTCATATGTTAGGTTAGAGGGTTTGATGGCTCGCACTTTTGTTTGTATGTAAATCCCAATTAACCATCATGAACATTCGGCTGATGCTGAATATTGATGAAACTTTTATTTTATGTTTATACGAACAAACAATACAATAACTCGGTAACGATATTGTGTGGCCAGTACTGACCGTTCGTGCCAGGACCTTACGATCTATTTAGTCATTTAGTCCTATTCTCCGTCTTTCTCTCTCTCTTTCTTTCTTTCCCCCACCCACCCACCTACTTTGAGGTCTAGCGGCTGCTAGACATCAACCATACAGTTGGCACCACTGATCTTGGATTATTCAAGCCCCATGCAAAATAATATATCTTCTATTCATCCCCAGCAATCAACTACACAGCCACCTACATCAAACTCTTCCAATAGAATTTCTCGACTTGAAGCGCAAATCGAACAGCTGACAATATCGATTAATAGTGTTCTCGACTCCAGAAGCCGAACTCCAACTCGTACTCGCTCCAGATCGCGCTCACCCTATCGCAAACCATATCGACCAGATGGTTCATTATGTTGGTACCATTTCACATATCAAGACAAAGCAAGGTAGTGTGTCAACCCATGTTCATATAACACAGCCTCTTCTGCTTCGGGAAATGCTCAGGTCCCTCGCTAGAGGCGGCACAAAGTGATGTGGGCCTAGTAACTTCTCACTGCTTGTTCATTACCGACCTCTCCTCTGGTAAGAAATTCCTAATCGACACAGGGGCAGATATATCTGTGGTTCCTTCCACAGCTGAAGATAAAAAGCGTACATGTAAACGACTTCTCTGCGCTGATAACGGGACACCAATCTAGACGTACGGCGAGCGCTTAGTACAAATCAACTTAGGTTTGAGAAGAGTATTTTTGTGGCCATTCACAGTTTCTGATGTCCAACAGCCTCTCCTTGGAGCTGACTTTCTGAACAATTCCGCACTATCACGAGCCTCGGCTCAGGTGCCCCTTATGAGATAATAAATTTAAAAAAATAAATAAATTATGGACTGTTAGTCGATATCAAGCATAAACGTCTCATTGGTGGCACAACTAACTTATCAATCCTTGCAACTCCAGCAACTCACACACCTTTAGAATGTGTTCACTTACTTGATCCCCAGAACAAGTACTCAAGTTTACTGAAGAATTACCCAAGCTTGTTTCGTGACAACCCAACCTTCTGTGCCCAAGATATGCAATTTTTTCATAGTATCACCACAGTAGGACATCCAGTTTCAGTAAAAGCAAGATGACTGCCGCCAGGGCCAGATTTACTTAAAGCAAAATAGGCACGTGCCTAGGGGCGCCGCAGTCCAAGGGGCACCGCAAAGCGCCCCTTCGGTTAGGCAACCGGGAATGATCTGTACTGGAGGCGCCCCGAAGGGCACCGCCTTCAGGTGCCCTCTTTGCTACGGCTTTAAATGTGCTAAGTTAGGATTATAGCAGTATATATGCTAAAATAAATATTGAGAAATGAGCAGAGACATTTAGAAATACGTCTTTGTCGCATGCCCTTCCACTTCGCTCTTCGTTATGCCGCTTGACGCCCTTTCGTCCTGACAAGTGTGAGAGGACAATTTAATGGGACAAGGGGGTCTCCGCCCAATCAATACAAATTTATTATTGGCAAATATTAATTTAATGCCATTAAGGACATGTTTCGGGCCTCATGGGCCCTTCTTCAGCCGCAAAAATTAATAACTTAATCACAACCATCACAATACACAAAACACATACACTTTAAGAAAAACATTGAAATAGACTCTAAATTAATTCAAAAATATTATCTTATCATGCTGCAAAAATTAAAAGTAACATTCGAAATTAATATCAAAATACCTGATGTCTTTTCTAGCTGTGCTAGTTTTGTACTTTTATAATGTGGATGGGATGGTATTTTGATATTAATTTCGAATGTTACTTTTAATTTTTGCAGCATGATAAGATAATATTTTAGAATTAATTTAGAGTCTATTTCAATGTTTTTCTTAAAGTGTATGTGTTTTGTGTATTGTGATGGTTGTGATTAAGTTATTAATTTTTGCGGCTGAAGAAGGGCCCATGAGGCCCGAAACATGTCCTTAATGGCATTAAATTAATATTTGCCAATAATAAATTTGTATTGATTGGGCGGAGACCCCCTTGTCCCATTAAATTGACATTGTACACGTCAATACGGACCTTGCGAAATGGATAATCCTCCAATTAATCTTGAAGTGTGAGAGGGGCGGGGAGGCGGGCGAGTGGAGTTGTGCTGCGCGCGGTTGTTGCGGTAGCTGGGTTTGCTTGCATTGTAGTAGCATCGAAGTGCTCCGTGCCCCACCCCCCTTGCCTGTGCTGTGTGCGAGTTCGAGCTTGCGTTGTGTTGTGATGTGATCTGCAAGTAAATATTTTAAACTATGGGCAGCAAAAGTTGTCTGGTTACCAAACCCGTGTCCGCAAAGCTGAAGAGGATAAGAAAGCCGAGGTTACACTATCAAAATGTCGGAAAATAAATGAGATGTTTAGTGCTCGTGTGAATCCTACGCCTCCAACGACAAATTCGGATAACAATAACAATTCTTGCTCTGCGGTTCACGACATTGACTGCGATGGAGTTCAGCAACTTGAGGTAAGCTACCGTACACGAATTACTTTATGCAAAGTAGGCCTTTCCCAATAGGCGATTCCTTGATACACTGTTGCACAAAGTGACATACGTAAAAACTCAGACTGGCCTCGAAACCGTACCGTGCCTGCAGAGTATATTAAAAGTTGTTCTTTTTAAATGTACTATGTTTGAAGCGCTCTAATTAATACGGGATTTTCCTTTTCAGCTCCAACAAGCCAAAATTGATGAAAAAGAGAATGAAAATTCTAGGCCTACATTTAATTCAAATGACACCTAAGAGGGAGAAAGCAACAAAAATTTAAATTTGCCTCAGCGGACAATCAAAATGTTACGGCCAATGGCGAGCATCGGGCTCAAGTCAGAGCAGCTTTTTGATGCAGTAAAGGCTAAGTTGGAAGATCTGGAATTGAAAGTGGAGGATATTCGAGGCCAATTTTACGATAACGCAAGTAATATGTCCGGCGAATATTCCGGGTTGCAAGCTCGAATAGCGGCCTTGAATCCCTTCGCTCTCTATGCACCATGCTCACCCCGTTCACTAAATTTGGTTGGAACTCATGCCGCTGAATCTTGGTCAGAATCTGTAAGGTATTTTTTAACAGCTCAAGAACTGTACAACCTTTTTACTGCTTCGACCTACCGTTGGAAAATTTTAAAGAACTTTATTGCGCGCGTACTAAAAAGCCCGTCAGTGACTTGGTGGTCGGCACGATATGACGCCCGTCAAGCTCTGAGGGAAGGCTGGTGTGGCGTCGTGGCAGCTCTTGAGAGTATTCACGAAGACAAAAATCAAAAGGCAAACACTCGAAGTGAAGCCAAAGGCATCTTAAGCAATATCCTACAATTATAAACTGCTTTCCTAGTTGTTTTTGGAGTACCATTCTAAAACGATTTAATACTGTCAGCCAGAAGCTCCAAAAAGTTAGCACTAATTTGAGCACTGTGGTAGAATGTTACGCTTCGTTAGCGGAATTTGTGCAAAGTTTAAGAGATAATTTCGTTGTCTATGAGAAAGAAGCCAAAGAATTAAGCGGTATTGCTCAATATTCCTACGACCTAAAGAGAAGATCGGAACGAAAGACTAGGAATGATGAGACAAAGCAAGGAGAATATGTACCGTGAGAGGGCTCAGAAAATGTTGGCGTCAATGTATTTTATGTAATTCTGGATGTACTAAGTGCTGAGCTTAAGAGGCGAAGTGAGGCTTACAAAGTCCTCCATGAGAGATTTTATTTTCTAGAAAACCTGTTAGACCTAGATGGACCAATGATAAAAAAAAATCGCTGACGATCTCTCAGAAATGTATGTGGATGACTTACAAAGAGCACTGGCTGACGAGTGCTTGTATTTAAAGGAACATTAAAAAAAAAAAAAAAGCAAGCTTGTAGTTTAACGTGTCCGTTAATCTCGAGATCATGATCCACGGGACCTCCTTTTTACGTGGAATCCGAACCACAGGACATGGCGTTTCACTACGAAAATCTCACATGCATTGACTGGGAATCGAACCCGGACCACCTTGGTGAGAGGCATACAGCTAGACCGCTGAGCCACCACGCCCCCTGAACATTTAAAAATTGCAGATTTTAAAGGTAAGTCAGCCTCTGAGCTCAGCACGTTCCTTCATGAAAAAGATTTACACGATATGTACCCGAACGTAAACATTGCTTTACGGATACTTCTCACCATTCCAGTGACCAATTGTTCTGGAGAAAGATCATTTTCGGTACTGAATCGCGTCAAGAACTATTTGCGGTCAGTCACTAAAGAAGATAGTTTAAACTCTATTGCACTCCTAGCGATTGACAAAGATATGACGATAAACTTGAACTGCGGTGCCATAATTAAAGAATTTGCCGAAAAGAAGGCAAGAAGGAAACTTTTGAAGTAGTTCTCGTTGTGCTTGAGGCAGGCCCCGTTATGTCTTCATTCATGTTTTAATCTGCACTTTAATTTCTCTAAAAGATATTGCAGGAAGATATACAGTTGGCCTTATTTGTATTTTAGAGGCACTTTGTTCAATTTAAAATGTTGCTCTTCATGCGTTTTAAGATTAGTGTGTGTTCTACTATTTTTTTAAAATATATTTCGTGCTACCGCAGTTCATTCAGTTACAGCAGTAAATTATGTTGTTATTTTTGAAGCTACTCTTCATTTTTGTTGTATGAATTAAGGCTAGACATTATTTTTGGAAAGGGTATTCATAAAGTGTTTTGATTCCATAAAAGTTAAACTGTTTCATGTAGTTTTACTCCAAGCTTTGTTTTTTTAATTGAATTGACTATGTTTTCCCTGCATAAAAATTCAAGCATAAATTTATGCTGTCAGCCATATATCTGTTTATTCCTTTTTTCCAAACCTTACCTCATGCGATTGGCTATGCCTTATCATAAAAATCGGGAGGGGGGTGCTCAAGTGAGGATAGGTACCTATAGCGCAACTTTGGGTAAATCCGGCCCTGACTGCCACCTGATAAACTTGTTCAGGCCAAGAGGGAGTTCCAAAAAATGATCGACTTGGGAGTCTGCAGACCATCCAAGAGCCCTTGGGCCAGTCCGCTTCACCTTGTCCTAAAAGCAGACGGTTCATGGCGACCCTGTGGAGATTACAGGGCCCTCAACACCATTACTGTTCCAGACCGGCACCCGATACCACACCTACAAGACTTCAATAGCCGGTTATCAGGTAAAATTATTTTCTCCAAGATTGACCTGATACGAGCTTTCCATCACATTCCAATTGCAGAAGCAGATGTGCCTAAAACAGCAGTTATCACCCCATTTGGTTTATTTGAGTTTGTTAAACTCCCATTTGGCCTGAGGAATACTGCTCAGTCATTTCTACGGAACATTGACTCTATTTGTCGAGATTTGGAATTTGTGTTTTGCTACCTGGATGACATTCTTGTCACATCCCAGAATGAAGGGGAGCACGAGCATCATTTGAGATTCTTGCTTGAATGGTTGCATAAGTATTGTATCAATGTCAATGTTTCCAAATGTGTTTTTGGAGCTTCAGATATTGCCTTCTTAGGTTACTCTGTGTTACCTTCAGGAATTAAGCCGCTCTCCGATCGTGTCGATGCTATTGTCTCATTTCCACAACCTCGCACCATTGCTGACTTACGACGATTCCTTTGATTGGTAAATTTTTACCACCGCTCACTGCCCAACACAGCTGAAACCCAACAACTAATCTTCAACCTTTGTAAAGACACGCGTAGGCGTGACCGCAGGGAAGTTGAATGGACACCAGAAGCAATTGAAGCTTTTGGGCAACTGAAACAACAAATTGCAAATGCTACTCTTCTAACACACCCCTCAGGTGATCTGCCATTAACGTTAATAGTCGATGCTTCAGATTTTGCCATAGGAGCTACATTACATCAAGTCATGATGATCACCTTAGTTAGTTAGTAATTGTTGTTTTAAGGGGCGGAACTACGAGCTCATCTGCCCCTCTTAACACAGATGATCACCTTGAACCTCTAGGATTCTTCCCCAAGAAACTATTTCATACACAAAAGAAGTACAGCATCTATGACCGCGAATTACTGGCAGCCTATTCTGGAGTAAAGTATTTTCGTCACTTACTCGAGGGAAGAAACTTCAGCCTCTACACTGACCACAAACGTCTGACGTATGCCTTTCACCAACGACTTGATAAAGCGTCACCAAGGCAACTTCGTCATCTAGATTTCATTAGCCAGTTCACAACTGATTTGAGGTATCTCCGTGGGAGAGACAACATCCCATCAGATTTCTGTTCTTGCATCTCATCCATCTCCATACCAACACAACTGTCATTCGATGAAGTCGCAAAAGCCTAAGAATCTGACGAGGAACTTCACCGACTACAACAGTCCACAGAAACAACCCTTCAGTTCAAGATGGTTGGTTACCTTACCCACAGGAGCTAAATTACTGGTTGACGCATCCACAGGAGAATTAAGACCATTTTTATCCAGTCAGTCTCGTAAGCCTACTTTTCAAGCATTACACGATATGGCTCACCCAGGTATTAATGCATCTATCAAGCTCGTCCAACAACGGTATGTATGGCCATCTCTCAAACAAGATGTCAAGCTTTGGACAGAGACTTGTGTTGCTTGCCAACGATCCAAGGTCACAAGGCACAGTGCCAGCCCAATTGGAACTTACGAACCAGTGGACCGACGTTTTTCCCACATCAACCTGGACATCGTTGGACCACTCCCTCTATTCGAAGGACACTCATACCTTCTCACAATCATTGACTGCTTTTCTAGTTGGCCTGGAGCTACTCCCCTGATGGACATTATGGCTGAAACAGTGGCTTATGCCCTATTGCACTCGTGGATAGCCCGCTTTTGTGTACCATCCACTATAACTACTGATCGTGACAGACAGTTCGACTGTTCACTCTTCAGTAGCTTAATGAAACTTCTCAGCATCCACCACATTAAAACAACAGCCTACCATTCTGCTGCTAATGGGAAAATTGAATGTTGGCACCATCAACTGAAAGCTGCACTCCAGACACAACTCTCCAGCAACTGGATGCCTCAACTCCCAACGGTGCTCCTTGGAATGCGATCCCTAGTTATTTCTCACTTTGACTCGACTCCAGCCACACTCCTTTATGGAGAACCTGTGAGATTACCAGCAGACTTGATTGAAGAAACACCTGTGACAGATGCACCTTCGTTCACTCTGAAGCTCAAGGAACATATCAAATCCCTATGCCCAGTTCACCCAGGTCATCATTCAGCAAAAAAGACATTCATTCATCCTGAGCTCTCAACGTGTTCTCATGTATTCATCCCCCACGATGTAGTTCGCAAACCCTTACAGCCTACCTATGATGTACCCTTCAAAGTGCTTTCTCGAACCAATAAACATTTTGTGATTGAGATGCCTGCAAGTGATCAGACCATATCAATTGACAGGCTTAAGCCTGCCTTCCTCTTAAGTGAACTGTACCCATCCCAGACTACCAAACAGCAAACCACTCATCACCCTCAAGATGATGGACCAATTCTTCCATCTCCTAAGTCTGAAAAACCACCGTACCCGTTCTGGACGAACTGTTCGCTTTCCAGCTAAGTATATCTCCACTGTCACTGAGGAGGGAGTATGTGACGACTGGTGACTGCTGACCAAAGAATGAAGTGAAAAGTGTTTACTCCTTGTAAAAATGTATATATCCTTGTGTTGCATCATGGGAGCATCTTTGTGTTTCCTTCATTAATGGCAAACCATGTGACTGTACCTGTATGACTTTATATAGATGTAACATTAATAAACATGTTGGATGCCAAGATAAATTAATTATTTCACAAAGCATCCACAGAGGTATCATCAAAAAAAAAAAAAAAAAGAGGAAAAGCCTTGAAAGACTGGCAAATGAAAGACTTGCAAGGTCTCCATGCAGAATACAGTCGAGGTTGTAAGAACTGAGAGTTGAACAATGGGATTCAAAATAAAAGAGAAGAGCCTGGTAGACGTAAGCAGAGTCAATACCAAACTGGCTGGGGCATTGTGGTAACCAACCCATGTCCCACATGTTTTGAGTCCCTGGGTGACCAATGGTAAATATATAAATGGCTGCTCACCCAGAGAATACTGAATCCCAATGAAAGAAATGGTTTTAAAAATCGATGAGAACAGTGCAATGTTATCACAATATTTTTTATGACCTATATTCCTCCACTAGACATATTTTTCCATATAGCATATCCCATATGGTACTACAATTCATCTATTACTGATAGCAGTACATGTTTTAAACCAGGACACAAATTGCTTATGTGCAACATAGCACAAAGGTCTGAAATAATAGAACAAGGCCTATTTATTGAGTTAATCCTTTAAAGAGAAACTCTTAACTTTTCTTTTCAGATATTCCTGTCATTTACAATTTGTGATAATCCTGTTAACTGAGATCTTATGTGTAATGTACCATACCTATATTGTTCCAATTTAACAGTTTCTATTATACCAACCTTACAGCAATACAAATATTTCTATTAGGGGTATGGTAACATTTTTGTTGTGCCCCTTGAAATGACAATCACCACCATCACACATATTCCTTGCTCACATTGAAATGGCATTCCTGTTATCCCCAGCCTCTGGCAAGGTTTGGTGTTGGCATCTGTAATGATAGTCACAAAATAACAGGGAAATACCACAAAAATAACCAGAAAGAAAGAAGGAAAGAAAGAAACAGAGAAAGAAAGAAAGAAAGAAAGAAAGAAAGAAAGAAAGGGGCTTGGAACATCTTTGTCATCAGCCCCATGTACCGGGAGGTTATAATTAAACTGACGGTGTGCAGCATTGCACAGCACAGGCTGTAATGATTGAAGATGTCTGAAACCCTGTTGATATGGTAATTAAAGAATGCACTCAGAAGTTATGAAAACTTAAATAATAGTTATAAATTTTGCCACCAGGTGAAAATATGGTGCTGTAAGCTGTCAGAACATTCAGTTTTCTGGAACTATGATGTCAGTATGTTCTCCCAGTGGCATTGTACTGTTGTGTCAGTTCATTGGATGTTGCTTGTGATGCGTGTTGTTGATTCCTTTCGTGAAGTGAATGTTCTTTGAAAATTAATACAGTTGAACTTCTCAATGTGAAATATAATGGGTATTGAGAAGAGAGACCGTGCATTGCTAGTGAAGTTGTTTTAGCAGAATGACGGCAATAGCAACATTGCATTGCGGGAATATCGCCGACAGAAACGGCTAAGAATAGGTCCCATGTTAACTAATTGGCTTAAGAACATGATTAAGAAATTAGAAGAAACAGGTGAGTTAGGTGTCGCACCAGGGACAGGACGATGGCCCAACCCCATGGAATTTGTTGACGAAGTTGCTGTAGCTGCAGCTGACCGTGTTGTGCATGCCTCACATTCCACAGCCAGTGCTCCAGCTGTTTTGCATGATTTGTCGCTCTCCTGGTCAACAGTTTGCAAAATTTCGCGATGCAATTAAAATTTTTCCCCTACGAACTTCATATGGTGCACCCAATTGAAACACAAAGATATTCTAGAATGCTGCGACTATGCCATTCGGCTTTTGGCACACATGGAAATTGCTGGGGAATATTCTGTGGTCAGACGAAGCACATTTTTCTCTTGGCAGTGCAGTGAATACACAGAACTGTCACATATGGGGTTCGGCTCCTCCACATGTTTTGTAGGAACTACCATTTTACTCAGCATACGTAACTGTTTGGCCCAATTTTCTTTGAGGAGATGACACCTCGCAAGCCTGTTAGGTACACAGTGATATCTGCACGTTATAGGGACCTCGTTGTGCAACATATGATTCCAGCTTTGCTAGAATGCAACTGTGACCACACCATTATTTTCACGTAAGATGGGAAAATAACACAAGGTGAAAGATTTGCTGCAAGAACCTTCAGTAATGACCGCATCATCTCTAGGCAATGTCCAGATGTGTGGTCTTCGAGATCCCCGGGCCTAAATTCATGTGACTTCTGGTTGTGGGATATTTGAAAGATTGTGTCTATCAGGGGCATATTCGGTCTCAGCCTGATCTGAAGGCTAGCATACAATGACATGTCGCTTTGATTTCACCAGATATGCTGCGAGGAACTGTCGACCATGCTGTGTTACGGATGCAGCATGGTGATCAGTCAGGAGGCCATATTGAATAGTCTTTGTAACCAGAGTTGGGAAAAATAATCACAAAATGTATTACCAATACAAAATACAAAATTGTATTTTGAAATAAATCTGAAAATACCTAATGTTTTCAGCGAAAGAGGTTTCCATTCCATTAAGATTTTTCAAATCAATGGCTTGCAAGCTTACGTTACTGAAATGGTTCAGTATTTTAAATTTTATTTTAAAACACAATTTTGTATTTTGTACTTTCAAGGATTTAGTTATTGTATTTTGAATTTTGTATCAAAATACGTTTTGTGGGTATGTTGCCCAACTCTGTTTTCAACCATAGTTCTTAGGAAACATCACAGAATCACCGTTATCATGTGTTCGATCTTTCCCACCTTTCTCCTGCCTTATATACCATGTTCTAACAGCTTACAGTGCCATATTTACATCCTGTGAAAATATTGGAACTATTTTTTATATTTTCACAACTCACGAGCATATCTACAAGGTTTCAGACTTCTTGGATGATTACAATCTGTGCTGTGCCATGCTGAACATCCTCAGTTTAATTATAACCACCCAGTACTTGGGTGTGTGTTTTATTCAATTACTAACTTCTGTAAAATGCCAGAAAGTAGCATATTATGAACACATGTTTTGAAATAAAATTACAGATTTATACAATTGAGAGTAGAAGGCAAGATGGAGAGAAAATAGGAACTTGGCTGGAGAAGATTATTGGGAATTGAGAACCTCTTGCATTAGTTAAACATCCACGAAATGGTCACTGTGATACATCGAGCGCAAGACAGAACAGACTTCTCCCGAATCTTCTGTGAGGAGATGCCACCTTCACATTTCTAGTTACAGTTGTTTCACATCAAGACTATACAAATATTAATCAGTAAAGTGCACTCTATTTTCCTTGCTTAGTATTTTGTTGATGTATATAATGTGTTCATAGGGCGATGTCGCCACAAGAGGGAATATTCCTAGGGTGATCAGATTCCACACATCATGTCGTGCCTTCTATACTTTCTTTCTTTAAGATGTACAGAAGGTTGTATTTTTCCAAGCAGGATCATAACATAGCTTATTATTAGTAAAGTTTGTATTTGTCCAAGATTTACATTTAACTATTAAAGGAGCTATGAACAATGTATCAATCACCAATGTTATTTTAACTGTGCAGATAATTTTGTGCAAATGACTGACTGAAAAACCCAACGGGCAAGTGTGTTTTAGTTCCTGATCTATATGACTCCAGTGGAGTGCCAGGCAACTTAAATATGGCGGCTGCAGCCTGACTGTATGCTAACGACTGCATAACTTCTTTGCTCAAAGCATTTACATTATCACTAAATTTACATATTGACTTTCATTCTTACCCCACGGCATAGCTGTTCGCAGTAAATTGCTCGCCATGACTGCAAAGGGGAGCTGAGACAAGTCCGGATATCAGAAGTTGGAATTCCAGCGGTGACAACAGCTTTCCTGGGTGTGGATTTTCCACACTCCTTCAATGCATATGGCACGGTAGTACCTTATTTTAAGGCGTTTAGTAGCAAAGGGGTGCAAGTGATGGCAGAGAAGTGTGGGAAAATGACCCTTGAAATGTACCTCCAAAAGGGTGATTCTCCAAGTTAAAAAATAATATGTCACATTCATCCCCTTGCTTCCAAGTGCATCAAATAAGGTATCACCTAGGTATTCGTCCGGAAAATAGAAAATGCTGTACATCTGGGACAGAAACATGGGTGAAAGAGTACCTTGGATGCTGTTTAATGTTTGCTAGTGACATGTTCACCTAAGAGATTCTCAGCTTTCTACAACGCATCCACATTTCAAATTCATCTAACCAATTTATCGAAGAAGTCTTAAATTCTATCAGCATTGGTAACATATGGTACTTCAAGACAAGCCAACGAGTTTCAATTGCAGATTACTGTTATATACAAGGTGTTCCAACAATGAAAACACTCCCCTCCTGTACCAATTCTGTTTTTATTTTTACATTTGGATTACATTCTTTCATTAAGCAGCATCCAAGGTACTCTTTCACCCATGTTTCTGTTCCATGTGTACAGCATTGTCTATTTTCCGGACGAATGCCAAGGTGATACCTTATTTGAGGCACTTGGAGGCAAAGGGATGAATGTGACAGATTATTATTTAACTTGGAAAATCGCCCTTTTAGAGGTACGTTTCAAGGGTCATTTTCCCACGCTTCTCAGCCATCACTTGCACCCCTTTGCTACTAAATGCCTCAATTCAAGTTCCAAAAAAATATTGTTACATGCATTGTTACTGTTACCACATAAATTGGAGGTAATACGCCAATATACACACCAGATACATAAGGGTGATAATCTAGATGTCCCAAACCTCTACCATGAGGAACAAAATTAAATAAGCCCCTAATAAGAACAACAGCAAAATATTAGAGCATCCCTACAAAGTATCTTCCAGGCATCCTGTTGAAATTCTCCCACACTCACCTAATATCCTATTACTCATCAAAATCAAAATCAAAATCACTTTATTTGCAATGAGGTGTCAACCTCGGTGGCAAATGAGGTACATAATTTACAAACACTACAAAATATTAAAAGAATACAGTAACTTAATGTAGGCCTACAAACACTACACAATATTAAAAGAATAAAGTAACAAACACCCAAAAGAATACAGTAACAAACACTACACAATATTAAAAGAATACAGTAACTTAATGTACTATTCACTCATTGATTGAACTCCCCTCTCACAACTGCTGTAGGAATTACATAACACGTATAATGTTTCTAGGAATACAGCACTAAGTTATACCACTTCTTTATTTTCCCTGGTTTTGTCTATTCTGCTCTTGAATAACTGGACTGATTTTGGAAAGGGATCAAACACCGCCCTTGGTAAACTGTTCCATTCCTTCACACCCTTCCCAATGAATGAAAATTTACCCCAATCGCTTCTGCTAAAGTGCCGTCCAATTTTGAATTTGTGGTCTGCCCTGCCAATATAATTACTTTCCAATTGGAGCCTCTCACGGATTTCCCCCCATGCTTCCTCTCCTGTATATGCTCTATATAAACCTACAAGTCTGTTTCTCTCCCTTCTCTTACTTAATGTTTCCCACCCAAGCTTCTCTAACATATCTGATACACTGCTTCTTCTCCTAAAATCTCCTATCACAAATCTTGCTGCTTTCCTTTGAACACTCTCAATTTCTTTTATTAGGTATTCCTGGTGCGGATCCCATACACTGCTTGCATATTCCAATATTGGACGAACCAAACTTAGGTAACTTTTCTCTCTTATTTCTTTGTTGCATCCTCTAAGTAGACGCATAATGACATGCAACGATCTGTATGCTTTCCCAACAATGTCTCCAACATGACCCTTCCAGTGCAATTTACTATCAAATCTCACACCTAAGTATTTGCACTTGTCATCTTTTGGTACGATTACCCCATCCAATGTATATTGAAATTCAGTTTTTAATCTCTTGTTTGTGAATATTGTGACAGTTGATTTACCTCCGTTAACCTTCATGTGGTTCTCTTCAACCCAATGTTGGATACTGTCGAGGTCCCTTTGTAATATTTTACAATCCTCTATATTATTTACTTCCCTATAGACGATAATGTCATCTGCATACAATCTTATTTTTGATGCTATATTGTTCCCTAAATCATTTGCATATATTAGGAAAAGCAATGGACCAATTTTACTACCCTGTGGAATTCCCTTCTTAACTTTCTCTTCCTGTGATACGTAATTCCCTACTCTGACTCTCTGAATCCTTGAATTTAGAAATGTTCCTATCCAACGTACAACCCTCGAGTCCAATCCCATTCTCTCCACTTTCTTTAATAAGGCCTATGCCCTTATTCATCAATTTGTGTTACCTTCAGAATTTTCTTCCTGGTAAGTAAACACACATATTACATTCCTCTGTACGAGCCTATGGCTTTAATTGAATAAATATCATACTCCATGTTCCACTCTGTCAAAAGCTTTGGAAAGGTCTATAGCTATGCAGTCCAACTGTCCCCCTAGATCCAACCGATCTGATATGTCCTGCTGAAATCCCACCAGTTGTGCCTCAAGAAAATTTCTTTCTAAATCCATACTGGCTCCTCAGGAACCAATTTTTATCTTCACATACCCCTCTAATATATTTTACTATTAAACTCTCCAAGATTTTACAAACTACACTGGTCAGACTTACTGGTCTGTAGTTCTCAGGTTTACTTCTATCTCCCTTTCCTTTATAAATTGGTATTATTATAGATTCCTTCCATTCCTTTGGTATTCTACTATTGTTCATGACATAGTCGAAAAGAAAATTTAAATAAGGCACTATGTACCACCCCATTGCCTTTATTAATTCCCCAGTAATTTGATCACACCCTGCCGCTTTTCCTTGCTGAAGCAGTTTGATTTCTCTAAAAATATCCTCATTTGTAAAGGTGAAGCTTCTTGTGTCCTTATGTGTTTCACCCTCTCCAGTCTCATTTACGGTTTCCAACTCCTGACAATCTTCCACTGAATCTATGAATTCCCTACTAAATAGGTTTGCTTTCTCATTATCTGCAAATAAATGCTCACCCCCTTCTCCCTCCATTGTGGGAATGTGGATTCCGTTTCCCTTTTGGTTTTTAATATATGAACACAACTTTTTCCATTTCCCTATGTGGTCTTTACCCTCATGAAGTATGCCATTCATGTAATTTTCCTTTGCTTCCTTTTTCAACCTATTGAGCTCCTTTATTAGCTGCTTTCTGGTTTCTCTGTTTCCCCTGCCCTCTTTGATTTGACTGTTTACCATTCTACATTTCCTTTTTAATTTTCGTATTGAACCCTTCAGAAAAGCAGTGTTTAATGTAAGAAATCTTAATCAAGGGGTCGCGCTCAGTTCCTATGTGATGTTTACGTTCGCCAAACAACGTGCTCTACTGAGGTAAGGGTCATAGGATATAAACTATAAATCGAGAAAGAAAGGTGACAAGATGTAAAATAATAACATGATTTAATGACTAATAGTGCATAAAAAGAAATAAACAACAATAAAAATATATAAAAAAAAACACTCCTCCCTGAATTTCCCATGATAGGAATATCTATAAATTTGAGGAGTCAGACGGACCTCCCCTTTTATTTAAAATGTGGATCCTGGTTCCACTACCTTGCAATTTGGGTTGTATGTGCGCGTAATGACTAACTACGAGGAATGAGTACTTTGGATGACTGTTCGTTTACAACGGGTTAACAGCCACGATGCTTACGAACAATCATCTCGTAAATCAACGTTTATGAATATGGAACATGACATTAATTAAAACCCTTAAAAAGTAATGCTGACACACGCACTACAAATCTACTATCGACAGGAATCTCTCTGAGACCCTCATTAGCGCGAAGACGCACTTGACTATGAGCTGCCAACACGGGCCAAATTGCTCAACACAAACAAGGAAATACAGCAAGCATGTGACTCACGGGTCACTGAATAAAATAAAAACATGGAATAAACCAACAACAACAAAAGCCTGACTGGCTGACATTACTTTATGTGAACAAAACTGCATGTTAAGCTAACGCTTCGGAGATTATCGTGATTCGTAGGCAACTCCCATTTATTTAAACAATTTTTACCATTGATCAGTTCTTAATTCTGTATTTAAAGTTATTACTGAGCCACACAGGCACTCTCCACTAATGACCTGGCTGGCAATCCTCAGTCCGACTTGTGCAACATCTCCCCTCTTCCTCAATCACCTGCCATTGTCCCACTCCAGTGTGTATAAATATAACTGACCAGCTGTGCCGTTATCTCAAGGAATCAACAGCAACAAACTCAACCACTTCAAAATATGGTCAGACATTAATCAAAATATCCAGAATTGCCCTCGCGAGGTCACAATCTGGATTTGTCATCAAGCTGCCAGAAATCAGTCTACGCTGAAATTCCCGCTTGTAATGACACAAAAACACACACTCACACACACACATTTGGGAATGACAATACGTTATTACACAGATCGGCTGAATGGATGCTCGCCGACAATTTAACAAAATATTAAACCTACGATAGAGCTGACTGCTCTACGTCACAAATCACATTGCTCCAAAGGCAATAATCTCATTGAATCTGATCAATAATAAAACAAAAGAAATTAATTACCCTCCAATCTACTGTATAATTATTTTACTTCAGTCCTACTTCTGAAACACAACATATCTCCGAGAGACGTTTTTAACCGCATCGCGTAACATATGCAAACACGGCCGTTCACATAGCTACGTTAGTTAAAACAACAAACAAGAAAAGAACCTTCTACTAATATTATATGCGAGCTGTTTCCATGCAAAAGGTGTGTCAGACCAAAACTAAATAGACTACGTTAATCACACAAGCAAATTATTTACAAAACAAAATATGTCCCATACACCATAAGTTAATTTATCAGATAATAATAAATATTATTCGGTACTCATCCTCAGCCAGTCATCCGTCAAAGAACATCTGCAGCCATTTCCCAACTGGATTCTTCTTATCTCATCTCAACCATCCTGACGGAGTCTTGATATTTCCAGGCTTCCTCCATGGTCAATGATGTCATCTCTCGTGCTGATTCAAAAATTAAATTATTATACACTTGATGTCTGACTACTAAATTCGCCGTTCGGGTACTTCTTTCCCCAAAGCAGTCTATTGGCGAATTATCGAAGATACTGCCCCTACAAATATAGTACTGTGACTATCTAACACTGAATTTAACACTTTTAATAATAACTTCTGTGTCCTTCATGACACGCAAAGTATAAATGTCAACGTCCTTAGACGCGCAAAGTATAAAAGCCTGTGTCCACTGACACACACAAATAACAGCCTCCGTCCTCAGACGAACCAAAGTAATAAGCCTGTGCCCTCGACACACACAATAATAATAAGCTTACGTCCGTAGACGCACAGAATAATAAGCAAACTCTTGGCTCTTCACACCACTTATAAATGAACTGGCCCTAGGTCTTGATGGGGGGGGGGGAATTTATACAAAAATTTCTCGAAATAATGATGGTACAGGAATGAAATACATATCACTGAACTCGTAAAATAGCGCAGGTCAAGAATATGCCCATTAATCCTAGAATCGATCGTAGAGATTTTGTCTAGGCGATCTCCCACGTGAATGCTAGCCGAGCGTGCCCACGCTAGACCTGCCGCGCTAAATAGGCATTCTTCTCTCATTGGTTCCCACATTTTCTGTAATTTGGCGGTTTTTAGCATATCTTGGCGTCGTAGGAGTGTCTATTTTCTTCATCAGCCATTCACGTTACTGCATCATATTACTTCTAGGCGCGAACATCACAATGAACATACCAGAACCATGTCTCACTGCGCGTCGCTTCTATTTTTGAGGCGGCCAACACCTGTCCTTCTGACACATCGCTAGGCTATTTCCTTTCACAGCTAAAGTATTTAGCCTTTTGTCAATCAGCTTCAGGTATGTACCCGCTGTCTCCAACAAATGCTTGATATTTCCTCATCTCCGTCTGGCTATTTTCATGATGCTGGTGGAAATATTTATTAATTGAAGAAATAAAACATAGAATCATTTATCCAACAGAGGATAAAGGGTTCAGTATGTCCTTTGTATAGTAAACAGGGTCTGAGGTTGTTTTTCCCTTCTTAATAGGTACAAATATCTTCTCACCCTCCCAAATGATTTCCTTAAAATTTGCCCAGAGTGTATCCACATTACTCCCTTCACTTATCCAAGAATTAAATTTTGATTTCAGGTAAGCTCCAAATTCATCGAATTTAGTTTTTCTGTATAATTTCTTGTCCTGTGTGACCCTCCTATTAAGCCATTTTGGTACCAGACCAACGTCCATTATTGCAGCCTTATGGTCACCTATTCCTTCAATTACGTGGGTTTTTTCAACAAGTTCCCCTGGTTTTATCAGGAATACATCCAGAAAGTTGCTGAGTCTAGTTGGTGCTTGCACTACTTGTGTAAATCCTCCCTCCCAAACTAATTTATTTGCAAGTTTCTGTTCATGGGCTTCTGTTGCAGCTCCATTCCAATCAACTTCTGGCAAGTTTAAATCCCCCCCAATTATTATCATGTCATTATTGTTTTATGAGTGTAATCTATTAGTTTCTCAAATATTTCCATGTCTCTTTTCTCTCTCCCAGGCCTATATATTCCTATAATTCCCACCTCCTTCATATTTTCACAAACTAATTTTATCCCTAATATTTCATCCTTTTCGTCGGTAAACCATTCATGTGAGCAGTAAGTTTCCTTCACCAGTATAAACACCCCCCCCCTCCCTTCTTATTTCCGCGGTCTCTACGATAGACTACATACCCTTCTGGGAATACTTCTCTATTTCCTACCCCTTCTCTCAGCCATGATTCCACTCCTATCGCCACATCAATTTCATATGCTTCCATTGCTGTACTGAGTTTTATTTGCTTGTTTACTACACTTTGACAGTTTACCAAGAGCAATCTTAGACCCCCCTCCCCCTTCAAATTTTGATGTTGTGGGTGTGCAATTAGTAATCCCTTGCTCCCCTGACTCGAGTCCTGTTTTTCGTGGTACTGATTTACTGTATCTTTTCCAGTGCACTCACTTACGCCCCCCATTTTCTGAATTAGTTTCCCGAAAGCATTTTCTTAGATATCCTATTCAGCAGTTTACCGAACTTAGAGGTCCCTTTCCTATTGAGGTGTAACCCATCTGTACTAAAATCATAGTCATTAAGCCATCCATTTGCATCGACAAAAAGGACGTCTCCATTGCGACACAGCCAGTCTAGTGTGGAATTTACAGCATCCACATAGCGGTAGTCGACATCATTCCTATATAACACTCCACTGAGACAAAGCTTTGTCTCCGGAAACTTCACTTTTACTGTCGCAATAAGAGTATCAGCCTCGGCCATTATATCACTGGGTGTTGTTGAGTTTAGAATGTCGTTTGTACCAACGTGGATAATTAACGTCTCGGGTGTTTCCTTTATTTTATTATTGTTCACATGTGCTGTCAGTTGTCCCACTTGCATGCCCGGATAGCAATATGTGATTCCTTCTTCAATTTCAGGCCCAACATTCCTCACCATAGAATCACCTATTATTACCGTACGGGATGTTTACGCTTCGATCGCCGACGGGATTTCCTTTGACTTTCCGAGACCATAGGAAGGTTACATTCTGTGTTGACTACGTCATCTTCTGACCCTAAGATCTGAAATCTATTCGCTGTTGCGATGCCTTTATGTGAAGATCCATTGCCTGTTACATGAGGCCTGGTATGCCTAAGATGTTTTGACTTAACCTCTGTATAATCCCTACCATGTTCTCCCGGTATCTTAATATTTGCCCTACCTTCCTTGAAGCCCTTCAGTTCCAGGAGAGCATTTTCTAAATCAATTGATATCATCTTGATTATTTCGTCTTTTGAGAATAGCTCGAGCTCCAGAGATTTTATTCTGAACCATAGATGCGATGCGGTCGAAGTGAGGTTATCTGAAACTTCATCGTCTTCCGAATTTGGCACTTCACTTGCGAACGCATTCTTAAACACGCATGTTTCACAAACTTCAATACTGGCCCTACTATCGTTTTTAGATCCATTACACATCACACACACGTTATTTTCGAACTTTTCGCTCGGAGAAAAATCTCGACCGTTAACCGCCATGTTCAAAATCTAAACTGCTCAAGGGTGGCATTGGAACAAGTACATGTTTCTCTTCTAAATGTGCACATTTTTGGTAGTTCTTTACTGCCCCATCATTGACTCATTTCATTTATTTTGCAAAATTGGGCCCGTAATCTGTTGAGATGGTTTTATATTTTACTTTAAGAAAATGCGGTAATGCCGAATGGAGGCTGCCTGTTTGTTTACGTCTACTCATCAGCTTTCCATTATGCAGGGCTCATGCTTGCATTATGAACGAGGTCAGGACAGGTGTGTTGCCAACCATCAGGAAATGTTTCTATCAGGGACAAATCCAGGACTTTATTTTTGGGAGGGCCAATTTTATGATATCAATCCTTGAGTTATAGTGATGCTGCGAACACATTCAAAGAAGCTATAGTGTTCATAAGCCAGAAATAAAACCTGACTGTTAAGTAGTCAGCCTGGAGGTTAGTTGGCTCCTCACTACCATAGGTTACGAGGGTAAAAACCCATGGCAGCACTATAATGAGGTATACTAGCAAGGCGAGCAATTGCTTTCTTTATGGAGTCAAGAGAGAAAATAAGAATAGTTTTTTTTTCGATAGGTTTGGAAATCTTCCTCCTTTAAACTCTCACTGTACCACTGACTTGGGAAAATGTTGAACTTTAAGCATTTTGAGCACACAATCACAAATACATTAAAATCACTCATGTGAGCAAACTTGTAGTGTTGGGCCCCACACACTAGATACCCAAGGTCTGTGCAAGCTTGCTTATTTACAGAACCTTTCTCAGCTGGACTTTCTCCTCAGCTGTAAGACTGGGTTGAGGTACTACAACATAATCAGCAGCTTCTCAAATGAAAAGCTGCTGGCTTCAACAGACTGTTTCTTGGTGTGGAATATATGGTCTCCAATTAATTAATAAGCTCACCAAACAATGAAATTAATCACTCCCAGAGACATTGTTCTAATAGTTAGGTATCCCATATGTAGTTGTAGCCATGCACTGGTGATTAGATCCTTCACGAGTGAGAATATTTTCCAGCTCAATTGACAGAAAATACATTATATGTCTTCTTCTTTTATCATATAATAGAAAATATTTTAAAATGATCTTATTCACAATTAGACAATGGTCTTTTACTTTAATTAAAACAAATTTTACTATGCAATCGATTTTATAAGGTCTTTTATGTTCGACCCTGACTATTATATGTCAGAAAACTGTATCATAATGATGGTCATTATAACACTATTTTTCATTATGAAACAGTTTCTCCCACTAATCACAGCTCAAGAAACAGTTGCGTGACCAATTAGATAAGGATAGCATCGCACCTGCGCTGAGTTCCAAGGCCTTCTAATTTAAATTTCACCACATTTCCTAGTGTCATAGTGGGGTAATCGAGGAGGCCATGGTCAAATACAAGGCATTCTCTGCATCCCATGCGCTCTGTTCAGTACATAAAACTGGTGAAATCTCGACAGATATTTATGAATATTTATGTTCAAACATAATACAGTTATAATAATTATCGTCAAACATAAGAATGGAACGAGCCTCGGACATGATCGATATAATAGACGACGACACGGCTGTAAACACGGACTAAGATTTGGAACTTTAAACATAAGAACGCTGACGGGGAAGGTGGAGGAGATAGTGGATATGATGGAAAGAAGGAAGTTGGATTTATTGGGATTGGCAGAAACAAAGTGGAAAGGGGAAGGAAGGAGAGAACTGAGAAAAGGCTATAGACTGTATTGTACTGGAGTGGGAATGAAGAGGGAAAGAGGAATGGAGTGGGGGTAGTAGTACGAGATGGTTTAAGAGAAGAAATGAAGAGAATAAGTGATAGGATGATGAAAGTGAAAGTGGCACTGAGGGGAAAGACCATAGAAATAGTGCAAATTGTATGCTCCAAAATTAGGCTGCGCCTCTGAAGAGAAGGAGGAGTTTGAAGAGGAATTGCAGAAGCAGCTGGTAGGAAGAAATATGATTGTTATGGGAGATCTGAATGCCCATGTAGGAAGAGAAAGACAAGGGTATGAGAGTGTACTTGGACCAGAGGGTTGGGGCAGAAGAAATGAGGAAGGAAAGAGACTGTTGGACTACTGCCAAAGGAACAGCCTGCTAGTAGGGAACTCCTGGTTCAAGAAAAGAGAGAGCCACACAATCACATGGTACAGTGATGACTTGACCAGGAAGTCGGTGGTCGACTATATACTGTATGAGAAAGAATTAAATAAGAACATCACGGACATCAAGGTTATACCATCGGAGAACCTGGATAGCGACCATCGATTGCTGGTAATGAACCTGAGAGGGACTAAGGAGAAGAAAGGGACTGAGAAAGACGTATAAGGATATGGAAACTGAAAGAAGGAGATAGAAGGGTCGAGTACTGCGCCAGAATTTATTGAAGGTCATTACTCAAGAACTGATCGGGAGATGAACCAAGACCCCAGAAAATAAATGAATGGATAAAAATTTTTATTTATTAAAAATTTGAGTAATATGTGAAAAACTGTATGGAAATGAATGAAATACTATAGATCTTATGCATTTATAAAAAACAAGGAAGTAGGAATGATTTAAAGATGGACATATATTCCATTATACGAAAGTGGGAGGTTCACAGTACGAGAAAGATCACGCCACTTGAAGCGAGAGTTACGTCATGAGAGAGGGGGAGAGGCGAAGGTCGAACTGCGGACGGAAGTCAGGAGAGGTGGTAGGAGTTACGTCACACCACGGGAGGAGAGGAAGTGAGACGAGAACTTGAGGAATGCGGAGAGCAGGACGAGAGAGTTCCTTTCCAATTGAGATTTGAACGAGACAAGACCTCGAGCATAAACGAGTATATTTATAATAGTGCTACGGTTCAAAAAGGTTGGAAGTAAGGAAGAGTGTAATTTCAGTAACTTGGGAGCAAGCTACAACTATATATTGCAGTGCTTATGCAAAGTATTCCATATAGCTAGAAACATTTTCGACAAGAAGCTACTCAGTATTTCTACGTGTAAAAGCTTATTTGAACATTGTATTGAAAATGCAAGTTATAAGGCAGCAACGGGGAGGTCTCAATTATATTGTCAAGAATATGAATATTGACATGTGCTAAGTTAAGCATGGGGAAGTTGAAGACTACAAGGATGTCAGTTGAATTCCAGATTCACTAGCATGAAAGACGCTACAAATATCTACGCAAAGCGCAACATCACCGAGCAAAACTCATACTTTTCTACGAGAGTTTTAACACATCTTGAGATACGAAACGCTTGCATAAACGACAGTATTACACCGTGATGTCTATTCTGAAGAAAACCGATGTCTATTCTGAAGAAAACCGATGTCTATTCTGAAGAAACCATGATGCCTATTCTGAAGAGATGGAGAATCGAAGCCGGCCTACTTGGAGCGAAGGAGAGACGGGAGTTGGCAGAGCTGTTCACAGCGAGGTCATTCACCGCGAGCCCAGCTGGTGCTGTCACAAAACCGGTCTTCATAGCTGTGGACGTTGCTATGAACACGACAAGTTTGGTTTGGAAGGAGCGATGCAAGTATTTTCAGCAGTACAGAAGTCAACACAAGGTAGTGAGAAAATTGTCTTTTATAATGTAGAATTGTAGTTTAGTTGTGTGATTATCCAATTGACCAACCGCATATATTTTTCAACCGCATATTTTCAACAGCATTTTTCTTAACTGCATTATTTAAAACGTATAATTTTGTCAATGTAATTAAATTTGTGTAGATCTTGTTATTGTGATTTTTCATATTTGCTACGGAATTTTTGCCGTATTTCTTGGAAAATTTCAGTCACTTGGACGAAATTTTGGCATGATGATGATGCTATTAACACTAAGGTTATATTAAAGTAAAATCGTGTAAATATTTTCACACTTGCGTTAGATTTAATTTAATTAAATCTGTTTTATCGCAGCGATGGAATATAAAGGAATAGAGAGGAATATAAAGGAATTGTTTAGAGTAACTTAGAACCAATTGTATTAAAGGATTTGAGAGCGTTAAAAAAGGAATACAAATGAATTGTTTAGAGGAAAGCAAATTATTGAAAGAAGTTGTATTAAAGAAATTTAGAGCGTTAAAATGGAATGTAGAGTAAACTATTTCAAAGGAATAGAACGTTGAACGAAGTAAAGAAGGAGTAAGATTATAATTGAAGTAAAATAAAATTTATTGGAACAAATTTAAATACAGTATACTTAAGAAGTAACGTCACGAAGTGTAAAGAATATTTCGACAACTCATGATGTTGATTCGAGTGTCAGAAATTTATTATGAACGAAAGTATTACGAAAAGCTTAAACACATATGTCTAATGAAATTTAGAGCGTTAAAAACATAAATGAATTTGTTAAACAAAGATTAATGGAATGAAGTCAAACTTATATCTTTTGTTAAGAATATGAATATTTACTGATATTTCTTGAAAAGTTGTAATAAAATGTAAAGCTGAATTTAAACACGTGAAGAGGAAAGTTAACGAAATTAAATCACAGGGTGATCAAAAAGGTGAAAGTACAGAGATTCATTACAGAAATGAAATTACGAGCACGAGGCGATGTTGTATCAATTATAGAGGAGAAATGTTAAGTAAAGGAAGTATATGTATTGAAGTAGAAGTTTATAGTTGAATTACCGTGCAGATTAAGGAGATATGAACGTAAAGGAGTTACGTAAGTTTACGAAGGGACGCAGGGGAGTCTCTTAAGTTTTTGTAGTATTGAATGCAATAATTGTGAAGTTATGAGAGTGTAGAAAGGAAGATTCTATACAGGGTGTTTAAGAGAGAAAGTAATTGTTGTATAATTATGGAGGAGAAGTATGGAAACGAAGGTTAATGCCGTGCACTTACAGTATTCACGTTTATCAGAAGATTGTTAACTCAGTAAAGAATTTCAGCACTTATTTCAGAATTTCATGATATATAGATAAAGGTAAAAAGGAACAGTGCTTAGCTTAAATGTTTGTCACTTATGTTCAATTGATTATGACGAGTATTTATTACTTTCAACACGATAGTTGCGGTGTATGTATGTTTGAATTTGAATTTGATGTTTAAGAGAAATGGAGTAGATGAAAGGCTTATTGGAGGAAGAAAATTTAATCTTCGACGTTATGGAGTGTAAAATTTGAATTTCATAAAAAGAATGTATATATGCACATAGTTCATGAATAATTTGATTAGATATGGAACTAGGGTTCATAGTTGAAGCGGACATGTATAAAATAGGGCAATACTTAATGTCACGCCGTTTCACATTTTCTTACGATAGTAATGCCACGTGCAAATTTATCTTTGCAGTTATTTTTGTTGAAGTGTCAGGGAGACACAATATTAATGGAGGAAGTCAGTTGTTATACTTGTTTTATTAGCTTAATAAACGGCTAGTGCTTTTTAGCAAAGGGGCCGATAACCTAGATGTTAGGCCCATTAAAACAACAATTATCATCATCATCATCATCTTTTTAGTAACTTAGTCAATTTTTATCTAAACTGATTCCGTTTTCATTGTCGTCATCATCGAAAATAGTACTACGAGGTATACATACAGGCGCTCACTATAAATTAGACCTTATCACCCCTCGAGATTGGAGTTTCTCGGTTGTTCTAAATGTAAATAATAGTAGAAATTTGTATCTTGTCTAGTAGTACTATTTTCTTTACAGAATAATATCTATTCTGTATGTTCCTGGAATTCCCAATTTTACTTAGTAGGCATGATAAGCTTGTGAGCTGGGTAACTTACATGTCTGCAATCCTTTTTCGGGCTTTGGATATAAGTACTGATGGGTTTCTTCGGGCGCATATAGATAGATATATTATTTAAATGGCATACCCATCCGTGGGGAGTTCGAAAAGCATTCGAAATGCATTCGAAAGAGCACTTGAGAGAAGAAGTTTGGAAGTACTCGAGAGTGAGGCCATATTAGTTTTGAAAAAAAAAATGCCGATCCCAAATTTAATGATTGTTGAGATGAACACAACATCAGAAGATCAGTGGAGTGCACTATAGTTGTGAGGCATAATTTGTAAACCAGCTAACGACATTTGTCATGTAATAGTAAATTTAAAAGTAAATTCATGTTGTTAAACATAGGTTAAGTGAGATGATAAAATGAAGCGATGTCAGTTCGGTAAAATGGGACAATAAGTATACGAGACAACTCGCGATTGAAATAGATGTAAGTAGGATTAAGATGTTCTATATATTCCATTACTGGTATAAAATGCATGCGTTGGTCAATCTGGATATTCACTGGTAATTTTTGTAGTCGATACTTCCCTTATTCTCAAGAAAAGAAGAAAGATGTCAACGAATGATATGACGTTCATTCGAACGATGCTTGAAACCATGAAGGAAGGTCAAAGTACGTTGACCAAAGACCTTGAAGCCCTCCACCAGTTAACACATAACAACATTAAACAATTGAAAACCGAGATACAGAAATCAGCAGCTACTGTAAAATCAGAAGTCAAAGCAGAGTTAGCAGTTGCTCAAACACTTACTACGGCTAGTATAACATTAGCACAGGAAGAAGCTAGGAAAAATCAGGAAAAAGCACAGGAAGAAGTTAAGTTAGCGTTAGAGAAGGCCAGAAAAGAAGATAGACTAGCTAGAGAGAAGGAAAGAGAAGAAGCCAAGTTAGCTTTGGAAGAGGCAAATAGGATAAGAGCAGAAATAAGATTAGCTCAGGAAAAAGCTCGCGAGGAGGACAGGTTAAGCCAGGAGCAGGCTAGATTAGAGGTTCGGAAAAATCAGGAAAAAGCTCAAAGAATTTTAGAAAGGGCAGGTAATGCACAAGAAGAATTAAAAGCCTCATTTGAACAAGTCAAACAGGACATGGCAGGAAAAGTGATAGAAATCCAATTAGCTAACAGTAATCACATGTTAGAACTAGAACAGAAACTACAGGCTAGCATGAGCTCAATTAAGGAAGACAATAACACTCATCATGTACACATTTCAGGGGCCCAGAAGAAACTCAAGGAGCAACTTGACAATCTAAATGGCACTGTTGGTGAATTGCAGGTCAAATTGGAAGGTCAATGTAAACTGATTGAAGAGGGTATAAATGTAGATATAAATGCTTCCATTGTAAAGGCAGTTACGGACATGAAGGAGGAGGTCGTAACAGTCACAACTCAAATCATATCAGAGATACATCACAAATTAGCAAATGACATTAAAGCTATAGAATTATGTTCCAATATTAATGTTAGCAAGGTACGGGAAGATCTATCCAAGCGGATAGATACATTACAAATCAACAACGTAGCCACGCTGACAGAGATTGTTAATAAAACAGATTTAACTAACTCAAACGAATTTGACAAAATTAAATGTACGGTCGATGGGATAAGCATAGAACTAGCGAAAATTCAATCAAAGCAGGATGAGGATATCAGAGAAATTGAACAGCAATTAAGGTCACTTATGAAAGGAGATGCTACATTTTCATCAACGTTAAGAACCGAAGTCAGGGAGGACATCAGAAAGGACTTGACGAGATTTTTTCAAGCAAGAGATGAAAAATTAAAAGAAGAAATAAGAAGATTAGAGGCTAGGACAGACAGGATAGAAGAGGATAAGGAAAGCGAGAGTAGTCAACAGCAAATTCCGAAGTCCAATTTTAACTTCAGTCAAGAGCCATTTCACACTGAAATAGGGGAATTTGGAGGAAATTTTGAACCTTACCAAAATAGATCAAATGCCAATATCGTCGTAATAAAGAATAACGATGAGAAACCGAACAAATTCAGCGGAGTAGGCAAGATTACTGCAGTAGAATTTCTGAGAGACATGAGGTCGTATTTAGAAGACAATAGGATACCTCGTGAAAGACATATGAGAGTCGTGGAAAAATACTTAGATTCAGAAGCATTAGTATGGCACAGAGCTTTCAGATACACATATCAGACATTTGAAGAATTCGCTATAGCTCTGCAAAAACGATTTTGGAGCAAGGAACTTCAACAGGATATACGAGCGGAAATTTATTCTAAGAAGTATGCATATTCCAGTCCTACGAAATACGCAAGTTTCTTCACGAAACAATTAGCACGCTTGCAGTATTTGCAACCCCCTTTGGCGGAAGAAGACTTGGTTCACGCTATTTCATGTCAGCTACCAACAGAAGTTAGAAGACACCTCATCTCGGCAAACGAGATCTATCCAAGCGGATAGATACATTACAAATCAACAACGTAGCCACGCTGACAGAGATTGTTAATAAAACAGATTTAACTAACTCAAATGCTACATTAAACGTTGACAAATTCAGCGGAGTAGGCAAGATTACTGCAGTAGAATTTCTGAGAGACATGAGGTCGTATTTAGATTTATTCTAAGAAGTATGCATATTCCAGTCCTACGAAATACGCAAGTTTCTTCACGAAACAATTAGCACGCTTGCAGTATTTGCAACCCCCTTTGGCGGAAGAAGACTTTGAGAAGACTGGATCACACGTCTAATGTGTCCACCAACTCAACTGGAAATCAAAACCAGAGAAGTAGAAACCAGGAACCGAGAGAAATACACACCATTCACATCGATCAAATGCAGCAAACAGAGGAGATCAAAAATGGAGTAGGTCCAACGAGATCCAGGATGCATGGGCAGAATCGATTTCGACCAGATTATCAGAGACCGAGAGAAGGAAGGCCATATGAAAATCAAAGATGGAGGAATAATTATTACACCAGGAACAATGATTATCGTAGAGAGGGATATTATAATCGAAATAACCCTACGAATAATTATGGATATCGGGGATATCAGAACTGGAGAAACACGAGTAATTATTCAAGACAGCAACAACAGCAACAAGGTTGGAGGAATAATAACAATGTAAAAAGGTATTATGATGACAGGGAAAGAGAAAGTCAGGCGTACCTAAGGAATCTCAGAGAAAGGAATGCGAGAGACCAAGATCAGGGACAGCATAACCGGAATCAAGAACCTCAAACTGGAACAAGCAGAGATAGAAGGAATGAAGACCCAGGAGGGGCACAAAAAACCGTCAAATTCCAAAAAGTGAAAGGAGAAGAAAACAGCACCGTAACCAGACATGAGATCCAAATTAATGAATTGTATGAAGCCACGAATGAAGATCTTCTATACGAGAGAGAAGAGACGAAAACAGATAGAGTAGCAAGGTTACCGATTATAGAAATCATATCAGAAGGAGAATGCCTGAGAACACTACTAGATACGGGAGCAACAGCATCAATTTTATCAGAGAACTGTTTTCACAGATTGAAGGATGGAAATTCACTTATAGCAATGCCTGTTTCAACCATTAAAGTCAGGGGCGTATTTAACGACAAGACCATGAAATGTAAAGTTCAAGCACTAATGGAATTCTCTATAAATAAACACAGATATGAGCAGATATTCATAGTCTTGAGCCAGATTAATTTTGATGCTATTTAAGCATTGCTTTTATAACCAAAACTGGAGCTGTAATCGATTTACGAAATGGAGTCATAAAATTTAATGAAGGCCTACATCAATCAGAGGATACGACGAAGGATGAGAATGAGTGTAGTTTGTTTGACGAAACTACAGAAGAAAATCTTGTGAAGATTGTTATGGAAATCGAAGCAGAAGGAATACCTCACTATGGCAGAAAGATTGGAATTTTGAAGATCAGAGGGAGAAGTTGGAAGAATTAGTCACGACTTATGCCGACATTTTTGATAACAAGCCAGGTATTATAAGAGGATATAAATATCAGATTAAGCTAACTGACGACACACCTTATCAGAAGAAATTGTATCCAATTCCGGAGAAGTATCAAGCTGAAGTGACAGAGCTCATAAAAGGCATGGAAAAGGAAGGAATTATAAGAAAGCAAACCACTCCTTATTTAAATCCACTCACTGTTGTGAAGAAAGCAGATGGTAGTCTTAGACTATGTTTAGATGCCAGGGGCATAAATACTCTTCTGCTGAAAGAATTCGACTGGCCACCGAAAATTAGAGAACTACTGAGGAGATTCAAGAATAAAACCTGTTTCTCAGTGATTGATTTAACTGCAGCATTTCATCAAATAGAGCTTACAGAAGACAGCAAATGTTATACAGGGTTCATGTTCAATCAAACCTGTTATGTATACCAAAGAGTACCATATGGATTGGTAAATTCAAGTCCAGCACTTATCAGAGCCTTGGATGACAAGTTGAGTGAAGAAGTGAAACAATTTGCTATTTGCTACGTGGACGATATCATCATATCTTCAGAGACACCAGAGCAACATTTCATGCATTTGACGAAGCTATTTGATAACCTTAGAAGTGCAAACATCAAGGTGAAGTTGGATAAATGTAATTTCTTTCAAGAAAAGATCAACTTTCTTGGGCATACTATAGACAGATTTGGTTACCATCCGAAAGAAGACAAGATTGAAGCAATTTTGAAATTTCCAACACCCAAGAAAATCAAAGACATCAGAGCTTTTGCGGGTCTTTGTCAGTTTTTCAGTAGTCATTGTCCACGATATTCAGAAATCATGGCACCTCTACATGAGCTTCTAAAGAAGAACAATAGATGGAAATGGGATGCAGCTACTGAGAACGCCTTTATTCAAGCAAAGGAAATGCTCAGAGATAACATCAAGTTGGAGTACCCAGATTTTGAAAGAACATTCATCATAGAAACAGACGCTTCACGAGTTGGTATGAGTGCAGTCTTATATCAGAAGGATCAAGATGGAAATCCTCATTATATTTCATTCAGCAGTAGGAAGTTACGCACACACGAGCTGAATTACTTCACGACGGAGCTTGAAGCTTTAGCCGTCATAAATGCTCTACAAAATTGGAAGAAATTATTGCTGGGACACAAGATCATAATCAGAACGGATCATAAAGCACTAGAATTCATGTTGAAGTCAGACTTGTCAAGCGATAGGATGACAAGATGGACCATGTTTTTGCAACAATTTGATGCCACGATAGTTCATGTACCTGGAAAAGACAACCTTCTAGCAGATATTCTTTCCAGACATCCGATTCCTGAGAGAGATGTGAGAGTTAATGTTATCCAGACAGATGCTGAAGATCAAGAAACGCTGGATAAGTTGAAAGGAATTCCTCTTTTTCAAAAGAAGCATGCACCATTCAGGAACATTTATCGATTTTTGTCAGGGAGAATGACGAGGAGACACGCCTCATACTTCGAAACGAGAAGGAAAGCTAGACACTATATTCTCGTGGGAGAAACTGTATGTAAATACATTGATGCCAGACATACGAAAGTACGAGTTGCTATTCCACCAGAACTTATTGTGCCACTAATTTGGTTAGTACACAAAAGTATAGGCCATGGAGGAACTGACAAAACATACTATACCATGTTAGAAAAATTCTACTGGATTAATATGAGAGAATCCATAACCATAGTAATCAGATCTTGTCAACATTGTCAGAAGAATAAATATAATTCTGAACTATTGAAGGAGAGACCTAAAGCGATTATTCCGACGAAACCATTGGAATTGTTTAGTCAGGATATTTTTGGACCTGCACCTAAAGGAGACAGAGGAAACCAGTATGTGTTAGTTACAATGGATGTATTTTCCAAAATTGTAATGCTCAATCCCATGCAGAAAGCAACAACGAGGAATGTTTTATATCACCTGGAGAGGAACATTATTCCGAAGTTAGGAAAACCAGAGAGGCTATTAACAGACCATGGAACGCAATTCACTTCTGCAGAATTTCAGGGAGCGATGGATAGGTTGGATATTGTTCACCTATTTTCATCAGTTAGAAGCCCAGAGACGAATCCTATTGAAAGAACGATGCTGGAATTTTCAAAGTACATTCGCTTGTATAGTGCAGATAATCATGCGAATTGGGTAAAGATTGTACCTCTAGTGGAATTTTGTATCAATAATACGAGACATGAGAGCACCAACGATATTCCAATCATGTTACATTTTGAAGAGAAACCGGTACGACCATGGGACGGAATCTTCAATCTTCCGGAAGATAACAAACCACCGATGGACCAGAGAATCGAAGAAGCAAGGATCCAGTTGAACAAAGCGGCTGAGAAGAGATTAAAACGTTTAGAAGGGAAGAGATTCAGTGGACCGTTACGAGAAGGAGACCTTGTATTAGTCAGAATTCCTGTGAAAGCTGACGTACTGAAGAAAGTGTATATCAAATTCAGTAACCTGTTCAGAGGACCATTCAAAGTAGATACAGTCTACGGAAATAATTGCTATAAAATTGTAAGAGTGGAAGATAATAGATCCATTGGAAAATTCAACCATTCCAAGTTGAAAAGATTTTACCCACAGATACAGTAAAATCAATAAATTCAGTCTCAAGAGCAGAGAAATCACTGGTATTAAAGAAAGTACAGGCTATACTTTACTTTAAATTAGCAATGGGGAAATGCGCCAGAATTTATTGAAGGTCATTACTCAAGAACTGATCGGGAGATGAACCAAGACCCCAGAAAATAAATGAATGGATAAAAAATTTTATTTATTAAAAATTTGAGTAATATGTGAAAAACTGTATGGAAATGAATGAAATACTATAGATCTTATGCATTTATAAAAAACAAGGAAGTAGGAATGATTTAAAGATGGACATATATTCCATTATACGAAAGTGGGAGGTTCACAGTACGAGAAAGATCACGCCACTTGAAGCGAGAGTTACGTCATGAGAGAGGGGAAGAGGCGAAGGTCGAACTGCGGACGGAAGTCAGGAGAGGTGGTAGGAGTTACGTCACACCACGGGAGGAGAGGAAGTGAGACGAGAACTTGAGGAATGCGGAGAGCAGGACGAGAGAGTTCCTTTCCAATTGAGATTTGAACGAGACAAGACCTCGAGCATAAACGAGTATATTTATAATAGTGCTACGGTTCACAAAGGTTGGAAGTAAGGAAGAGTGTAATTTCAGTAACTTGGGAGCAAGCTACAACTATATATTGCAGTGCTTATGCAAAGTATTCCATATAGCTAGAAACATTTTCGACAAGAAGCTACTCAGTATTTCTACGTGTAAAAGCTTATTTGAACATTGTATTGAAAATGCAAGTTATAAGGCAGCAACGGGGAGGTCTCAATTATATTGTCAAGAATATGAATATTGACATGTGCTAAGTTAAGCATGGGGAAGTTGAAGACTACAAGGATGTCAGTTGAATTCCAGATTCACTAGCATGAAAGACGCTACAAATATCTACGCAAAGCGCAACATCACCGAGCAAAACTCATACTTTTCTACGAGAGTTTTAACACATCTTGAGATACGAAACGCTTGCATAAACGACAGTATTACACCGTGATGTCTATTCTGAAGAAAACCGATGTCTATTGTGAAGAAAACCGATGTCTATTCTGAAGAAACCATGATGCCTATTCTGAAGAGATGGAGAATCGAAGCCGGCCTACTTGGAGCGAAGGAGAGACGGGAGTTGGCAGAGCTGTTCACAGCGAGGTCATTCACCGCGAGTCCAGCTGGTGCTGTCACAAAACCGGTCTTCATAGCTGTGGACGTTGCTATGAACACGACAAGTTTGGTTTGGAAGGAGCGATGCAAGTATTTTCAGCAGTACAGAAGTCAACACAAGGTAGTGAGAAAATTGTCTTTTATAATGTAGAATTGTAGTTTAGTTGTGTGATTATCCAATTGACCAACCGCATATATTTTTCAACCGCATATTTTCAACAGCATTTTTCTTAACTGCATTATTTAAAACGTATAATTTTGTCAATGTAATTAAATTTGTGTAGATCTTGTTATTGTGATTTTTCATATTTGCTACGGAATTTTTGCCGTATTTCTTGGAAAATTTCAGTCACTTGGACGAAATTTTGGCATGATGATGATGCTATTAACACTAAGGTTATATTAAAGTAAAATCGTGTAAATATTTTCACACTTGCGTTAGATTTAATTTAATTAAATCTGTTTTATCGCAGCGATGGAATATAAAGGAATAGAGAGGAATATAAAGGAATTGTTTAGAGTAACTTAGAACCAATTGTATTAAAGGAATTGAGAGCGTTAAAAAAGGAATACAAATGAATTGTTTAGAGGAAAGCAAATTATTGAAAGAAGTTGTATTAAAGAAATTTAGAGCGTTAAAATGGAATGTAGAGTAAACTATTTCAAAGGAATAGAACGTTGAACGAAGTAAAGAAGGAGTAAGATTATAATTGAAGTAAAATAAAATTTATTGGAACAAATTTAAATACAGTATACTTAAGAAGTAACGTCACGAAGTGTAAAGAATATTTCGACAACTCATGATGTTGATTCGAGTGTCAGAAATTTATTATGAACGAAAGTATTACGAAAAGCTTAAACACATATGTCTAATGAAATTTAGAGCGTTAAAAACATAAATGAATTTGTTAAACAAAGATTAATGGAATGAAGTCAAACTTATATCTTTTGTTAAGAATATGAATATTTACTGATATTTCTTGAAAAGTTGTAATAAAATGTAAAGCTGAATTTAAACACGTGAAGAGGAAAGTTAACGAAATTAAATCACAGGGTGATCAAAAAGATGAAAGTACAGAGATTCATTACAGAAATGAAATTACGAGCACGAGGCGATGTTGTATCAATTATAGAGGAGAAATGTTAAGTAAAAGAAGTATATGTATTGAAGTAGAAGTTTATAGTTGAATTACCGTGCAGATTAAGGAGATATGAACGTAAAGGAGTTACGTAAGTTTACGAAGGGACGCAGGGGAGTCTCTTAAGTTTTTGTAGTATTGAATGCAATAATTGTGAAGTTATGAGAGTGTAGAAAGGAAGATTCTATACAGGGTGTTTAAGAGAGAAAGTAATTGTTGTATAATTATGGAGGAGAAGTGTGGAAACGAAGGTTAATGCCGTGCACTTACAGTATTCACGTTTATCAGAAGATTGTTAACTCAGTAAAGAATTTCAGCACATATTTCAGAATTTCATGATATATAGATAAAGGTAAAAAGGAACAGTGCTTAGCTTAAATGTTTGTCACTTATGTTCAATTGATTATGACGAGTATTTATTACTTTCAACACGATAGTTGCGGTGTATGTATGTTTGAATTTGAATTTGATGTTTAAGAGAAATGGAGGAGATGAAAGACTTATTGGAGGAAGAAAATTTAATCTTCGACGTTATGGAGTGTAAAATTTGAATTTCATAAAAAGAATGTATATATGCACATAGTTCATGAATAATTTGATTAGATATGGAACTAGGGTTCATAGTTGAAGCGGACATGTATAAAATAGGGCAATACTTAATGTCACGCCGTTTCACATTTTCTTACGATAGTAATGCCACGTGCAAATTTATCTTTGCAGTTATTTTTGTTGAAGTGTCAGGGAGACACAATATTAATGGAGGAAGTCAGTTGTTATACTTGTTTTATTAGCTTAATAAACGGCTAGTGCTTTTTAGCAAAGGGGCCGATAACCTAGATGTTAGGCCCATTAAAACAACAATTATCATCATCATCATCATCTTTTTAGCAACTTAGTCAATTTTTATCTAAACTGATTCCGTTTTCATTGTCGTCATCATCGAAAATAGTACTACGAGGTATACATACAGGCGCTCACTATAAATTAGACCTTATCACCCCTCGAGATTGGAGTTTCTCGGTTGTTCTAAATGTAAATAATTGTAGAAATTTGTATCTTGTCTAGTAGTACTATTTTCTTTACAGAATAATATCTATTCTGTATGTTCCTGGAATTCCCAATTTTACTTAGTAGGCATGATAAGCTTGTGAGCTGGGTAACTTACATGTCTGCAATCCTTTTTCGGGCTTTGGATATAAGTACTGATGGGTTTCTTCGGGCGCATATAGATAGATATATTATTTAAATGGCATACCCATCCGTGGGGAGTTCGAAAAGCATTCGAAATGCATTCGAAAGAGCACTTGAGAGAAGAAGTTTGGAAGTACTCGAGAGTGAGGCCATATTAGTTTTGAAAAAAAAAATGCCGATCCCAAATTTAATGATTGTTGAGATGAACACAACATCAGAAGATTAGTGGAGTACACTATAGTTGTGAGGCATAATTTGTAAACCAGCTAACGACATTTGTCATGTAATAGTAAATTTAAAAGTAAATTCATGTTGTTAAACATAGGTTAAGTGAGATGATAAAATGAAGCGATGTCAGTTCGGTAAAATGGGACAATAAGTATACGAGACAACTCGCGATTGAAATAGATGTAAGTAGGATTAAGATGTTCTATATATTCCATTACTGGTATAAAATGCATGCGTTGGTCAATCTGGATATTCACTGGTAATTTTTGTAGTCGATACTTCCCTTATTCTCAAGAAAAGAAGAAAGATGTCAACGAATGATATGACGTTCATTCGAACGATGCTTGAAACCATGAAGGAAGGTCAAAGTACGTTGACCAAAGACCTTGAAGCCCTCCACCAGTTAACACATAACAACATTAAACAATTGAAAACCGAGATACAGAAATCAGCAGCTACTGTAAAATCAGAAGTCAAAGCAGAGTTAGCAGTTGCTCAAACACTTACTACGGCTAGTATAACATTAGCACAGGAAGAAGCTAGGAAAAATCAGGAAAAAGCACAGGAAGAAGTTAAGTTAGCGTTAGAGAAGGCCAGAAAAGAAGATAGACTAGCTAGAGAGAAGGAAAGAGAAGAAGCCAAGTTAGCTTTGGAAGAGGCAAATAGGATAAGAGCAGAAATAAGATTAGCTCAGGAAAAAGCTCGCGAGGAGGACAGGTTAAGCCAGGAGCAGGCTAGATTAGAGGTTCGGAAAAATCAGGAAAAAGCTCAAAGAATTTTAGAAAGGGAAGGTAATGCACAAGAAGAATTAAAAGCCTCATTTGAACAAGTCAAACAGGACATGGCAGGAAAAGTGATAGAAATCCAATTAGCTAACAGTAATCACATGTTAGAACTAGAACAGAAACTACAGGCTAGCATGAGCTCAATTAAGGAAGACAATAACACTCATCATGTACACATTTCAGGGGCCCAGAAGAAACTCAAGGAGCAACTTGACAATCTAAATGGCACTGTTGGTGAATTGCAGGTCAAATTGGAAGGTCAATGTAAACTGATTGAAGAGGGTATAAATGTAGATATAAATGCTTCCATTGTAAAGGCAGTTAGAGACATGAAGGAGGAGGTCGTAACAGTCACAACTCAAATCATATCAGAGATACATCACAAATTAGCAAATGACATTAAAGCTATAGAATTATGTTCCAATATTAATGTTAGCAAGGTACGGGAAGATCTATCCAAGCGGATAGATACATTACAAATCAACAACGTAGCCACGCTGACAGAGATTGTTAATAAAACAGATTTAACTAACTCAAACGAATTTGACAAAATTAAATGTACGGTCGATGGGATAAGCATAGAACTAGCGAAAATTCAATCAAAGCAGGATGAGGATATCAGAGAAATTGAACAGCAATTAAGGTCACTTATGAAAGGAGATGCTACATTTTCATCAACGTTAAGAACCGAAGTCAGGGAGGACATCAGAAAGGACTTGACGAGATTTTTTCAAGCAAGAGATGAAACATTAAAAGAAGAAATAAGAAGATTAGAGGCTAGGACAGACAGGATAGAAGAGGATAAGGAAAGCGAGAGTAGTCAACAGCAAATTCCGAAGTCCAATTTTAACTTCAGTCAAGAGCCATTTCACACTGAAATAGGGGAATTTGGAGGAAATTTTGAACCTTACCAAAATAGATCAAATGCCAATATCGTCGTAATAAAGAATAACGATGAGAAACCGAACAAATTCAGCGGAGTAGGCAAGATTACTGCAGTAGAATTTCTGAGAGACATGAGGTCGTATTTAGAAGACAATAGGATACCTCGTGAAAGACATATGAGAGTCGTGGAAAAATACTTAGATTCAGAAGCATTAGTATGGCACAGAGCTTTCAGATACACATATCAGACATTTGAAGAATTCGCTATAGCTCTGCAAAAACGATTTTGGAGCAAGGAACTTCAACAGGATATACGAGCGGAAATTTATTCTAAGAAGTATGCATATTCCAGTCCTACGAAATACGCAAGTTTATTCACGAAACAATTAGCACGCTTGCAGTATTTGCAACCCTCTTTGGCGGAAGAAGACTTGGTTCACGCTATTTCATGTCAGCTACCAACAGAAGTTAGAAGACACCTCATCTCGGCAAACGTGAATACTCTAGAAGGAATGGCGGAAATTTTGAGAAGACTGGATCACACGTCTAATGTGTCCACCAACTCAACTGGAAATCAAAACCAGAGAAGTAGAAACCAGGAACCGAGAGAAATACACACCATTCACACCGATCAAATGCAGCAAACAGAGGAGATCAAAAATGGAGTAGGTCCAACGAGATCCAGGATGCATGGGCAGAATCGATTTCGACCAGATTATCAGAGACCGAGAGAAGGAAGGCCATATGAAAATCAAAGATGGAGGAATAATTATTACACCAGGAACAATGATTATCGTAGAGAGGGATATTATAATCGAAATAACCCTACGAATAATTATGGATATCGGGGATATCAGAACTGGAGAAACACGAGTAATTATTCAAGACAGCAACAACAGCAACAAGGTTGGAGGAATAATAACAATGTAAAAAGGTATTATGATGACAGGGAAAGAGAAAGTCAGGAGTACCTAAGGAATCTCAGAGAAAGGAATGCGAGAGACCAAGATCAGGGACAGCATAACCGGAATCAAGAACCTCAACCTGGAACAAGCAGAGATAGAAGGAATGAAGACCCAGGAGGGGCACAAAAAAACCGTCAAATTCCAAAAAGTGAAAGGAGAAGAAAACAGCACCGTAACCAGACATGAGATCCAAATTAATGAATTGTATGAAGCCACGAATGAAGATCTTCTATACGAGAGAGAAGAGACGAAAACAGTTAGAGTAGCAAGGTTACCGATTATAGAAATCATATCAGAAGGAGAATGCCTGAGAACACTACTAGATACGGGAGCAACAGCATCAATTTTATCAGAGAACTGTTTTCACAGATTGAAGGATGGAAATTCACTTATAGCAATGCCTGTTTCAACCATTAAAGTCAGGGGCGTATTTAACGACAAGACCATGAAATGTAAAGTTCAAGCACTAATGGAATTCTCTATAAATAAACACAGATATGAGCAGATATTCATAGTCTTGAGCCAGATTAATTTTGATGCTATTTTAGGCATTGATTTTATAACCAAGACTGGAGCTGTAATCGATTTACGAAATGGAGTCATAAAATTTAATGAAGGCCTACATCAATCAGAGGATACGACGAAGGATGAGAATGAGTGTAGTTTGTTTGACGAAACTACAGAAGAAAATCTTGTGAAGATTGTTATGGAAATCGAAGCAGAAGGAATACCTCACTATGGCAGAAAGATTGGAATTTTGAAGATCAGAGGGAGAAGTTGGAAGAATTAGTCACGACTTATGCCGACATTTTTGATAACAAGCCAGGTATTATAAGAGGATATAAATATCAGATTAAGCTAACTGACGACACACCTTATCAGAAGAAATTGTATCCAATTCCGGAGAAGTATCAAGCTGAAGTGACAGAGCTCATAAAAGGCATGGAAAAGGAAGGAATTATAAGAAAGCAAACCACTCCTTATTTAAATCCACTCACTGTTGTGAAGAAAGCAGATGGTAGTCTTAGACTATGTTTAGATGCCAGGGGCATAAATACTCTTCTGCTGAAAGAATTCGACTGGCCACCGAAAATTAGAGAACTACTGAGGAGATTCAAGAATAAAACCTGTTTCTCAGTGATTGATTTAACTGCAGCATTTCATCAAATAGAGCTTACAGAAGACAGCAAATGTTATACAGGGTTCATGTTCAATCAAACCTGTTATGTATACCAAAGAGTACCATATGGATTGGTAAATTCAAGTCCAGCACTTATCAGAGCCTTGGATGACAAGTTGAGTGAAGAAGTGAAACAATTTGCTATTTGCTACGTGGACGATATCATCATATCTTCAGAGACACCAGAGCAACATTTCATGCATTTGACGAAGCTATTTGATAACCTTAGAAGTGCAAACATCAAGGTGAAGTTGGATAAATGTAATTTCTTTCAAGAAAAGATCAACTTTCTTGGGCATACTATAGACAGATTTGGTTACCATCCGAAAGAAGACAAGATTGAAGCAATTTTGAAATTTCCAACACCCAAGAAAATCAAAGACATCAGAGCTTTTGCGGGTCTTTGTCAGTTTTTCAGTAGTCATTGTCCACGATATTCAGAAATCATGGCACCTCTACATGAGCTTCTAAAGAAGAACAATAGATGGAAATGGGATGCAGCTACTGAGAACGCCTTTATTCAAGCAAAGGAAATGCTCAGAGATAACATCAAGTTGGAGTACCCAGATTTTGAAAGAACATTCATCATAGAAACAGACGCTTCACGAGTTGGTATGAGTGCAGTCTTATATCAGAAGGATCAAGATGGAAATCCTCATTATATTTCATTCAGCAGTAGGAAGTTACGCACACACGAGCTGAATTACTTCACGACGGAGCTTGAAGCTTTAGCCGTCGTAAATGCTCTACAAAATTGGAAGAAATTATTGCTGGGACACAAGATCATAATCAGAACGGATCATAAAGCACTAGAATTCATGTTGAAGTCAGACTTGTCAAGCGATAGGATGACAAGATGGACCATGTTTTTGCAACAATTTGATGCCACGATAGTTCATGTACCTGGAAAAGACAACCTTCTAGCAGATATTCTTTCCAGACATCCGATTCCTGAGAGAGATGTGAGAGTTAATGTTATCCAGACAGATGCTGAAGATCAAGAAACGCTGGATAAGTTGAAAGGAATTCCTCTTTTTCAAAAGAAGCATGCACCATTCAGGAACATTTATCGATTTTTGTCAGGGAGAATGACGAGGAGACACGCCTCATACTTCGAAACGAGAAGGAAAGCTAGACACTATATTCTCGTGGGAGAAACTGTATGTAAATACATTGATGCCAGACATACGAAAGTACGAGTTGCTATTCCACCAGAACTTATTGTGCCACTAATTTGGTTAGTACACAAAAGTATAGGCCATGGAGGAACTGACAAAACATACTATACCATGTTAGAAAAATTCTACTGGATTAATATGAGAGAATCCATAACCATAGTAATCAGATCTTGTCAACTTTGTCAGAAGAATAAATATAATTCTGAACTATTGAAGGAGAGACCTAAAGCGATTATTCCGACGAAACCATTGGAATTGTTTAGTCAGGATATTTTTGGACCTGCACCTAAAGGAGACAGAGGAAACCAGTATGTGTTAGTTACAATGGATGTATTTTCCAAAATTGTAATGCTCAATCCCATGCAGAAAGCAACAACGAGGAATGTTTTATATCACCTGGAGAGGAACATTATTCCAAAGTTAGGAAAACCAGAGAGGCTATTAACAGACCATGGAACGCAATTCACTTCTGCAGAATTTCAGGGAGCGATGGATAGGTTGGATATTGTTCACCTATTTTCATCAGTTAGAAGCCCAGAGACGAATCCTATTGAAAGAACGATGCTGGAATTTTCAAAGTACATTCGCTTGTATAGTGCAGATAATCATGCGAATTGGGTAAAGATTGTACCTCTAGTGGAATTTTGTATCAATAATACGAGACATGAGAGCACCAACGACATTCCAATCATGTTACATTTTGAAGAGAAACCGGTACGACCATGGGACGGAATCTTCAATCTTCCGGAAGATAACAAACCACCGATGGACCAGAGAATCGAAGAAGCAAGGATCCAGTTGAACAAAGCGGCTGAGAAGAGATTAAAACGTTTAGAAGGGAAGAGATTCAGTGGACCGTTACGAGAAGGAGACCTTGTATTAGTCAGAATTCCTGTGAAAGCTGACGTACTGAAGAAAGTGTATATCAAATTCAGTAACCTGTTCAGAGGACCATTCAAAGTAGATACAGTCTACGGAAATAATTGCTATAAAATTGTAAGAGTGGAAGATAATAGATCCATTGGAAAATTCAACCATTCCAAGTTGAAAAGATTTTACCCACAGATACAGTAAAATCAATAAATTCAGTCTCAAGAGCAGAGAAATCACTGGTATTAAAGAAAGTACAGGCTATACTTTACTTTAAATTAGCAATGGGGAAATGCGCCAGAATTTATTGAAGGTCATTACTCAAGAACTGATCGGGAGATGAACCAAGACCCCAGAAAATAAATGAATGGATAAAAATTTTTATTTATTAAAAATTTGAGTAATATGTGAAAAACTGTATGGAAATGAATGAAATACTATAGATCTTATGCATTTATAAAAAACAAGGAAGTAGGAATGATTTAAAGATGGACATATATCCCATTATACGAAAGTGGGAGGTTCACAGTACGAGAAAGATCACGCCACTTGAAGCGAGAGTTACGTCATGAGAGAGGGGAAGAGGCGAAGGTCGAACTGCGGACGGAAGTCAGGAGAGGTGGTAGGAGTTACGTCACACCACGGGAGGAGAGGAAGTGAGACGAGAACTTGAGGAATGCGGAGAGCAGGACGAGAGAGTTCCTTTCCAATTGAGATTTGAACGAGACAAGACCTCGAGCATAAACGAGTATATTTATAATAGTGCTACGGTTCACAAAGGTTGGAAGTAAGGAAGAGTGTAATTTCAGTAACTTGGGAGCAAGCTACAACTATATATTGCAGTGCTTATGCAAAGTATTCCATATAGCTAGAAACATTTTCGACAAGAAGCTACTCAGTATTTCTACGTGTAAAAGCTTATTTGAACATTGTATTGAAAATGCAAGTTATAAGGCAGCAACGGGGAGGTCTCAATTATATTGTCAAGAATATGAATATTGACATGTGCTAAGTTAAGCATGGGGAAGTTGAAGACTACAAGGATGTCAGTTGAATTCCAGATTCACTAGCATGAAAGACGCTACAAATATCTACGCAAAGCGCAACATCACCGAGCAAAACTCATACTTTTCTACGAGAGTTTTAACACATCTTGAGATACGAAACGCTTGCATAAACGACAGTATTACACCGTGATGTCTATTCTGAAGAAAACCGATGTCTATTCTGAAGAAAACCGATGTCTATTCTGAAGAAACCATGATGCCTATTCTGAAGAGATGGAGAATCGAAGCCGGCCTACTTGGAGCGAAGGAGAGACGGGAGTTGGCAGAGCTGTTCACAGCGAGGTCATTCACCGCGAGCCCAGCTGGTGCTGTCACAAAACCGGTCTTCATAGCTGTGGACGTTGCTATGAACACGACAAGTTTGGTTTGGAAGGAGCGATGCAAGTATTTTCAGCAGTACAGAAGTCAACACAAGGTAGTGAGAAAATTGTCTTTTATAATGTAGAATTGTAGTTTAGTTGTGTGATTATCCAATTGACCAACCGCATATATTTTTCAACCGCATATTTTCAACAGCATTTTTCTTAACTGCATTATTTAAAACGTATAATTTTGTCAATGTAATTAAATTTGTGTAGATCTTGTTATTGTGATTTTTCATATTTGCTACGGAATTTTTGCCGTATTTCTTGGAAAATTTCAGTCACTTGGACGAAATTTTGGCATGATGATGATGCTATTAACACTAAGGTTATATTAAAGTAAAATCGTGTAAATATTTTCACACTTGCGTTAGATTTAATTTAATTAAATCTGTTTTATCGCAGCGATGGAATATAAAGGAATAGAGAGGAATATAAAGGAATTGTTTAGAGTAACTTAGAACCAATTGTATTAAAGGAATTGAGAGCGTTAAAAAAGGAATACAAATGAATTGTTTAGAGGAAAGCAAATTATTGAAAGCAGTTGTATTAAAGAAATTTAGAGCGTTAAAATGGAATGTAGAGTAAACTATTTCAAAGGAATAGAACGTTGAACGAAGTAAAGAAGGAGTAAGATTATAATTGAAGTAAATTAAAATTTATTGGAGCAAATTTAAATACAGTATACTTAAGAATAACGTCACGAAGTGTAAAGAATATTTCGACAACTCATGATGTTGATTCGAGTGTCAGAAATTTATTATGAACGAAAGTATTACGAAAAGCTTAAACACATATGTCTAATGAAATTTAGAGCGTTAAAAACATAAATGAATTTGTTAAACAAAGATTAATGGAATGAAGTCAAACTTATATCTTTTGTTAAGAATATGAATATTTACTGATATTTCTTGAAAAGTTGTAATAAAATGTAAAGCTGAATTTAAACACGTGAAGAGGAAAGTTAACGAAATTAAATCACAGGGTGATCAAAAAGGTGAAAGTACAGAGATTCATTACAGTAATGAAATTACGAGCACGAGGCGATGTTGTATCAATTATAGAGGAGAAATGTTAAGTAAAGGAAATATATGTATTGAAGTAGAAGTTTATAGTTGAATTACCGTGCAGATTAAGGAGATATGAACGTAAAGGAGTTACGTAAGTTTACGAAGGGACGCAGGGGAGTCTCTTAAGTTTTTGTAGTATTGAATGCAATAATTGTGAAGTTATGAGAGTGTAGAAAGGAAGATTCTATACAGGGTGTTTAAGAGAGAAAGTAATTGTTGTATAATTATGGAGGAGAAGTGTGGAAACGAAGGTTAATGCCGTGCACTTACAGTATTCACGTTTATCAGAAGATTGTTAATTCAGTAAAGAATTTCAGCACTTATTTCAGAATTTCATGATATATAGATAAAGGTAAAAATGAACAGTGCTTAGCTTAAATGTTTGTCACTTATGTTCAATTGATTATGACGAGTATTTATTACTTTCAACACGATAGTTGCGGTGTATGTATGTTTGAATTTGAATTTGATGTTTAAGAGAAATGGAGTAGATGAAAGACTTATCGGAGGAAGAAAATTTAATCTTCGACGTTATGGAGTGTAAAATTTGAATTTCATAAAAAGAATGTATATATGCACATAGTTCATGAATAATTTGATTAGATATGGAACTACGGTTCATAGTTGAAGCGGACATGTATAAAATAGGGCAATACTTAATGTCACGCCGTTTCACATTTTCTTACGATAGTAATGCCACGTTCAAATTTATCTTTGCAGTTATTTTTGTTGAAGTGTCAGGGAGACACAATATTAAGGGAGGAAGTCAGTTGTTATACATGTTTTATTAGCTTAATAAACGGCTAGTGCTTTTTAGCAACTTAGTCAATTTTTATCTAAACTGATTCCGTTTTCATTGTCGTCATCATCGAAAATAGTACTACGAGGTATAGATACAGGCGCTCACTATAGATTAGACCTTATCACCCCTCGAGATTGAAGTTTCTCGGTTGTTCTAAATGTAAATAATAGTAGAAATTTGTACCTTGTCTAGTAGTACTATTTTCTTTACAGAATAATATCTATTCTGTATGTTCCTGGAATTCCCAATTTTACTTAGTAGGCATGATAAGCTTGTGAGCTGGGTAACTTACATGTCTGCAATCCTTTTTCGGGCTTTGGATATAAGTACTGATGGGTTTCTTCGGGCGCAGTACCTCAAAATGGTAAAGGAAGGAATTCCAACAGATGAAGAAAGAGGGGTGGTAGTGGAATGGGCTAGATTTAAGAAGACACTAGTAGGTGCAGCAGAAGCAGTATGAGGGAGGACAAGTAGTAGGAAGAGGTGGAAGGAAACACCATGGTGGAATGAGAAGACAAAAGATATAGTAAGGGAAAAGAATAGAGCCTTTAGGAGGTGGTATCAAAATAGGACGGTAGAGACAAGGGAAGAGTACCAGAAAAGAAAGAAGGAGGCAAAGAGAGTAGTGGCTGAGGAGAGAAGAAAGTAGATGGAAGAGTGGACAAAGATGATGAAGGAGGATAGTGAAGGTACAAAAAAGGTCCTCTATGGGATGGTAAAAATAAGAGGCGGAAGGATCCTACGGATTATGTTAGAATGGTGAACAAAAGGGGACAAGAGATAGAAAATAGAGAAGAACTGAAGAAAATGTGGAAAGACTATTTTGATGAACTCCTGAACCCAAATGGAAACCACGGCGAGGAGGAAGAAATCGGGGAAGAGGAAGATGAACTGCAAACAGAAAAGGACTTAACATGGAAAGAAGTGGAAGATGCAGTGAGGAAGATGAAAGGAGGGTAGGCACCGGGTGTGGATGAGTTGAGTGTGGAGATGGTGAGAGAAGCAGGAGAGGTGGGGATACAATGGTTGTACCGAGTGATGAGGACAGCATGGAAGGAAAGGAAGACCCCAGAGGACTGGAAAAATGGAATAATTGTCCCGATCTTCAAGAAAGGTAGTAGAACAGAATGCAGAAACTATCGGGGAATAACACTGATGAGTTATTGTGCAAAGATGTTTGAGAAAGTTTTGGAAAGGAGAATTAGGACAAGGATAGAAGGAGGGATGAGGGAAGAACAACATGGCTTCAGAGCAGGAAGGTCCACAGTGGATTTGATTTTTGCTGGAAGGCAGTTACAAGAACAGCACTATGAGTATGGAACAGATCTACTGATGGCCTTCCTGGACATTGAGAAAGCGTATGACAGTGTATGCAGAAACAAAGTCCCTGGAGGATAGAGGAGTAAAAAAATGGACTATACGGAGGATAAAGGAGATGTACAAGGGAAGTATGAGATGTGTGAAAGCGGGAGGAGAGAGATCGGACTGGTTGGAACAGAGAAACGGCCTGAAACAAGGAAGTGCACTGTCACCACTACTTTTCATTGTGGTGATGGATGACATAATGACCCGAGTGGCACAAGTAATTGGGGAAGGAAAGATGAAAGCAATGGTGTTTGCAGATGATTTGATGATTTGGGGAAACAAGGAGGAGGAGGTACAGGAACAGTTGGATGTGTGGGAAGGAATAATACAAGGATATGGGATGAAATTTAGCATAAATAAGAGTGAGATGGTGATCACAACAAGGAAGAAGGAAAGAACCACAACGGGAATAACAATTGGTGGGGAACAGCTGAAGAAAGTGGAGAGTTTCAAGTATCTGGGAAGCCTGATACAAAATAATGGAAGAAACGATAGAGAAATAAATGAGCGGGGGAGACAGGCAGAAGCATTCCGGAGGAGTGTGAGAAGCATGTTATGGAGCAAGGATGTCCCTCTGAACAGCAAATAGATCATATAGCGGACGTACTATGTCCCTATCCTGATGTATGCCTCGGAGACCTGGGTTATGAAAGGAAGGGAGAAGAGCAAAATACAGGCCAGTGAGATGAGGTTCTTGAGAAGCAGTATTGGAGCTACAAAGATGGACAGAATAAGAAATGAGAGGACCAGAGAATTAATGAAGGGGGAACCATTACAGGATGGTATAGAGAAAACTAGACTTAGATGGTATGGACATGTAAAACGAATGGAGGAGAAGAGGATACCCAGGAGGATACACGAGACGAAGTGGGAAGGAAAGAGACCGAGAGGGAGACCAAGAGACAGGTGGCTGATGGGGGTGGAAGAAAGCACGAAGAAGAGAGGAGAAGACTGGACAAAGGCGGTGGCTGAGAGATGGTGGGAAGACAGAAGGCGTTGGAGAGGCTTGTGTTCCATACAGACCCGGCCAGTGGCTGGAAACTGTGCAAGATGATGATGATGATGATGATGAAACATAAACAGTCGTATGCTACTTGCCTATAATGGTAATTAGGACACTCGTAAGGAAATTATAAAACTCACATACGCTCATTTTATAAACATACTCGTGTCTTAATTATTGCCATTATAGGCTCGTTGCATAATGTACTATTACACAAATAATAGAATGCATCAGCATTTAGCTATCGTAGACATATGACTCATTTACAGGATTGCAAATAAACTTTTTTTCTAGATTAAGGAAATTCATATTGAAATGTTTGTATCAAGAGTGTTGTTTCTAAGAACTATAAAATAATTATGTTTTAACATTTGGAGAATATTCTTTAATATTATAATTATATGAGTATTTTCTCATTTATGTCCTTTATGATATTTGTATAGGCCTAGAGCTTTGTGTATGTACTTATGGCTGATGAAAGGAGCAGGATTTGCAAGCCCCAAAACATGTACCAAATATGAATATTATATTATTAATTAAATAATATAATAATCTTATATAAACAGAAGTATTGTCTAGGAGGAATATCTTCAAAGATTTGTGCTTCATTATGAATATCTATGACTTGAGTCATTTTTCCAAGTTTTCCCGTATTGATTTGCATAACTTATTTGTGCTTCACCCTATTATCCTGAAGAGCCACCAAATTGATGGGATGTGATTTCTGCCTTGAACCCACTGTCCCAAATAGTTACACACATTGTTAATGGGATTAACATCAGGTGATTTAGTGGTCCACTTGAGGTTTGTTCATAACCAGCCATGTATGCATGCTGTGCTGCTGTGAACATGGCTGTTGACATTCTAGAAAATTGCAATGTTCACAGCATATGCATAATGAAGACGGGCAACACTTGGTCACGGAGAGTGTAGAAATAAACATTCTGGTTCATGGTCACCATGGCATGAATGAGTAGGCCCAGGTTATAGTACAAGAAACACCCCAAAAACATTTGCACCATTTGAAGACAGGCACGATATCGCCTCCAGTCAGCTACTATCCACATTCAATGTTGTTTGGCCCACTGAAGATGTACACTTACATACTACTTCACTACCATGGTCATACATCAGCGGTGAAGGGTCACATGACCACCTGGTGCCAGGGCAACACCATCTACAGTGCTCCAAAACGGCTAGTGTGCGGTGGCTCTAAATTTTTGTCCGGTAAGTTTATATCTCTTCTCGAAGGATCAATAGGCTGTTATAATGTCTGGTAAGTTTTGTAGCAGAGAGGTGATGATTTGGCCTATTGATTCAATGCACTGCGTTTTGAATCTCACTGTGGCTGCCCCAGAAGCCATTGCCGCAGGGATGACAAAGTGAGCTTCGGATTAAATCAAGAGTTGTAACCAAATAATTCATGCCCCTGATAGGCTGTAAACCTGCACCCATGTTTGGCTGCATCCATGCTGTCATCTTATTTGACAAAAGACGCTGGATCCTAAATAATACACAGACAAGAAATGGATTGGCGCTTTGTAGAAAGGTGCAGTTATTAAAACAAAACACATGGAAAACATTTGTAACACAAACACAAATGGACATTTCAATTGAAAATACCATTGCTTTGTCTTTAGATTTCAGTGATGAAGAGTAAAGGACTTTGCAGCAATTAAGGTCAGAAAAATGAATATTTTAAGTTAAATTTCAATAGTTATTCACAAGAATTTACTGATACCAATCATCATCATCATCATCATCATCAATTTCCGTTTTCCAGTCAAAGCCGGGTCGGAGCAAATATGACACCCATCCACTTTACTCTGTCTGTCCACCATCCTTCCTCAACCACTGAACTCCACTCCAGGTTGTGTTCTCTTACACTGTCCTTCACCAAATCCATTCACTGTACTCTATGTCTTCCTCGTCCTCTCTTTCCAGTCATCCGTCTCTCCATCACTTGGTTTGGCATTCTTTCATCATTCATCCTTTTCACATGTCCATACCATCTCAATCTGTTATGCTCCAGCTTATCATTCAGCTTCTGTACATTCACTTCCTTCCGAATGTCTTCATTTCTCACTCTATCTCTCCTAGTCTTCTGTGCCATACTCCTCAGGAATTTCATTTCGGCCGCCTATATTCTACTTTCATCTCTCCTCGTCATTGGCCAATATCAATATACCAATATCAATATTTAAAATTGTGACTCTCATATACAAGGGTTGCTTTTTTAGTTTTGGCAACAATGCTACTGCTTTATGTTGCAACGGTGTTGAACTCTGCCATTGTTACCAAAAGTTGCTAATTTGTATCCCCTCCCTTAGAGCACATGACCTCGTCCGTCCCCTCCCCCATTCATATGCAGTGGCGCCTGTGGTCTAGCGCTCGCGCAACACGGTCGCAATGTTTTCGAAGCAGGAGAAGAGAACGTGGATAACAATTCAGTGTGCTAGGGGTCGCACGGCTCGAGAGTGCCACCAAGGACTGCACGAGGCATGCGGTGCAGCTGCGTTACCTTACAGAACGGTAGCAAGATGGGTTGCAGCCTTTCGAGATGGGCGCGAACTTGTGGAGGGCATGCCTTGATCTGAAAACCCACCAGTAAGTGATGAAAATGTACAGATGGTGTCCGCATTAGTGGAGGCGGATCAGAACGTAATGCTTCGTGAATTAGCGCAAGATACAGGACTGGCGAATTCGACTGTCCTCCACATCTTGAAGGACTGCCTGAAAATGAGGAATATTGCATCATAATGGGTTCCGCATGAATTAATCGACATGCAGAAATGGCTGCGATATGATGCTTCTCGTACGCACTTGCAGCGTTATGAGCGCGAAGGAGAGGGCTTCTTACGGCGTATCATAACCATTGACGAGACTTGGGCCAAATCTTATGAGCCACAGTTGAAACGCCAATCGAATGAGTGGCGGCACCACGGATCACCACAAATAAAATCAGTGAGACAAACCCCCACCAATGTGAAGGTAATGTTGATTCTTTCCTATGATTGGGATGGTGTGACCATAAAACATACCGTTCCCCCAGGGCAAACCGTTAATGCGGCGTACTATTGTTCGATTCTGCAAGAACATCTCCTAGCAGCTCTGAGAAGGAAACTGCGACACCACATGGATACTCCGCCCAACGTTCTGCATGACAATGCTAGGGCACACACAGCAGGAGTTGTGTCTGCATTGTTGAATCGCTGGAACTGGGAGGTGCTCTATCATCCCCCCTACTCTCCCGACTTAAGTCCCTGCGACTTTGATCTCATCCCGAAGATGAAGGAGCCACTGCGCGGGGACCGCTAGCCGACAATTGGAGATGTTGTGCAGGCTGCCGAACGCTCTCTTCGCACCATCGATAGATTGGGCAGTGCCAACGGAATCTAATGGCTTCCGCGCCGCTGGGAACACGTTGTACGCAGTGCCGGAGACTACATTGAGGGCCTATGAAACTTGGAACCATGTAGATGTGTTATTTATCAAATTATAACATAGTTGCCAAAACTAAAAAAGCGACCTTTGTATTTGCTTTTAAACCTATAGAAAACTGATCGAATAAGTATAGAGTAACATTGATTAAATGTAGATTCTTGAAACTATATCAATCAGGCTACTTTTTAAATATTGATTCACTAAATACAACATAGTGTATGACCTATGAATTGTATAGTGCGTGACTTAGAGCACCACAATTGGCCCTGAGGCATAACTCTGGTGCATACATTTCTACATAGCAAACCAGAAAGGACATTTCCTTACTAGATCACAACCGTGGTTTCTCTGTTGGAGAGCATATTAATTTGATTGCATTAATGCGGTGCAACATGTCCCCTTGCTTGGAGACGTGCTTGGATCCATCTGAGCATACCATCCACAATGTTGCCAAACCAATTTTGGTCAAATTTGTCTCACTCCTTAATGATGATTCAAAGTAGGTTCTGCAGATTGCAAGGTTGGTTTGGACGCCTGTAAGAAACTTGTTTCATTCGATTCAAGATCAGATCATCATCATCATCTTCATTTCCCGTTTCCAGCTCAGATCAATGGGGGTTATATCAGAGGAACAGGAAGGCCACTCCACTTAGGTGACTGCAGATACATGTTCACGAGGACTGGTTGATGGACATGAGAATTATTGTCAAGTATGATGAAGTTCTCACAAAATTGCTGGCTGTTTGGTTCAACTATTGGTTGAAGAATGTTATCAAATGGAGTTCCGTAGCATTCAGTCCGCCATTTCTCCAATGCAAAATTTAGAGTTAGTGGTCATCAGGTTCAGTTTTTGGAAGCAGACGACCCATACGGGCTAAACCTCTACTTTACCCGTTGTCCTGAACTGGATCTGTGCTCGAACCATATTACCCTGATTACAGTGCACATGAACAATTTTCTTGTTGACAATAATTCTTGGCAATAAGTGATGATGCATACTCAATCAAATGTAGACAATGCCCATCGTGCCATCATGGACGTTCACTACACTGTTCACAACATAACAACATCCACTGAAATGCTGCCTCCCACTTGGTACGGTGTTCTGCCAGTAGGATGAGCTAAGGACAGTTGTCAGTTGTTTACAAACAACTTAAGGGTTGCCCTTCTGGTCAACATGGGATTGGCCACGATAATAACACAGTGACATGACATACAGTGTAACGTGTTTTTCGTGGGGTTTTTATGCAACTGGCATAAGTCAGTAGGAAGCCATTCTATATTTATTTACGCGGCAAATTTTTCAGCCAAGAGAATTTTTCATGTTAATTTATTATTATTATTAATTTATTATAATTATTATTTAGATATTTTCGGAGCATTTTATAAAAATTATTAGCATTCAGATAGGTTTTCTATGTCTTAGAAAACGCTATCATGCAAATTATTACGAACGGCGATATCATAGAAAATTATCTGATTACGGAATTTTACGGAGTTTTTGTCAGTTAGGGTATTTGAGAGAGATGACTCACTGGGAATTCAAATACAAGCTGATTCCTGTCGAGAAGAATTACGCAAGCGGGCTCGCATCGTCCAGGAAAGGCGAATTGTTGAAACGGAACCCTCCCGCCGAGTGTAATGACCCAGAGGAGGGGAAGATAGCGCGGCGTGCTCAGCCAATCAATGAGGACTACGTAAGCTAGTAGACGGCTCCGGAGTGGGGAGCCAACGTGTGCATATATCGTTCGACGCGCCGTCGAAGGAGGACAATCTGTGAAATACTTGACGAGTATGTTGTACGCGGGAATCGCTCCGATGTTCCGTGGATTGGAGGACTAACTTTTGTAAAACTTAACCAGTGTGGTTATACGAGTGTTTGGGTCCGATGTACGGACCATAGAATTATCTAATCTACCAGTATATCATCAAACATCGACGAAGATGACGACATCCAGGAGACTGTGGGAAGCTCACAGCATCATCAAGTACGAGGGAAATGCTTTGGCAATTTCCAGTGGTAAGCGCAAATGACGCAGAAATACGCAATCTCTCATTTTCTTTGTTTTACATTTCATATTTCAGTAACTTCATAGCTTGGAAATAAGAGTAAAATCAATTTATCAGACTCCGTTTCCACGTAATTTTCTATCGGTAATATTCAAATCACAACGCTCCAATTTAAGTTTTATACTTATTATTATTATTAATTTTGCTATACTTGTTTTATATAATAAATTCATTTCTTTTACAATGCAATCTTTGCTTTCAGTAGGTAGCATTAGATATAGACCAATTCCTTCTCCTGATACAATTGTTTGTTGGGTTAATGATCAAATCATACCACGATCTGAGTGAATAGAGTCTTGAATGTGTTCTGCCAGAGCTAGACGTTGTTAAATACAAATTTAGATTTCAACATTGCATTGAGGTCTTGGCGCCCATTAAAACAACATAGCTTAGGCAAAGGTAAACAGTTACATTTCTCACCCAACAGTTAGGAGCTAGCAAAACGTTTCATTTGTCGCCGACAACTTGGGGATGAAAACCTAATAACATTTGTGGAAGGAGAAGGGTATATATTTCTGTGCCTGTATTTTGGGGGTTATTTGTCTGTATCAGTGTATATCATTATGGGGGATGAGAAAGAAAGACAGATGAGGTCACGTAGTGGTCATCAACGGGAGAGTGATGATACGAGCAGTATGTCGAGTGATGGTAGTACCGGGGTAGCGGAGGTAAATCCCGATACTGAAACAGGGAGTGTAGGCGGCCAACCAGAATTAAAAACTTTACTTCTCGAGTTCATGTATCAGAACAAAGTTAGTAGTGATGCCTTAAATGCTAAATTAGAACAAAACAGTAGGGAAAATAAAGAAAGTACAGACGCCTTAAATGCTAAATTAGAACAAAACAGTAAGGAAAATAGAGAGAGTACTGAAACTTTAAATGCAAAATTAGAACAGAATAATGCAAAATTAGAACAAAACAGTAGGGAAAATAAAGAAAGTACAGAAGCTTTAAATAAAAAATTAGAACAGAATAATGCAAAATTAGATAAGAACAACAAGGAAATTAGTGTGAAAATGGAGCAGATTAGAGGAGAAATCAGAGGAGTAATGGAAGAGAAGGTTAAAGAGATCATTGCAGATGTAGACAAGAAATTAGGAAAAGTACAGGAGGAGTTGGAAATTAGAATCAGTACACAGGCTGAAAATTTAAAAGAACTAGTGCAACTGGAAACACAGCAGGTCAAAAAGCAATTGGGGGGAGAAATTGACAAAATTCAGGTAGCTACTAAAGAGGTTAAGGAACAGCTGGGGGGTAGTATTGAGAAAGTCCACTCACAAATAGTTGCAGAAGTAAATGATTTAAGAGAGAGTAATAGAGAGAGCATTAGCAAGATTGAGGAGAAACAAGCAAAGCTATATGATAAAGTAGAAGAATCAGAAGGAAACATTAAATTAACAGTAAACAGTATTGAGAGGAAGGCTGAGGAGAAAATCGCAGAATTAGAGTTAAAATTAAAAGCTAGGATCAGGCAAGAAAATAGTCAGAATAGGCCAGTTTTTGTGAATAGCGCACACAGGGAGGTAGAACTGGGTAAGTTCAGCAATCGACAGGGGTGCCCAATGGCGTTCATGAACACTATAGAAAATAAATTCGGGGAGAGGTTGGACAATGGTAGTATTGAGTGGTGCCAGGTAGTTGAAATTTTAGAACAAGTGTTTGTGGGGGAAACGAGGAATTGGTTTGCTATCTACAGAGACAAGTTTACTGATATGAATGATTTTAAAATGAAATTCTGTGAAAAGTTCTGGAATGAGGTTATTCAGTCGCAGCATCGTGAGGGAGTAGTGTGTGGTAAATATAACCCTAAAGGAAGCTCCACCATGACCGAATACTTTTTAGGGCAGGTATTAGTGTGTAAATATCTGGATGGCTTGAAGGAGGAAAGTGATGTGGTAAGGTTGCTACTTAGGCACTTTCCCTATAGGATCAAGGAGGTTGCTTGTATCCAGAATGTAAAGACAATATCACAAGTAGAAAATTTGTTAAGCACATTTGATGCACTAGGGAGAGGGGGTTATGAGGACAATTTCAATAGGAACCAGGGTAATAATAATAACAGACCTAATGAAGCCAGGCATCAAGAAGTTCAAGGGAACGGTGGCGAAGGGGCCAACGCTCAAAATAGAAATAATAATAATCAGCTAAATCAGAACAGAGGAAATGGCTATGGTAATCAGTATCAAGGGAGGAACAATGATTTCAGGGGAAATCAAGGGAGGAACAATGATTACAGGGGAAATCAAGGGAGAAACAATGATTTCAGGGGAAATCAAGGGAGAAATTATAATGACAATAATTACAACCAGAATAGGTGTCAAGGAAGAGGACAGCCTAGTGGTAGTAATATACAGCCAAACAATGACAACACAACTCAGAACAACCAGACCAGTGCAGTAGTAACTAGTACTATGGCCAGCTGTAGCGGTTCTTTAAACGCGAACCAGGCTGCGAAGTAAGGTCAGAATCTCAGTCTGTAGCATGCCCTGTCCATACAATTATACAGGAACCCTATGACCTAAATGTAAGAAATGAATTATTACATGAACTAAATGATGAAGGTATTATTCAGGAAGTGGTTAGTAAGAGCCCCATAGTTAAATTTTAACGTGTCCGAGGCGTACACAGATGTTTTAATTGATAGTGGTTGTATGAAGAGTTGCATAAGTAGTGCATTTTATGATAAAATGAAAGGAACTGGAGTAAATTTTGAGGAGATGCCAATTAAAAGCACTTTTGTTATCACAGCTGTTGGGAAGAGGTCTAAAGTAATTTCTAAGCAAGTTTTAGTAGACATTAAAATTAATAATCATGTAGAGAAGCAGATTTGCCTTGTAATTCCAAATTTAGTATTCAGTGTTATCTTGGGGTCAGAGTGGCTAAGTAGAGTGTCTGGTAACTTATGTTATGATGTAGGGAGTTTGAAATTTAAATGGGGAGATTCTGAAGTAGAAGTAGCGTTCAATGACCATATTCAGAGGAGTAGTATTGTAGGTGTGATTTGTACTTTAAATGAGATATCGCCAGCCGTAGAGCGGGGTTCTCCATGTTTTGTGGGCAGTGTGATTACGAACGGAAGTCTAGAGGACTCGTTACGTGAGGCTGCATTTCAGGGTAATATAGAGGTGGAACAGTGTGTTCGGCTCTATGATGTGTTATTGTGTAATAGGAGAGTTTTTGAGGATCGCATTGGTATGGCCAATTGCTACACACATTCATTGAACGTTATTGATAGGTCAGTATTCACAGGACATAGATATCCTGTACCTTTCGCTTATCAGAGTGCAGTTGAGGCACAAATTAATCAGATGCTTGAAGATGGGATTATTGAGCACTCTAACAGTCCGTATGTTAATTCTTTGATAACGGTACCCAAGACCGACGGCACTGTTCGTATTTGTTTAGACGCTCGTTTGGTTAACAGTAGAATTAGTTCAGATCAGCTGAAATCTATGTCAATAGAGGAATTAATGCAAACATTTGAGGGGAAGAAGTATTTCACTTGTGTAGATTTGAGTTCCAGTTTTTGGCAAGTGCCACTTATGTACGAAGATAGACCATTTACAGCTTTTAGTCATAAATATAACCTTTATCAATTTTGTAGAACACCTTATGGGTTAAAGAGTAGTTCAGCAGCTTTAATTGGGGCTTTAAACATCGCATTAGGGGATGACACAGGAGAGTTTGTAACCATTTACATAGATGATATGGTAATTAGTTCACGCAGTTTTGAGGAGCATCTACGTCATTTAGATATAGTTTTTCAGAAGTTAGATCAGGCAGGGTTCACTTTGAAGCTGTCTAAGTCGTCATTCTGTCAGTCAGAAGTGACATTTTTAGGTCATAGAGTGTCGAGTAGAGGTGTAACACCAGAAGAAAGTAGGGTTAATAAGATACTTAACGCAGAGGTGCCACAGAATGTTAAACAGTTAAAAACTTACCTGGGAATTTGCAACTTTTTCAGGAGGTTCGTTCTTAAATACTCTGGGTTGGTAGAACCATTCAGGGAATTGCTTAAAAGTGGGACTCGGTGGAGATGGGAGTCCAAGCATGATCAGGCTTTTAGAGCGCTGAAGGAAGGTTTTGAGAAAGCTGTAGTGCTGAAGTATCCGTTAAAAGATAAGGAATATGTGGTTATGACAGATGCTTCACATATAGGCATTGCTGGAGTATTATGTCAGAGAGATGATGAGGGTAATCTGTGCATTGTATCTTTAGCCTCGCGAGGACTGACAGCAGCAGAGAAAAGATACACGATTACTGAGTTAGAGCTTTTAGGTATCGTTTTCAGTTTAGGGAAATTTAGAATGTATTTAGTAGGGGGGAAATTTGAGATCCACACAGATCACCATGCATTACTGTATATGAGAACTTGTAAACACAGTTCTAACAGAGTTAGTAGGTGGATTCTTGCTCTGCAGGAATACGAATTCACAGTAAAATATATTAAAGGTAAAGATAACATTCTTGCAGACATGCTATCGAGGGACACTAATTTATGTAGGGATTATCCTGTGGTTAAAGCAGAGGATGGTATTTTAATATGTGCATGTGTGGACAGTAGCAACAGGGCATCGTTACAGACACTGAGAAATATGCTAGTGGAGCAACGTGATGACGTTAAGTTAAAGGAGCCACTGGCTAGGTTGGAAATAGGTGAAGAAGAGTATGTGAAAGTAGGACGGTTCACGTACAAGATGCAGGATGGGCTTCTTGCAAGGAAATGTAGGAATAATCGGTGGGCAATATGTGTTCCTGCCACTTTGCGGGAGGAGCTAATTTGGTTCATTCATAGGGAATTAGGACACTTTGGTGCTGCCAAAGTCTTCTATGAAATTGGTCGTGACTTCATTTGGAGTAAAATGGGAAGGGATGTTAGGAGGATTTTAGCTAAGTGTGACACCTGTCAAAGGAGTAAATATCCAGTTAAATATTTAGTGGGGGAGAGATCTGCAGTTCTCACCATTAGTCCCGGCGAACTACTGTGTGTGGATTTATTTGGCCCGATCGTTAAAGGACAGTACGGCTACGAGTACATTTTTATAGTTATTGACGCTTTTAGTAAGTATGTCAAGCTATATCCGCTAAGGAAAGCCACGGGACTAGCGTGTAGCCGTCTGATCATTAATAAGTATGTACCTGAGTTTGGCCTTCCTCTCAGGATACTATCTGACAGTGGACCACAGTTTACTGCAAAGAAATGGAGAACCAGTATGCAGGAAGCTGGTATAGCACACGTTCATTCCTCTGTAAGGTACCCTCAGGGTAATTCTGCAGAGCGTCCATTAAGGGAAGTGGCTCGTCTTTTTCGGACTCTAGTGCATGACAAGCATGCGGCCTGGGTTGGACATCTTCCCAAGGTCGAGACTTGGCTGAATTCTGTCCAGCATGAGAGCACGAAATTGACGCCATACGAAGTTCACTTCGGAAAAAGACCACAAAATGAACTAGCGAGGGTGTTGGGATTAAATGAGGGTAAGCAACCGGGGATGGATTACATTGTCCAGTTGGCGAAACATAATTTATCTAAGTCAGCACAAAAGAGAATTCGCCAACAAAAAGAAACTAAATTTGACCTATTCGAGCCGGGAGACAGAGTCTTACTTAGAGTGCCGAAACAGTCAAATAAGCTAGAGAAAGTCATGTCCAAGTTCTTTTATCTCTACGAGGGCCCATTTATAGTTTCCAAACGTATTGGGAAAACAGCATACGTGCTGGAGAATAGTGAGGGAAACAGATTATACGGGACGTATAATACACATAGTCTACGAAAATATGTGTCATAAAGTGAGTGTGTTTAGCTGGCGAGCCAGCCTATCAAATGAGTAAGTGTGGTATTTGGTGCGTGGGAGGAGCTGGTCTTCAAGGCAGGCGTATCAGAAGTCGCACAGGGGGGTAGTATGTAAGTAAATGAGAGTTTTTAAGGTACAGGGAAATATGACGGGATTGTCGGATGCTCTTGAGCACTAAAATGTCTCGATACACCAAGGCCAGAATTTGGTAGCGCTGGTGAATTCCCATTTGCCTCCTAGAGATGGGTGAGCGCTTGTACATGGTATTTTTGCTTAAGGCGTCCACGAGGCAAAAGATGGGCCATCAGAATGCGAGACAGTCCTTCATGAAACTCATACATATCAGCACACGTGATTTCTGTTTACGGCCTCGCCATGTAAGATTTGTAAGTGTGTAATTTAAGATAATTTGTACAGAGGTATTATTTGTGTGAGAAGAACTGATCTGTGTTGAGAACTAGTATTAAGTAGAATATGGTCTACGGGAACTTAACAAGACAGGGCGATTACGGCACAGAAATATTTGGTGTTATATGTAATGCACATTTACTGTTTTTTTTTTCAGAAGTCAATATTAATTTAATCATCTTTAAAGAGAGATTAAGTATTATGGTCACGAGGCGCTGCCACAATAGTGTGATCGTGTGCTCAGTGATAAGTGAGATTAAATTTCACCATAAGGAAGGGACCTCCAGTGAAATTAGGAAGTTCTATGGTGATATAAATATATCAGAACACCTTCAATGCGTGTGATATGACATCAAAAATACATAGTGCTCACACATTTATTATGTCTATTTCTCCAACATAGAGGAATTTGAGAGGCGGAAATATCCGTGGAACACTATTTTATATGAGAAACATTGGACTGGTTGCAAAGTGCAATCCATAGTGACAACAAACTTTGACGCAAAGTGCGTGAAGAAAAATTATGAGTGTATATATCTGTAATTTAGGGAGATTTCATTTATGTAATATGTATTTTGGATGGGGTTGATTAACGTGTCTGGGATAATCGGATAATGGACCGTCGTCACGGTAAATCATCCGATGATCCGAGGCGAATATGTAACGTGTTTTTCGTGGGGTTTTTATGCAACTGGCATAAGTCAGTAGGAAGCCATTCTATATTTATTTACGCGGCAAATTTTTCAGCCAAGAGAATTTTTCATGTTAATTTATTATTATTATTAATTTATTATAATTATTATTTAGATATTTTCGGAGCATTTTATAAAAATTATTAGCATTCAGATAGGTTTTCTATGTCTTAGAAAACGCTATCATGCAAATTATTACGAACGGCGATATCATAGAAAATTATCTGATTACGGAATTTTACGGAGTTTTTGTCAGTTAGGGTATTTGAGAGAGATGACTCACTGGGAATTCAAATACAAGCTGATTCCTGTCGAGAAGAATTACGCAAGCGGGCTCGCATCGTCCAGGAAAGGCGAATTGTTGAAACGGAACCCTCCCGCCGAGTGTAATGACCCAGAGGAGGGGAAGATAGCGCGGCGTGCTCAGCCAATCAATGAGGACTACGTAAGCTAGTAGACGGCTCCGGAGTGGGGAGCCAACGTGTGCATATATCGTTCGACGCGCCGTCGAAGGAGGACAATCTGTGAAATACTTGACGAGTATGTTGTACGCGGGAATCGCTCCGATGTTCCGTGGATTGGAGGACTAACTTTTGTAAAACTTAACCAGTGTGGTTATACGAGTGTTTGGGTCCGATGTACGGACCATAGAATTATCTAATCTACCAGTATATCATCAAACATCGACGAAGATGACGACATCCAGGAGACTGTGGGAAGCTCACAGCATCATCAAGTACGAGGGAAATGCTTTGGCAATTTCCAGTGGTAAGCGCAAATGACGCAGAAATACGCAATCTCTCATTTTCTTTGTTTTACATTTCATATTTCAGTAACTTCATAGCTTGGAAATAAGAGTAAAATCAATTTATCAGACTCCGTTTCCACGTAATTTTCTATCGGTAATATTCAAATCACAACGCTCCAATTTAAGTTTTATACTTATTATTATTATTAATTTTGCTATACTTGTTTTATATAATAAATTCATTTCTTTTACAATGCAATCTTTGCTTTCAGTAGGTAGCATTAGATATAGACCAATTCCTTCTCCTGATACAATTGTTTGTTGGGTTAATGATCAAATCATACCACGATCTGAGTGAATAGAGTCTTGAATGTGTTCTGCCAGAGCTAGACGTTGTTAAATACAAATTTAGATTTCAACATTGCATCGAGGTCTTGGCGCCCATTAAAACAACATAGCTTAGGCAAAGGTAAACAGTTACATTTCTCACCCAACAGTTAGGAGCTAGCAAAACGTTTCAACAGGGGTGATGAAAATCTTTTTTGTGTGTGTATTTATATTGTGAGAGGATACACATTATTGCAATTATTACGTATTTCATAAGAAGGAATCTTCTTTTCTCTGTTTCATTTATGCTGGTAGGGGAGAGGAGGCAGCACCACCACTATGAGCAACTATTTCTCACAAACAGGTGTAAAGAAAGGGTCTAATAATAAATTATGTGAAAGTAGTGTCTGTAAATATCTGTGTCACTGATAACATAAATCTGGCAATACAAGATATTCTTCTGAGTGGTCAAAATATTGTCAATAAATCTGAAACAATTTTAGGTCAATGGATACATCATCTCAGGGCTAGATTTGTGATGGTACGCACCGGTTACTCCGTACCGAAACCTCTGATTGGGGGAAAAGTCGATACATAACATAATTTTTAGAACTGTGGAACGTTAGTTGTAAGTCAAGGTCAACTTGGTCTTTCACTGGACTGTACTTCAAAGTAGGTAGAATCTTGGCTGCTTCGAGGACAGCACTCCACTCTGGAAACTAACAGAAAGGTGAGAGAGAGAGAGGAGGCACATACAACGAAAATTTTTCTAAACATTGGACAATTTTATAAACTGTGAGGTAAATCATGTTTTAGTAAGTACATTTTATGATAAATAATTATTTGAGAAAACTGTAAAGACAAAATTATAAAAACAAGAAATAAAAGATTGTTGGTGAACATGTGTGTATTTTCAAACCGAATGTATTTGATTTTTTAAATTACGTAAAAAATGAAATTGAAATAATGTACATTGTTTGAATGGTAGCCTAGTTGGCCTACATTAAAATTTAATATAGGCCAACAGCTATGGTAAGAGAAATGTTGCTACAGCAGTCTCAATTTAATTTAAAATTGCAATCAAAATTAGATTGCTATTTTGTCCACTGATTAATTTTTAAAGGTGTTCAGAAAACCCCCTCCCACCACCACACGGTAGCCCACAGTACCGGAACCTCTTTTCTTTCAAATCAAGCACTGCATCATCTATACCTGTACAATAAAGCTGAAGAGTTTGTTTGTTTGTGTGTTTAAACGTGCTAATCTCTGGAACTACCAGTCGGATTCGAAAAAATTGTTTTGTAAATGTTAGCTAGATACAAGAGGAATAGTTTAGGCTATGTAGCATTAGGCTACACCTCTCAGGTAACCTTAAAGATTGTTTTTTGTACATTAAGTCGGAAGAACAAGAGCTCCCAAACAGCTTCAATAATACCTAAGTCTATTGTTGCCTGGCAATACGGGCTGCATCACGCTGCCCCTACCAGTGTTCTGGTGCAGAATTGCGAGCTGCTTAAAAATTGCATTCACGGGAAGTTATTAGTGCAAAAAGATTTTTTAGGCCCATTAAAGAGAAATACTTAACTTTTCTTTTTCAGTTATTCCTGTCATTTACAGTTTGGGATAATCCTGTTAACTGAGATCTTATGTGTAATGTACCGTACCTATATTGTTCTAATTTAATAGTTTCTATTATACCAACCTTAGAGCAATACAATTATTTCTATTAGGGGTACGGAAACATTTTTGTTTTGCCCCTTGAAATGACATCACCACCATCACACATATTCCTTGCTCACATTGAAATGGCATTCCTATTATCCTCAGCCTCTGGCAAGTTTTGGTGTTGGCATCTGTAATGATAGTCACAAAATAACAGGGAAATACCACAAAAATAACCAGAAAGAAAGAAGGAAAGAAAGAAACAGAGAAAGAAAGAAAGAAAGAAAGGGGCTTGGAACATCTTTGTCATCAGCCCCATGTACCGGGAGGTTATAATTAAACTGACGGTGTGCAGCATTGCACAGCACAGGCTGTAATGATTGAAGATGTCTGAAACCCTGTAAATATGGTAATTAAAGAATGCATTCACGAGTTATGAAAACTTAAATAATAGTTATAAGTTTTGCCACCAGGTGAAAATATGGTGCTGTAAGCTGTCAGGACATTCAGTTTTCTGGAACTATGATGTCAGTATGTTCTCCCAGTGGCATTGTACTGTTGTGTCAGTTCATTGGCTGTTGCTTGTGATGCGTGTTGTTGATTCCTTTTGTGAAGTGAATGTTCTTTGAAAATTAATACAGTTGAATTTCTCAATGTGAAATATAATGGGTATTGAGAAGCGAGGCCGTGCATTGCTAGTGAAGTTGTTTTACCAGAATGACGGCAATAGCAACATTGCATTGCGGGAATATCGCCGACAGAAACGGCTGAGAATAGGTCCCATGTTAACTAATTGGCTTAAGAACATGATTAAGAAATTAGAAGAAACAGGTGAGTTAGGTGTTGCACCAGGGAGAGGACGATGGCCCATCCCCATGGAATTGTTGACGAAGTTGCTGTAGCTGCAGCTGACCGTGTTGTGCATGCCTCACATTCCACAGCCAGTGCTCCAGCTGTTTTGCATGATTTGTCGCTCTCCTGGTCAACAGTCTGCAAAATTTTACGATGCAGTTGATACTGTTTTCCCTACAAAGTTCATATGGTGCACCCAATTGAAACACAAAGATATTCTAGAATGCTGCGACTATGCCCTTCGGCTCTTGGCACGCATGGAATTGGTTGGGGAATAATCTGTAGTCAGATGAGGCATATTTTTCTCTTGGCAGTACAGTTTTTTTTTTAGTGCCTGAAAGGAAGACCATCGTCAAGGTTGCCGGCGGGGGGATTCGAACCTCCTCGCCTCCCGGATGTGAGCGACTGCCAGTAGTCATGCCGTAACGACCACGGCTAACTCACCCGGTGGCAGTGCAGTGAATACACTGAACTGTCACATATGGGGTTCGGTTCCTCCACATATTGTGTAGGAACTACCATTTTACTCAGCATACGTGACTGTTTTGCCCATTTTTCTTTGAGGAGATGACACCTCGCAAGCCTGTTAGGTACACAGTGATATCTGCACGTTATAGGGACCTCGTTGTGCAACATACGATTCCAGCTTTGCTAGAACACAACTGTGACCACACCATTATTTTCACGTAAGATGGGAAAATACCACAAGGTGAAAGATTTGCTGCGAGAACCTTCAGTATTGACTGCATCATCTCTAGGCAATGTCCAGATGTGTGGTCTTCGAGATTCCGGGGCCTAAATCCATGTGACTTCTGGTTGTGGGGTATTTGAAAGATTGTGTCTATCAGGGGCATATCCGGTCTCTGCCTGATCTGAAGGCTAGCATACAATGACATGTCGCTTTGATTTCACCAGATATGCTGCGAGGAACTGTCGACCATGCTGTGTTACGGATGCAGCATGGTGTTCAGTCAGGAGGCCATATTGAATAGTCTTTGTAACCAGAGTTGGGAAAAATACTCACAAAATTGTATTTTGAAATAAATCTGAAAATACCTAACGTTTTCAGTGAAAGAGGTTTCCATTCCATTAAGATTTTTCAAATCAATGGTTTGCAAGCATACGTTACTGAAATGGTTCAGTAATTTAAATTTTATTTTAAAACACAATTTTGTATTTTGTACTTTCAAGGATTTAGTTATTGTATTTTGAATTTTGAATCGAAAATACATTTTGTGGGTATTTTGCCCAACTCTGTTTGTAACCATAGTTCCTAAGAAACATCACAGAATCACCATTATCATGTGTTCGATCTTTCCTACCTTTCTCCTGCACTATATACCATGTTCTAACAGCTTACCATGCCATATTTTCACCCTGTGAAATTATTGGAACTATTTTTTTATATTTTCACATCTTACGAGCGCATTGTTTGATTAGCATATCTACAAAGTTTCAGACTTCTTCGATGATTACAGTCTGTGCTGTGCCATGCTGAGTATCGTCAGTTTAATTATAACCACCCAGTACTTGGGTGTGTGTTTTATTCAATTTATCTCATAACCTGTATTTCTATGGTGACTGTAGTATGTGTGTAACTGTTATGATTAGGGTCAGGAATGGGGTAGGTGCTCCAGGACTTAAAATAAGGTACTACCGTGCCATATGCCTTGAAGGAGTGTGGAAAATCCACACCCAGGAAAGCTGTTGTCACCGCTGGAATTCCAACTTCTGATATCCGGACTTGTCTCAGCTCCCCTTTGCAGTCATGGCGAGCAATTTACTGCGAACAGCTATGCCGTGGGGTAAGAATGAAAGTCAATACGTAAATTTAGTGATAATTTAAATGCTTTGAGCGAAGGAGTTATGCAGTCGTTAGCGTACAGTCAGGCTTCAGCCGCCTTATTTAAGTTGCCTGGCACTCCACTGGAGTCATATAGCTCAGGAAATAAAACACACTTGCCCGTTGGATTTTTCAGTCAGTCATTTGCACAAAATTATCTGCACAGTTAAAATAACATTGGCGATTGATACATTTATGCTCATAGCTCCTTTAATAGTTAAATGTAAATCTTGGACAAATACAAACTTTACGAATAATAAGCTACGTTATGATGGATGACATAATGACCCGAGTGGCACAAGTAATTGGGGAAGGAAAGATGAAAGCAATGGTGTTTGCAGATGATTTGATGATTTGGGGAAACAAGGAGGAGGAAGTACAGGAGCAGTTGGACGTGTGGGAAGGAATAATACAAGGATATGGGATGAAATTTAGCATAAATAAGAGTGAGATGGTGATCACAACAAAGAAGAAGGGAAGAACCACAACGGGAATAACAATTGGTGGGGAACAGCTGAAGAAAGTGGAGAGTTTCAAATATTTGGGAAGCCTGACACAAGATAATGGAAGAAACGATAGAGAAATAAATGAGCGGGGGAGACAGGCAGAAGCATTCCGGAGGAGTGTGAGAAGCATGATATGGAGCAAGGACGTCCCTCAGAACAGCAAAAAAATCACATATCGGACTTACTATGTCCCTATCCTGACGTATGCCTCGAAGACCTGAGTTATAAAAGGAAGGGAGAAGAGCAAAATACAGGCCAGTGAGATGAGCTTATTGAGAAGCAGTAACTTATTGGAGCTACAAAGATGGACAGAATAAGAAATGTGAGGACCAGAGAATTAATGAAGGAGGAACCATTACAGGAAGGTATAGAGAAATCTAGACTTAGATGGTATGGACATGTAAAACGAATGGAGGAGAAGAGGATGCCCATGAGGATACACGAGACGAAGTGGGAAGGAAAGAGACCGAGAGGAAGACCGAGAGACAGGTGGCTGAAGGGGGTGGAAGAAGAGAGGAGAAGACTGGACAAGGGTGGAGGCTGAGAGATGGTGGGAAGACAGAAGACGTTGGAGAGGCTTGTGTTCCAAACAGACCCGGCCAGTGGCTGGAAACTGTGCAAGATGATGATGATGATCCTGCTTGGAACAAAATAACCTTCTGTGCATCTTAAAGAAAGAAAGTATTGAAGGCACGACATTATGTGTGGAATCTGATCACCCTAGGCATATTCCCTCTTGTGGCACATTATATACATCAACAAAATAATAAGCAAGGAAAATACCGTAGAGTGCACTTTACTGATTAATATTTGTATAGTCTTGATGTGAAGCAACTGTAACTAGAAATGTGAAGGTGGCATCTCCTCACAGAAGATTGGGGAGAAGTCTGTTCTGTCTTGCGCTCGATGTATCACAGTGACCATTTCGTGGATGATTAACTAATGCAAGAGGTTCTCAATTCCCAATAATCTTCTCCAGCCAAGTTCCTATTTTCTTTCCATCTTGCCTTCTACTCTCAATTGTATAAATCTGTAATTTTATTTCAAAACATGTGTTCATAATATGCTACTTTCTGGCATTTTACAGTAGTTAGTAATTTGTGTGTTTTCGAGGTGCAGCAGACTACCTCTTTGCTAGTGACATGTTCACCTAAGAGATTCACAGCTTTCTACAACAAATTCACATTTCAAATTCATCCAACCAATTTATCGAAGAAGTCTTACATTCTATCAGCATTGGTAACACATGATACTTCAAGACAAGCCAACGAGTTTCAATTGCAGATTACTGTTATATACAAGGTGTTCCAACAATGAAAACACTCCCCTCGCTGTACCATTTCTGTTTTTATTTCTACATTTGGATTACATTTTTTCATTAAACAGCATCCAAGGTACTCTTTCACCCATGTTTCTGATCCAGGTGTACAGCATTGTCTAATTTCCAGACGAATGCCAAGGTGGTACCTTATTTGAGGCACCTTATTTAATTTGGAGAATCACCCTTTTGGAGGTACGTTTCAAGGGTCATTTTCCCATGCTTCTCAGCCATCACTTGCACCCCTTTGCTACTAAACGCCTCAATTCAAGTTCCTAATAAATATTGTTACATACATTGTTACTGTTACCACATAAATTAGAGGTTTTAAGCCATATCCAATACACACCCAGATACACAAGGGTGATAATCTTGATGTCCCAAACCTCTACAATGAGGAACAAAATTAAATATTAACAGCAAAATATTAGAACATCCCTACAAAATATCTTCCAGGCATCCTGTTGAAATCCTCCCACACTCACCTAATATCCAATTACTCATGGTGGCATTGTAACAAGTACATGTTTCTCTTCTAAATGTGCACATTTTTGGTAGATCTTTAATGCCCCATCATTGACTCATTTCATTTATTTTGCAAAATTGGGCCCGTAATCTGTTGAGATGGTTTAATATTTTACTTTAAGAAAATACGGTGATGCCGAATGGAGGCTGCCTGTTTGTTTACGTCTACTCATCAGCTTTCCATTATGCAGGGCTCATGCTTGCATTATGAACGAGGTCAGGACAGGTGTGTTGCCAACCATCTGGAAATGTTCCTATCAGCGACAAATCCAGGTCTTTATTTTTGGGAGGGCCAATTTTATGATATCAATCCTTGAGTTATAGTGATGCTGCGAACACATTCAAAGAAGCTATAGTGTTCATAAGCCAGAAATAAAACCTGACTGTTAAGTAGTCAGCCTGGAGGTTAGTTGGCTCCTCACTACCATAGGTTACGAGGGTAAAAACCCGTGGCAGCACTATAATGAGGTATACTAGCAAGGCGAGCAATTGTTTTCTTTATTGAGTCAAGAGAGAAAATAAGAATAGTTTTTTTCGATAGGTTTGGAAATCTCCCTCCTTTAAACTCTCACTGTACCACTGACTTGGGAAAATGTTGAACTTTAAGCATTTTGAGCACACAATCACAAATACATTAAAATCACTCATGTGAGCAAACTTGTAGTGTTGGGCCCCACACATTAGATACCCAAGGTCTGTGCAAGCTTGCTTATTTACAGATCCTTTCTCAGCTGGACTTTCTCCTCAGCTGTAAGACTGGGTTGAGGTACTACAACATAATCAGCAGCTTCTCATATGAAAAGCTGCTGGCTTCAACAGACTGTTTCTTGGTGTGGAATATATGGTCTCCAATTAATTAATAAGCTCACCAAACAATAAAATTAATCACTCCCAGAGGCATTGTTCTAATAGTTAGGTATTCCATATGTAGTTTTAGAAATGCACTGGTGATTAGATCCTATATGAATGAGATTATTTTCCTGCTCTATTGACAGAAAAAACATTATAGTATGTCTTCTTCTTTTATATTACAGGGTGATTCTTTTGCTGGAGCGGGGCCGGCAACCGGCTGCCGGGCGCGGTCACCTTCCGCCATTCAACCGTGCTCGGTACGCGGATAGCGCGCACGTGGAAACGGCAACAAAGTACATTAATTAATGGTAAATTCACCAGGAAATCATGATTAAGGAACTTACCTTTTAACAGGAGATGCTGAACATGTTCTCCTTCAGCTGAAAGACAGGCGTTGTACCGTGTAAATAAATTAGCGTGTAAACGTTGTAATTCCCCTCTGTTGTGAGGGATATCTGCTGGCGTATATTGTTCTCCAGCTCCATTAGAGTACGGGTAGCTGATCTGTATTTTAAATTACCTCAAAATTAAACATAAAGCGGGCTTAGGTCCGTGCTTCGATTAATTACAGTCAACACGCAGGGGGTTACAGGAGTAGCTACATAATGTAACGATGTAACTTCCAAAGTTACTGTCTGTCAGCTGAAGGAGAATATTTTCAGCATCTTCAGTGAAAAGGTAAGATCTCACCTTTAACTGGTGATGTGAGGTCATACTGATTCTCAAGACTTAAAAAATAAAAACATCTGTGCTTCTTTAATTAAATCATACAAGAAGCTGTTGTTTATGCTACTTTCTTATCTGCGCACTGACACTTCACACCCTTGTTGATGAAAGTTTAGGGACTTAATGACTATAATGACCTAGATATCTCGCCTGCGCGCTGTCCGCTACCTGTGCTCGGTTGGCTGACAGAAGGCGCGCGCGCCTGGCAGCCGGCCGCCGGCCCCATTCCAGCACAAGAATCTCACTGTATAATAGAAAATATTTTGAAATGATCTTATCCACAATCAGACAATGGTCTTTTACTTTAAATAAAACAAATTTTACTATGCATTCGATTTTATAAAGTCTTGAACACAAATAATAGAATGCATCAGCATTTAGCTATCATAGGCATATGGCTCATTTACAGGATTGCAAATAAGCGTTTTTCTTTTCTAGAATCAGGAAATTCATTTTGAAATGTTTGTATCGAGAGTGTTATTTCTAAAAAATAAAAATATATAATTATGTTTTAACATTTGAAAAATATTTTGTAATATTTTAATTATACGAGTATTTTCTCATTCATGTCTTTTATGAAATTTGTATAGGCCTAGAGCTTTGTGTATCTACTTATGGCTGATGAAGGGAGCAGGATTTGCAAGCCCTAAAACATGTACCAAATACGAAGATTATATGGTATTATTAATTAAATAATATAATAATCTTATATAAAAAAAGTATTGACTAGGCGGAATATCTTCAAAGCTTTGCGCTTCACCCTATTATCCTCAAGAGCCACCAAATTGATGGGATGTGATTTCTGCCTTGGACCCACTGTCCCAAATAGTTCCACACATTGTTAATGGAATTAACATCAGGTGATTTAGTGGTCCACTTGAGGTGCAACAGGGTGTTTGTTTGTTCATAACCAGTCACGTATGCATGCTGTGCTGCTGTGAACATGGCTGTTGACATTCAAGAAAATTGCAATGTTCACAGCATATGCATAATGAAGACGGGCAACACTTGGTCACGGAGAGTGTAGAAATAAACATTCTGGTTCATGGTCACCATGGCATGAATGAGTAGGCCCAGGTTATAGTACAAGAAACACCCCAAAAACATTTGCACCATTTGAAGACAGGCACGATATCGCCTCCAGTCAGCTACTATCCGCATTCAATGTTGTTTGGCCCACTGAAGATGTACACTTACATACTACTTCACTACCATGGTCATACATCAGCGGTGAAGGGTCACATGACTACCTGGTGCCAGGGCAACACCATCTACAGTGCTCCAAAACGGCTAGTGTGCGGTGGCTCTAAATTTTTGTCCGGTAAGTTTATATCTCTTCTCGAAGGAACAATAGGCTGTTATAATGTCTGGTAAGTTTTGTAGCAGAGAGGTGATGATTTGGCCTGTTGATTCAATGCACTGCGTTTTGAATCTCACTGTGGCTGCCCCAGAAGCCATTGCCGCAGGGATGACAAAGTGAGCTTCGGATTAAATCAAGAGTTGTAACCAAATAATTCATGCCCCTGATAGGCTGTAAACCTGCACCCATGCTCGGCTGCATCCATGCTGTCATCTTATTTGACAAAAGACGCTGGATCCTAAATAATACACAGACAAGAAATGGATTGGCGCTTTGTAGAAAGGTGCAGTTATTAAAACAAAACACATGGAAAACATTTGTAACACAAACACAAATGGACATTTCAATTGAAAATACCATTGCTTTGTCTTTAAATTTCAGTGATGTATAGTAAAGGACTTTGCAGCAATTAAGGTCAGAAAAATGAATATTTTAAGTTAAATTTCAATAGTTATTCACAAGAATTTACTGATACCAATCATCATCATCATCATCATCATCATCAATTTCCGTTTTCCAGTCAAAGCCGGGTCGGAGCAAATATGACACCCATCCACTTTACTCTGTCTGTCCACCATCCTTCCTCAACCACTGAACTCCACTCCAGGTTGTGTTCTCTTACACTGTCCTTCACCAAATCCATTCACTGTACTCTATGTCTTCCTCGTCCTCTCTTTCCAGTCATCCGTCTCTCCATCACTTGGTTTGGCATTCTTTCATCATTCATCCTTTTCACATGTCCATACCATCTCAATCTGTTATGCTCCAGCTTATCATTCAGCTTCTGTACATTCACTTCCTTCCGAATGTTTTCATTTCTCACTCTATCTCTCCTAGTCTTCTGTACCATACTCCTCAGGAATTTCATTTCGGCCGCCTATATTCTACTTTCATCTCTCCTCGTCATTGGCCAATATCAATATACCAATATCAACTTCTAAAATTGTGACTCATATATTTGCTTTTAAACCTATAGAAAACTGATCGAATAAGTATGGAGTAACCTAGATTAAATGTAGATTCTAGAAACTATTTCAATTAGGCTACTTTTTAAATGTTGATTCAATAAATACAACAAAGTGTATGACCTATGAATTGTATAGTGCATGACTTAGAGCACCACAATTGGCCCTGAGGCATAACTCGGGTGCATACATTTCTACATAGCAAACCAGAAAGGACATTTCCTTACTAGATCAGAGCCGTGGTTTCTCAGATGGAGGGCATATCAATTTGATTGCATTAATGAGGTGCAACATGTCCCCTTGCTTGGAGACATGCTTGAATCCACCTGAGCATACCATCCACAATGTTGCCAAACCAATTTTGGTCAATTTTGTCTCACTCTTTGATGATGATTCAGTGTGGGTTCTACAGATTGCAAGGTTGGTTTGGACGCCTGTAAGAAACTTGTTTCAATCGATTCAAGATCAGATAAATGGGGGTTATATCAGAGGAACAGGAAGACCATCCACTTAGGTGACTGCAGATATATGTTCACGAGGACTGGTTAATGGACAAGAGAATTATTGTCAAGTATGATGAAGTTCTCACAAAATTGCTGGCTGTCTGGTTCAACTATCGTTTGAAGAATTTTACCAAATGGAGTTCCGTTGCATTCATTCCGCCATTCCTCCAGTGCAAAATTTAGAGTTAGTGGTCATCAGGTTCAGTTAATGGAAGCAGACGACCCATACGGGCTAAACCTCTACTTTACCCGTTGTCCTGAACTGGATCTGTGCTCGAACCATATCACCCTGATTACAGTGCACATGAACAATTTTCTTGTTGACAATAATTCTTGGCATTAAGTGATGATGCATACTCAATCAAATGTAGACAGTGCCCATCGTGCCATCATGGACGTTCACTACACTGTTCACAACATAACAACATCCACTGAAATGCTGCCTCCCACTTGGTACGGTGTTCTGCCAGTAGGATGGGCTAAGGACAGTTGTCAGTTGTTTACAAACAACTTAAGGGTTGGCCTTCTGGTCAACATGGGATTAAAAAAAAACTAACCCCGTGGCACTACAGCCCTTGAAGGACCTAGTCCTACCAAGCGACCGCTGCCCAGCCAATTGGCCTGCAGATTTTGGGGTAACGCGTGGTCAGCGCGTCGGTACCCCTTGGCCGTTAATCTTGGTTTTCGTGACCGGGGCACTGTCTCACTGTCAGACAGCTACTCAATTGTCCTCACGAGGCTGAGTGCATCCCGTTCCAACCCTCACGTCAGTTTTAAAATCCCTGACGGAGCCGGGGATCGAACCCGGGGCCTCCGGGTGAGAGGCAGGTGCGCTACTCCAACACCATGGGGCCGGCCAACATGGGATTGGCCGCAATAATAACACAGCGACATGACATACAGGGGTGATGAAAATCTTTTTTTTGTGTGTATTTATATTGTGAGATTATACACATGGTTGCAATTATTAAGTATTCCGTAAGAAGGAATCTTCTTTGCTCCGTTTCATTTATGCTGGTAGGGGAGAGGGGGCAGCACAGCCACTATGTGTAACTATTTCTCACAAACTGGTGTAAAGAAAGGGTCTAATAATACATTATGTGAAAGTAGTGTCTGTAAATATCTGTGTCACTGATAACATAAACCTGGCATTACAAAATATTCTTCTGAGTGATCAAAATATTGTCAATAAATCTGAAACAATTTTAGGTCAATGGAGACAACATCTATACTAATATAGTAAAGCCACGGCCGACTGGATGCGAGCTGCGCTCTCCACAACAAGCCTAGACAATTAGACTTTTTACATGAAATCCCGTTAGTTACTCAACTGGTCACACAGCGCTGTCGACCAAACATAGCAAGACAAAGACTTATCTCTACTTAGTATAAAACTAAGTCCCTGATTCTTGGATGTCACGGGTAATCTCGAGAACCACTGGATGGATTTTGTTGCGGCTTTCACCATTCTGTAAAAGTAATCTCGAGGAAGATTTCTGTAGAAAATAATTTATTTATGATCAAAGGGAGCCAAGCAGTAACGGTTTCAGTGAAAAGGTAAAAAAAAAAAAAAAAAAAAAAAGAACCTGGCGTCCGTGCGCTTTTTAAGCTTTCGCTGGGCAAACCGTTAAAAATATCAATATCCTATGAGTGTAAGAATTATTCAGCATGAAAAATTCTACAAAAAAGTCCGTGAGAGCATATCTCTATCTTCAATACATCGCCCACTATAAGTGTCTTTAGTTTGGACGGAAGGGGGATTTGTGTCGCATGCACCTCACCATTCTTTAATTACGTCTGATAGGAATTCCATGCACATTCATAACTGTTCCCGGGCGAAACAGGGGCGGGTTGCTAGTTACATTATATATTATCATTATAATTTCCGCAATATCAAAATGCAAATTATATCGCAAAATAAAATAGCGTGCTAATAAATCTAAGAGAAATTATACATACCTTGCACCACGTTAAAGTTGAATTCGATCAGAATCACTGGGTTTTCATTAAAGTTTATGCATTTTCCTGCTGAGCGGTTTGTATAGTAGTCGTTTGGAAGCAACCAGTCTTTCAGTTTCAGTTTGCGTGATATTATCCAAAATTGGCGAAGCAAATTTCTCTCCAATAATGATGGCAAGTCCGTTTGGACCAGTCTCGTCGCAAATTGGACACTGTAGAAGTGGAATCTTAGACAAAACTAGTTCCGAACGTATAACATCTAGTACATTTCTCCCAGGAACAAATGGCGTAGCTTTTTCAACGAAGAGCTGAATTACAGATAGTATTGACACAAAAGCAGGTTTAGGGTAACGCAGATGTCCTAAATCTTGTGCTGTGATAAGGCTCATGAGTGGAGAGGAGTTAGAGATCTGCGAAATGCAGTCCATTCCGTACATGAAATTCTTTCTTCCACTGTGTGTACAATGTAGCCACCGACGTAAGCCAGACTTGCCGTTTTCATTGTCGGCAATGGTATTGCTGAAAATGAAATTTAGCTCAGTTACTAGTAATTATTGTTATGTGCAGAACTCAAATCATTAGTGCACTTTATTAAAGATAATTTAACATACCAGGCTCCTTTAACATATCTTGTAAAATATTCAGAATACTTTGAGGAATGACAGGTCTATTCCCTGAAGCTGGTGCATTTCCAAGAATCGGATTCTGAACTGGGTTATCTGTGATGCTAGATGCAGAGTCCTCTACATTGCTGGAAGTTGATATACTCAGAATTCCAGTTTTCAAAATCTTCTGCAAACTGAAACTCACTGATCTTGAGTCCTGCATGCCATTTGACCCAGACATACGGCTCAATGTACTGAAGAGTGACTCAACAGTATCGCTAGAGAATGTTCGAGTCAGATTATAATGATACCCAATTTTTAGAAGATACCTTATGCACTGGACAGTGTATTCCGTGGTTAATTGTGTAGCTTCGAAAGTCTTAGAAGTCAGGAAGTCCTTTCTAGCAGCGTTACTAGCAGCTTTCAAAGTTTCAAGGTAAGAAAGAAAACATTCCTCTTGCCAGTTTAGGCGACTCATTTAATGTGAAAAAAAAAGCCCTTTGTCTGGATTTCTAGACTGAATATGATGATATGTGTTGCTTACGTCATGCACAGCGAACCATTTATAAATGTTTTTCATAAAAATTATGGTTGCTTCTGCGTCCATGAATTTGTACGCTTCCGGGTGCATGCCTACATTTTCTTTCAGTGTACTGATGGCACCAATAACTTCTGATGAGAACACTTCCTTGGCACGCCGAACATTCATTTTTTCAAAGTTAGTGGGTTCGATGTGTTTTTAATGAGGTGTCTGACAGGTTTGACGATCTCATCCTTTTGCATTTTGTATAGTAATTACAAGTATTTCCCTGAAATGATTCCAGTATCATCAGTCATCTCTCGTTCCCGAAACTGCGTTCTAATGTTTTTTAGAATGTGAGACTGATCAAAACTAAGGACTTCCTAGACTCGTCGTATGGGTGATTGACCATTGGTTGCAAATTTCCTCCCACTAAATGCCTCATCATTGTGGTGAGTTTTGTGATTATCAGAGACAATTCTTATAATTATGGAACCGCATCGTTCAACCTCGAGAATAACGTCCATCACGAGTTTATGTAAGTCCGTCCTGACAGCTGCTTCGTGAAAAAGAAGGCACACGGTATCTGATAATTTGTCGAAAGACCTCTTAGCACAAAACACAACACTCGATTGGCTGCTACTTGTTCCCGGCTGTAATTTTCATCCTCTCTTTCCTTTTGATGAGACGGTGCTGGAATTGTGTCATTGTACCCGAAGAAGCAGTCGAGTTTCCTATCATAAATAATCTTAGGATTTATTGCAGCCTCATCTACAACCAGGGATGAGAAACGTTCAGGAGTATTCAGTTTGTTTGCCTCTAATATAAGCCTTCTTTAATCAATGTAGTAACACCTGTCGCACAATCACTAGAACCGGAATATCTACATAGAGTCCTTTTTGAGGGTAATTTCAGAAAGCCCATTTTCCTTATATGGGAATAACCCTTCGGTGAGATATATTGAAAAATAATGCACTCCCTAATTGTATCTAAACTCCAACTCGGTCTGCGTTTACTGTACAAAAGTAGCTGCTCTAAAATGAACTTCGCTCGAATTTCTCCTTCAGTCGCATCTTGCTTCAAGTGCTCAATTTCTTTGTGAAATAAATCATCTTTGAATTGGTTAAGTGAAACTTTTGTTTCCATTAATTCCTCCTGTTTTTTCACTCGCAACCGATTAATAGTTTTTATCATTCCCTTGATGTCGTAGGCATCAGTCTGCGTGCTCGAGTGTCCCATATTCACAGACTGAGAGTAAGGCAAGGGCGAACTGGGAATTTCCACAGCTGGAGTTTCCTCATCATGTACAATCCTCTTCCGTTTTTTGGGTGAGGGTAATTTGAACTTGGCAATGCTCCTTCGGGGTCTCTTTATAACAGGTAACTTATAGACTGGATAATTAGCGAACACCGACGGCACATCAGTTTACTTTAGCCTTCTGCACTTGCCTACATGTGAATAATCATCTTCCTTAAAATGAAGACTACATATAACAGACGAAGGAGAGTTAGTGTTCGGAACAAACTTATCGCGGGAAATCACTCTCTAAGCCATTCATCACACCTATCTCTGTCAGACGGGAACTCGTGAAGTGAAAGCACACCTCCGCTTTTCTTCCTATTCGAAGTGCAAAATGGCACACAACAGTATGACATGCTGGATTTGAGCAGCTGCGTTCAAACCGTAGTTTATAATTTACCCCACTATTTTAGAATATCATCAGCAAACACTCCAATCAACGTAGGAATTCAGTATATTAATACCGACTACTTTCAATAATTAAAACTGAAACAAAACTTCGTTGTTCTACACGTATCACTGCGAGAAACACATTTAATAAACGTACTGTACAGCTGTTTACTAATCGCGCCTATAATGGGATGGGAGTGCGCTCTATCGGCAACGAGTAGAAATTTTCCAATTACACGTTATGCATGGGTTCTAACTGGGAATGTCAAGGCCGGTATAGAGCGCAACTCGCATCCAGTCGGCCGTGATAAAGCTGAAGAGGTGTTTGTTTGTGTGTTTAAACGCGCTAATCTCTGGAACTACCAGTCGGATTCGAGAAAAATATATATATTTGTATATGATAGCCAGATTCAAGAGGAATAGTTTAGGCTATGTAGCATTAGGCTACACCTCTCAGGTAACCTTAAAAATTGATTTTTGTTCAGTAAGTCGGAAGAACAAGCGCTCCCGAACAGCTTCAATAATACAAAAGTCTATTGTTGCCTGGCAATGCGGGCTGCATCTCGTCACCCCTACCAGTGTTCTGGTGCAGAATTGCGAGCTGCTTATAAATTGCAGTCACGGGGAGTAATTAGTGCAAAATGATTTCTTAGGCCCCTTAAAACAGTTATCATCATGACAATAGTATGCCTCTGTATAAGGGCGATGGTGTTGGTGCAGTATACTGAGGTTAACAGCTGCAATAAGCCTTGGTGCTTTCCGATCCTTATCCTTGAGCGCTCCAGTTCTTTAGTAGTATTCCTTATCATCCATAAAACAAATAAATCCACCGGGCGAAGCCGGGCACTACTGCTAGTATTCAATAATTGAACACAAAACGTAGAGGAAGTAGTAATGCCTTACATATTTTTAAATCATGTACAAGCAACAAAAATTAAAGAATGCATACATTTCCTATTTTCATGCTCACTTGAAGTATGGAGTTAAATATTGGGGTACATTACCTTATGCTTTGAATGTGTATCAGTAGATTCATTGGTACAATAAAGAATTCATTTAGGGTAAAATTCTAGCACCCCAGTGTGGCGTTTCTTAAACTATGGCAGTTAAATACCGTACCAATTAATGTCACTTTATCATTGCTGTTTATGGTAGCATCAGAATCTGATAGCACATTCTATGAATATAGTACCGTGTAAAGAAAGAAACCTTTCTGCCGTTCTAATTACGTGAGTGCAATGCAAATTGGCATAGCGATACTTTACTCTGAGCTTAGTATAGAGACATCCATTTTTTTTCTTTTAGCGTATGGCTTTTATTCCGGGAGTGTCCGAGGACATGTTCGGCTCGCCAATTTGTAGCTACTTCTTAGCGGACACCCATCGGATGAGCTACACGTACCGTCGCGTGTGGAGTGTTGTTTGGGGAGGAAAGTTTGAATGTAAGGACGAGGAGTTGGAAGGTAGCTGCTGTGGCTTATAGTTGGGACCAACCCCGGCATTTGCCTGGAAGGAAGATGGGAAACCACAGAAGACCATCTTCAAGGTTACCGGCGGGGGGATTCGAACCTCCTCGCCTCCCGGATGTGAGCGACTGCCAGCAGTCATGCCGTAACGACCACGGCTAACTCACCCGGTGAGACATCCAATGATCAATTATTGTTAAAAATTCAAAATAGAAACAGTTGGAAATTTTAAAACCTCATTTTCTTTTATTAACGAGCATGGCTACGCCGCGAGACTTCTGCTAAGCCTGGGGTTTCTTAGTATGACTCTCAATTCGAGCGTTGTGCCGACAGCTCTTGGGTTCAGTCCCAGGATGGCATTCTCACGACAGTCCGGCCATGTTGTGTGGCAATGGCGGGAGAAGCGAGAAAAGAGACCAACATTGCAAATCTATGGCAATGGGGACTTGCCATGACTGTAATTATTCTTTAAGGTCTTCAATATGTAATGTGAAAAACCCACACTCCGTTTACTATTCCTTGCATTACTTGTAATTCCGACGGTTTGCTGCTACCAGACCTGAATTTTGCAATCGCAGTGAAATTCCGTTCATGTTAGCAAAGCTACTCCTATGGAGAATGTCGTCACCTACCGCCAATCAGGAAGATTGGATCAATGGTGTGAATGCCCATCTGTGTCCAGGAAGCTTGTCCTTGTTTTTCCCTTCTATCTCTTCCTCCACCCACACATGCTTATCGCTGTGTTTGTGTTTGTCTTTCTATCCTCCTTTTCCTGTCCAGTGATGTTTGTATCGGCATTTTGTTATATTTCCCTATAGAGATTTATTGTTATAGTGAAACTTCAAATAATAATAATAAAAAACTGGAAGCAGGACAATGATATATGAGGAATTGTGTTCAAAACATGCAATAATTATTACTTTTAGAGGAATAAGTGTTAGGGCTAAGCCAAAGTATGCAAGGTTAAAGTGTTCTACGCGACTTTCTAACATTCCGCTTTGACGCCGTGAATATTCAATAATTATCTGGAAATTGAATTAATAGCAAATATAAGGGTCCCATATTTTCAAAGAGAGGCTACGTAGCCCAGTGGGTAGAGGCGTTATGCTTCCAACTGAAAGGGAGTGGGTTCGATTCACACCCAGGTAGTGGGTTTCAGATACCACTTTTAGAAACGCAAATGGCCCTGTGGTTCAGTCAGCCTACAACAGAAATGAGTACAAGGGTAATTCCTGGGAGCAAAGGAGCTGACAACAACTCCATCCCATGCCGTGCCGATGTCACGATGGGTGGAAGCCTCTAACTTCCACTCCTCCAAGGGTCTTATTGGCCTGTACGGAGTTGAATTTGTTATATTTTCAAAATAGAAAACTGTTCACCCCCGGTCTTTTTAATGGACAGGTACATTTTAATAAAGTGGACGGTGACTTTGGATACATGAATACACTGGAACATCACAGAATATAAATCGAATGGAAATATTACGTTGTTCCTGTTGTTCCTGCAGATGCACATTTACACTATTTTCCAGTTCTGTAGATGCTACTAATTCTCCTTGACTCTTTGAAATGACCACGATGTCCAAGCCCCTAAATGAAATGAAACTCCTTACTCATTTTTGAAAAGCAATGTTTGTCAGACAAATGAGTTTTCTCCAAGAAGTTATTGTCTCTGAAAAGAATATAATAGTATTTTGTACACGACACATTCTTAGAATGAGTTTTTGTTCCCACTGTGTTTAAATGAAGACTGTTCCTCTCGTTTGTTCATAAGAAATTCTTCTGAGAGAAAACATGCAGGGATTTATATAAATATTTTGGCACTTGACAGTTAGAAGATATTTGTGATATATTTAGTTTCAAAGTCAGCACGGATCCATACACATCAACAAGGTGTTTATCATGCCTTAATAAACAAGTAGTTCCGTTCTACTGGTCGTTTCCATTAATAACTCTCCCTCCTAGAAAGCATTTCCCATGTGATGTGCAAAATAGCTTTAAGAACACGACCAACATTGTGGTTAAGTATACAGCAACGAAATCAAAACTCAATATCCAAAAGTTGTTGTCATTACAGAAAAAAAAACAAACATAAGGGAATCATAATCGTCCCACTATGCTACTACCCGAAGTGCATGCCCTGTCTTAAATCAAAGCTTTCATCGTTCGTCAAGATAATTCGCTTCTACACACCTCCAGCGCTGGAAAATATGTGTCCGAAGTTACACGATGAGGCGTTTAACGCTAAGGACTAGAGCACTGGTGTAGCCCATCTACGAATATTCTCTGCGATCGCCTGAATAAGATGCGATACATTAAAAAAATGAGGTTTTACAATTTCCAACTGATTCCATTTTGAATTTTATTAGACAATTGAACATCATTAGATGCCTCTATACTGAGCTCAGAATAAAGATTCGCTGTGCTAAATTTTATTGCACTCAGGTAATTAGATCGGCAGGAAGGTTATTTTAAATATTTGAAAATCACTTGGCTGCCATGTTGTTAGTCTATTTTCATTTTATGAAAAAAAAAAAGGCTTATGAGATCACCTTTTGTCCGTGTGTGTCTATGTGTGTGCATATGTGTATGTGTGCTGTGTGTGTGAGACCCCCTCTAATAACTTCTAAACGATTGGAGCGATTTCAATGAACCTAGGTAAGGTCATAGGACCATTTTTGTCGACCCCGACCGTGAACTTCAAATTTTATTACGTCTCACCAATCCAACATGGCGGCTGTGCGAATTATTTCACCAGCATTCAATATCTCCGAAACTATTACCGATATCACCCTGAAATTGTGCACGGTGATAAAGGGCGCTACTAGAAGTTCACCTATGAGACTTTGAAAAAGCTGGTAACTACAAAACCAACATGGCGGCCAAGCGAAGTTGAGACTTTTAAATAGATTTTTCTCGCGATTTAACCATCCAAACGCAATGAAACTTGGTACAGCAAATGTTTATACACATTGTAATGCACTGGCTTCTAATTTAGTTCAATTGTTTATGTAAACACAAGATGGCGGCTGTGCGAAACTATAACTGATATCACCCTGAAATTTTTACGATGATAAAGGGCACTACTACAGGTTTATCTATGTAACTTTCAAAACCCTGTAAAGTACAAAACGAACATGGCCAAGCGAAGTTGAAACATTTTAAGAGACTTTTCTCACGATTTAACCATCTGATCACAGTGAAATGTGGCACAGTAAATGTTTATACATTTTGAAATGCACTGACATCTAATTTAGTTCAATTGCTTACATAGCCTCGAGATGGCGGCTGTGCGAAATTTTAGAATTAAGTTTTTATTTCTTGTGTCGTAATCTTGCGATCAAAGTGCAAGTTTGAATAATGAACCTACGCAATAAATTTCCTTTAATGGTACATAACTCTATTGCCTATACATTTAACAATCCAACATGGCGACCATCCGAAATATTTAGACGGTTCTCAATATCTACGAATCTTTTACAGCATTCAAACTGACATTTTGAACATAAGTTCACCTATAGGACCTTTAATAGCCTGATGAGCACAAATCCAACATGGCGGCGACGCGAAATATAAATATTTGAATGGACGTTTCTCGCGACTTAACCACCCGAGTGCATTGAAACTTGGTACGGTAAATGCTTATACAAATGTTAATCCACTGGCATTTAATTTATTTCAATTGTCTGCATAACCACAAGATGGCAGCTGTGCGAAATTTAAAAATCTCGTTTTTTCTTCTTGTGTCCTAATCATGCGATTGATGTTTGAATACTACACGTACACAATAATCTTGATGTAACAGTACATAACTCTAAGGCCTACATGTATAAAAATCCAACATGGCGACCATCTGTAATATTAGACGGTTTTCAATATCTACGAATCTATCACAGCAATCAAACTGAAATTTTATATGTTGATAGATACAATTAACATAAGTAGGATATATGAAAGTAGGCATTAGTTTTTCACGGAACTACTTGTTAAGGTTCTGATAAAAATGAATTAAATTAGACGCCAGTAAATTAAACTGCACCGGGATAATTAAGTAGCGAGAAAAATCCATATATACAGTATATTTAAACGTTGCATTGCCACCATGTTGGATTTGTGTCCATGAGTTTATTGAAAGGCGCATAGGTGAACGTATGTTAAAAGCCCCTATCAAGAAACAAAATTTCAGTTTGATTGCTTTAAAAGATTCGTAGATATTGAGAACCGTATTTTTTTTTCACATGATCGCCATGTTAGATTGTACTATATGTAGACCATAGAGTTATGTACCAATAGATGATGATTATTGAGTAGGTTTATTATACAAACTTTCACTTTGATCACATGATTAGGACACAAAAAAATCTTAATTTTTAAATTTTGCTCAGCCACCATCTTGAGTTTATCAGAACAATTGAATTAAACTAAATGCCAGTATATTGAAACGTTTTTAAGCCTTTAAAGTACCAAGTTTACCTGCGCTTGGATGATTAAATCGCGAGAAAATGCTGTTATAATATTTTAATTTCGCTTGGCAGTCTTCTTGGATTTGTACTTAACAGATTTTAAAGTGTCACATAACGGACACCACACAAAATTTCAGGGTGATATCGGTAATTTGAGTGAGCTAACCGCCGGCATCAGTGCCTGGCAATATAGTTATTCATTTCAAGTTCAGGTTTTACAGCGAGTCCCTGGTGGAATGCTGAGGTTTAGCTATCTATCTTCAAGTCGGCAATTTGCCGCGTTCTGTAGAGGTCGAGGGATATTTTTATTGACGACGAGATTGGTAATTTGATTTCGATACAAATTGAACAGTGTGAGTTTTCTACGAATATTTGGTAAATTTTAAGGTGGGATCATAGGAAACCATGTCTGCAGTAAGTGGCTGACCAAGTGTGAGCCGGGGCCGCATGTGGCATTTTGTTTTTTCTGCGATGGGGACTGGTCAGGCTCAAACCAGGTCTCCAGAGATGCTGTTCTACGATTTTTGGTGGCTGATGTAGTTATAAATCAGTGCCCACCCTATGGTTGCACATTGCAGAAGTTCTGTTCCCGCAGTGACAAATCTACGTGATGTGAGACGTGCTCACATGTAAATTCGCGATATGTCACTCACTATACTACGGAGTCTTTGGTTCTACGATGGTAAGCTGGACTCTCAGGCTATCAAATTGACATAATGGTGTGTTTGGAGCTCTCATTTTTAGAACATGTCAGAGTAATCATCTTATGTTTTGAGTCAGTTGTTTGCAGCAGTATACTTGTGAGTTTTAACATTTTGTTTCATGCTGCCTTTTTAATTTGTGAGGATTTTGTTTGAGATATTTCAGTTAGGCACTGGTACTAGTCAGATGTTACAATAAATTACAGTTCTGTTCATTTGTTTTGATCTTAGATTTTGATGAGAGTTTCGACTTTCACGTGCTAGTCCATGTTGGACATGGGGAGGGAGCAATGAGCACATACGACTGTGATACGTTGGTTATGTGATGATGTTTTAATTTAAATATGTACGGTAATTTATTTGTGGGAGAGCGTGATGGTGCAGTGGCTTAGCTGCTCATCTTCCACCCGGACGGCCAGGGTTTGAATCCCGGTGACAGAGGGGTGAAATTTTCACCTGAAAAATCACGTGGCGTCAGGAAGGGCATCCGGCCTTAAATCCCCGACCAAAACCAAAATGAGCCTAGTTGGTTCCGGCGACCCCATTAAATTGGGAAAATCCGAAGAAAGGCATATAATTTATATTTGTGATTAGCTTGTTTTGTTTATTGTCAATGCTATTTCGTTTTATGTTCCGACCACGATTTTTCAACACTCACGGATCCAGTATTTTGTTCTTTGTTTGTCATTTAGTTAGGAATTTTCGGTACACAAGTGTGTATTGATGCAGTTTTCCCAGCGTCTCAATTTACTGCAGCTAATCCACGACCCACACCCAAGAGGATCTACTGTATATCTTGTGCTGGGTCAGATTGAGTACTTATCGCACGTTTCTCACGCTATTAAACCGAACCGAATTTCAGGCTTTATTCAAGGTGAAGAATATTTTCGTATCGGCTGTGGGACTCTCCAGTTATTTTTCATTTCTGATTTTGAACTCTGACATGTTTTTGTGATTTTAGCCTATTTGTTTGGAATTTTATTTCCGTATTTTCATTTTTGGGTTAATTATTTTGTGTTGATTTATTTAATTGTTGAGTTTTTAAATTTGATATTTAATGTACCTTGTATAGTTTTTAAAATTTTTGTGTCTTTTAAAATTATCCCCGTGTGTGTTATTATGGTAGGATAGCCCTATGTTCTCCATAATCCAGGATAGTTATAATTTAGATTGAGTGAACGGAGCGCGACCCCGAGGACAGAGTCCTATCCTGGTGTAGGGGGGACTTGGCTAACTCCGTAATATTAAGGAATTGATAGTAAACATGATGCATTATGGGAAAGGGTTTACAGAAATTAATATAGAAATTAAATTTGTACATGTGACGTAAATTCAATACTTAAAATTACATCTGGCACGGGTTGTCTAAATAATCTAATACTTAAAATAAAACTTTCAAAGATATTCGAATTTAGCAAATTGTTATGGACTTTTGGTTGATTTCTAGTGCTAAATCGCCAGTACATTGTCTAAATCCGCAATATGATAAGTCTAAAAATATGCTTCATTACTACAACTATGGCATAAAATCACCACCGAAACACATAAGATATTATAGGCTAAATACTTCACACACAAATTACACAAGTTTTCATGATTTTACCACTGATTTATAGCCAAGGGAAATTAATTAGTTGACTCAACACAACTGGTGAGATGAACTCGTCTTTTGCACTGGGGTATATCTTCATAGAAAGTAGCCTATACTGTATTTCAGGTACTGTGGAATTGGCCGTACTGCGGTTTTAGTAAAGTCTCCCGTACTTATGGGTCTAGTTATAAATGTTATACAAATCATAGCTTGTCACCACGGATACACTTTCGGATTTAAATGGGTCAAGCTAATCTGATGGCAACTGCTTGTAATATTATCATATACAATTAATTTAGTTTACATCATTATGGCCCAAGAAGTGCAGGAAAGACTGATGTTTGAAAATGCAAATTGCACACTTTGTAGGTCTACTATTTGTTGGTGTCTTTTCTATTGCGAAGTTTCACTAACAATTTTTTAGGAGGTGCTTGCTTGTCTTTAGGATAATTAGTAGACTTTTGATTTTACAATTTTGTCAAACTTTCGCAATGCTGCCAATTGCTGGAAACATTAATACTGCTAACCATTACCTCACAAGACTTTATAAACAGTGAGTATACTCGTCCATCAATTTGGTTCTCTTGTATACGTGAGTCAGATGACCCAATTTCTGTTTCTCTCTACTCCTGGGGCGTGATGGCGCAGTGGTCAAGCTGCTCCCCTCTCACAGAAGCGGACCGGGCTCGATTTCCGGTTTATATGCAGGTGAGATTTCCGAGCTGAAATGCCATGTCTGATGATTCTGATTTTATGTAAAATGGAGGTTCCGTCGCTCATGATTGCGAGAACAACCGTCACGGAAATCTAGAAGCTTCCTTATTTCTGCCTACAGATTATTAACTTCCCGCTCATCAAATAATGTAATGTTAGAAGACAGGAGAAGTCAGGGGCGGCTAGTGGGTATTACACTATTTTTGCTGTGGGGGGATAGGGTAAAACACTGCTTGATGTCATAGGTGATGATGGGATACACGTGTGTGGTAAAACAGCTCATTCCTCACGAGTACCACAGTCCAGGCACTTCAGAGAACATCACATTCATCTCGGAATGAAATGCATTATAAGCGATTTGGAAACCTTAACGAAAACAAAATAGCATAAGCTATCGTACACGAGGGTGAGGAAAGTGTCCTCTCATGCACAAGTTAATTAATGTAAGAGGGGAAAATATAAAACTCACAGTCTTTCACTGCTAAAACATTATTATTACCACAGAAAAATCTGGTCGTTGTGCAACACTGCAACCTTGTCATCGCCTGATGAAATTACGATCTTTCAGTATGTTCTGTGCGAGGTGGCGGTCGGGGATAAGGTTAAAGCATTGCACAACAACCAGATTTTTAACACCGGAAAAAGTACTTAAAAATATTATAATACCAGCACCGTAGTAATAGCCTATATGGTGTAAAATTTGTTCATTAATATATTACCAATTGGGTTTTAATTTCGCTTGGTCATAAATAGACTTGTGGTTTTTCTGAGATGACAATTTCCTTTTACTTTTTGATCTGGCCTACCGCTGCTCAGCCTATGACCTGCAGATGCGTTCCCTTGGTGGTTAATCTTGGCTTTGTTAATTAGGGTCAATGCATTTCGGATCATACAGCTACTGGATTGTCCTCATGAGGCGGAGTAGGCTACATCCCATTCCAGCTCTCATGTGAGTTCTAAATCACCTGACGGAGCCAGGTATCGAACCCATGACCTCCTAGATAACAGGTAAGCTTGCTACCCCCACACCACAGGGCCGGTTTAGAGATGAATAAATACATAAATTAATTAACTAATTAAATAAACCAACCTTACGGACAGCCATTGCAGGTAATGTGCAATTAGTGACTCAAATGTATGCTCTTCGTACAGAAGTAGAAACAGATGTTTGGTATTGTGCTTGACCGTTGATGAGGGGAGCAGAAAGAATGACAGAGATATATAAAGTTTGCCCTGGCATTTACCAACATAAGTAAATGCAGCCGGGAACCAAGATGGCGGACGGGTATACCTGGTGTTTATAGCTCCTACTACCGAGAAATGAAGGAAACTTTGTGAAGAAAGATGAGCTCTTCATAAACCGTGGTCAACATGAGCACCAAGTCACTAAATCTAGAGACAATGGAAGACATGTGTTTAGTGTATTAGTGTCATACCTAGGAGGCCCCGGGTTCGATTCCCAGCTCTACCGGAGATTTAAGATCTGACGTGAGGACTGGAACCTAGTGCACTCAGCCTCGTGAATAGCAACGAGTATCGGTAGTTGTTTGATACAAGAAGTAGTGTCCCAAGGGAATCATGGTAAAGTGCCAAGCTTGGTGCCAATGACAGTTTAAGCAGACTTGTGGTTGCAGGGACACCTGCCGTACCAGTAATAGTGCTGTGAAGAGTGATGCTCAATGACAGAGTCTTGTTGTATCCACGTGGATTGGTGAGCAATCTTCATTTACATATAATCACTCAAGAAAGGAAGCGACCCACCCCACTCATTTGTAGGCAACCAGTTGTTTTTAGGTTTGGCAAACCAAATTGAACACATCACTACGTAGAACCTAGCAAGCAAACACTTCAAAGACTTCTAGGTCATGTACTGTACAAAAGGTACAAGCCATTTAGGTGGAATGTGGCGAATTGAAATATCCGATACATATGAGTCTTAAACCCGCAATATCCGGCATTGTTTGCCATTGCTCTACCAGTGAAGTTAGTCTACGCTGACATGACCACAGTGTTATTGGCACTCTTCCCCAAGTACGCGGAGCTGATGACTAACAAGATGTCCCATGCCCCTAAAAAATCAACAACACCACTTAATGCATTGTTTATCTGTGTCCAAGCTATATCTGGACTTCGAAACGAGAGGGTTCGATTCCTATCAAATTATTGTATTCCGTGGTTTCGCATTTTCAACGCTAGGGAAATGCTGCGATAGTATCTTATAATAGGCCACAGTCACTTCCTTCCAACCCCTCGTCCAATTTCATTAACTTTTTCTGTTTTTTCATTAAGTAGCTGTGTGTGGAATCTGAATTATAACCTGTGTTGTCTTAATGCCCGTATAATGTGTGTAATTGTAATTGAGATTAGGCAGGGGAAGAGGAGGCCGTGGATTCAATTTGGGCCACCATCGTGGTATTCCAGCCACATTTAACCCAGGAATTAGTGACTTTGAGTTTCCAACAGTTGGCGGCACTGCATGGAAGTGACAAAAGGAAGCAGACAGAGGAGGAAGACACAAATGTGGTGTGGGCTCATTTCAACACACTCGACTGGTAAGTTAATATTGTCTTGAATAAGATTTCAGCACATAGGCCTGGTAAACCGCTCTCTTTAATATTGTCGTGGATTGATTTCCTTGTGAACTTGGGAATAACTTAGAGGAAACACATCATTATGCAGCTAATAACCCTCGCTTTGAACCTGACCTTGACTGACCAGTTGTGCCGCCGCGCAAGACAGACATGAGCGATCCGGCGGGCTGAGAGGGGAGGGGCAGTGTAACATCGCTGCTTTGTACAATGCTATGATGCGTTGGTTTATTTATTTAACTATTTATATTTATTTATTTATTTATATTAATTAATTAATTCATTTATCTTTCTATCATTCTTCTTATTCTCCTTAGTTTAGGCCAGTCCACCCCGTGGAGTAGCGGCTAGCATTCTAGACCGTCACCCCGAAGAAGAGGTCCGGGTTGGATTCCCACCTCAGCCATCATGGAAATAGTTCCTAAAACTCAAGGCCACGGCCGCCTCGTTCCCAATCCTCATCTGAATTACACACACACTAATACAGTCATCACAATAAGACAAGTTATCAGACAAATCCCACACACACCCAAGTAGGCCTACACGGGGCTACATGACCACGATGTCTCAAAGCCTCTAATTCAATCATTAATAACAACAACAATAATAAAAATGATACCTGGAGGGTGAAAAACTCGGTGGAAACGACACTCAGAATAGCTGCGGTCAGCACCGGGATTCGAACCTCAAATCTCCGTACGCTTATCTATTCAGTCAAGCCGTGGAGCATGCCTAGACCACTCAGCTAGGCTAGTGAGTTTACTAATATTTATTGCGTCATAGTTAGCAACTTTTTGTGATGAGTTCATTAGTTCCAGCCCTCAGACCAGAATTAAAGTTCTCTGGAGAGCCTGGAATGGAACCCCGGCTACCAGGATGACATCCAAGAATGATAGCCACTACGCAACGAGGCGGACACCATATTACTGGAAGCCGCCATTACGTTCTAATCAAACAGGCTAGGCCTATAGGAGCGGGAAAAGTAATATTGAACAACTGTTTTATATAAAAAAAAACAACAGAAAATTAACGATACGTTACTTTATATAATTTAATAAGATGCGCTCGAAAGAGAAGGAAGGAAGCTTGTAATTTAACGTGACCGTTAATCTCGCGATCATAAGCCACGGGACCTCCGTTTTACGTGGAATCCGAACCACAGGACATGGCATTTCACATCGAAAATCTCACATGCATTGACCGGGAATCGAACTCGGTCCGCCTTGGTGAGAGGCGCTCGAAAGAGCATTACTTAACCTACATAATACACGAAAATATCATTCTAAATACAATTTGATCTTACAATGCTATTTAGTTTTCACTGTAGTCTCTGATGCATTTAGTTATTTTTGCACACTTAGTTAAGTGATAACGGTCACATTTCTTGTCACACAACGAACATACGCAATCATCATCTGGCTGGTGAAAACCTTGAGTTAAGCAGATCTTATGGTGAAAACCATGAGTTGCAAGTCTCGTTACCACATGTCTTAGATCCTGTCCTGCCTCCGTCCATTGTCTATCCATCATTGCGCTAGTGCTATAAAAATCAGGGTCAATGTCATTTCTCTTCCTCCGCCGCAGTTCGAGATGCGCTTGGTAAGGGCCGGTAGATGGCAGCGTGAATTGCAGTCTCAGGTCTTCAAAGAAGAAGCTTTCCCTGGCTAATTCGTATACAATCCTCGAGGGTGCATAAATCCCAACTCCCAAAGCACTCTTCAGATATCGTGCTTTAACACTTTCTAATCGTTTGAAATCGCTACTCGAAAGCTTATCCCATATTAATTCTATTCCATATGAGGCAATTGGAGTTATTACTGTTTTGAACAATGACATTGCAGTGGGCAAAGAAAGTTGTCGGATATTTTTAATTCGATGAGTACCGGGTGAGTTAGCCGTGGTGGTTGCGGCATGACTAATAGCAGTCGCTCACATCCGGGAGGCGAGGAGGTTCGATTCCCCTCGCCGGCAACCTTGAAGATGGTCTTCTGTGGTTTCCCATCTTCCTTCCAGGCAAATGCCGGGGTTGGTCCCTCACTATAGGCCACAGCCGCTACCTTCCAACTCCTCGCCCTTCCCTTCCAACTTTCCTCCCCAACGGTACTTGTAGCTCACCCATTGGGTGTCCGTCTCGAAGCAGCTACAAAACTGGCGAGCCGAACATGTCCTCGAACACTCCCGGCACTAAAAGCCATACGCTAAAAAAAAAAAAAATAAATAAAAAAAATCGATGAGTGGCTTTCGTAGCTGCTGAAGCCCTTTCCTGAGTGTGTATCCTGTAGGAAGACAGTGTCGTTTGTAGATATATTCCTAAATACCGGAAATTATTTACTACTCTTAGCATATCTCCTTGCAGAGTTAAATTATCATCCAACGCCAGTTTGCCTCCTTTTCTAAAAGTCATGTGCACTGTTTTTTCTTTGTTGATCACTAAACTGTTTTCGTCAGCCCATAATTCAAGTTTCTGAAGAGCGGCACGCAGATCACTTATGCAATGTGAACCTAGAGCCATGTCATCGGCGTACATGATAAATTTCACTGTTGGGTAGTCTTGGACGGTGTTAATAATGTCAGCTGTCAAGATGTTAAAAATTGGGGTCTCATAGGTTCGCCCTGAAGTACGCCATTTGTCTGACGGACCTTTTCAGACAGAACTACACCGTCATTTAAAATGATATAGTTGTATGCTAGGATTACCTCAGCTATTCACGCTAGGGGGTTAGAGTTTCCTAGCATCCCTTTAAGTTTATTTATGAGGATATTCCTGTCTATCAAGTCAAAAGCTTTACGATAGTCTATGAAGACCACGTGAAATTTCCCTTTCTTATGCCTCAGAGCCTGTTCCACTTCTTCTTGTAGTAATGCCACTGCTTGTAGAGTACTCCGTCTTTCTCGAAAGCCGAATTGGCAATCTGGTATGTACATATCCACCTCCCTGGCTAGTCTTTTTGTTAAAATTTTAGAGAAAATCTTGAATATCGTGGGCTCTAGTACTATTCCTCTGTAAGATTTGGGATCTTCAGTGTTTCCTTTCCCCTTGTACAGAATTGTCATTTGGGCCGTTCTCCAGCTTACAGGAATGACTCCTGTATACAAGCACTTATTAAATGGGTCTGTCCAGATGGGCAGAAGCAGATCTTGTGTCTCTTTTATGTGTTCTATGAATATCTTGTCAGGTCCTGCCGCCTTACCCTTCTTAGATGACGTGATATTAGTTTGTATTTCATCGGTGGTTATTTGGAGTAAATCATCAGCTATGCACCGACAGTAGTGGCTACGCTGGCTAAAGCGCAGTGTTAGGTCATGGGGCCAACCTCTCTGCTGACTCGGTAGACGCGTGGGTTCGAGCCCCACCGTCGGCCGTCCTTGAAATGGTTTTCCGTGGTTTCCCCATTTTCAACACCAGGCAAATGCTGGGACGGTACCTTCTGACAGGCCACGGCCGCTTCCTTCCACATCCTTCTCCAATTTCACTCACCTTAATCAATTCCATCTCTCATCCCGACGCGCAGGTCGCCCACGGGCGTCGAATAGAAAGACCTGCACTACTGAAGGTCTCTGAGGAGACCACACGAAAAAAAAAAAAAAAAAAAGATCAGCTATGCAATTTGTAGCAGAGACTTGGTGTTCTTCCAATGTTCCATTCTTGTTGAGGATCCCAGAGAAATGTTCCGCCCATGTCTCTATTGGTATCTCTCTTGCCTTAGGAGCTTGCCTCTTTCTTAGAGCTAAGTAGGGATCTGATCTCGCTAGTTCCGCTGTTTCCCTAGCTTCGGCTTCAATGTGCTCGGTTCTTTTAGTCTGAAGTAGTAGTTTATACTCTTTCCTCCTCGTAGCGTAATCCTCCAAATCAACTTTGTCGTTTGTGCACTTTGCTTTGTACAACGATTGTAGTGTAATTTTCACTATCGAACCATTTTTGTGCGTGTCCCTTTCTTCTGTAGACGAAGGCTTTGCTGATCAACAAGCTAACACACTGCGCCGCGTCATCTAATTGATCCCGAGCGATGAGGGCTTTTGCTTCCTCAATACATGTTATGTCCTGCAATTTTGTCTGATCTAGGTTCCTAGAAGGGAGTTGCTCTGGAAATCTATAACGCAACACGGTACTTTCCACGTTATGTAACTGTAAATTGTAACTTCATTAGCATTTTGTGTAAGTAATGGTGCCTGTAACGCAGTTACTTTCCACGTTATGCAACTGTAATTGTAACTTCAATATTATGTATTGTAAGTAATGGCACCTGTAACGAAGTAAGTTACCTAACCCCAATTCTTGTATTCGCCTCAGGCTTGTTGTTCGAATATCGTAGTGTGATATTTTCTCGGAAAGAATTCTAGGATATAAAGTTTAAATACCGATTTTAAAGGGGTTTCTTTTCCTTCCTCACTCCCTTCGGGCAATAAATGTCTCTATCTGGATTGTGGCGTCCTGGGGCATCAGTCCCGATCTACCCATTGATAAATATGGGTCCGAGTTGTGGGATCATTGTAAATGAGAAGTGCTCAAGTCAGAGAACAATGGATAATGTTGCGAGACGCCTATCCCCAGGAGGGGATGAGTGATGACAAGATGTAATAATAGGCCCACGGCTACTGAGCGTCATCCTCATTTTAAGTGTAGGCTAACACCTCTAATGCCGTCCATGCAGCCTCCAGAGGTAATGTGGTTGCATGTAAGTAATACTGTAGTATTACACACTATGACTCAGCTTGTAATGTATCCCATATCAGGTGACCAAAAGTTGACGACATGTACGAATTATCTCCAGAGTTGAGAACCGCCAATTGATACCAAGTTATCGCGGCCAGGATGTGTCGCTCTTTCTCCCATCTCAACTTATAAGAGAAGTTCCTTGTAACATTGATGATCTCTGGATCTCCCATTAATTTCAAAATAAGTTTCATTTCTATTATTCTTAAAATACGAGAGCAGATCACAAAGTAACGCACAATCATTTCTTTCTCCCCTGGTATTGCAGCTGGAATGTTGAAATTTCACGATGATATAGTTTGAAGCTTGCGCTACAGAGGGTATTTTGTTTTCATGTGCAGCTCTCGCGAGAGAAGCCTGACCTACGAAACAAGCATGCTGCGCATGTTACTGTCGTCAACTTGTGAAGAGCAGCGAAGTGTAGTTCGATATTTGTGGGCCATAGGGCATATACCAAGTGAAATTCACAGGGACATGGGTGGTGTACATGGGGACGATTGTATGGACCGTAGCAATGTCTCCAGGTGGTGTGCATTCTTCAAAGAGGGCTGTGTGGAGCTTACAAGTGATTCGCCACGCTCCAGGTGGCCGGTGACAGCTGCCTCTTATGGAGTGGAAACATCCTAGTTCGCAAGCACGAAAAGAATTCAAAGTGACTGAATCTGCTAGGAAAGTGCTTGTTTATGCCCTTTGACCCACAAATATCGAACTACACTTAGCTGCTCTTCACAAGTTGACGACAGTAACATGCGCGCCATGTTTGTTTTTTAGTTCAGGTTTTTCACATGAAAAACAAAATACCCTCTGTAGCGCAAGCTTCAAACTATATCGTCGTGAAATTTCAACACTCCAGCAGCAATACCAGTGGAGAAAAAATGATTGTGCGTTACTTTCCGATCTGCCCTCGTATTCACTAGGAAAATTCAGGCTGAAAACTGTTATTTCAATTGCCAGTAATTTTGTTTCCTGGTTAGTTTACTTCAGAAGAGTGAATGTTTTTCAAACTTGTCAATCTTGTACCAGCCTTTCGTCCCGATGCAGCATTGGGTTTATCAGTCGATATGACAGGATATGGTGGCCTCTTTCTCAAACTGATAATAACCAATATTCATGAGGACTGATAATATTTCTGCACTCATATTAATCAGCTGATGGAATTGCCGGTTAAGAGCGTATGATCAACTCTCGTCTTGATGTTTTTAAGTACATACATCAAGTTTTTTTCGCTTGCTCAGGCATTTGACTGTGAAAGATGAGCAATAAATAAATAAATAAATAAATTAATTCAAAGAAACTGAGTATCTTGCAAAAAGTTCTGGAATTAAAGGTTGTATTGTTTAGACCCTTTTATGAAAGAGACAAAAGGATATGCTTGGACGGAAGTGGAAGTTTGTGCATTATGTAACCTAAATCTCTCATTGTACTCGTCTGTTACTTCCATATAGCTTGTTCTTCCACTAAAATTGTTAGGTCAACGAATATACACTTGATCTTCATCACTATTCAAATTAGTTTCATCCATTTCTCAGATTACCGTATCACAATGTACATGGTGAAATGACAATCTCTTTCACGTTGTTCTCACCAATAATAGCCTACGGAATATTACTTTAAATGCAGTCATGAAAACAAGCCTAATACTATGAGTCTATTTGATACCGTTCTTTGTTCATGGAACAGTTTGGTAACATTATTAGGAACCATCACTAATACAGTAGTTTGGAGCCATGGACTAAAAACTAATATTATTAACTAATAAGTTTATGAAACAGAATACTAATAATACGAAGTAATATTATCACTGTCTTGCAAACAATATCAGTGTAAGAGCTTCATGAAACATGCAAGGCAGTATTACAATAACGAGCAGTGCCATTGTACAGTACCGGCAGTTAGCTCTGCACTTCCCCATCATACTACTGCAGCGTAAAACATTTGCTACGCTAAGCGTATCTGTGTCTGATTGTGAGAACCTACTGTCACGCGCGTCAATGTTCTCAGATAGGGAGGTATTCGGTACGCTTCCCGCACCACTCTACATCCCTCTCCTACCACTGAGCTCTCAAGGTTAAGTGCACATCTGAACGCCGGTTAGATAAAATCCTTACTTTCAAAGAAAATAAAAGAAAAAAAATGCCTCTCAGGCAATTTCGAGTGAAAAACCTACGTTTTCAGAGTAAACCAGAATGTTTACTCACCGATTGAGAGAATTGATATAGTGTCGCTAGCACATTTTACCAAGGGGAACGGGAGGGGGAACTGATAAGTATAAAGTGATACCAATATTAACATAATTAATTCCTTTTAAATGGACATTATATTTATATACGAAGTGTTATAACAGTTCCTGGTTATAGAAGCCACGTCTTCTTGCAAACTTTTGAAAGTACACATATACTGTACGGAAGTTTTCGTAAAATCGCTGAACTGGATTTCTTTGTCATTATATGAATATTTATTTCTGTGGATGAGTGGTGTTTAAAAATATCTTAATCTCTACATAAATAGTAAATGAAGTTGCTAGACCTACTGTAGCAGAAAAATGGCTGAAATGGCGACGCTAAGGCTTAGAAAATGTACATCATTTATCATATCACCGTGGATCATGAGTAGGCTATGCCTAGACATTACTGAAGTCAATAGACCTTTGGAAATAAGCATCAGAACTGAATAGGCTAGTGGTCGGAGTATGAGGAATATTTAATAAATAGAGTACACGTTACAGTATTTTGTGATTAGTTTAGCCTATATAAGATTCCAAAATAATCTAGTGGGGTAGCCGAGTGGGCAAAGCTTAGTTCTTGAGGAGCAGGTGCATATCTAAGCCCATCTGTTGGTCACGCACCTGTTGAGAAGTCAGATAAACATTAATTCTTCTCAATGAAGACCAATGTTCTCAATCGGTGTGTAAAAAGGATTTATTCCCTGGGGTGACTGCGTGGCTCAGCGGTAGCGTTCCCCTACGGAGCCCAAGATTGCAGGATCGAATCCCGACGCAGTGAGCTGGCATTTGAGGGTGCACAAATGCGTGGAAGCCGTGCCAATAGATTTACTGGCACGTTAAAGACCCCCTTCGGGACAAAATTCCGGCATCCTGGCGTCTCAAATAGCCACAGTTGGTAAAAAGGGACGTAAAGTGATAACATTATTATTGATTTTTTCCCTTTGTTTCTGTTGTCAGAGTTCACCTATACTAGAGCAGTTTTGTTACTTTGTTCTGCTTATCCTTTTGTGTTAAGTCTACGAAACTCATTTGTGTTTCCAGGGGCTCACCAAAGAGAAGATGGCCTGCCTTGATGAAAATCGGTAAGTGTTATCCATGTTATCCATGTGATTGAGAATAAAAACCTTACCATTTGTCCCCCACCAGTACGAACATAGTGATATAATACGAGTATACTGTATTAATTATCTTCCCTGTTGGGTTAAATCTGGGTTGTATTCACCGTTGCCACTCATGTATTATAGTTACTGTGTCATATTTACAGACCACTTGCAGATAGGTTCCTGAAAGTGGTGCTTGAAATGTAACTTGAAAGTTGGCAGCATAAGCTGAGTGATTTTTGTCTATTATGACGCCATCCATGGTCTCTAATGTTCATATCGTTAGCCAAGTAATACCTAACCGAAGAACTTTGATACACTGTACCCGTTCGTCCTGGGGATGCGATGACCCATCTGCTATAACATCGCATTCCTGGAGTTCCGGGACAGAGCGGAGTTAAATGAACCTCTAGTCAAATAAGGAATGTGTCGGAAATTCAGCTGAGTTATCGAAAAAGCAGTGGGTATCACGAGACAAAGTATCTCTAGGGTCGTTACGGGCTTAAGTTTAATAGAAATAATGCAAATATAAATGGGCGCCATCAACTGAACTCCTAGCAAACCACTTCCTTTCCGGTTAAGCCTTACTCAAGACAAGGAAAGAAAAAGGAACATCACACCATCATCAGATCACAACTAAGATAAAAACAAATTTATTTTACTTTGATAGTCAGACAGACATTTTAAATATAACTCCTACCTGAGAGTATGGTCGAATGCCAACGTTAAATTGTCATTGTCCAAAAATCGAACCATCTCTTTTCTAATCCAAAAATTATTTCATCCACATAACAAGAAAAATCTCTAAAGTTCTCTTGGGTTCTCAGGATCACTGTAGCACTATGTCTTTCGTCACTGACACTTGTGAAACCTGAGACCTAATTTCTCTTTAATTTAACATCATAAATGTGGATTTAAAAAAAATATTAATCTGTCTAAACATACACATATTATAATCACATATATTAAACATCACGTAATTTATGGTTTGCATGGCATAATTTAAATGTTGAACATGTTAGTCAAATGCTCCTAAACACTGAATAATTAATTTACACTATTTACATTGTCATTCATAATTACTTATCTGTGAATTACAGAAAATTCATGGTTCATTGGTCATCGTTATCGTCATCATCAAAATTAAACATTTCTCACATTAATTCTCACTTCAAAATTCTACATATTCCTGTCAGAATCATTAATTCATTACCATTACATCATTTAAATTCTCAACTCAAGTTGCAATTCCTTCAAATTATATCTTAATTAAATTTATTTAATTCCATATAAATTCATTAATCATCAGCTTCTTTAATTAATTATCACCTTCTAATTCAGTTATTCATCATCATTACAATCGTCTATTAATTTATTTAAATCAGTTTATTTTATCCAATCTTTAATTCATCCACTTATTTAATTCATCCATCTATTTAATTCATTGATTTATTCCAAAGATTTAATTTATCAAATTATTTAAATTTCAATCTTCTGGTTATTTAGATTTTCATTATTTCATCTAGTCATTCTGATTTTTATTTCATTAGGTCAGATCGTTAATATGCTTAAATCTCAGATTATTATTTCATTAATTATTATTTTCAGAAAATCTTGTATTATCAACTTCATTTATTTGTTTAATTTCCTAACAAATTGTTTAATATGGTTTATAGAACGTTGTCTTACAGTTTTATCACTTCCAAGTTATATCTCGTATTTAATTTATCATGCCAAAAAAATATTATTGCCTCCACGACATCACGTTGGATCTAACTATCCACAACGACATTACATTTCCTCAATACTTCAAATATCACATTTGAATACAACAATTATTCCACAAGAACTCCATAAATATTCAGCACATACAGCATGAATCTCAACAATTACGCTAGACTGGGTACGACGACCTCATGTCTGCTTCAAAATACATTAGCAACGTTGCAACTATCACATGGCAACGTCCACAAAATGCCTACCACAAACTCCACTTAACCATGTTGCATGATCTACAAAAAATATATAACTGGCTTCAAATTATCAACGCACACAATCTCCAATAACTGTAATTACTCTGATCACATCTAGACAACTTCTTAAACAATTGGAAAAATATATTACCTCAGTAATTTAAGATCTGCTTTCAAATAGCATAAATTCTCTTACAATTTTCATAATTCACATCACAGAAAAACACCAATGTGCTATAATCTCTCATATCAAAATCTGCAATACTGATCTGCCTTAAAATAAATCTGACCATTAATGATTAATCTTACAAGATTCAATTACTTTAAATCCTTCTCAAAGGTATCAAACACCATTATAAAACTCATAAAAAGCATCAGCTATAACAGCTGTTAAACTGAAATTACTCTCAAAAGAGTATAGCAACAAAATATTGGATTGGCAAACAAGAATTACTAAATGCAATCCTGCTGACATTTATCGTTACTTTATTTAACAAAATCTCAACTGATATGTGACTAGTAGTTCCTTGTTTGATTCACTTACAATCTCGTATACACTTGGATGATAAAAATGAGTCCCTCAAAGGCGAGTAAGATGTGTAACCACCGTACAGTCGTATAAATACGAAAGACCTCGCCCCGTCGACTTGGATGATAGTGCCCTGAACGATGGGTAAGATGAGTAGCCACCATGCAATCGTATAAATACGAAAGACCCCATCTCGTAGACTATATGAGTGAATGTACCAGATAGGAATCAACAAGTTTCTAGTTGTCATATAAAAGCGATGTTCATTCACTAAAGTGAATAACTTCTTAATATCTCCAAACAATCCAATGGAAAAAATCCCTACTGATGAATAATACACACTCGCTAGTATGCAATGAACTGACGAAGTAATTTTAGATAATCAATTGCAGATCACGAGTTCGAAATACTCGTTACACAAAAAAACTATTCATGAAAAATATCCTAGCTGGAAAAATGTCTAAAAGACCAAACATCTGCTTAATAAAGCCAACCAATGGTGAGAATTTCGTATAATGATGCCTGCCATATCATATGGTCTCTCCATATTCTAGCAAATTCGAAGTATATAAAGTCAAACCATGTCTATATAATCGTATCACTCCTATTAGAAAAATATACATGTGTGCCCAGTATTCATGAAAATAATCGTATCAGGTAGTTATAACTCTTACAGTACCTTTCATAATCAGCTGTAATTAAATTTCCAAGATCGTCGATTTTCCCTACATAATGAATTTCTCGAAAGATCGGCGTGAATATCATTCCATCCATGAAATGACGATTGCCTTCGAAATCCCAAGTGAATCAGCTGGTGGACCTCCTCTCGTCAGGAATCGAATCCATCGCTCTGCGGTGCCATCTTGTCTCTATCTGCGTCTACTCTGACATGTTGAACTTCGGATTACCCATAGCGGATATTGTCCAACTCCTCTCGAAAATGTTCATGGAAACAGCGGACCCCCTATTCCTCCTCGAAGTTACGCCACTGTTCCGTTAAATGTTCAGTTTGAGTATTGAAAGATCAATCTCCAACAACTGCTAAGTCTCACTTTCGTAAAATAAAATTTTACATGAGAGTGTTCAAGTTTATTAAACACCCTGTAGTTGTCTGTATTTGGTAATTCATGAAACTGCATAAGAAATAAATTTCATTAATGCACGATCTAATGTTCATCAGTGCCTATGCTAACAACATTCCGTTGCTTGAAATTGTTAAAGTAACTTTGAATGCGTTATGAAAAACATAGTCATAAAGTTGTTCAGAAGAACTATGTTCAAACTGCGTTGAAATGTAGCTTGTAATAAAGTCTCCAACTACTTGCAGTGCTGTTCTAACATATCCCGGCCGTCTGTGATTGCTTGCTCGGCAAGTCCCCCTGGATCAATGACCTGCTTGGCGTTCGCTGCCCGGCGATGCTGAAACTGTCGCCTACACTCTGCCGTGACAGTTTCGGTACGCTACGTGACCTTCACCGTGCGTCTGGCTTGCGCTACAGAGCTCGACCCTACTTGCTCGACTGACAGAGCTCCACTGAATGTGCTGGCACTGTCTTCTCACTTATCTGCCTGGCGCAGACACGTGGTGTTGTCCCCCACCACTGTGCTCTCGCGTCACGATCATAGTCTCGAACCCTCATCATCTCGGCTATTCCGTTATAAAATAACTTAAGGGTTATCTGACTTCCTTAAAATTATTTCCACATATAATGCATGTTATATATCCTCTTCTAAGATGTTTAATTACCATATTCCATACATATCTTAATAAAGCTTCACATCTCTATCCATAATTCCATCTTCTTACAGACGTCAGTGCCTCCTTGATCCTAGACCTCCTACGTCATCTTGACATTCTTCTTGACTCGATCGATGGGCTATCTTTTCCTAACTCTTCCCAAAACCTCAACTACGGCTTAATGTCTGCTGGCGTAGCCGATAGCCTAAACTAGGTATCGGGTACATCTCTCCCGTACATCTCCTTTTTTTTATCAGGATTGAGAAAAAAAAAATACACTCTCAGGCATTCTATATATAATACATGTACACGATAGCTCTACAATTCCCTTACTCAGCATGATGGTACTTTCTGACTCTCAATAATGATGATGGACTTCCAATGATTAGCATCTTGATTCCGTGTTATTCTGATGTCTGTTTCTTCCTTCGCCACTCGTGCTTGCTCGATTGACATCTCTCACTGTCTCTTCGGGTGGTGCACTAGGCTGTCTATCTTCTTGCCTTGACCTCTCATATCCACGATTATCTCGTCTGTCGTTAGGATCGTTTCTTCGGCCATCCTGCCTGTCGTTCCCATTATACTGTTGACCTTGGCTCCAGTTATTTCTGCCCCGATATCTATTGTTATATCGATTCCTGTCTTGATATCTGGAATTTTGGTTATAATTTCTATATCGGCTATCTCTTGCTTCTTGATCGTATGGCCTCTCATATGGTCCTCTATATCGATCATTTCCTCGAGCGTTACGGATGTTTCCTCGATTCCCTTCGTTCCGTCGGTTTTCCCAGGAATCTCTTCTGTCCGTTTGAGCTGCATTGTCTACGACTACCGCATTCACTTCTTGCGTGTTTCTATTGTCGTTTCTGGTGTTTCTAGGCGTAACTTGAGCGCTTGTATAGTCCAATCGCCGTAAAATGTCGTCATAATGCTCAAGTGTATTGGCTCCCGACGCTATTAGTGATCGCTGTACCTCAATCGGTAACTGTCTCGCTATAGCTTGCAAAAGCTCTTCTTCTGGCAATGGAGGAATCAGAAACTGTAATTTAGCCAGCTGTGACGTGAAATAATTGGCATAATGCGTCGGATGTGACGTAGAATAGCGCTTTGAGTACATTTCCGCTCTTACGTTAAGTTGATCCTCGGCACTCCAAAATCTCCTCAAGAAAGCTATGGCAAATTGCTCCATGTTCGCAAAATTGCTTCTGAACGCTCTAAACCAAGTAAGCGCAGACCCATCTAAGGCGCGTTCGACTATCCTTAGCTCTCTTTCTTTGGCTACCCTATGTTCCGCCATGTAGTCTCGAATATCTCGCAGAAATTCGACTGGTGTGACTCCTGTATTTCCCGAAAACTTTCTCGGCTTGTCATCCAGATTTCTAATAATGGTGACTGGACCTGAGTATCGTTCGCTTGGACCCAACGTACTCCTATTCGAACTTGGATTATCCTGAGGGGTTGAACTGGCCCTTTCGAATGTCACATTCGGTTGCATTTGACGGTCTTCTCCCATGCTAGCTTCTTGATTAGTCATACTGCGGTCTATCGCTGTCTGGTTTATCAATGTTTCCCCTGATGTTATATTCTGACTGGTGAAACTGTTAAACATGGATTCTAGTCTAGTTATCCTGTCTTCTGCTAATTTCTTGACCTGCGTCTTCCACTCATCTAACGATGTAACATCCTGCGTTTTGTTACTCTCGTCTAAATCGTTTTTTAACTTGTCAATTTTGCCTTCGCACGTGTTCTTTACTGACGCGACTTGTTCCTTTAACAGATCAACATCTGTTCTAAATAGAGTTGAATCTATCTTCATCGCTTCCTTGTTCTCCGTAAACCTCGCTTCTAAGTTTGCCATACCTGCGATTAATTTTTCATCTAACCCTTCACGTCTCTCTTTTGCTTCGGCATCGACCTCACTATACCTTTCTTCCACAATTGCACCGACTCTATTTTTGAACAAAGCTAAGTTTTCATTAACCTTTTGCTCTATATCGTCGTCCATCTTCCTAATATATTTCTGCAATTGATTTTCTAATGATTTTAAATTAGAATTAACCTCTCCTAAGACTTCCTCTTTAATGGTCCCAATTACTGTCTTTAAATCTTTAATCTCATTACCTAGATTTGTTTCTAGACCTTTGATTTTAGTCTCGAAAGATACTTCGGTAGACCACTCTTGAATTTTGCCTACATCTGCCACTAAACCATCGATGTCGAATCTCAACTTCGATACATCTGATTTAATGTCTTTCTGTATGGACATAACGTCTGTTATTAAAGTAAAAATATTTTCTTCTCCTCTACTTTCTAATTCAATAATATTTTTTCTTAATATTTGAACATTTTCCTCTCCTTTCATATTTACTGCAATTATATCTAATTGTAAAGTCTTCAGCATTTCATTATTCTTTAAAGTTAAACTATTCTCTAATCTAGTTAACTTGTTTTCTAATTCAGTGTTAGTTTCTTCACTACGAGCTTGTAATTTCTCTTCCAATGACTTAAAGTTATCCTTCAAGTTAGCCTCACTAGCTTTTAAATGACCTTCAGTACTAGTCTGTAATCTAGTCTCTAATGACTTTAAATTATCTTCACTAGTTGACTGTAATCTTTCTTCTAATGCCTTACAATTGTCCTTCAAGTTAGCTTCACTATTTGACTGTAGCCTAGTCTCTAATGACTTTAAATTATCTTCACTAGTTGACTGCAATAATTTTAAATTTTCTTCAGTACGAGTCTGTAAAGATTGCACATTTTCTATACATTTAGCTTCTAATCTAGCTTCTGAATTATTAATTTGTTCTTTAACTTCCGTTTCCATTTTAGAAATAGTTTCTGCAATACCAGACATACCCGTCTGTAACACTCCTAACACCTTAGCTAAATCTTCCGGCAACATAATTATATTTTCAATATACGTTTTATACAGAGACGTTAGACAACAACACATCACAATGTCTCAATTCCTGCATTCACTTGGGTATAGGAAAAATGTCTTATAACTAACATGATATAATTCTAATACGATTAACATGAACACTGGAATGGGCACACAAGTACATTGTCTGACTAAGTTTAATACATTTTGTAACACACTTAAATGAACTTGAGATCAATCTCTCAGTAATCTAAATCTGATGTGATTCCATAGAATAAACAAAATCGAAGCCCCACTAGTTGGATCAAGCCAATTCTCCCTCTCTCTCTGTACCCGTTCGTCCTGGGGATGCGATGACCCATCTGCTATAACATCGCATTCCTGGAGTTCCGGGACAGAGCGGAGTTAAATGAACCTCTAGTCAAATAAGGAATGTGTCGGAAATTCAGCTGAGTTATCGAAAAAGCAGTGGGTATCACGAGACAAAGTATCTCTAGGGTCGTTACGGGCTTAAGTTTAATAGAAATAATGCAAATATAAATGGGCGCCATCAACTGAACTCCTAGCAAACCACTTCCTTTCCGGTTAAGCCTTACTCAAGACAAGGAAAGAAAAAGGAACATCACACCATCATCAGATCACAACTAAGATAAAAACAAATTTATTTTACTTTGATAGTCAGACAGACATTTTAAATATAACTCCTACCTGAGAGCATGGTCGAATGCCAACGTTAAATTGTCATTGTCCAAAAATCGAACCATCTCTTTTCTAATCCAAACATTATTTCATCCACATAACAAGAAAAATCTCTAAAGTTCTCTTGGGTTCTCAGGATCACTGTAGCACTATGTCTTTCGTCACTGACACTTGTGAAACCTGAGACCTAATTTCTCTTTAATTTAACATCATAAATGTGGATTTAAAAAAAATATTAATCTGTCTAAACATACACATATTATAATCACATATATTAAACATCACGTAATTTATGGTTTGCATGGCATAATTTAAATGTTGAACATGTTAGTCAAATGCTCCTAAACACTGAATAATTAATTTACACTATTTACATTGTCATTCATAATTACTTATCTGTGAATTACAGAAAATTCATGGTTCATTGGTCATCGTTATCGTCATCATCAAAATTAAACATTTCTCACATTAATTCTCACTTCAAAATTCTACATATTCCTGTCAGAATCATTAATTCATTACCATTACATCATTTAAATTCTCAACTCAAGTTGCAATTCCTTCAAATTATATCTTAATTAAATTTATTTAATTCCATATAAATTCATTAATCATCAGCTTCTTTAATTAATTATCACCTTCTAATTCAGTTATTCATCATCATTACAATCGTCTATTAATTTATTTAAATCAGTTTATTTTATCCAATCTTTAATTCATCCACTTATTTAATTCATCCATCTATTTAATTCATTGATTTATTCCAAAAATTTAATTTATCAAATTATTTAAATTTCAATCTTCTGGTTATTTAGATTTTCATTATTTCATCTAGTCATTCTGATTTTTATTTCATTAGGTCAGATCGTTAATATGCTTAAATCTCAGATTATTATTTCATTAATTATTATTTTCAGAAAATCTTGTATTATCAACTTCATTTATTTGTTTAATTTCCTAACAAATTGTTTAATATGGTTTATGGAACGTTGTCTTACAGTTTTATCACTTCCAAGTTATATCTCGTATTTAATTTATCATGCCAAAAAATATTATTGCCTCCACGACATCACGTTGGATCTAACTATCCACAACGACATTACATTTCCTCAATACTTCAAATATCACATTTGAATACAACAATTATTCCACAAAAACTCCATAAATATTCAGCACATACAGCATGAATCTCAACAATTACGCTAGACTGGGTACGACGACCTCATGTCTGCTTCAAAATACATTAGCAACGTTGCAACTATCACATGGCAACTTCCACAAAATGCCTACCACAAACTCCACTTAACCATGTTGCATGATCTACAAAAAATATATAACTGGCTTCAAATTATCAACGCACACAATCTCCAATAACTGTAATTACTCTGATCACATCTAGACAACTTCTTAAACAATTGGAAAAATATATTACCTCAGTAATTTAAGATCTGCTTTCAAATAGCATAAATTCTCTTACAATTTTCATAATTCACATCACAGAAAAACACCAATGTGCTATAATCTCTCATATCAAAATCTGCAATACTGATCTGCCTTAAAATAAATCTGACCATTAATGATTAATCTTACAAGATTCAATTACTTTAAATCCTTCTCAAAGGTATCAAACACAATTATAAAACTCATAAAAAGCATCAGCTATAACAGCTGTTAAACTGAAATTACTCTCAAAAGAGTATAGCAACAAAATATTGGATTGGCAAACAAGAATTACTAAATGCAATCCTGCTGACATTTATCGTTACTTTATTTAACAAAATCTCGACTGATATGTGACTAGTAGTTCCTTGTTTGATTCACTTACAATCTCGTATACACTCGGATGATAAAAATGAGTCCCTCAATGGCGAGTAAGATGTGTAACCACCGTACAGTCGTATAAATACGAAAGACCTCGCCCCGTCGACTTGGATGATAGTGCCCTGAACGATGGGTAAGATGAGTAGCCACCATACAATCGTATAAATACGAAAGACCCCATCTCGTAGACTATATGAGTGAATGTACCAGATAGGAATCAACAAGTTTCTAGTTGTCATATAAAAGCGATGTTCATTCACTAAAGTGAATAACTTCTTAATATCTCCAAACAATCCAATGGAAAAAATCCCTACTGATGAATAATACACACTCGCTAGTATGCAATGAACTGACGAAGTAATTTTAGATAATCAATTGCAGATCACGAGTTCGAAATACTCGTTACACAAAAAAACTATTCATGAAAAATATCCTAGCTGGAAAAATGTCTAAAAGACCAAACATCTGCTTAATAAAGCCAACCAATGGTGAGAATTTCGTATAATGATGCCTGCCATATCATATGGTCTCTCCATATTCTAGCAAATTCGAAGTATATAAAGTCAAACCATGTCTATATAATCGTATCACTCCTATTAGAAAAATATACATGTGTGCCCAGTATTCATGAAAATAATCGTATCAGGTAGTTATAACTCTTACAGTACCTTTCATAATCAGCTGTAATTAAATTTCCAAGATCGTCGATTTTCCCTACATAATGAATTTCTCGAAAGATCGGCGTGAATATCATTCCATCCATGAAATGACGATTGCCTTCGAAATCCCAAGTGAATCAGCTGGTGGACCTCCTCTCGTCAGGAATCGAATCCATCGCTCTGCGGTGCCATCTTGTCTCTATCTGCGTCTACTCTGACATGTTGAACTTCGGATTACCCATAGCGGATATTGTCCAACTCCTCTCGAAAATGTTCATGGAAACAGCGGACCCCCTATTCCTCCTCGAAGTTACGCCACTGTTCCGTTAAATGTTCAGTTCGAGTATTGAAAGATCAATCTCCAACAACTGCTAAGTCTCACTTTCGTAAAATAAAATTTTACATGAGAGTGTTCAAGTTTATTAAACACCCTGTAGTTGTCTGTATTTGGTAATTCATGAAACTGCATAAGAAATAAATTTCATTAATGCACGATCTAATGTTCATCAGTGCCTATGCTAACAACATTCCGTTGCTTGAAATTGTTAAAGTAACTTTGAATGCGTTATGAAAAACATAGTCATAAAGTTGTTCAGAAGAACTATGTTCAAACTGCGTTGAAATGTAGCTTGTAATAAAGTCTCCAACTACTTGCAGTGCTGTTCTAACATATCCCGGCCGTCTGTGATTGCTTGCTCGGCAAGTCCCCCTGGATCAATGACCTGCTTGGCGTTCGCTGCCCGGCGATGCTGAAACTGTCGCCTACACTCTGCCGTGACAGTTTCGGTACGCTACGTGACCTTCACCGTGCGTCTGGCTTGCGCTACAGAGCTCGACCCTACTTGCTCGACTGACAGAGCTCCACTGAATGTGCTGGCACTGTCTTCTCACTTATCTGCCTGGCGCAGACACGTGGTGTTGTCCCCCACCACTGTGCTCTCGCGTCACGATCATAGTCTCGAACCCTCATCATCTCGGCTATTCCGTTATAAAATAACTTAAGGGTTATCTGACTTCCTTAAAATTATTTCCACATATAATGCATGTTATATATCCTCTTCTAAGATGTTTAATTACCATATTCCATACATATCTTAATAAAGCTTCACATCTCTATCCATAATTCCATCTTCTTACGGACGTCAGTGCCTCCTTGATCCTAGACCTCCTACGTCATCTTGACATTCTTCTTGACTCAATCGATGGGCTATCTTTTCCTAACTCTTCCCAAAACCTCAACTACGGCTTAATGTCTGCTGGCGTAGCCGATAGCCTAAACTAGGTATCGGGTACATCTCTCCCGTACATCTCCTTTTTTTTATCAGGATTGAGAAAAAAAATACACTCTCAGGCATTCTATATATAATACATGTACACGATAGCTCTACAATTCCCTTACTCAGCATGATGGTACTTTCTGACTCTCAATAATGATGATGGACTTCCAATGATTAGCATCTTGATTCCGTGTTATTCTGATGTCTGTTTCTTCCTTCGCCACTCGTGCTTGCTCGATTGACATCTCTCACTGTCTCTTCGGGTGGTGCACTAGGCTGTCTATCTTCTTGCCTTGACCTCTCATATCCACGATTATCTCGTCTGTCGTTAGGATCGTTTCTTCGGCCATCCTGCCTGTCGTTCCCATTATACTGTTGACCTTGGCTCCAGTTATTTCTGCCCCGATATCTATTGTTATATCGATTCCTGTCTTGATATCTGGAATTTTGGTTATAATTTCTATATCGGCTATCTCTTGCTTCTTGATCGTATGGCCTCTCATATGGTCCTCTATATCGATCATTTCCTCGAGCGTTACGGATGTTTCCTCGATTCCCTTCGTTCCGTCGGTTTTCCCAGGAATCTCTTCTGTCCGTTTGAGCTGCATTGTCTACGACTACCGCATTCACTTCTTGCGTGTTTCTATTGTCGTTTCTGGTGTTTCTAGGCGTAACTTGAGCGCTTGTATAGTCCAATCGCCGTAAAATGTCGTCATAATGCTCAAGTGTATTGGCTCCCGACGCTATTAGTGATCGCTGTACCTCAATCGGTAACTGTCTCGCTATAGCTTGCAAAAGCTCTTCTTCTGGCAATGGAGGAATCAGAAACTGTAATTTAGCCAGCTGTGACGTGAAATAATTGGCATAATGCGTCGGATGTGACGTAGAATAGCGCTTTGAGTACATTTCCGCTCTTACGTTAAGTTGATCCTCGGCACTCCAAAATCTCCTCAAGAAAGCTATGGCAAATTGCTCCATGTTCGCAAAATTGCTTCTGAACGCTCTAAACCAAGTAAGCGCAGACCCATCTAAGGCGCGTTCGACTATCCTTAGCTCTCTTTCTTTGGCTACCCTATGTTCCGCCATGTAGTCTCGAATATCTCGCAGAAATTCGACTGGTGTGACTCCTGTATTTCCCGAAAACTTTCTCGGCTTGTCATCCAGATTTCTAATAATGGTGACTGGACCTGAGTATCGTTCGCTTGGACCCAACGTACTCCTATTCGAACTTGGATTATCCTGAGGGGTTGAACTGGCCCTTTCGAATGTCACATTCGGTTGCATTTGACGGTCTTCTCCCATGCTAGCTTCTTGATTAGTCATACTGCGGTCTATCGCTGTCTGGTTTATCAATGTTTCCCCTGATGTTATATTCTGACTGGTGAAACTGTTAAACATGGATTCTAGTCTAGTTATCCTGTCTTCTGCTAATTTCTTGACCTGCGTCTTCCACTCATCTAACGATGTAACATCCTGCGTTTTGTTACTCTCGTCTAAATCGTTTTTTAACTTGTCAATTTTGCCTTCGCACGTGTTCTTTACTGACGCGACTTGTTCCTTTAACAGATCAACATCTGTTCTAAATAGAGTTGAATCTATCTTCATCGCTTCCTTGTTCTCCGTAAACCTCGCTTCTAAGTTTGCCATACCTGCGATTAATTTTTCATCTAACCCTTCACGTCTCTCTTTTGCTTCGGCATCGACCTCACTATACCTTTCTTCCACAATTGCACCGACTCTATTTTTGAACAAAGCTAAGTTTTCATTAACCTTTTGCTCTATATCGTCGTCCATCTTCCTAATATATTTCTGCAATTGATTTTCTAATGATTTTAAATTAGAATTAACCTCTCCTAAGACTTCCTCTTTAATGGTCCCAATTACTGTCTTTAAATCTTTAATCTCATTACCTAGATTTGTTTCTAGACCTTTGATTTTAGTCTCGAAAGATACTTCGGTAGACCACTCTTGAATTTTGCCTACATCTGCCACTAAACCATCGATGTCGAATCTCAACTTCGATACATCTGATTTAATGTCTTTCTGTATGGACATAACGTCTGTTATTAAAGTAAAAATATTTTCTTCTCCTCTACTTTCTAATTCAATAATATTTTTTCTTAATATTTGAACATTTTCCTCTCCTTTCATATTTACTGCAATTATATCTAATTGTAAAGTCTTCAGCATTTCATTATTCTTTAAAGTTAAACTATTCTCTAATCTAGTTAACTTGTTTTCTAATTCAGTGTTAGTTTCTTCACTACGAGCTTGTAATTTCTCTTCCAATGACTTAAAGTTATCCTTCAAGTTAGCCTCACTAGCTTTTAAATGACCTTCAGTACTAGTCTGTAATCTAGTCTCTAATGACTTTAAATTATCTTCACTAGTTGACTGTAATCTTTCTTCTAATGACTTAAAATTGTCCTTCAAGTTAGCTTCACTATTTGACTGTAGCCTAGTCTCTAATGACTTTAAATTATCTTCACTAGTTGACTGCAATAATTTTAAATTTTCTTCAGTACGAGTCTGTAAAGATTGCACATTTTCTATACATTTAGCTTCTAATCTAGCTTCTGAATTATTAATTTGTTCTTTAACTTCCGTTTCCATTTTAGAAATAGTTTCTGCAATACCAGACATACCCGTCTGTAACTCTCCTAACACCTTAGCTAAATCTTCCGGCAACATAATTATATTTTCAATATACGTTTTATACAGAGACGTTAGACAACAACACATCACAATGTCTCAATTCCTGCATTCACTTGGGTATAGGAAAAATGTCTTATAACTAACATGATATAATTCTAATACGATTAACATGAACACTGGAATGGGCACACAAGTACATTGTCTGACTAAGTTTAATAAATTTTGTAACACACTTAAATGAACTTGAGATCAATCTCTCAGTAATCTAAATCTGATGTGATTCCATAGAATAAACAAAATCGAAGCCCCACTAGTTGGATAAAGCCAATTCTCCCTCTCTCTCTGTACCCGTTCGTCCTGGGGATGCGGTGACCCATCTGCTATAACATCGCATTCCTGGAGTTCCGGGACAGAGCGGAGTTAAATGAACCTCTAGTCAAATAAGGAATGTGTCGGAAATTCAGCTGAGTTATCGAAAAAGCAGTGGGTATCACGAGACAAAGTATCTCTAGGGTCGTTACGGGCTTAAGTTTAATAGAAATAATGCAAATATAAATGGGCGCCATCAACTGAACTCCTAGCAAACCACTTCCTTTCCGGTTAAGCCTTACTCAAGACAAGGAAAGAAAAAGGAACATCACACCATCATCAGATCACAACTAAGATAAAAACAAATTTATTTTACTTTGATAGTCAGACAGACATTTTAAATATAACTCCTACCTGAGAGTATGGTCGAATGCCAACGTTAAATTGTCATTGTCCAAAAATCGAACCATCTCTTTTCTAATCCAAAAATTATTTCATCCACATAACAAGAAAAATCTCTAAAGTTCTTTTGGGTTCTCAGGATCACTGTAGCACTATGTCTTTCGTCACTGACACTTGTGAAACCTGAGACCTAATTTCTCTTTAATTTAACATCATAAATGTGGATTTAAAAAAAATATTAATCTGTCTAAACATACACATATTATAATCACATATATTAAACATCACAAACCTTGTTTAACAGACTAGAAGAATTAGGAGTTGACAGGAAGACGAGGGCCATCATCCAGGAAACATTATTGGGAACTACCTCAAAGGTGAAATTCATGGGAGAAATCTCTAACTCTTTTGCAATACATACTGGAGTTCGACAAGGGGATGGTTTATCACCACTCTTGTTCAACATCGTACTGGACAAAATCATCACAGAATGGGAAAAGCATGTGAAAGGTATCCAAATTGGAAAGGAGAAAGGGAAAAGAGTCACTGTGAAATGCTTGGCCTTTGCAGATGATCTGGCCATCTTAACAAACAACAAGGATGAAGCCATATTAGCGCTAGAGAAACTACATGAAATCTCCAGTAAAACGGGACTTGATATTTCCTATGAAAAAACACAGTATATGGATACCAAATCAACAGGAAACATCACCTTGCGAACGCAATATGGAAAAATCTCGCAGGTCACTCACTTCAAATATTTAGGAGAAGCCATCCAACCCACAGGATTGAACACAATTTCTAATGCAGATAGAATAGTAAAATTGCAGAAGGCGTACAAGCTGACATGGAATCATTATAACAAAAGAGCAGTATCTCGCAATGCAAAATTGCGCCATTATAACACAGTTGTCTTGCCTGAAGCCTTGTACGCGGCAGAAACAACCGTCATTAGAGGAATGACAAGAATTCACGATATTGAGAAACAGGAACGAAAAATTCTTAGGAAAATCCATGGCGCTGTTTTCCGTAATGGAATTTGGGTCAGGAGACCAACAAAGGAACTTTATGAAAATACAGACACCATTAGTAGTAGGGCTAAGCCGGTCCTGGACAGATTTCAAGGTCATCCATGGTTTCTCGTGGTTACGTGCCCCCCCAGGCGTTCCCTGGGGGGCTTGGGGGCAGAGGAGGGGGGGGAGGGGAGGGGAAAGGGTGGAAGGTCTGGCTTGGAAGCAGACCCAGTTGTTAGCCGACCTGTGTTGGCCAGCCAACTGACTGAGCTGGCTGGTGTGCATTGCCTATATAGCTTGTGGATGGAAGTGGGGGAGGGGACCGGTTCGGGCGACTGTCGAAGGTAGTCGAATGTGACCGAGTGTAACTTAGTAGTAGGGGGCTACTAGGAGTTCTGCCCCACCCCACCACCTCTCCCTCTGACGTCACATACTAACCCGCAATACATTCAGGGGCAAAGTCGATATCTCGCAAACCCATGGTCCGATTTTGACAAATGAGGTGTCGTTGGACTCGGGCTAACGCCCTCATTCAAATGAACCACTCATTTCAACCCCTAAATAAAACCTACCCCTACTATAGGGTGAAATTGTATTTTTTTAGTGAAAGTCTCTTTTCAAATGCGACATGTATAAGATGCGCTGCTAAAATGAACTTAAACGTGGTTGCTCATATCGCGCATGCGTTTGGCTGGCTGCCGATATGGATTAATATTTTTGTTTTTGTTTTTTACGCATGCGCACTTGGGATTTTTGTAAGAGGGCGAGCTCTTTGAAAAAAATGATTGATAAGAAGGGGTTTTGGTGGTGAGGAGAGAACCAGATAGTCGCCTACTTTCCTACGAAGTTTGCCGATATCTCTCGAACGCAAGGTCGGATTTGGACGTGTGACGTGTCAAATCGCTTGTCTCGAAGCCCTATACATGTTATTAATAGGTTAAAGTTTTGAGAATGAGGGAAACAGGCTTTTTGGGGGTAAAACCGTGATTTTAGACTTTTTCCGATATTTCACGAATGCCTGGTCGGATTTGGTCCTATGACGTGTCAAATGGCTTATCTCGAAACCCTTTTTATTTTTGTAATAGGTTAAAGTTTTTGAGAAAGAGGGAAACAGAATTTTTTGTTGTAAAACTGTGATATTAGACTTTCTGTTATATCTCACAAACCAATAACGCCAGAGACGTATACGAGGGGTCGTAGGACTCGGGGTGACGCCCCTCCCCTCTCCCCCTTTCGAATATAGTATTTATGTTTTAGAAAATGTGAAAGGGCCTAACGACACTTTTGTTGAAAACATTTCAGTTTTTAAAACTTTTCTTAAATTTGTCTAAAATGTTCATGACGAGTGGTTGTAGATAGAATGAGACGATACCACTGGACACGTGTTTCAACGAAGCTATTACTGGCCACGGTGGTGATATACCAATACAGTATTCGCTGTTTCGATGAGACGGCGGGTCGAGGGTTCGTTTTCTGATTTTTCCTATGATGGAATTCCTAATTCCTAAACCCCCTGAAGGGGGTATTTAACGTGTAAACGATTATGAGTGACATGACAAATGATAATTACTTGATCCGATGAAGTTGGCTTTAGATAGAACAAACAGAACTTGGTTATATGTTGCTTGAAGTGAGTATAGAAAACAAACTTGCTGGGGCAGACTGACAGGATGTGAATGTTATTTGAGCTTATTGGAATGCATTGACTTGACTTGACAACAGGGCAATGAAAAAAAGCACAGAGATGCTGAGGACACTTGAAGGTCAAACGATATGGCAACCATGGTGGGAGGGGGAAGCTAGGATGATGTCGCCGATCATGTTCAATGTTCAATGGATGAATTTATATTTTGCGAAGCATTGTTCGGAGAGGGTCATGTGACGACTTGTTTTAAGGGTATTTATTTTTTCGATGTTTCCTATGGTGGACTCATTGATTGAAATAATCCAAAACTGCTAGGGCATGGCCTTGAGATTTTATAAACCGATAATGGGATTTTGACATACAAGATCCACTCAGAACTTGACATGATGTCATTCTTTTTATGGCTTATGAATTTCCCCAAAAAAGACCCAAAACAACAAGATCATGGACTTTTGCTTTTCTTAATATATTGCAAACCCATAATGTAAGATGTTTACTGTGAGTGACGAAATCTAGCTAGGTAAAGAAAGAATTATTGTAGGATATATGTATGGTGACTGACACGTCTTTGACCATTGGAACTTGTTTTCAGTTCTGACTGTAGTACATAGGGAGTATAGGTTGTAGGCATGGATTGACAAACGGTGCACACAAAATTCAATTTATCGATTCAAGAATTAAGAGTAGACTATCATTAATTAATTGGTTAAAGAGTGTAGCTAAAAATAAAAAAATGGTGACTACATCAAACTAAACTGAACCAAGTCGAATCAAACCCAACTGAACCAAACCAAGCCTAAAGCAAACCAAACCTAATCAAGAACAAGCCAAGAGCTTAAGTGTAAAACTTGTGGGGGAATGCAGTCATTGGCAATGTCCAAAGGAAGGGATAACGCTCTACCTCTAGAGGGCAAGGTAAAGCTAGCGCATGGTGCTAATGCACATTCCCAAGTACATGAACCATACACACACAACTATCCTATGCTGTTTTTATGAGTTAACTGTTAAAACTTACTCAGTGGTTACTGAGCAAGATGGTCGCTACACACAACAAGCTTTAAATACTTGAGGCTAATAATCTATACACACATACACACACACACACACACACACACGCTTGTTCTAAACTAAACTGTCTTGCTGGCAGTGCTCACACAGTAGGCAAATGACAGAAATGCTTGGCTAACAGAAATACAATCATTTTCGTTTGTCTAATGTTACCAGCTAACCATTACATGCTATAGTGGTGAGCACATGTGCCTCTTGCACTGGAGATCGTAACTCGATTTCTAGCTCTAAGGCCTAGAATGAATCAAACTAAGAAAGAAGGGTATGGTAACGCAGTGGTTAAACTGTTAGCCTTTCACTAAGGTAGACTAGGGTTTGATTTTAGGTTAATATACATGTCATAAACAAACAAACAAAAAAGCAGAGATAATGTTTAAAACTGATTACACTTGTCTCTTTTCAAATTATTACTTAGATTGCAAATACAAAGGTGGACTGGGTTTGATATACAGTTAATGCTGCCTATCGCATACTAGCTTGTAAGAAAGCCAAACAAGCAAAAGGCGTAGGTAGAGCAGTGGTAAAATCGCTATGTGTAGAGAACTACCTAACGGTTTTATGAACTGGCAATGGTATGTCGCATAAACAGTGCAGGATACAATCCAGCAACCATAATTTTTATCTTGTGGAGCAGAGAAAACATATATATAGAGAGAGACATAGAAAGCTTGTGTATGTATGGGTAGCATTGATTGTTTGACCAGAGAAAATACGATGAGGTAGGGTGGGGAGAGGGAGAATTAACACTTATATATGAATGAATGGTAAATAGTATTTTTTTTCAATAGTTTTGTTTTTCAAATGCAGTGGTAGATAGCCGTTATTTTGTAAAACATTCTTACTTGCAGTAGTAATAAGACTCTATGGTTCCGCTAACACATAGATAGACTGTATTATTGCCATGGTCAAGCACTCACATTAAGATCATTTACAAAATCATAAAAAGAAAAATAAAAAATCTTGTTTTGGAAATATCGTTTTTCAACATACACAAAATAAATATATAAAAAATTTGTAAACAGCAAAATGGAAAATCCATGGTCAAGCACTCACATTAAGATCATTTACAAAATCATAAAATGAAAAATAAAAAATCTTGTTTTGGAAATATCGATCTTTTTCAACATACACAAAATAAATATATACAAAATTTGTAAACAGCAAAATGGAAAATCCATGTTTCCATATAGACAAAATTTAAAAACCTTAAACGGACATTTAAGAAAATATATGCAAATGGGAAATTGACAAATGTGTAAATATGAAAATGGAAAAATCCATGTTTCCAAATCATGAAATTGAAAAAACATCAAACTGTCATTTTTAAAAAATGCAAATGGAAAATTGACAAATTGCAATGTGTGAAATGTGAAATTGAACAAATGGCTATCATTATTAAAAAATAAAAAATAACATGGTGCTCAATGGTTGAGGTGTGAATCAAACCCTCTCTACTTATTTGGACCACCCGAGACTGAGTAGACTAGTTTTAGTTGTCATACCGCTTTTAAAAGTTTGTGTTAAATCGAGGAATTGAACCCAAGAGCTTGTTGGGGAGATCCAAGGTTATAATATGTTAAACAGATAGCCTTGAATGTAGGGTGTGGTAGCTATATATAGATGAGACGTTTCGCTCGGGGGAGGGAGGCATGGAGATCTGCATCAAACCAGTCAAAAGACTGACGACTCAAACAACAACATGTAGAGCTCACCAAAATAATGTTGTGTAACGGTAAATGTTAGTCAACGAACAGTAATGCATTACTAAAACCCATGACACGATACCTAAGAGCTTTTCTAAAATTATTTTAAAATGCCTTTAACCCTATATTAAACACCCAGTTCACAAGACTCATAACTGCAATGTTATGGTCAAAAAAAAATCTATATTTCAAAACAAACAAGTGGTTTAGTCAATGTATACTGGAAAAAGTTTTATAAACACTCAAGTCCACAAAAATAATTAAATTAGTAACTGTCAGGTTGACCGAGTGGTTATGGTGTTTGACTTAAGTTCAAATTTTCTGTACAAGAAAGCAAGGGTTCGAATCCCTTACCTGATATAACTATTGCTTCAACATGGCTTGACCACACTGTATTATTGTGTACTCGGTACACAAACCATAGATAGAGTGTATTGTTTAAGGTCACTCTCTTTGCGAATATAGTCAGAGACTGTTGATGGTTAACAATTGCATTAATAGTGGGACATAGGGATAGCAATTAAGAAAAACAGACAATACACATACACTATTTTTATTTATTTAATGTAAGTACTTGTACAATAGTTATATACAAACTACAACTCTCTTTTGTCTATAACTATCTAGTCCTTTTCGATCCACTTGCATATCAAGGGCAGATGACTTTGTAGTTCAGCCCCTTAAAACAACAACAACACTACTTCTTGCATAGTCTGTGATGTTGATGACTCTTGAGGCGTGGAAGATGGATACAACATAACATTTACAACAGGGGTTAAACGTTGCTCAACAAACAATGCACTATTTTGGGTAGCAACATCTTTCTCTTATACTAACTTTTTAGCATTCTGATGATTTTTTTGTCAACACCATCAGTGTTTTGTCTGGAGCACTACATTGATGATCACTCACACTTAAAACCACACCATTTCTACTTTTCATATTGCCTCGACATTTTGTTGACCTCTGTTTTGAGCATTGCCAGAATATTATTCCTTTTACATTTTGTCGTCTATAGTTATAAGAGTAGCCTTTATAGAGTAAACGTTGTTTACCTCGGTAGTTGTAGTAAGTTCCAAAGTAGTAACTAACCTGTTAGTATGATTTGCACACTACAAAGGTTATCTCTGTTCTGGTAATAGAATTATTTAGCGTTGGCTTTTATATTTAATATGTACAGTTAAAAGTGATAGAAAAGTGGTAGAAATGTGGTAGCAAAGTGGTAGACAAGTGGTAGACAATTGGTAACATAGTGGTAGAAAAGTGGTAGCAAAGTGGTAGAAAAGTGGTAGCAAACTAGAAAAGTGGTAGAAAAGTGGCAGAAAAGTAGTAGAAAAGTGGTAGCAAAGTGGTAGAAAAGTGGTAGCAAACTAGAAAAGTGGTAGGAAAGTGGTAGCAGAGTGGTAGAAAATATTACATGTATTGTTAAGAAATAGTTTATGCGGTTACATGGATTCATTACACTATAATTTTAGCATTACGAAGCTCATTTTCTATATCCAAAAGTTCTTCCTCATATTTAGTATGACCAGCCTGTTTACAGGTATGCAAGTACTGAAGCCGCTGGATTAGCTTACTGGGATTGTTCCAGTAAACAAATTTAACAAATGATTTTTTTGGTGTAAACCATTATCATCTTCATCATCATTATCATGATAATCATCATCATCATCATGGTTATCATCATCAATATAATTATCATCAATATAATCATCATCACTATTACTATCTAATCCTTTTTGTTCATCTTGCAATGCAACAACCTTTGGCATAGTTTGTGTTGTCTTTGATAGTGTTAGAGGTTTCTTAGACGTTAACGACTGTCCTAACATGTCTTTTTCAGGAGATAATAAATGCTCTTTAACAAACAAAGCACCATCTTGAGCCACACTATTTTTTTCTTGGTCTTGCTTTTTTACCTTGGTTAGAGTATTTTGTCCATTTAAATGAGTATTATTTTGAGATTTACAATGATGATCGATTGAAATAAGTATGTTGGAGCCTTTTGTCTTAATCATTCCTCGACACTTTTTAGATCGTTGTTTCGAACAGCACCAAATAACAGTTCCATTTTTATTAGTTCTTTTTACAATATATGCATATCCTTTATAGTAAGCACATGGCTTACCATAGCTAGTCGTTGATACTTCCATGCCAACTGTTAAGCATAAACTAATCTCTAGTAAAGTTAACTCGATAATAAAAATGATTGTTTGTACTATGTGCAGTTTAAAGTAAGAGCAAAAGTGAGAGTCAAATGGTAGAAAAGTGTTAGCAAAGTGGTGGAAGAGTGGTAGCAGTTTATAGTAGTCATGATCTTTTTTTTTACCAGAATGTGATTTGAGTAAATGTAATTTCTAATCCTTAGCAGTGAGTAGTCAGTTAGTCTTGGTTCAGACAAGCGTAAACAGTTCTCCAATGAATCAGAGATCAAGATTTTCATTATGAAACAGTCGTGTAACCAATTAGGTATCGGTACTTGATAGCTTTACACATGAACAAAAATTCCAACATATCTGACATGAATTACATGATTTGAAAGTTGACAAAGAATATCCAATCAACCATTGTAGTTACAATGTCAAACACACAAAGACAAATTCAGCATGAACTTTTAAGTTACAGGAAAATTCTATGAAATAGACTATGCAGGAAATTTGGAACTACACATCAGAAGTTTGCAACACCATCCTTCTAGCCTATATAAATTATCGACATGGAAAGTGTGCACTGCCCCAAACATTAAACCAATTTATCAATAACACAAGTCAACAATCAAAACATTTTGTGTTGAGTCTATCATTTAATGCATATATTCTGTCTACATTGAACAGTAACACAAAAAAAAACGCCATTCATAATTAATTAAGTTTGCTTTAAAAAAAGGAAGGAAGCTTGTAGTTTAACGTGACCGTTAATCTCGATATCATGAGCCACGGGACCTCCTTTTTACGTGGAATCCGAACCACAGGATATGGCATTTCACTTCGAAAATCTCACATGCATTGACCGGGAATCGAACCCGGACTGCCTTGGTGAGAGGCATTCAGCTAGACCGCTGAGCCACCACGCCCCCAAGTTTGCTTTAATTCTTTATGTAATGATATATACATATTTAAAGTTTTGGCTGACTGTTCAGGGTGAATCGACTTTGAACACATAAGAGAGGGAATATTTTAAGACTTAACCTCAGCTCACCTAACATAACCTAAATTTACCTAACCTAACCTTGTCATATAGGTAAGAAACGGGTCAAGCTATGCTTTCGACTACCGAGTTTCAGCTACTTTTCAAGGTAACTCTCCCAAACATTGCCGGAGACTGCTGATAAACACCTATGTTCGCACGGTGGCGGCGCGCAACGACTTACATGACACGCTTTCCCCTTTTCATTGATTCCAGTTGATTTGTCCCTTTGGACTGGTCCTTTTGGCTGATTCCTTTGGACCAGTCCACAGGGACCCGTCAAAAATTACTCCATTCAAAAAGGGCCCGTCCAAAAAGGGCGTCAACAGGGACCAGTCCAAAGGGACAAATCAACAGGAATCAATGAAAAGGGGAAAGCGCGTCATGTAAGTCGTTGCGCGCCGCCGCCGTGCGAACATAGGTGTTTATCAGCAGTCTCCGGCAATGTTTGGGAGAGTTACCTTGAAAAGTAGCTGAAACTCGGTAGTCGAAAGCATAGCTTGACCCGTTTCTTACCTATATGACAAGGTTAGGTTAGGTAAATTTAGGTTATGTTAGGTGAGCTGAGGTTAAGTCTTAAAATATTCCCTCTCTTATGTGTTCAAAGTCGATTCACCCTGAACAGTCAGCCAAAACTTTAAATATGTATATATCATTACATAAAGAATTAAAGCAAACTTAATTAATTATGAATGGCGTTTTTTTTGTGTTACTGTTCAATGTAGACAGAATATATGCATTAAATGATAGACTCAACACAAAATGTTTTGATTGTTGACTTGTGTTATTGATAAATTGGTTTAATGTTTGGGGCAGTGCACACTTTCCATGTCGATAATTTATATAGGCTAGAAGGATGGTGTTGCAAACTTCTGATGTGTATTTCCAAATTTCCTGCATAGTCTATTTCATAGAATTTTCCTGTAACTTAAAAGTTCATGCTGAATTTGTCTTTGTGTGTTTGACATTGTAACTACAATGGTTGATTGGATATTCTTTGTCAACTTTCAAATCATGTAATTCATGTCAGATATGTTGGAATTTTTGTTCATGTGTAAAGCTATCAAGTACCGATACCTAATTGGTTACACGACTGTTTCATAATGAAAATCTTGATCTCTGATTCATTGGAGAACTGTTTACGCATGTCTGAACCAAGACTAACTGACTACTCACTGCTAAGGATTAGAAATTACATTTACTCAAATCACATTCTGGTAAAAAAAAAGATCATGACTACTATAAACTGCTACCACTCTTCCACCACTTTGCTAACACTTTTCTACCATTTGACTCTCACTTTTGCTCTTACTTTAAACTGCACATAGTACAAACAATCATTTTTATTATCGAGTTAACTTTACTAGAGATTAGTTTATGCTTAACAGTTGGCATGGAAGTATCAACGACTAGCTATGGTAAGCCATGTGCTTACTATAAAGGATATGCATATATTGTAAAAAGAACTAATAAAAATGGAACTGTTATTTGGTGCTGTTCGAAACAACGATCTAAAAAGTGTCGAGGAATGATTAAGACAAAAGGCTCCAACATACTTATTTCAATCGATCATCATTGTAAATCTCAAAATAATACTCATTTAAATGGACAAAATACTCTAACCAAGGTAAAAAAAGCAAGACCAAGAAAAAAATAGTGTGGCTCAAGATAGTGCTTTGTTTGTTAAAGAGCATTTATTATCTCCTGAAAAAGACATGTTAGGACAGTCGTTAACGTCTAAGAAACCTCTAACACTATCAAAGACAACACAAACTATGCCAAAGGTTGTTGCATTGCAAGATGAACAAAAAGGATTAGATAGTAATAGTGATGATGATTATATTGATGATAATTATATTGATGATGATAACCATGATGATGATGATGATTATCATGATAATGATGATGAAGATGATAATGGTTTACATCAAAAAAATCATTTGTTAAATTTGTTTACTGGAACAATCCCAGTAAGCTAATCCAGCGGCTTCAGTACTTGCATACCTGTAAACAGGCTGGTCATACTAAATATGAGGAAGAACTTTTGGATATAGAAAATGAGCTTCGTAATGCTAAAATTATAGTGTAATGAATCCATGTAACCGCATAAACTATTTCTTAACAATACATGTAATATTTTCTACCACTCTGCTACCACTTTCCTACCACTTTTCTAGTTTGCTACCACTTTTCTACCACTTTGCTACCACTTTTCTACTACTTTTCTGCCACTTTTCTACCACTTTTCTAGTTTGCTACCACTTTTCTACCACTTTGCTACCACTTTTCTACCACTATGTTACCAATTGTCTACCACTTGTCTACCACTTTGCTACCACATTTCTACCACTTTTCTATCACTTTTAACTGTACATATTAAATATAAAAGCCAACGCTAAATAATTCTATTACCAGAACAGAGATAACCTTTGTAGTGTGCAAATCATACTAACAGGTTAGTTACTACTTTGGAACTTACTACAACTACCGAGGTAAACAACGTTTACTCTATAAAGGCTACTCTTATAACTATAGACGACAAAATGTAAAAGGAATAATATTCTGGCAATGCTCAAAACAGAGGTCAACAAAATGTCGAGGCAATATGAAAAGTAGAAATGGTGTGGTTTTAAGTGTGAGTGATCATCAATGTAGTGCTCCAGACAAAACACTGATGGTGTTGACAAAAAAATCATCAGAATGCTAAAAAGTTAGTATAAGAGAAAGATGTTGCTACCCAAAATAGTGCATTGTTTGTTGAGCAACGTTTAACCCCTGTTGTAAATGTTATGTTGTATCCATCTTCCACGCCTCAAGAGTCATCAACATCACAGACTATGCAAGAAGTAGTGTTGTTGTTGTTTTAAGGGGCTGAACTACAAAGTCATCTGCCCTTGATATGCAAGTGGATCGAAAAGGACTAGATAGTTATAGACAAAAGAGAGTTGTAGTTTGTATATAACTATTGTACAAGTACTTACATTAAATAAATAAAAATAGTGTATGTGTATTGTCTGTTTTTCTTAATTGCTATCCCTATGTCCCACTATTAATGCAATTGTTAACCATCAACAGTCTCTGACTATGTTCGCAAAGAGAGTGACCTTAAACAATACACTCTATCTATGGTTTGTGTACCGAGTACACAATAATACAGTGTGGTCAAGCCATGTTGAAGCAATAGTTATATCAGGTAAGGGATTCGAACCCTTGCTTTCTTGTACAGAAAATTTGAACTTAAGTCAAACACCATAACCACTCGGTCAACCTGACAGTTACTAATTTAATTATTTTTGTGGACTTGAGTGTTTATAAAACTTTTTCCAGTATACATTGACTAAACCACTTGTTTGTTTTGAAATATAGATTTTTTTTGACCATAACATTGCAGTTATGAGTCTTGTGAACTGGGTGTTTAATATAGGGTTAAAGGCATTTTAAAATAATTTTAGAAAAGCTCTTAGGTATCGTGTCATGGGTTTTAGTAATGCATTACTGTTCGTTGACTAACATTTACCGTTACACAACATTATTTTGGTGAGCTCTACATGTTGTTGTTTGAGTCGTCAGTCTTTTGACTGGTTTGATGCAGATCTCCATGCCTCCCTCCCCCGAGCGAAACGTCTCATCTATATATAGCTACCACACCCTACATTCAAGGCTATCTGTTTAACATATTATAACCTTGGATCTCCCCAACAAGCTCTTGGGTTCAATTCCTCGATTTAACACAAACTTTTAAAAGCGGTATGACAACTAAAACTAGTCTACTCAGTCTCGGGTGGTCCAAATAAGTAGAGAGGGTTTGATTCACACCTCAACCATTGAGCACCATGTTATTTTTTATTTTTTAATAATGATAGCCATTTGTTCAATTTCACATTTCACACATTGCAATTTGTCAATTTTCCATTTGCATTTTTTAAAAATGACAGTTTGATGTTTTTTCAATTTCATGATTTGGAAACATGGATTTTTCCATTTTCATATTTACACATTTGTCAATTTCCCATTTGCATATATTTTCTTAAATGTCCGTTTAAGGTTTTTAAATTTTGTCTATATGGAAACATGGATTTTCCATTTTGCTGTTTACAAATTTTGTATATATTTATTTTGTGTATGTTGAAAAAGATCGATATTTCCAAAACAAGATTTTTTATTTTTCATTTTATGATTTTGTAAATGATCTTAATGTGAGTGCTTGACCATGGATTTTCCATTTTGCTGTTTACAAATTTTTTATATATTTATTTTGTGTATGTTGAAAAACGATATTTCCAAAACAAGATTTTTTATTTTTCTTTTTATGATTTTGTAAATGATCTTAATGTGAGTGCTTGACCATGGCAATAATACAGTCTATCTATGTGTTAGCGGAACCATAGAGTCTTATTACTACTGCAAGTAAGAATGTTTTACAAAATAACGGCTATCTACCACTGCATTTGAAAAACAAAACTATTGAAAAAGAATACTATTTACCATTCATTCATATATAAGTGTTAATTCTCCCTCTCCCCACCCTACCTCATCGTATTTTCTCTGGTCAAACAATCAATGCTACCCATACATACACAAGCTTTCTATGTCTCTCTCTATATATATGTTTTCTCTGCTCCACAAGATAAAAATTATGGTTGCTGGATTGTATCCTGCACTGTTTATGCGACATACCATTGCCAGTTCATAAAACCGTTAGGTAGTTCTCTACACATAGCGATTTTACCACTGCTCTACCTACGACTTTTGCTTGTTTGGCTTTCTTACAAGCTAGTATGCGATAGGCAGCATTAACTGTATATCAAACCCAGTCCACCTTTGTATTTGCAATCTAAGTAATAATTTGAAAAGAGACAAGTGTAATCAGTTTTAAACATTATCTCTGCTTTTTTGTTTGTTTGTTTATGACATGTATATTAACCTAAAATCAAACCCTAGTCTACCTTAGTGAAAGGCTAACAGTTTAACCACTGCGTTACCATACCCTTCTTTCTTAGTTTGATTCATTCTAGGCCTTAGAGCTAGAAATCGAGTTACGATCTCCAGTGCAAGAGGCACATGTGCTCACCACTATAGCATGTAATGGTTAGCTGGTAACATTAGACAAACGAAAATGATTGTATTTCTGTTAGCCAAGCATTTCTGTCATTTGCCTACTGTGTGAGCACTGCCAGCAAGACAGTTTAGTTTAGAACAAGCGTGTGTGTGTGTGTGTGTGTATGTGTGTATAGATTATTAGCCTCAAGTATTTAAAGCTTGTTGTGTGTAGCGACCATCTTGCTCAGTAACCACTGAGTAAGTTTTAACAGTTAACTCATAAAAACCGCATAGGATAGTTGTGTGTGTATGGTTCATGTACTTGGGAATGTGCATTAGCACCATGCGCTAGCTTTACCTTGCCCTCTAGAGGTAGAGCGTTATCCCTTCCTTTGGACATTGCCAATGACTGCATTCCCCCACAAGTTTTACACTTAAGCTCTTGGCTTGTTCTTGATTAGGTTTGGTTTGCTTTAGGCTTGGTTTGGTTCAGTTGGGTTTGATTCGACTTGGTTCAGTTTAGTTTGATGTAGTCACCATTTTTTTATTTTTAGCTACACTCTTTAACCAATTAATTAATGATAGTCTACTCTTAATTCTTGAATCGATAAATTGAATTTTGTGTGCACCGTTTGTCAATCCATGCCTACAACCTATACTCCCTATGTACTACAGTCAGAACTGAAAACAAGTTCCAATGGTCAAAGACGTGTCAGTCACCATACATATATCCTACAATAATTCTTTCTTTACCTAGCTAGATTTCGTCACTCACAGTAAACATCTTACATTATGGGTTTGCAATATATTAAGAAAAGCAAAAGTCCATGATCTTGTTGTTTTGGGTCTTTTTTGGGGAAATTCATAAGCCATAAAAAGAATGACATCATGTCAAGTTCTGAGTGGATCTTGTATGTCAAAATCCCATTATCGGTTTATAAAATCTCAAGGCCATGCCCTAGCAGTTTTGGATTATTTCAATCAATGAGTCCACCATAGGAAACATCGAAAAAATAAATACCCTTAAAACAAGTCGTCACATGACCCTCTCCGAACAATGCTTCGCAAAATATAAATTCATCCATTGAACATTGAACATGATCGGCGACATCATCCTAGCTTCCCCCTCCCACCATGGTTGCCATATCGTTTGACCTTCAAGTGTCCTCAGCATCTCTGTGCTTTTTTTCATTGCCCTGTTGTCAAGTCAAGTCAATGCATTCCAATAAGCTCAAATAACATTCACATCCTGTCAGTCTGCCCCAGCAAGTTTGTTTTCTATACTCACTTCAAGCAACATATAACCAAGTTCTGTTTGTTCTATCTAAAGCCAACTTCATCGGATCAAGTAATTATCATTTGTCATGTCACTCATAATCGTTTACACGTTAAATACCCCCTTCAGGGGGTTTAGGAATTAGGAATTCCATCATAGGAAAAATCAGAAAACGAACCCTCGACCCGCCGTCTCATCGAAACAGCGAATACTGTATTGGTATATCACCACCGTGGCCAGTAATAGCTTCGTTGAAACACGTGTCCAGTGGTATCGTCTCATTCTATCTACAACCACGCGTCATGAACATTTTAGACAAATTTAAGAAAAGTTTTAAAAACTGAAATGTATTCAACAAAAGTGTCGTTAGGCCCTTTCACATTTTCTAAAACATAAATACTATATTCGAAAGGGGGAGAGGGGAGGGGCGTCACCCCGAGTCCTACGACCCCTCGTATACGTCTCTGGCGTTATTGGTTTGTGAGATATAACAGAAAGTCTAAAATCACAGTTTTACAACAAAAAATTCTGTTTCCCTCATTCTCAAAAACTTTAACCTATTACAAAAATAAAAAGGGTTTCGAGATAAGCCATTTGACACGTCATAGGACCAAATCCGACCAGGCATTCGTGAAATATCGGAAAAAGTCTAAAATCACGGTTTTACCCCCAAAAAGCCTGTTTCCCTCATTCTCAAAACTTTAACCTATTAATAACATGTATAGGGCTTCGAGACAAGCGATTTGACACGTCACACGTCCAAATCCGACCTTGCGTTCGAGAGATATCGGCAAACTTCGTAGGAAAGTAGGCGACTATCTGGTTCTCTCCTCACCACCAAAACCCCTTCTTATCAATCATTTTTTTTCAAAGAGCTCGCCCTCTTACAAAAATCCCAAGTGCGCATGCGTAAAAAACAAAAACAAAAATATTAATCCATATCGGCAGCCAGCCAAACGCATGCGCGATATGAGCAACCACGTTTAAGTTCATTTTAGCAGCGCATCTTATACATGTCGCATTTGAAAAGAGACTTTCATTAAAAAAATACAATTTCACCCTTTAGTAGGGGTAGGTTTTATTTAGGGGTTGAAATGAGTGGTTCATTTGAATGAGGGCGTTAGCCCGAGTCCAACGACACCTCATTTGTCAAAATCGGACCATGGGTTTGCGAGATATCGACTTTGCCCCTGAATGTATTGCGGGTTAGTATGTGACGTCAGAGGGAGAGGTGGTGGGGTGGGGCAGAACTCCTAGTAGCCCCCTACTACTAAGTTACACTCGGTCACATTCGACTACCTTCGACAGTCGCCCGAACCGGTCCCCTCCCCCACTTCCATCCACAAGCTATATAGGCAATGCACACCAGCCAGCTCAGTCAGTTGGCTGGCCAACACAGGTCGGCTAACAACTGGGTCTGCTTCCAAGCCAGACCTTCCACCCTTTCCCCTCCCCTCCCCCCCTCCTCTGCCCCCAAGCCCCCCAGGGAACGCCTGGGGGGGGCACGTAACCACGAGAAACCATGGATGACCTTGAAATCTGTCCAGGACCGGCTTAGCCCTACTACTACCATTGTAGATAAATTTAGGAAGAGACGTCTGCAGTTCTATGGACACATATATAGGATGGATGAGAACAGACTCACTAAGAAGATTTTCAATATCGTGAATGCAAGTAAATTAAAGACCAGTTGGATTAAAGAAGTACATGAAGACATGGAATTACTTAAAATCTCTGAAGACGACATTAAGGACAGAGAACAATTTAGAAATAAAATCAGAAACACGAAAATTGTACAAGTTTCAAGGAAAGATACATCAGGGAAAAAATGGACAGAGGAAAGGAAGAAAAAGCACAGTGAACTAATGAAGAGGTTTTGGGAAGAAAAGAAGAGAGGAAAAGGAAGTGAAGCTGTGATTGGCTCAAGTTCTCACGCTCTCCTGAAGGGGAATAATCGGAAATAATAATAAACATCACGTAATTTATGGTTTGCATGGCATAATTTAAATGTTGAACATGTTAGTCAAATGCTCCTAAACACTGAATAATTAATTTACACTATTTACATTGTCATTCATAATTACTTATCTGTGAATTACAGAAAATTCATGGTTCATTGGTCATCGTTATCGTCATCATCAAAATTAAACATTTCTCACATTAATTCTCACTTCAAAATTCTACATATTCCTGTCAGAATCATTAATTCATTACCATTACATCATTTAAATTCTCAACTCAAGTTGCAATTCCTTCAAATTATATCTTAATTAAATTTATTTAATTCCATATAAATTCATTAATCATCAGCTTCTTTAATTAATTATCACCTTCTAATTCAGTTATTCATCATCATTACAATCATCTATTAATTTATTTAAATCAGTTTATTTTATCCAATCTTTAATTCATCCACTTATTTAATTCATCCATCTATTTAATTCATTGATTTATTCCAAAAATTTAATTTATCAAATTATTTAAATTTCAATCTTCTGGTTATTTAGATTTTCATTATTTCATCTAGTCATTCTGATTTTTATTTCATTAGGTCAGATCGTTAATATGCTTAAATCTCAGATTATTATTTCATTAATTATTATTTTCAGAAAATCTTGTATTATCAACTTCATTTATTTGTTTAATTTCCTAACAAATTGTTTAATATGGTTTATAGAACGTTGTCTTACAGTTTTATCACTTCCAAGTTATATCTCGTATTTAATTTATCATGCCAAAAAATATTATTGCCTCCACGACATCACGTTGGATCTAACTATCCACAACGACATTACATTTCCTCAATACTTCAAATATCACATTTGAATACAACAATTATTCCACAAAAACTCCATAAATATTCAGCACATACAGCATGAATCTCAACAATTACGCTAGACTGGGTACGACGACCTCATGTCTGCTTCAAAATACATTAGCAACGTTGCAACTATCACATGGCAACTTCCACAAAATGCCTACCACAAACTCCACTTAACCATGTTGCATGATCTACAAAAAATATATAACTGGCTTCAAATTATCAACGCACACAATCTCCAATAACTGTAATTACTCTGATCACATCTAGACAACTTCTTAAACAATTGGAAAAATATATTACCTCAGTAATTTAAGATCTGCTTTCAAATAGCATAAATTCTCTTACAATTTTCATAATTCACATCACAGAAAAACACCAATGTGCTATAATCTCTCATATCAAAATCTGCAATACTGATCTGCCTTAAAATAAATCCGACCATTAATGATTAATCTTACAAGATTCAATTACTTTAAATCCTTCTCAAAGGTATCAAACACAATTATAAAACTCATAAAAAGCATCAGCTATAACAGCTGTTAAACTGAAATTACTCTCAAAAGAGTATAGCAACAAAATATTGGATTGGCAAACAAGAATTACTAAATGCAATCCTGCTGACATTTATCGTTACTTTATTTAACAAAATCTCGACTGATATGTGACTAGTAGTTCCTTGTTTGATTCACTTACAATCTCGTATACACTCGGATGATAAAAATGAGTCCCTCAATGGCGAGTAAGATGTGTAACCACCGTACAGTCGTATAAATACGAAAGACCTCGCCCCGTCGACTTGGATGATAGTGCCCTGAACGATGGGTAAGATGAGTAGCCACCATACAATCGTATAAATACGAAAGACCCCATCTCGTAGACTATATGAGTGAATGTACCAGATAGGAATCAACAAGTTTCTAGTTGTCATATAAAAGCGATGTTCATTCACTAAAGTGAATAACTTCTTAATATCTCCAAACAATCCAATGGAAAAAATCCCTACTGATGAATAATACACACTCGCTAGTATGCAATGAACTGACGAAGTAATTTTAGATAATCAATTGCAGATCACGAGTTCGAAATACTCGTTACACAAAAAAACTATTCATGAAAAATATCCTAGCTGGAAAAATGTCTAAAAGACCAAACATCTGCTTAATAAAGCCAACCAATGGTGAGAATTTCGTATAATGATGCCTGCCATATCATATGGTCACTCCATATTCTAGCAAATTCGAAGTATATAAAGTCAAACCATGTCTATATAATCGTATCACTCCTATTAGAAAAATATACATGTGTGCCCAGTATTCATGAAAATAATCGTATCAGGTAGTTATAACTCTTACAGTACCTTTCATAATCAGCTGTAATTAAATTTCCAAGATCGTCGATTTTCCCTACATAATGAATTTCTCGAAAGATCGGCGTGAATATCATTCCATCCATGAAATGACGATTGCCTTCGAAATCCCAAGTGAATCAGCTGGTGGACCTCCTCTCGTCAGGAATCGAATCCATCGCTCTGCGGTGCCATCTTGTCTCTATCTGCGTCTACTCTGACATGTTGAACTTCGGATTACCCATAGCGGATATTGTCCAACTCCTCTCGAAAATGTTCATGGAAACAGCGGACCCCCTATTCCTCCTCGAAGTTACGCCACTGTTCCGTTAAATGTTCAGTTCGAGTATTGAAAGATCAATCTCCAACAACTGCTAAGTCTCACTTTCGTAAAATAAAATTTTACATGAGAGTGTTCAAGTTTATTAAACACCCTGTAGTTGTCTGTATTTGGTAATTCATGAAACTGCATAAGAAATAAATTTCATTAATGCACGATCTAATGTTCATCAGTGCCTATGCTAACAACATTCCGTTGCTTGAAATTGTTAAAGTAACTTTGAATGCGTTATGAAAAACATAGTCATAAAGTTGTTCAGAAGAACTATGTTCAAACTGCGTTGAAATGTAGCTTGTAATAAAGTCTCCAACTACTTGCAGTGCTGTTCTAACATATCCCGGCCGTCTGTGATTGCTTGCTCGGCAAGTCCCCCTGGATCAATGACCTGCTTGGCGTTCGCTGCCCGGCGATGCTGAAACTGTCGCCTACACTCTGCCGTGACAGTTTCGGTACGCTACGTGACCTTCACCGTGCGTCTGGCTTGCGCTACAGAGCTCGACCCTACTTGCTCGACTGACAGAGCTCCACTGAATGTGCTGGCACTGTCTTCTCACTTATCTGCCTGGCGCAGACACGTGGTGTTGTCCCCCACCACTGTGCTCTCGCGTCACGATCATAGTCTCGAACCCTCATCATCTCGGCTATTCCGTTATAAAATAACTTAAGGGTTATCTGACTTCCTTAAAATTATTTCCACATATAATGCATGTTATATATCCTCTTCTAAGATGTTTAATTACCATATTCCATACATATCTTAATAAAGCTTCACATCTCTATCCATAATTCCATCTTCTTACAGACGTCAGTGCCTCCTTGATCCTAGACCTCCTACGTCATCTTGACATTCTTCTTGACTCGATCGATGCGCTATCTTTTCCTAACTCTTCCCAAAACCTCAACTACGGCTTAATGTCTGCTGGCGTAGCCGATAGCCTAAACTAGGTATCGGGTACAACACTGACAATGTAATCTTACCATTTCTACAAACATCTGACCACCTCGTGGTGTACCGGCTAGCATTCTTAGCTGTCGCCTCGGAGGGTCGAGTTTGATTCCCGACTCTGCCAAGAAATTTAATTCTGGTCTGAGGGCAAAAAGGGGTACACTCACCCTTATGAGGCAAGACTGAGAAGAGGTGGATTTGATTCCCACCTCAGCCATCTTGGAAGTGATTTTCCGTGATGATTCATATATTAAAGCCGTGGCCGCCTCCTTCCCAATCCTCACCTGAATACCTGCACACACTACTACAGTTATCACAATATCACATTTTATCACACAATTTATACACACAACCAAGTACGTGGGGCTAAATGTCCACGATGTCCAAGCCCCTCAAATGAAACAACTCTACAAACATCGTGATTTACAGTACTGGTTAATGATGTGAAGATTATAGACCATGGATGACGTCATAGTAGACAAAAACTACTCAGCTTATGCTGCCAACTTTCAAGTTACATAACAAGTACCAGTTTCAGCCGATTCTTGCTGTTAGATTAAATCAGGGTTGTATTTGCTATTGTCACTCGTGTTTCAAAGTCACCGTCAGGCAGTGGCGGCCGGTAATAAGGTTGCAGTGTTGCAAAACGACCAGATTAATTCATGAAAAACAATTAAAACCGCAATAATATTTTTAGTAAAAAAAGTTATAGACTATGTTTCCTTTTATATGTACAGGAATTCATAATTCTGTTCTTTAATAATTCAGGAAATTTTATGGTAAGTTACTGTGAGCTGTCTGAGATAGCGAAGCGCGCCAGCCGTCTAGGGGCGCTCGTCCGTTTTTTCGTAGCCAGGCCCAAGCACCGACCACTTCTCAATAGTGAAGGGTATGGCAGAGATGCTATATACACACATCAAAAAGGTTTTGCATCACCTCGGTTCCCAGATCTCCGGCATATAGACGTTGACTGTGTATATTGTATCAAAGATACAGTCCCTTTGACTGTTCATAGATGTCACTAAAACTGCTCAAAGATGTAAACAACCATGCATGAGCAGGGCCTATTAGACGGAGGGGGTACGACAGCCGATCAGTTCCAGTCATTCCACCAGGACGAAGGTACGCTGCTCATGTTGTCTGTAGTTCTACCATGCCTAGAAGGTCAATACCGCAGTTCGATCGCGTCCGCATTGTTACTTTGTGTCAAGAAGGGCTCTCAACAAGGGAAGTTTCCAGGCGTCTCAGAGTGAACCAAAGCGATGTTGTTCGGACATGGAGGAGGTACAGAGATACAGGAACTGTCGATGACAGGCCTCGCTCAGGCCGCCCAAGGGCTACTACTGTATTGGATGACCGCTACTTACGGATTGCCGCTCGGAGGAACCCTGACAGCAATGCCACCATGTTGAATAATGCGTTTCGTTCAGCCACAGGACGTCGTGTTTCAACTCAAACTGTGCGCAATAGGCTGCATGATGCGCAACTTCACTCCCGACGTCCATGGCGAGGTCCAGCTTTGCAACCCCGACACCATGCAGCGCGGTACAGATGGGCCCAACAACATGCTGAATGGACCCCACAGAATTGGCATCACGTTCTCTTCACCGATGAGTGTCGCATATGCCTTCAACCAGACAATCGTCGGAGACGTGTTTGGAGGCACCCTGGTCAGGCTGAACGTCTTAGACACACTGTCCAGCGAGTGCAGCAAGGTGGTGGTTCCCTGATGTTTTGGGGCGGCATTATGTGGGGCCGACGTACGCCACTGGTGGTCATGGAAGGCTCCGAAACGGCTTTACGATACCTGAATGACATCCTCCGACCCATAGTGCACCCATATCGGCAGAATATTGGAGAGGCATTTGTCTTCATGGACGACAATTCTCGACCTCATCGTGCACATCTTGTGAATGCGTTCCTTCAAGATAACGACATCGCTCGACTACAGTGGCCAGCATGTTCGCCAGACATGAACCCTATCGAACATGCCTGGGATATGTTGAAAAGGGCTGTTTATGGACGTCTTGACCCACCAACCACTCTGAGAGATTTACGCCGAATTGTCGTTGAGGAGTGGGACAATTTGGACCAACAGTGTCTTGATGAACTTGTGGATAGTATGCCACGACGAATACAGGCATGCATCAATGCAAGAGGACGTGCTACTGGGTATTAGAGGTAGTGGTGTGTACTGCAATCTGGACCACAAATGCTGAAAGTCTAGCTGTATGATGGTACAACATGCAATGTGTGGGTCTCATGAGCAATAAAACGAGCTGAAATGTTGTTTGTGTTGATCTCTATTCCCTTTGTATTTAAAGGTTCCGGAACTCTTGGAACCGAGGTGATGCAAAACTTTTTTTGATGTGTGTATATTGTGTAAGCCCTATCCCAACTCGGCTGGTCGTTGCCCGCTGACTGCAACCAGGCAAGTGAGGCGCAGGCGCGGACGGAGACATCCGTCAACTGCCGAGACCATGTCTTGCAATGTTCCGCGTAGCCTACTTTTGACACTCGCAGTTCTCGCCCTCGTATATAATCTACGTTGTTTTGTTCTCGTGAAGGTTTTCATGTAGACTAACTTATATTCCATTTCATCCGATGAAAGTGTGATGTCTCTGAAATGCGGCATTCGTTATGAATGAGGCACATCCGTTTTACAGCGCTTTTTTTTAATGCAGCCAATGGCCATGTATTTTTCTTTTCAGGACGGGTCAGGGAAGGGATTATGAAAGGAAATTGGCCATGGACGTTGGATCTATTAAAAGGAACCGTCCCGGCATTTGCCTGGTTGTGAAATTGGGAAACCACTTTAGCGCTCTCGGCCACCGCGCAATTGAATACAGTTTTCTCCGATATCAAGCAGTCATTTACCCTATCACTTCATGGGCGCAGGAGGTGGGAGGGGGAGTCAAGGAGGGGCCGTGCCCACAAATTGAAGTTACTGATGGTTAACTGATTTAAATGTAGGGATAATTCCACAGTTTTATTTAACTTAGTAATTTGGGATTATTTGAGTATATCTTCAGTTATTAAAAATCGGTGGACTACTTTTTGCCTGTTTTTTAAATATGAACATGATTCACAAATAAAAGCGATCTCCTATGGACAAAAATTCAGAACTAAAAAGATATTCCACCCATTCATGACATAAAGAGCATGTACCCAACGGTTTAAGAGCAGCCAAAATAATGAATGTCACGAAGCAAGTAAGAAATGAAACGAAAATTACGTCTCAATACCACCTAGTGACATGTAGGTAATTAAAAAATAAAATAAAAACGAGCCTTACAGCAGTCGCATATGATGTGTAACATCTGACCTAGAAGAAACCTCACGTGCAATTGTTGGTACACCGGTATTTTGTAGTATTATTGGCACAAATATTAATCTATTGTAAAAGGGAGTGTTTTAAAGATATTGTAGTTTATAATACGGAACTCATTTTATTAGATGATTTGTAGCTTCCACCAGCACTAGCCTAAATAAAGATTACTATATGGATCAACTAGATTAATAGACGCGACACCGCTCATAACCTTAAATTCCTTATAAACAGGTCCTCTTGATTCACAGACCAACACGTAATTTCATATGGATTCTGTTAAAATGAGTCATATTGATATGATAAATATCGTTTAAAATGATAATCTGGTAGCAAAAATATCTACCCCGCCCAGGATTCGAACCCAAGCTCTCTAGATTCACAGTCATACGCAATAACCCCACGGCTATTTCGACTACGCAAATATTGTGCAAAAGATGGTGACTTATTTCCACGTTCCAATAATATTGCATTACGGAATTAAGTTTCATTTAGATTTTGCTTGTTTCGATAATGTTCCTGAGTGACATTGAGTTTAAAATGCCTCATACCAATGCAATGCCGACTACTTACCATGTTTGATATTAAGGCATTTTACCATTTAAATACTGATACGAAGACTTCGAACATGTACCATGTCATTTGTTTAAATCACTTGACACCAGAGTTCGCATGAGCGTTTTCCGTTCAGTATGTCATATACATTCCACATGGCCGAGAGTGCGTCATGGTATAAATTTTCGACACCGCGCGCTGATTGTTTCTCTTACCAGTGCCAGCTGAATCGATCGATCGAGTTGGCAGTGCGTCTTATACTTCCGTTCGATCAACCACTGCCAGCTAGGGCACACTTCCATTCGATCGATCGAGTGGGTAGTGCATACTTCCGTTGTCCACCACTGCCAGCTAGTACACTTCCGTTTGATCGATCGATCGGGCAGTGCATACTTCCGTTGTCCACCACTGCCTGCTAGTACATTTCCGTTTGATCGATCGAGCGGGCAGTGCATACTTCCGTTGTCCACCACTGCCTGCTAGTACATTTCCGTTTGATCGATCGAGCGGGCAGTGCATACTTCCGTTTGATCCACCACTGCCAGCTCGATCGTTCCGATCCCAATTTTCAAAATCACTCCCACAAAACTATCCAGCAACCGAGCGGAAAGATGTTACTCATCAAAAATAATACATGCCCCTCCCCCCCCCTCATCCTAGAAAAAATCCTGCGTGTGTCCATGTACCACATTAATGAAAATAGTGCAACACCCAGAAAAGTTATCCGCCAGCCGCCACTGCCATCAGGGCCAAATTTTTAGTATGCGCAAAGTTATTGAGAAATGCTACAAGAGGAATAGACAGTTGTGTTTGTGTTTTATAGATCTAGAGATGGCCGACGATAGAGTGAGGGATTATGGTATCGTGGGAAGGCTGCTACAGGCAATCCAAATGATTTAGGCTATTGTTGATAATCGGGTTACAGTTAAAGTTGTTGGTAGGATGAGTTCTTAGTTTAAGGTTGTTACAGGAGTGAGGCAGGGCTGTAATCTTTCACCACTACTGTTTACTTTATATATGGACCATTTGATGAACGGCATAAACTGGCTGGGTGGGCTTCAATTAGGTGGAAACCAGGTAAGTATTCAGGCCTATGCCGATGGTCTAGTTGTAATGACAGACTCCGTCGAAAGTATACAAGCCAATATGTGAATCGCTTGATGTTAAAATGGGACTTCTGAAGGTTTTACGAAATATTAGTTTTTGATGCCATACTACAGATCATAGGTAGGGCCACCGTTTAGTGTTGAAGTGAGACTTCTGCAATCCACACCACGGCTGTGCCGAGCTTGTGAAATCTCCGTGTATAGGCTACTCTTTGTGCATCATATCTGTGATGGTTTTGCATTTTGTCATTACATTGAATTGCTGTTATTGGAATTATTGCTTTCTGTGTTTAAATGATTCTTGCATTGGTATTGTACTTCATTTTCATATTACTATTAAGTTAAGTATTGATTCAGTGTTCATATTGAGATGGTATTTATACATTTAAAATCAATAACAATACATTTTTTAATTATTTGTGGGTTTTATGTGGATGTTGGCATTCAAAGTTCCAAAGTTCACTCCATTTGATGTATCAAGGGGACTTCTGCAATACTAACATCTGTCATCTTTCATAATCTATGACTTGGATTTTGTATTTTCGTGCACTGAAATGTGCATTAGTATAGGCGTCATGCACTGGCAGCAGCGTAAAACATAGATCGACATTTTCCATCACCTGCACAGTTTTTTCTTTCTCCTGTAAAATCTACAAAGTGTCAGAAGTCCCATTTCAACATCAAGCGAATCATGTAATCACTTGAACACAAATGTAGGGAATGTGGTATGAATGTCAGCATTTCAAAAAAGAAAGTGAAGTCAGTAGGGAAGAAACAGTGTAGCAACGAAACTATCCCTAGATCGCTCAGTATTTAGGCCGACCTTGCTCTATGGAAGTGAGAGCTGGGTAAAGTCAGAATATTTGATACATAAGCTATAGGTAATTGATATGAGGGTAGCACGAATGATTTCTGGGACAAATGGATGTGAGCAATGGTAGGAAGGTACTGTTAATGAAGAGATCGAGGCTAAGTTAGAAATGAACACGTTAGATAAATGTGTTCGTATGAGCCGATTCAGATGGTGGGGGCCATGTGAGGAGGAAGGAGGAGGAAAGATTACTAAAGAGGTTAATGTGCTCAGCTTCTATAGGGGAAGAGACGCAAGCGAAATAAGAAAGGAGACTGGGAGAAACAAATTTCAACCAATTTCTCCACAATTTCCACATATTTGCATTATTTGGAGGGTATCCGTGGCCCATATTTGAGAACATAATGCAGTTTAAAATACCACTAGAGGTTATGGCGACATGAAGAAGCCACATGTGCCCCCAAAATTCACTAGTTGATAAATCCGAGCAAAGGATACATTGCAGGATTACCCGGCGTTCAGCAATTCTCGGAAAGACTTCACATTTTAACCTTCTGTCCAGAAATTGGAAGGAATTTCTAATAAATTTGGAATGTGCTACATATTCAGAGACAAACATTCATTATTTTGATGCTGCGTGGCTCAGCGGTAACGTTCCCGCTTGCCGTGCCCAAGGTTTCTAGGTCGAATCCAGGCACAGTCAATTGGCAATTGAGGGTGCGCAGATGTAAGGGACACGTGTTGGTAGAATTACTGGCACGTTAAAGATCCCCTTCAGGGTGAAATACCGTCTTTAAAAGCCGCAACAGTTAAAAGGGACGTAAAACCAATAACATTATTATTATTAATTATTTTGAAAATGAATTAGCGACTCGGGAACAGAACCAGTCGCAACCCCGCAAGGTAATAAAATATAATACCTTAATATTCATTCAAAAATCACTCTTAAGTTATGTGTTAAATATTTTTCAGAGGAAACAACGAATTGCATCAAAATGAATCGGTGATACATTTGAAAGAAACGTGAAACGTTTCAAATTCACCTAAACAATAAGCCACTCAGGCCACCTTAGCTTTATTGTGCCAATCTTCTGTTGGAATAGTACTTCCTGGTTCGTACGCTAAGTTGGACGGGGATGGTTAGTTGGAGATGAACTGACACATGAAGTTGATCGTGGAAGCTACTCGCACCTTTTCCCTATGCCTGACCGCGAACATGTGACCCCTCACTCCGCAAGGACAGAGGACATGTCAAATGGGCCGAAATTGGCACCAATCGCCTAACATCAGGATATTTTCCCTGCAAGGCCGTGAATTCAAAACCGCAAATATAGTGGGAGACTCGTCAAACGGGCTGAGGACGACGCCGATCGTATAACATCGCCAAACCTACTCGTGATTATTTTGTCCGTGCTCGACCGCCTGTGTAATAAGTATGTCCGAGAGGACATCTGGAATTCTGTCAAACGGTGCCGATCGCGACAACTACTCGTGACATTTCTCCGTGCTCGACAGCGAGGACATCAGGAATTACGTCAAACGGCGCCGATCTCAGAACATCTCGATCTATAGTATACGTGCTCGGTCTTGAACTAAAAACCTTAGGGTGAGTGGAAATCTCGTCAGACAGGCCGAGAATAAAGTTTACCTAGGTTTAAAGTAACATCACGATTTTAATTTTCGTTGAATATCCTTATCCAACAAATCAGACAGTGGCATAACAAATGTGATGTGGGCCTGTCTGCGAAAATAAGAATACGGGCCCATCCCCTACCCCCCACCCCCTCAAAGAATATGCTAAACTTATCAATAACGAACAGAAAATTAATTGCAAGGAATAGAAGTTCAACTTTAGTGCAATATACTTCCATGCTATATAAAAACGGATTTGTTTGAACATTGTATCTTGCTTACTTCAAGTTTAGCAAGCCCTCACCAGATGTCAGAGTAGTGCTCGTAGCTCCACTGCCCTCGGTAGGGGGCAGCATTCCTGCTAGCTACTTCCCTGGCGGGAAGAGAGTAAGACAGTGTGTCTCTGAGTAAGAGCGGTAACGGTCGGTTGCGTGATGTTAGACAATGGCGTAGTCGGTGTAACAAACACCTACATTCAGTGTTTCTTTTGTGTGTAAATATGTGTAGGGAGTGTTTTCTTATCGTGTATGACGTGTTTATGTAAGTTGTGTAAATATACTGTAGTAATAATTCCACAGAGATCCAGTGATATGAATCAGCTACCTACCTCGTGTTCTATACATACAGTCCATTTCTATCCTCGTACTATCCTTAGCCAAACCTTGTATATATCTCCTCACCTCAAAACAACTCTTTTCATGGTCCTCCGGGCCGGATGTCTGTGGAATCTTCGTTAATGTGATATTAGCACGTGTATTTTGGCGGGACTGAAGCATCATAGCAGCCATGTTGGCAAAGAATACTACTGTTTCCGATAGCAGTCATCTTGGCAAGGAATAAACGCCTTCCGATAGCAACCATCTCGGCAAGGAATACTACAGCTTCCGATGGCAGCCATGTTTGCCCCATCCACTTCGTATGTCGTCATCTTGGTTCCAGTCTACAGCAACCAGTGATCTCCTGTCAGCGCTGGAGGTTATACGACAGCCACGCAGACCAACTTCGATATTCTACACCGCAACTTCAGTAAGTACATACTCAGATTCTGATTCCTATTATTTCCCACCATGGATTCCAAAGAAAAACAACTCCTTGTTAAGACTAGAGGCCTAGCGAAAGCCAGCATCACACGCGTGCATAACTTTGTTGTTAACTTCAAATCAGGATCAAGTATAAATGCAATTAAGGCCAGACTAGACGATCTACCCAGAATACGAGAAAAGTATGACAATGCGCAAGACAAGTTAGAACTGGAGGATGAAACTGAGGATCATAGTGAAGATCGTGACAGTTTCGAATTATTGTACTATGACGTAGTAGATAAAATAACAACATTGATAGAAGAGAGTGCAGAATCACGGTTGAGACAAGGCAACCATTCCGGTGGTACTACTCATTCACACTCTGGTCCATTCAAGAGAGAACTCGCACTGCCAACTATTAAATTGCCATCTTTTGGGGGTAACATTACTGATTTTCGACACTTTTCTGATACGTTTACCAGTCTGGTCATAAACAATGACTCACTTGAAGATATCCAAAGGTATCATTATTTGCTATCTTCACTTACAGGGGAAGCAGCACATGAACAAATTAAGAATCTTCCCATAACAACCACAAATTTCAAGATTGCATGGCAGACAGTCTGTCAAAGGTACAACAACCCTAAGCTCATTGCAACGTCTCACATTAAGAAACTTTTAAACCTTCCGTCTGTAAGCAAAGAGTCATCCACAGATATACGATCACTGTTAAATCAAGTTTCAAGTAATCTGAATGCAATTGAGGCACTTGAACTTGACATTCCTTTACATGAAATGCTCGTATCACAGTTGATTCTTCAACAAGTTGATGAGGTCAGCAGAAAACAATGGGAGCTGACGTCATCAAAATTGAAATTTGCAAGACTAGATGAATTATGTCGATTTTTAGAAGACAGATGCCATGCCCTTGAACTAACCAACTCAAATCAGACCTCCAAACCAGTGGTGTCTTCCCACCCACGACATGTTACTGACATCAAACACACTAAACCAGTAAGACAGGTTTATGTCTCTACTGGCAATAATTGTTTATTTTGTGATGGTGTTCATCCTCTATACAAATGTTTAGGTTTTTCTGGCAGCAGTATCCAACAACGTATGGACTTTGTCAAACAACATAAATTGTGATCAAATTGTCTAAGGCCTGGACACATTGTTGGCAACTGTTCTTCGGGCTCCTGTTATTCATGCGGCCTGAAACATCACACCCTACTTCATCGAACCAATAAACCTGTCACGCGGAGGCAGCAGGAAGCCACACCTGCAAGACACAGCGGCACTGATGTCAACCAGCAACAATCGGTTTCAGCCACGTATTGTTCGATAAAGGCAAAACCTCAGACCCAGATACTACTCTCCACTGCTCTGGTTAAGGTACGTGATGGCTATGGAAAGCTGCAAACTTGTAGAGCGCTCCTAGACTCATGTAGCCAGGCACACTTCGTCACAAATGCCTGTGCAGAACGGCTCAGCTTACGGAAGGTTCGAAACCGAATACCAATACAAGGTATAAGCAACGCTACTACAGAATCTCGTCACAGTGCCACCGTTAATGTTCACTCCATGCACAGCGAATACCAAGTAGAAATTAACTGTGCTGTGTTGCCAAGAATTTCCGCTGATCTCCCAGGATCGTACATTGATTTCGCTGACTGGGGTATTCCCGAAGGGCTACCTCTAGCCGACTCGACGTTCAACCAACCTGGGCGAATTGACATGCTGATTGGTGCAGAGGTATTCTTTCAGCTTCTTCGACCGGAAAGACAAGTGAGACGAGGTGACTACCCTGTCCTCCAGAACACAGAATTCGGGTGGATTCTCGCAGGGCGTTTTCAGTTAGACAGAACGTCCGAAGCACCTTCGCAGACCGTACAGTCCTTCTTCACCACGAGTGACAATTCCCTTGACCATCTAGTTCAACGCTTCTGGGAATTAGAAGATATCAATCAGCCAATCAGATCAAAGGACGACCTGGAGTGTGAGAAACATTTTACTGCCAACACCAGGAGAGATGCTGACGGAAGATTCACGGTACAGCTTCCACTGCGTGAGGACTCTACAGAGCTTGGTGGCTCGCTCCCATTGGCTGTGTCGCGGCTTCATCATCTCGAGAGACGATTAAGTAGAAACACCCAACTCAAGAATGACTACGTGAACTTTCTGGAGGAATACGAAGCTCTGGGACACATGGAGGCTATCGACACGTCGCACCCTAATGAGCATAGCTATTACGTGCCCCATCACCCAGTTATTAAAGAGGCAAGCTCTACCACGAAGACGAGGGTGGTGTTTGATGCTTCTGCCGCCACTACGAGCGGGAAATCACTCAACAACATACTCCGTATTGGACCGACCATCCAGCAAGATATCTGGTCTATCATTACAAGATTCCGTACTCACCAAGTGTGCTTCACAGCAGACATTCGCCAGATGTATCGACAAGTAAATGTTGATAGTCGTGACTGCAACCTTCAGAGAATCGTATGGCGCCGATCGCCGGAGGAACACATAAGACACTACCGGCTAAAAACTGTCACGTACGGAACAGCTTCAGCACCCTTCCTCGCTACTAGGTGCCTTCAGCAGCTCGCCATTGAGGAGTCGCGCAACTTACCCAAGGCAGCAGAAGTTCTCCAGAGAGATTTCTATGTGGACGACTGCATGTCTGGGACGGAAACCCTCGAGCAAGCTCTGCGAACTCAAGAACAACTCATCGATCTCCTTCAAAGGGGAGGTTTCCAACTTCGAAAATGGTGCTCCAATCATCCACAACTACTCGAAGCTGTTCCTCCAGAATACAGAGAAGCCCAACTGCCCCTTCAACTCGATAGCGGCAATAACGTTAAGACGTTAGGACTCTTGTGGCATCCTGCCAACGATCAGCTGCAGATTGTGAATGGTACCGGGATTACTAACTTCAACGGACCGGTTACAAAAAGAAAGGTACTTGCAGTCATAGCATCAATATACGATCCGTCGGGACTGATGGGTCCATTCATCATCTCCTGCAAGTATTTCCTGCAGCAACTCTGGCAACTTCGCTTAGGATGGGATGAGAACCTACCTAAAGAACTGCTTCAGCGCTGGGAGCATCTACACAATCAGCTGCCTTTGGTCAGCCGAATTCGTATCGACAGACTAGTGCTAACGAAGGGCATTGTCACTAACATTCAACTGCACGGGTTTTCAGATGCGTCTGAGAAAGGATACGGATGTTGCATTTACATTAGATCGGAAAACCAACAGGGTGAGCGCATCACAAGGCTACTGTGCGCTAAATCTAAGGTCTCCCCACTAAAAAGGGTCTCCATTCCTCGCATCGAGTTGTGTGGAGCACTGCTGCTAGCTCGTCTTCTCAAGAAGGTAACATCGGTCTTAAATTTGACCATTAGCAGCATCCATTTGTGGACAGATTCGACGATCGTTCTTTCATGGATTGCAGCATCACCCATACGGTGGAAAACGTTTATTGCCAACAGAGTTTCGGAGATTCAAGACAGCACATCGATTGCAGATTGGAAGCACGTTCCTTCAGGAGACAATCCTGCGGACCTGATTTCACGGAGACTCACTCCAGACGCCCTTATTGCTAAGTTACTTTGGTGGAATGGACCACCGTGGCTTGCGGAAGACACTCTATCATGGCCTAATTCAACCCCTTCTGCGAATACCCAGGACATCCCAGAACAGCGGAAACCTGTGGTCAGTCTCGTGGCGTTTCAACCTGAAGATGAGCTCATGCAGCGATTCTCTAAACTTGCACGTCTGCAGAGAGTGACAGCTTACTGCCTCAGATTTGCAGCTAACGCCAAACTTCGTCATACGGAAAGGAAGACTGGTGAATTAGACCTTCAAGAGTTACGTTCAGGACTATATGCATGTATCAGGAACGTCCAAGCATCAGCATATGGTGCAGAGATTCATGCTATTCGTAGTACAAGGACAATTAGTAAGAAGAGCAAGCTTATATCCCTTAATCCATTCCTCTGTGATCAAGGCCTTCTTCGAGTTGGTGGCAGATTACAACAATCGGAGCTCCCTTTCAACCAACAACATCAAATAATCTTGCCCCCAAGTCACCATCTAACTAAATTGATAATCGAGAACGAACATCGACGAATGTTACATGCTGGGTGCCAACTGCTACTCTCCTCTCTTCGCCAGCAATACTGGATACCAAATGGAAGGAATACCATTCGGAAGATAATACTCCATTGTCTCATCTGTCACAAGCTCAAGGCAAAAAATGCCCAGCAACTAATGGGTCAGTTGCCGAACTACAGAGCATCACCTGCCAATCCATTTGTTCACTGTGGGATTGATTACGCTGGCCCACTGCACATAAAATCAGGATCTCGTAAAAACAGCGCGAAAGTTAAATGTTACATATCAATTTTTGTATGTATGGCTAATAGGGCTATTCACCTGGAAATTGTTAGCAGCATGACTACCCAAGCCTTTCTTGCTGCTCTCAAACGCTTTATCTCACGACGAGGAAGACCTGCGCACATATATTCGGACAACGGCAGAAACTTCGTAGGCGCAGACAAGGAACTTCGGGAACTGCAGAGATTGTTCGACGAAGAACATCACCAACGAGAGATCTCAAATTTCGCTAGCACTGAAGGCATTCAGTGGCACTTCATTCCGCCACAGGCTCCACACTTTGGAGGTATTTGGGAGGCTGGCGTCAAGTCATTCAAACATCATCTTCGACGAGTGATGGGCACGGCATACCTTACCTTTGAAGAACTGGCAACACTCACAACACAAATCGAAGCATGTCTAAACTCTAGGCCTCTAGTCCCCCTAGCCGATGATCCCGACGACATAATGGCTATCACCCCAGGTCACTTTCTAATTGGAAGACCTATCACTACCCTTCCCGAACCAGATCTGAGTAATGTACGCCTCAATGTACTCTCTAGATGACAGCAACTGCAACGGCAGCTCCAAGGAATCTGGAAGGCGTGGTCAGCAGACTACCTCTCCCACCTGCAGCAGAGGAGTAAATGGACACTACCAAGCAATAATGTGCAGCCAGGCACATTAGTGATCGTCAAGGAAGACAACGTCCCCCCACTGTGCTGGAAGCTCGCAGTGATCGATCAGGTCCACCCTGCCGCTGATGGACTAGTACGCGTCGCCACAATCCGTACTTCTACTGGAGTATTCAAAGGGCCAATTACAAAACATTGCCCTCTCCCCACTTCTGAAGGCGACGATATCTGAACGTAGTGTGTCTTGTTTTGTATTTATCTTCATGTTTGTTTGTTTATTTTACATTGTGTTTGAAAAAAGTGTTTAACCCTTTTTTGGCGGGCGGCATGTTTGAACATTGTATCTTGCTTACTTCAAGTTTATTAAGCCCTCACCAGATGTCAGAGTAGGACAGTGCTCGTAGCTCCACTGCCCTCGGTAGGGGGCAGCATTCCTGCTAGCTACTTCCCTGGCGGGAAGAGAGTAAGACAGTGTGTCTCTGAGTAAGAGCGGTAACGGTCGGTTGCGTGATGTTAGACAATGGCGTAGTCGGTGTAACAAACACCTACATTCAGTGTTTCTTTTGTGTGTAAATATGTGTAGGGAGTGTTTTCTTATCGTGTATGACGTGTTTATGTAAGTTGTGTAAATATACCGTAGTAATAATTCCACAGAGATCCAGTGATATGAATCAGCTACCTACCTCGTGTTCTATACATACAGTCCATTTCTATCCTCGTACTATCCTTAGCCAAACCTTGTATATATCTCCTCACCTCAAAACAACTCTTTTCAGATTATTGTAGGATTATAAAAAAATATCTAAAAGAAATGAAATATATTGTGCAAGGATTGCCAGCAAGCTTAGTGATATTTCTATCTGATGGTTGTTTTAATTCAACTTTAATGTACTCACATTGAACCCTAAAGTGTGTTCACCGATTCGAGATAGTGGAAGTAAACACAGATGTGCATAGATCTGTGCCTGTTGAACGCACGCCAACTTCAGTGCTGTGTATAGCCTACATGTGAAGTGGGCTGACTTATTGGTTACTCCCCTGCCAGTGAATTGTTGCCGGTGGCGTAAATCGGAACTAACGCGCTCCGCCCAGTCACACGCCTGCGATAGACGTGCAGTAGTCTCCAGCGAAACCTCATCGCATGTCGTGTGTGTGCATGGTTCGTGCTGGGTCGTGCGCCGCGCGGTGTGTTCTCATTGTATGGCTGTACATGCGTTCCCCCTCTTGTCCCGCACCCACCCGCGGCATCCATAACGTGGCGAGCTGACGCAATGTATACACTACAGGCCCGCACCACTTCTAGCCGTAAAAATTCCCTGGCAGAGTAGTACATGCTACAGCACGGTTTATTTTTGTTCGTTTATATATTTATTTAATTAATAAAGTAATTAGTTCTTAACTGCTTATGACAGGCAACAGTATTACAGTGCAGCAAGTCTTGTCTTTTCTAGGGCTACGGCATGACTAATGATCTCGGAGCTTCTATGCTACCCCTGTTCGGCAGAGCCGATGACGTGAACAGGGCGTGTTTCCCTGTCCAGGTAGTCAGAGGCACTGTCTCGACTCGGCGAATAGACTTTAGTGAAACTGGATCATTCGGCGTGCGTTCTGTGACACGAAGGGACTGATGATTTCACTGATATTAATCCTTCTAGCTCTCACTCACTCGATACTGAGCAGGCTGAGTTCGCTGAATCTGTCATGGATCATACCATTTTGTACATAGTCCTTTATAAGTATCAGCTTCGAAAATGAGCATTCGGTCGAAGAAACAGTAGCAGGAATAATTCGAATAGGAAACAGTCAGTCCATAAATCTGGAACGCTAACAGCTACAATTGAATTTTCTATTATCAATAGCTTTGTAAAGTCAGTTACAGAGGTTAGTGAGGTGATACCCTTTTAGGAGCGTTTCTGAAACCTACTACATGGTCTGCGAATTCACTGGATAAATCTTCCTCGTATTTTGAAGGATCACTGCTGGATTTTGAATCTCTCAGACGGAAGCAGAGTTAAGAAACATTTTGGGAAAATACTTTTGGAGAAATTGTTCGTACCCTCAAATCTGCCTTTTAACTGAGCTGCAATAATTATGTAAAATGTAATTTTTTGTTGTTGTTGTATCATTTGAGGGTCTTGGACATCGTGGACATTCAGTCCCATGTACTTGGGTGTGGGTGGAATTGTGGCTGATAACCTGGGTTATTGTGATGGCTGTATTAGTGTGTGTATTTGTAATTTTGGTGAGGATTGGGAAGGAGGCAGCCGTGACATTAAATTAGGAACCGTCCTGGCATTTGCCTGAAGTAGAAGTAGGAAATCACGAGAAACCACTTCCAAGGCGGGTGAGGAGGAAATTGAACCCACTTCATCCCAGTTTTGCCTCACGAGGCAGAGTGTACCTCGTTCCAGCCCTCAGACCGGAATTCCATTTTTTTTGTCAGAGCTGGGAATCGAACGCGGACCTCCCGTTCGACAACTAAGAATGCTAGCAACCACACCACGAGGTGGTCCTAGATGTACAGTTTGGGCAGAATAGTACACATATCTTGCAGGTTTTGTCTTTGTTGAATTCCCGTTTTAACACCTTTGTATACACCGACAGCAGTGGCTACGCTCGCTGAAGTGCAGTGTGAGGCTATGGGGCCAAGCTCTCTGCTGACTCGGTAGACGTGGGTTTGAGCCCCACCCTCGGCCGTCTTTGAAATGGTTTTCCGTGGTTTCCACATTTTCAACTCCAGGCAAATGCTGGGACAGTACCTTCTGGCAGACCACGGCCGCTTCCTTCCATATCCTTGCCCACTTTCATCCATTCATCTCTCATTCCGACGAGCAGGTCGCCCACGAGCGTTGACTAGAAAGACCTGCACTTGGCCTCTCAGGAGGCCACATGACAAATAAAAAAAACCTTTTTGTACGCCTGACATACTGGTACAACCATCAAAACTGACTAAGGCATTTAGTTAATAACAGTCCCTTTTTTTTTCTATTGCACTGGGTATTTCCTCCTCTATTTCTAATTTGCTTTGCTCTTTTCTTTTTCAAAAACCAAAGAAGCTTTCATTGATTTTCACGTTACTTCATGTTAAATTAAAACGCAGCACAATATTTGGTTTACAATAGTTTTTTTTGTTATGTCCTATGTTGTATCTGTAATCTTTTAAAGTAATTAATTATCTCCTTATCAACTGCACGGAATGGAACATGTACTAACTCATTTTCAATTGAAGGACTTAGCCACTGTTGGGCATATTTTGGTGTATTTATGAGATATAAAGGATAGAAACACATAAAAAGGACAGATATAATGTCTTCAGAGGGGAGCAGTGACACCTCAATCCAATCAATAGCTTTTGCTCGAAGCTGCATAGCCAACCCTTCTTTGAAGATGGTGGGGTGTCCGGTTATGGAATTTATCCCTGTCCTTTTTACCTGTTTTTCCATAGTCTCTCCCTCCACCCACACCTGTCTGTCATAGCGTTTGTCCTCCCTCTCCCCTCCACCCACACCTGCCTGTCGTAGTGTTTGTCCTCCCTTAGTGTGTGTCCTCCCTCTCCTCTCCATCCACACCTGTCTGTCGTAGTGTTTGTCCTCCCTCTCCCCTCCACCCACACCTGCCTGTCATAGTGTTTGTCCTTCCTCTCCTCTCCACCCACACCTGCCTGTCCACCCATACCTGCCTGTCGTAGTGTTTGTCCTCCCTCTCTCCTCCACCCACACCTGCTTGTCTTAGTGTTTGTCCTCCCTCTCCTCACCATCCACACCTGTCTGTTGTAGTCTTTGTCCTCCCTCTCCCCTCCACCCGCACCTGCCTGGCATAGTGTTTGTCCTCCCTCTCCCCTCCACCCACACCTGCCTGTCATTGTTTGACCTCCCTCTCCCCTCCACCCACACCTGCCTGTCGTAGTGTTTGTCCTCCCTCTCCCGTCCACCCACACCTGCCTTCATAGTGTTTGTCCTCCCTCTCCCCTCCACCCACACCTGCCTGTCATAGTGTTTGTCCTCCCTCTCCCCTCCACCCACACCTGACTGTCTTAGTGTTTGTCCTCCCTCTCCTCTCCATCCACACCTGTCTGTTGTAGTCTTTGTCCTCCCTCTCCCCTCCACCCGCACCTGCCTGGCATAGTGTTTGTCCTCCCTCTCCCCTCCACCCGCACCTGCCTGTCATAGTGTTTGTCCTCCCTCTCCCCTCCACACACACCTGCCTGTCGTAGTGTTTGTCCTCCCTCTCCCCTCCACCCACACCTGCCTGTCGTAGTGTTTGTCCTCCCTCTCCCCTCCACCCACACCTGCCTGTCGTAGTGTTTGTCCTTCCTCTCCTCTCCACCCACACCTGCCTGTCGTAGTGTTTGTCCTCCCTTAGTGTTTGTCCTCCCTCTCCTCTCCATCCACACCTGTCTGTTGTAGTCTGTCCTCCCTCTCCCCTCCACCCGCACCTGCCTGGCATAGTGTTAGTCCTCCTTCTCCCCTCCACCCACACCTGCTTGTCGTAGTGTTTGTCCTCCCTCTCCCCTCCACCCACACCTTCCTGTCATAGTGTTTGTCCTCCCTCTCCCCTCCACCCACACCTGCCTGTCATAGTGTTTGTCCTCCCTCTCCCCTCCACCCACACCTGCCTGTCATAGTGTTTGTCCTCCCTCTCCCCTCCACCCACACCTGCCTCTCATAGTGTTTGTCATCCATCTCTCCTCCACCCGCACCTGCCTGTCATAGTGTTTGTTCTCCCTCTCCTCTCCACCCACACCTGCCTGTCATAGTGTTTGTCCTCCCTCTCCCCTCCACCCACACCTGCCTGTCATAGTGTTTGTCCTCCCTCTCCCCTCCACCCACACCTGCCTGTCATAGTGTTTGTCCTCCCTCTCCCCTCCACCCACACCTGCCTGTCATAGTGTTTGTCATCCATCTCTCCTCCACCCGCACCTGCCTGTCATAGTGTTTGTTCTCCCTCCCCCTCCACCCACACATGAGTTTCTATAACTTACATGTCCGATGAATGATTCTATGTCCACAAATTGTTGTTTCTCTTAAATAACTTTAAGTTAACTAAAGAATATTAGGCCTGTTCAGGTAAGAATAAAATGATGTACAGTACAATGGATTATGCCATGAAATTGTGTTTCAGCTTAATATTTTCCACCGGAAACGTTAGTTTTAGTTTGTTTAAATATGATTCTGAATAAAATTTAACATTTAAAATAATATTTTAACTATCATTTCTACTTAACAGATACATTATGAATGTATTTCCTTACTGGTCAGCCTTCGTATTCAGATACACGGTGTTTCTATGTTCCAGGTCATACACCAAGAGACTGGGTACGACCGGTATCAGTGGACAGGAGTATGAGTGGAAGTTAGTAGCCCTGCTATTCCTTAGGGCTGTGAACTCCAGGGGACCGTTCTACATTGCATCCAACATGACGGACGCAGGAAGTTTCGACGATGTTGTCCTGATCTGCAAACAAGGTGACAAGGCAATGGCCTATATCCTCCAGCTAAAGCATAAGGAAGACGCCCAATATATCGTGACGGCACACCAGCTCGTGAAACCCAGTGGAGATTTCAGTCTGCCTCTGTTGTGTGCCTCATTCACGAAGGTAGAGCAAGAACTCTCGACCATCTGTCGGCTGGAGGAGGACCAGGCAGTGGAAGTGGTGCCTGTCATCTTCACCAACGCTGTGGTCATAGATACTGACCTAGGTTGCACTCAGGGTCACATCCTGAAGACTGACGGCCAAGCAATCTCCTTTGATGATAGTGAACTCAAGCTGGACTTACTCAATCGCTATCAAAAACTGATATCAAATGAAGGAGAAAGGATTAGAAAAGAGAAGATAGACGTTTTTGAAAAGTTCGTAGAGAAACTCCAAGTCTTCCACAAGCAGAAGAGTGAAAAGGATATGGTCGGCTTGTTGTGGGAAGAATTCCAACATACATTTACATACAAGGCTGAGGAGCCGGATCGTGCATTTGACAGCTTCCTACGGGGGATGAAGGCCTGGTGGAAAGAATCCGAGGAGGACACTGATGAGGAGAAGAAGAAAAAGAAGAAAGTAAAGCACGTAAAATATCTGTCAGTTGCTTCTCCGTCGTGGCAGAACACACTTCAAGAGCAAATGAATGATGTGTCCAAAATTAAGTTCACACAGCTGTCCGGGATGGATGTTATCTTCTCCGAGGAAGCGTTGGCTCCCCTTAGAGAGGCTATAGCCAATCACAAGGTACTGACCATTGTCAGTGATAGTGCTGACATCTGTCTCAACACTCTTAAAGTGCACCAGGCCTTGGGAGAAGAGAACCATATTCTGGTGGACACAGACATCTTACGATGCCATCGCGACCGAGTGTTGAACGTGTGGCGCAGTGCTCTGAAACCCATACTCGTCCTGGAAGGGGCTCAAGAGAAATGCGACCTAGGAGACAGACTTGTTATGGTCACTCACCAGCCTACATCTGGCCAGGTGCTCCAAGACAAATGCTATTTGAAGGATTTGGACAAGCCCTCTCTAGATAAACTCCTTGACAAGAATATCAACTTCCAAGGCTACGGGGTGAAACTTCGTGCCTTAGTGGAGAATGATCCAGAGCTGTATGAAGTAATATCTGGAAACAATTTACTTAACCTGGTGAAAGAGAAGAGTGAATTGGTTGTCGGGAAATCTATCGACAGTGCAATCAGTAACTACATTCCGCGGAGATTATTCCAACATGTAGACGTCTCAACGTTAATATTTAGGTCGGAGTACGCTGACATAGTATTCGTCATTACTGGCTCCTCGCCCAGTGCTATTGCGGAATTCCTACCTCACCAACTGCAAATTTGTGGAAATCAAAACACTAAAGGAGAGAAGTATATTTCTGGAAAGCATTCATTCATATTCATAGCTGATACTTTAAAGGAAGAGGAGTTCGAGAGCATCTGTCTTACAGAGACCTCCAGTGACATCCACTGGCTTCACTTCGAAGAGAATGAGCCTTACTGGAGAAAGTCCAAGGGGGACATGCAGCATCTACAAAGGTACATTAGTTGTTATGACCCTACCAAATACTTTCCACAGAACATCACTGATATCTCTGATAGGGTTGTCGTGGTTGTGGCATCACCGGGAATGGGTAAAACAACGTTGCTTGACCATTTGTCGAATACAAGTAAAGAGCAAGACAAAGCTATGTGGGTAGTCAGAATTAATCTCATTGATCACACTGAACAGCTTCGTAAGCTAGATGTCTCCGATGTTGAGGGAGTCTATGAAATACTAAAGTCTTGTGCAATGAATAACAACAATAAATTGGAGGTTATGTTGTTTGAACATTGCCTCCAGAGATCTGGGAACATGTTGGTACTGGTGGATGGGTTTGACGAGATCTCCTATGAATATACGAATGCAGGAAAGCATTTGTTAAAGGTCTTAGAACGAACCAAGATCAAGAAGCTTTGGGTAACCTCACGGCCGGTAACAACCGACATTCTCAATGGGATGTTCTTCACTATTCCGTATGAGCTGCATTCCTTTAATAGTGATGAGCAGAAAGCATTTCTACACAAGTTCTGGGGAGGTAATGAAGACTGTTTGAGTAAGTTTGTAGATAATGTTCTTCATCTCGTGAAGAACTCCCCTGCTCTCACAGGGACTGATGTAGTCGAAATAACGGGGATTCCTGTGCTCTTGATGATGGTTGCTGAATCGTTTCAAAGTGATGCCAGAGAGTATTGTAAGACAGGAGTTCATAAATTACCATCCAGTGTTGATATTCTGGAGTTGTACGAGAAGTTTGTGAAGAAGCGGTATGAGATTGCGATTATAGAAAAGAATGGCATGGATGTAACTAAACCATCTTTCCGTAGTATGTTTGAGGTGTTGAGCAGAGCGTACTCTAAGAACCACATGGTTTCAGCTTTAATGTACCTGTTTCCCACGGAATCTTTCGGAGAATGGAAGTGTCGAGGTGTTCAAGACGAGATGAAGACATTCCTGGAAGACGAGGTAGAGCTACAAAGGCCAGGCCTCATCACGAAAGTAATCGATGGGATTCCTCATTTTATACATCGGACTATTGCAGAGTACTTTGCAGCACTGTGGTTCAGCGATCATTTCGAGCAAGTGAAGACGTTTCTAGAAAACAATCTCTTCCGTCGGAACATGGAAGTGACGCGGATGATGTTTGACCGCATTCTGTCCAAGGGCTATTTGCTACACACTCTTACTTTAGAGCAAGATGTTAATGAGGTGTCTTTGTTGCTGGCGAGGCGAGATGTGAAGGTGAATGAGGTGGATAGAGGTGGTAGAACTCCTTTACATTTAGCAGTTCCCAGTCAAGGTTGCGTCAGGTTGCTAGTGGAAGCACACGCCAAGGTGAATATAAAGGACACGGTGCTACGCTGGACTCCCGTCCAATACGCCAAAGCAGAAAGGGACTGGGCGGCGGTAGAGTATCTACTGGGTGCAGGTTCGGATCCCCAAGAGATATCGTTCACTCGGGAGTTGAGCCACATTGACTGGTTTGAAGCCAGGAGGCTGGTCTCTTTGTCTGCAAGGAGTGGATATTTTAACCTGATGATGCTCGTAATGCAGAGCTGGGAGGATGCTCTGCATTTTGCCTCGGGAGAAGGCAGAGAGAGGATCGTCGCGTTATTGCTCATGTGGAACAAGAACATCACTAGCTGGGACAGTCGAAGTGGCTCTGGATTGCATTACGCCGCCAGGTTTGGACACGAAAATATCGTCAGCTGCTTGATCCAAGGGGGTGTGGACATCAACCAGGTCGACCAATCGGGCCGAAATTCACTCCATTGGGCATCGGAAAAGGGGCACTTAAAAGTAGTGAAGGTATTACTACAGTGCGGAATAGACATTCATAAGGTGGATGGTTATGGCCGCACTGCCTTGCACTGGGCCTCAGAGAAAGGACATTTGAAGGTAGTGAAATCCCTAGTTGACTCAGGAGTATGTATCAACTTACTAGATGGTGATGAACGTAGTCCATTCTCCTTGGCTGTAAAAGGAAATATGACAATTGTGGTAAATTATCTGAAGAGTTTACATGCCCACTAGAGATAGGAAATAGAACCTGGGTAAAATTAAAATTGAGAAGGCAATGTCCAAAGATACTAAAATGATCTTCAAATACTTTGAGTAAAAATTAATAATAGTTTGTTACCTATCTTGGTAATAACTTAAGCGGTGTTTTTATTTACCCCGTGGCGTAGTTGTGAGCGTTAAATAACTCACCATGACCATGATGGGCAGCTGAAACAAGTCCGCACATCACAGGTTCAAATTCCGGCATTGCAAGCGGTCATCCTGAGTGTCTTTCCTCAGGTATTTACCCAACCAGTTTTCCACTATAACTTTCCCTCCACCCGCATCTGCTCGTCGTTGTGTTTGTCCTCAAGATTCTCCTTTACCTCTCCCTCCATCCGCATCTGCTCGTCGTTGTGTTTGTCCTCAAGATTCCCCTTTTCCACTCCCTCCACCCGCACATGTTCGCCGTTGTGTTTGTCCTCAGTTTTCCCCTTTATCTCTCCATCTACCCGCACCTGTTCGTCGTTGTGTTTATTCTCTGTTTTCACCTTTATCTCCCCTCAACCCGCACCTGCTAGTCGTTATGTTTTTCTCAGTTTTTTCCTTTATCTCTCCATCCATCCGAACCTGTTCATCGTTGTGTTTGTCCTCAGTTTTCCCCTTTATCTCTTTCGTCACTCGCAGCTGTTCTTAGTTGTTTTTGTCCTCAGTTTTCCCCTTTATCTCTCCCTCCACTCACAGCTGCTCTTCGTTGTGTTTCTCCTCAGATTTCCCCTTTATCTTCCCCTTCACCCGCAACTGCTCTTCGTTGATTTTATCCACGTGTTTCTCCTTCATCTCTCCCTCCACTCACAGCTGGTCTTCGTTGTATTTGACCTCAGTTTTTCCCTCTATCTCTCTTTCAACCTGAACCGGCTTGTCGTTGTGTGTGTGTCCCTCTTACCCTGTCCAGTGGTTGTTTCTGTGGTCTCTCCTGAATACATTTATTTAGGAATACATAATTATTATTTCTGCTATTATTTCCTCAAAGAACGTTTAGTGTTCTGCAGCTTGAAATCATTCATATATTTTCATTTGAGAACATTTTGCCTTTCAGCATGCAGTATAATTTGCAACCCTCTGTTTGCAAGCAAGTCACCTCCAGGATTCCCTAATAGCAGGTGGCACTGCGGCCTCCTCTGCGTCTCCACTCTCACTTAGGAATTGTTGAACACTGAATCTAACAATCGCCTCTTAGGTCTACCTCTGCTTCTTTTACGCTATATAGCAGAGTTCATTAACATCTTAAGCAATCTCTCCTCTCCCATTTGTATCACATGACCTCACCATATTAGTCTGCTCATAAGAGCAGCTTGAACTAATGTATTCATTTCTAACTTAGTCTTTATCTCTTCATTACAAGTACCCTCCTGCCATTACATCCATGTAATTGTTCAGCAATCATTCGTTCTACCCTCTTCTCAGTTATCTCCAGCTTATGAACAAGACAGCCTGACACTACCCAGCTCTCACTTCCACACAGCAAGGTCACTTTAAATACTGAGCGATGTAGAGGTAGTTTCGTCGCTACAAAACTTCTTTCTTAGAGCAGATCGCAACTGTAACAAACTGCATTGACTTTTCTGCAACTTGATTCTATCTTTTTTTAAAACCATATTTACCATCTTAAGAGAATACACGACTCAAGTAATTAAAATGGGCCAACCGCTCTAATTCAGTTCTCCTACCTGGCATCCTGTTTCCTTATATTCCTTCCCTACCGAAATTACATTAAAAAAATGAAATGTTGATTTTCGTACCACAGCTTAAATGTAAATATAATAGAAACTCATTCAAGCACAGAATTACGTAAGTCAATTGATATTTTATAAGCAATTGTTTCAACGATCATACGATAAATGTCACTGAATAAAATTAGAATCCATGCTCAGTTCACAATTTTTTAAAAGTGGATTTAGTGCCTTTTATTATTTACGCTGTCAATTGCTTTGACCTCTACGAACAGTTGGTTTGTATCTGCAACAGATGTATAACTTACAGTACTAGTAAAAGAATCGATATAAAGGCAGTCAACGCATTACTGCTCACAATGAAAGAATAACAATATAAACTACCAGACATATTAACATGGATTAATTGCATACCTTATACACTTTTGTACTCTTCTTAAAATAAGGTGGAGTGGGATGACATGTTTTGGTCATTAGGTGAATATCATCAGGTATGGTTCACTTAAGAATTTTAAAAAACATTTTTTGGGGGACTTGCATATTAAACTTATGTCCCGGCACTACAATATACTGTATACAATTACTTTGTTATAAAATATTTTTTACTGTCAATGTTTTTTCACTTGTTAACATATACATATTCTTAAAGCATTGCATTTCCTTCTTCTTCTTGTCAATTTGTCAAAACATGCAGCCACTTCGATACTGCTATTTAATACTGAAGTGAATCGCTTATCTAGTTGCTGGAAACACATTTCGGTAGGTCTGCTGTTCCGTAAAAAGCTACAGTACGGTACTCAATAAATTGAAAACTACTGACAGGATTTCGCGGATCTCTTTCCGATCTTCACGGAGGGAGTTTTGTCTTAATATGCAGATAAGGGATAGATCGAGCAAGGTCCACTCTCCCATACGTACGGAAAGGAGAAGACCACATCGTTTGTTGCTGCATTCACAGTGATCCACATTTTAACGGAATGTGTGGATCTATGAAATGCTTGTATTAGCCGTTGATGTGTCTTCATAGACGCCAGGATGTGGATTTTAGGTGTTTTGAATTCGAGATAACGTGTAAAATTGACTAAAAATGCGAATTTCGTTTGCTAAATACGATATTTCTGTTTTTTTTAATTCAATTTTTTAAACAGTTAATCTTATATACTCTACAGTATGGTACTCAATAAACTGAAAGTAGCTGCCAGGTTTCTCAAGACTGGTAAAAATAATTAGATAAAAAAGAGAATTATCGCAGTTGTTTAGCTGAAAAATAAAAATATCGCATTTTTAGCGAATTTTAGATTGACTGCGGTTGGAGATTTTCTATATGTTACTTTTATGGTAACGAGAGGTAGCGTTTTTACTTATAGTAACGAAAATGCAATCAGTTGTAAATAGCACGTGGGATGGAACCCACCTCTTCTCACAAGGGAAGAATCAGGTAAGACAGGTCAAAACCTATCTTGAAACTTTGTGGACGCAATCGTACTATAAGAAGACAACGTGTGGAAAATCAGCCGCCAGATTGAACTGCAAGGCTCCGAAATCATGTGGCAAATCTCTCATATAAATCAATGGGAAGTAGGGAGTACCGTAGCCTACATGTTTGAAGGGACAGCCTTGACGGCCCAGGCACTCAAGACAGGTGGGAAGCAGCCGCACGCTCCAGTCAGCCTATACGCCCCGCCACGCGACTACTCCAAGTGCCGCAAGGATGTCCAGCTCCGCCAGCCGTCATGGCTGCGTACCAGGATGTCAGGTACGATTTCGGAGCCTTGTAGTTCAATCTGGCGGCTGATTTCCGCACGTTGTCCTCTTATAGCACAATTATTGCGTCCACAAAGTTTCAAGATAGGTTTAGACCTGCCTTACGTGATACTTCCCTGTCAGTTTTGCCTCACGAGTGGTCCACCACCCCTTGCGATCTAGTTTTATGCAACCCACCGCGTTTATTACAATTACAATTCTGGGGTAATTCAATGGGACGTGTGGTATGGGCTAAAAGACAGTATGAATCGTGAGCGTCACTATTTTTACTATGGGTACCACGAAATGAACCCGCAAAACGAGCTAAGATACGAAGAACGCGCACGTTACAACAGAAACTACACACACATAAATCAGGAACAGGCAGTGGCGCACCCAGGATTTTACTTTGGGGGGGGGGGGGACATCCGGGGGATCTGGGGGGTATGGAATAGAGGGGGTCCGGGGGTTCTCCCCCGGAAAAATTTAAAAAATTAGACGCAGAAAACTGCGTTTTTATCTATCCTGAGACGTGAAAAATGTTATCAAACTTAGCTTCTATTAAAAAGTTAAAACAAGTTTTACTGGGTTAATAGATTACAAATTTATTAATGTAAACCGAACCGCAAAGTCTGCCGTAGTTAACTATACTTTTCATCAGTTAATTGCTGATCAATAATTACGTAATACAACACTAAAAGCTTCCACCAATCACTACAATACAGGAAGAAATAATATATTTATTATCAAATTAAGATAATGTATATTTATACTGAAACAAATATATTGGTAAATAATACAGATTATTTGTAGATAAAACCAAAAGAAAATAAGACAATATTTAAATCTTGATGTCGAGACGGCGAGGTTTTTTCGCAAGTTCGTTTAAAACCTCTTCGCTATTAACTGGTATGTCTTTATGCACATACAATAATGCCAAACCGTTCAGTCTAGTCTCTGATGTCGTATTTCTTAAATAAGATTTCAAATATTTCAAAGTCGAAAATGATCGTTCAGCAGTACATGAAGTTACTGGTAAAGTTACCAAAATTTGCAGGAGTTTGTACATAGAAGGGTACATTGATATGTTGCACGCTTGTAGAGCTTCTATAGAATTGATCTTTCTATACTTTTTTTATTTAACTTACAGTTTTCTCTGCTTTGCAAATCAATTTGTTTTAGTCTTCGTTGCCATACTTTTAGTTCTCCCAGGAGTTGCTGTGAAGAACATGTGGCTAGATCTGAGCAATATTCTTTAAACAAAGCGTCCACAACTGCTTCGGGAATATCTTCGTTGTCAGAACTAAGAGCTTGGAAAGAAGATAAAATATCCTTTTGAGATATGAATCTATCCTTTAGTTGTGCAATAAAGTGAACAATAAAAGGGATAAACAGGGTTCTTTTGTAATAAGATTCTGGCCCATCGTTGGGCATGTTGTCTCGCCCTAGTTGCCTCTGTGATAAGCGTGGTATGGATATCGTAATATCATTCTGTTCACAGGTGTTAACAACCTTTCTATACATAGGTGAAAATTCTTCATCTGCCTTATCTCTTATTTCTTTTATCTGGTCCAAAGTGTCTTGAGCGTAGTTAACGGCACCTGCAAGGTCAATGCTTTCTGTCTCAAGAAATTTAGTAAGAGGCAGACTGTATGAAAATATTTTTTAATTACTTGAAGTGACAATAAGAACTCAATTTTTTTAACTGCGCACAGTAAAATGTGTGCATTTGCACTAGTGTCCTTGTCAGTCCATGTTGATATTTCTTCAAGCGACTTAAGCACATCAACATACTTTTCTGCAAAATTGTCTACAGCGTTATGTCGTTGTATCCATCGAGTAGGGCTAGGCTGCTTGAGTTTTTCAGGGGGATTCTCAGAAAACTTATTCAACACAGCTTGCCTCTTTGGCGTATTGAAAAAGTCGTAGACCTTATTCACTGTACCTAAGCAATTTCTAACCATCATGCAATCACAAGCGTCAGATATGGCCAAATTCAGAGAGTAACTGCTACAGTGAACATAGTGCGCATTTGGAACTTCTTCTTTTATGTAATGCTGTACACCCTGATGTACACCACTCATAGCTGAAGCTCCATCAAGTCCTTGTCCACGAATGTACTGGATATCAATTCCGAAATCTTTCAGGTTGCTTAAAATTGCATTAGCGATTCCCTTTCCCGTCAGGTCATATATTGGCACAAATTGAAGAAAATCTTCTCTGGCATTATTGTTGGCTTGATGTACATATTTTGCACACAAAGACAACTGTTCGATATTGGAAATGTCTGCTGTTTCATCGGCAATGACAGAAAAACATTTCGCCTCATTTATCTTGTCCACAAGTTTGTGTAAAATAATGTCGTTTCAAGCTGAGATAATTTCATTTTGTATTTTCCAGCTTGTGTATGTAGCATTTCTTTTAGCAGTGAACAAGTGCTGTTTTAATATATCATCTCCACTCTCAACCCTGAACCTCAGAAGGGCTCGGAAATTGCCCTCATTCTCCGTAAATATTTGTTCCCCTTCAACGTTGTCAAATAGGCCTCCATCCCTGTGTCCTCGCAATGCCACGCCATGCCTTCCACAAAATATCACCGTCTTGATGACTGGAGATAAAAGGCGTCTATTTTCTTCAACTTTTTCTTTAATAGATTTGTCTATTTGACACACAATATCTAGTTTTTGCCTGTTATGAACAGCTAAGAAATTTTCTCCATCCAATTTACTGTTTGCGTGATATGCAGTCAACTCATGTTTGCGAAAGTCTTCTTGTGCATGGCGCCAATCAGAGTACTCAGTTCTAACAAGTCTGACTAGCGGCAAACCTTGTTTACCAGCTCCACTGGGTGCAAAACCAACGCAGTATTTGCAAAATGCGCTGTCTAATTTATTCGAATAAACAAGCCATTCTCTTGCTTTTAACCAGCTATGCTGAAACTTTAACCTCTTCTTTCCAAATTCTGAACCTGGGAAAACTTAACGTTCATCTGGTATCCACACCTCTGTCAGAATTTTCCGCTTGTCTTCATCCGTAATAACCTAAAACCAAATACTTTGTCTTAATATATTAAATAATTTTCTGAAATACACTATAAATATGAACATTAATTAAGGTAATAAAGCGAAAATTATTTATATGTAATTGTCTAATTGATTGGTGGTAAGCTGGCTACAAGGATTTAACTTAGCAATATCATTCTTAAAACAGAGGTGTGGAAATACATTACTAAAAGTAGAATAACTGTATAAAGTAATTTACGGATATGGGCAAAAATATTATTCCTTACCTGTTTCCCAATAAAACTGCCTATGTCATGAGGAAGGTGACTGGATGCGTCTGGTTCTCGCATTGGCGTCGGGACAGCTGGTCGGCATATGTCAACAATCATAGCGTCTTCTTTCTCCAACACTTCGTTAGTGTTCACATTTGCACTTAATTCTGGTACAGTTTTACTGCAACTTGGCTGTGGTTGGAATTCGTCTTCTTTTTTTTATAATTTTAATATAGGACAAAATTGAACTAGATTGCTCTAGTTTTTTCTTTTTATTTACACTCATCTTACTATCACACACGTGTTTAATGAACTATAAAAGTTACGCAACGTCACTATCACTGTCAAAAGGAATCTTCTTAATCAACAACAGGCAAAAGCTCCCCGTGAGAGTTTAGACAGAACTGACTATTTATAGGTTAGCCAGCCTGCTTGACTTGACGAAGCTGAAGGTGAGTGGGCAGGGGAGGGTAGTGGGGAGCGGTAGGCGAAGCGGGGAGGGGACAGGGCAATGACCTTAAGCGAGACAGTAAGTAGTCGCCGTGCATAGCCTCGTGATGTATGGACTTTAAGTGACGAAAGCAGTTTGAACCGGTTTGAGTGGTAGGGGGCAGAGAATTCAGAGAATCCACGTTGCCACGGAGATGAGATTCGAAAATAAACCGAAAGAGTAATGAAAATTAGGCTCACGCGGTAACAATCTCGCTCTCTCCACTGGTCTTGTTTATTTTTTTCACGTGTCATATAATACATTTTTCGTTAATTCTGTACGTTAAATACTTTCCTGGACCACTCCTGAAAACCCCCTGGGGGGGGGGGGACCGGTCCCGTTCGTCCCCCCCCCCCATCGGTGCGAACCTGGGAACAGGTACTGTAATGGCCACTCAAACTATCACTTGGGGTGCTGCGGTCGGTCCAAAATGGCAAGAATAAGTAGGGAAAGGAAGACTGTAGTTTAACGTGACCGTGAATAAGTAGGATAAGATTCAATAACATATGCTTTCTATAGAACGCTTTTGTATTAAACTGTTATAATCATTAAATGTGATCCCTAAAATACTGACAGTGCTATTTTATGTATAACTGTGCGATACACGAGATTTAATTTGTGTGTGTTCACTGGCATTTTGTGTAAGTTACGTATTATCAAGCATTGCTTGTCTGTTCGGGTTTATTTTTGTGTATATCGAGTCATGACGGTGTTACATTTGAGAGCTATATTCGAAATTGCTTGTACCATGGACGCCAGAAATATTAATATAGGGAAGAAGTGCTATTTGCCAAATATATCTTGTTATGTGGAAGAGTACACCATTATGAAAGCTTTTGGTCAATTAATACTCTTGTGCTCCAGACATTGGCCCTATCTGTTCCGCCCCACGTAGTTACAGGAGAAATTGAAAAGAGAACGCTAAAAATTAAGCAGTTCCAATGTTCAAGTAAGGCAAACATGTTTTAGCAGTCCTGCTTGTCTGTCACAGGTAATTAGGGCCAAGCTAGATAAAAAAAAGGGGGGGAAATTAGGGGTTTTTTAATAGGTAAATGTTATCTGGATCAGGTGTACGATGTACTTTTCTTCTGCAATAAACCAAGGCCCATATTACAGGCAGTATTAAAGGTGCCGGGACGTCCTCATAAGACCGTCAACGCTTAGTTCGAATGGGTTATGCTCCACGCGTGGCGAGGACTAATCCACGGTCTTTAATAGTTGTAGATCCACCTCATTCAATAACATACATCTTATCTAGGTTGGCAACACCTCACATAAACACATCGCGATCACTCCCCACAGCACGTAGGGACAGGGGGGGAAGGCAGGGAAAAACCAGTCGTTAAGATAACCACCGCAGTCGACCGCACAGCGAGTTCAAGTGAACACGGAAACTGCGAATAGCTGTAGTACGGAAGACAATCAGATAAGTAGTTAGCCTAAAATTTTATAGTTTAACCATAGTTTACAACCATATAATCTCTCTAAAGTACAATCTCCGGATAGCCATCACCATTTAGCATTTCACCTAACATATATACTGCATTTAGCATACACTGACAGTTGCAGTACCAATACTGCAACTAAATAATTGTACATATTGTAAATATTTTCACCTGTATTTCAAACATAGATTTTATAGCCTAAGTGTATTGGATCTGATGATGATCGCTTGACGATCGAAACTGGTCATCCTAGTGTTTTATTAATCTCATGTAATTTATTTCAGGATTAGGGCATAACCCATCTCTTTTGGGTACATTCGTGTTGACCGACTGAAAAGCACTAAACTCTTGTTTACTAAGGCAACACTGAAAATATGGCTTCAAACACCACAATAATTAGGGCCTATTAGGCCTTTATTATTAATATTATTGTTATTATTATAATTATTCTTCTTCTTAGTAGTCGCCTCCGTAGCGTAGCGGTCAGCATGGTTAGCTGCCGCCCCGGAGGTCCTGGGTTCGATTCCCGGCTCTGCCACGAAATTTGAAAAGTGATACGAGGACTGGAACGGGGTCTACTCAGCCTCGGGTGGTCCAAATGAGTAGTGGGGGTTCGATTCCCACCTCAGCCGTCCTCGAAGTGGTTTTCCGTGGTTTCCCACTTCGTCTTCGGGCAAATGCCGGGATGGTACCTTCTTCAAGGCCACGCCCGCCTCCTTCCCTCTTCCTTGCCTATCCATCCTGACCATCCATTACCTTCCCTCGTGAGGCCCCTGTTCACTTTGCAGGTGAGGCCGCCTGGGAGAGGTGCCAATCACACCTCACCAGTTGTATCCACTCCGATTAGATGTTCCCAGCTCTAGGACACTGCCCGTAGAGGCGGTAGTGGTGAGTTCCCTCGCTGAGTCCGTGGGTTCCACCAACCTGGAGGGTAAACGACTAAGAAAAGAAGAAAATAAGAGATTATTCTTAGTCGTTTACCCTCCAGGTTGGTGGAACCCACGGACTCAGCGAGGGAACTCACCACTACCGCCTCTACGGGCAGTGTCCTAGAGCTGGGAACATCTAATCGGAGTGGATACAACTGGTGAGGTGTGAGTGGCACCTAGCCCAGGCGGCCTCACCTGCAAAGCGAGCAGGGGCCTCATGAGGGAAGGTAATGGAGGGTCAGGATGGATAGGCAAGGGAGAGGGAAGGAGGCGGCCGTGGCCTTGAAGAAGGTACCATCCCGGCATTTGCCCGAAGACGAAGTGGAAAACCACGGAAAACCACTTCGAGGATGGCTGAGGTGGGAATTGAACCCCCTCTACTCATTTGGAACACCCGAGGCTGAGTAGACCCCGTTCCAGTCCTCATACCACTCTTCAAATTTCGTGGCAGAGCCGGGAATCGAACCCAGGACCTCCGGGGCGGCAGATAACCTGCTGACCGCTACGGAGGCGACATTATTATTATTATTATTATTATTATTACCTTAAGTGGCTAGACTGTCCCTAACGTCCTCGCCAACTGTATTCAAGTTGTTCCTGTTATCCGTATTTATTCGTTATCATCACCTTTCGGCCATTGCTATTTGCATCGTATGGAAAATAATTAAATCTTATATCCGTAGCCCGCTTATACATCGACTTGCTGCCGTAAACTGAGCAATTCACTTTGGTTTTAGTAATTTTGTATTCTAACGATGAGTAAAACTCATTAATTTTGTATGAGAGACTGGCTGCGTGGCTCAGTGGTAACGTTCTCGCCTGTTGTGCCCAAGATTGCTGGATTGAATCTTGGCCCAGTCAGTTGGCATTTGAAGGTGCCCAAATGCGAGAGAGCCGTGTCGGTAGATTTACTGGGACATTAATTATTCCCTTCGGGGCGAAATTCCGACACCTTGACGTCTCTAAAATCCGCAGCAGTTAAAGGGGTCGTAAAACCAATAACTTTACATTATCATTAATTGTGTAATAAAACATGAACAAACTAACACGCTCTGTTCACCTATGCAGTAAACAATACAAACTGTCTCCACGTGGCAGATTAATCTTACTTAGTCAGATTCTCATTTTCACCACTAGATGTAATATCAGATAGCTGGAGTTGCTGGTAACTGCACTCTACGCCAAGCCCCTCACAATAGCCCGCCTGGTGTGGACGCCGTCGGAGGAAGTGGACAAGGCTCGAGGATGCGGAGGAGGTTCGAATCACACTTAAGTGATTCTCATTTTCTCTTTTTACCGCCTATTGCCCGGGATATGGCAAGGTTGCATACGAATTAGTTTCCACGGACTTATTTGGCTATTTGTATTTCAATAGGACCTTTTGTATCGTGGGATAGGTTACGGAGGTGGGTTGGACGGGTACGAGGATATTATGGCCTGTGATCGTTCAGTTATCCATGTCGTTCAACTCAGTGCCGGCTCGAACTGACCACCTCCGATCAGGTGAGCAAACACTTTCAGTCTGCTTGGCAAAGCTACATAATTATGCTGGAGTGTCAACTGCGGCCGTCTCGACAGAACTGTATCGCTGTGAGGTATGTTCAAAGTTATGTACCTTTGCCAGGCAAGGGGAAAATATCCGCTCACGGTAGCTCAGTTGGACAGAGCATCGGGCCGGAATATCCGAAGATTCCAGGTTCCAAACCTGGGTGTCCCAGACATTTTGACTCTTACTTCATATAAATAACACAACCTAAAAGAGTGTCATCCATACATCGTGTCTCCGTAGCTAAGGCGGGGTTCCTTTCGGTCGATGCAAACTGCGCCACAGACCTACCCCCGCACAATCGCTGCTCCGTCTGGCAGCTTAACGGCCAGTGGTACTACGTTATAAGGATGATTCTGTAGCTGACAATTAATATTTGGTAAGCAAACGGTTGTATAATCATTCAGTGTACCGGCTGGCATTCTTGGCTTTTACTACAGAGGTTCCAGTTCGATTTCCGACTCTGCCATGGTAGAAGGGGCTTTCAGTGTTTTGCCATTTCTACTCCCGGTAAATGCCGGGATGATTCCTAACTTAAGGCCACAGCTGCCTCTACCAAATACACACACTATTACAGACAACATAATAACAGGTTATTAGACAAATATTACACACCTACCCAACTACATGGGGTTGAAATGACCACGATGTCCAAACCCCTAAATGAAACAAAATGCAATCGTGAAAAATACTACGGCACCGTACTTCGATTATTATGACATTTTATCGCTTGTCCTCCCAGCTCAGCTTCACCCACGGACTCTGTGAGGATCATTCCTCTACCGTCGCAGGAACGGTGTCCGGGAGCTGAACACACTTTGTCAGCAGATACAATTGGGGTAGTGACAGGCCGATCGCACAGGCAACCGCTAACTTGGGTGTAATTAAGGAAGGGTCAGGAAAGGGATTTTGGAAGAACGTCGACCGTGAACCTGTTGAAAGGAACCGTCCTTGCATTTGCCTAGAGGGGAAAATGGGAAACCACGAAAACCATTTTCAGGATGGCCGAGGTGGGATTCTGACCCACGCTGTCTCAACGCCAGCGAGACAAGAGCTACCGCATAGCGCTTTCGGCTACCGTGGGCGGCAATTTTAATTACAAACTCTCCTTTGTAGAGCTCTATTTTGCATTTGATTCCCGGCTGTGCCCAAAATATAAAATTTGGGGGAGGGCTGATACAGGGTGCATTCAGCCTAATTATGAAGCAAGCTTGGAGTTTTACGTGTTGTTTAACCTGGTTATCATGAGCCACCGGATCTCCATTTTGTGAGGAATCCTGACTACAATCGAACCTACATAACAAAATCATCGTTTTTGGGAGATGTTTTGAAGTTCCTGTCCAGTTGTAATCCTGTTCCCTCCCCCACGTGGAGTGCAGGTGGCCGAGTAGTGGAACTGATTAAAAGGGTGCCTTGAGAGTTGAGTGAGAGGGGAGAAGAGGGGGTGGGGTGAGGGGGGTGGGGGTGGGAGGGAGGTTTTGCTGGTGTGTCCATTCTATCTGAATTTCAAACTTACACCATGTTGTTACAGTAAAGCCTACAGAAACTCGTGTCCCTTTTAGGGGGACAATGGGCTACCAGACATTCAGATACACCCACATACAAAATAAGACGTGAGAGGGGTGCTGGCAATATAATGTGCAAAAGAGGCACGCATTTTGTGAAAACAGTGTTATTTTCTCTAGTACAATGGAATTTTGTGCGACCGCATTGTGAGAATTCAGCGTGGTCAACTCACGAGGTGCTAAAATTCATCACATACATCTTGTGAGTATTATTTAAAGCTATTTGGAACCACAGTGGCTTGTGAACTGAACAGAAACAATTTCTGAAATTAATATTTGTGTACGATTACAACGATTTTCGACGATTTTGGCTATAGTAATAATTTCAGTGAGTTGAACACCCCCCGCGTGTTCGTAAATGCCAGTGGCAGACACAGAGCCAATTTATACCAGTGTGCAACAGTGTAAAGCCAGTGTCTGGTCAAATTTCAGTATATATATTTGTAAATTCTGTTCCACGAATATTCTTCGAAACACCAAAAATGGAATTTTTCAACCACCACATGGACGTGTCTATCATCAACCTTAGAATGATGCCCACGATGGAGTAAATTACCTTGTGGCGGGGATGCTTGGGGGCAAATATCGCCTAATGAGGAGGAAAAGGAAGCAATGGATTCGGAGGACGTAAAATGATCGAAGGCAGGACTTGGAGACAATTCTAATCCCAAGGTAATATGAGATCCAGCTCGCCGACCATGTGAGTCCAAAAATTTCCATTTGTTAAGGTTTCTGCTTCGGTTGAGTAATTGTAGAACCGCACTTGATAGCAACCATTTAGGTAGGACCTGTTTAAATTATGATATTTACTGATTTTTAGCGTTTGAGACAGCCCTGGTCCTATCACTAATTTTAGTGACAGCCTGTGGCGGAGCTATGCCTCGTGCAACCTACTATGCACTGATGTAATTTTGGGAGACACCCATGAATTCTTATAGCCCTTGTGAGCTATATTTCCAGTATACGAGGTAGACAATCAGTTATTTAAATACCCTGGATATGTTTAATTAATTTTTATGGAATGCAGAGGCATCCACCCATGCACTTGGACACCCTCATTGTCGGCGTTTCATTTGACGGAGGTGAACGTTCAAACGTCACCTTAAATAATGGTTAGTTTGTGAGCACTGAGGCAACATTATTCCAGAGGTTGGAATCAGCAGGTTTCATGCACTAGGTTTCAGAAGCCGTGTTTTCGTCTTTGCTATGACATCGTATCAGTTTTAACACGAGAAGTGAAAGTGTTCTTAGTATTGGTTATCTTCGTGTCGAGGAGAACACTAAACATTTTTGAGACATATTTTGACCTGTAATTCTAATTGAGAAGGTGTGTGAGACCTTTGAAAACGAAGCGTGAGGGTGATAGCAGTATTTTTTATATTCCAAAGCATTTGATGTGCACTAAAATATCTGTCATTTTGTATTTTTTGACATCAACTTCTAGTTTTCTAGGTGAGCTGAGTGCGAGACTAGCTCGAGTGTTAATAAGCCAGCACATGTGTGTAGAAATAAATTATGTGAGCCACATATAGGACTGTCGTTTTGTGAGCTCAAAATATTATTGCATTTTGATTTAAGAACATTGTCAATCTAGCGGAAGTGAGTAACTGTTGACTCGATGTCAAGCCACCTGTTTACGAGGTAATATTACCCAGCATTCAAAGTGATTCTTATAGAGAGACTTACGCAGTATTTTCTGACACACGACGAATTGTTCCCATAAAGGTTTTGTTTCAATGCTAGGTTACGATATAAATTTAGGTCACAACTGATCGCTGGCATTCATTGTAAGACTGTTACGTCACATTTGAAAGTCGTCTATGCTTACGACAGGTAATCGTTGTTGTTTTCATGAATCTGTAACCTATGAGAGGAAATAATTCCCTGTGTTTGAGGAAGGACCAGGCCATGTATAAGGATAGTAACATGTGTTATTGGAGTGCCTATTGGAGGCAGTTGATGGGATAGACGTTGTTCACCCGCATTGTTCATTGATGTTTTCCGGTGATGATAATTGCTTTTATAATCACATTTAACCGAGGTTCAGCGAGCCTGAGAGCCATGTGTATTATGCTGTTTATAGCTTGTGTTATTGTGCTACCCTCGAGGTGGTAGTGAGTTGAGTTATTGCTAGAGACAACACTTAGGTAGTGCGTGCTTGTTTTCGGCATGTGTCGTTATGGTCATTAGGAATCTAAACTACACTGTGAGGGATTAAAACAACGAATTAAAAGCGTAACTAAATCATGAAACCTAATTATCTTAAACCGACGATTTTGGGCGGTTGATAATTAATGTGAACAATTTTAAACTTGATCTACCATTTTTTAAATTTGCTGACCGACGAATTGAGCCGATCTTCTTTGGGGAAACTGACATTATTAGGACTAGCTGATACTAATTTTAGACGATGAAGTTCACTAACGCCACTATAGTTCGTAACTTGTGGGCACCAGTGACTAATGCAATGTCAGATGAAGTTTTTACTGTGCAATTGCCAACCTAATCACATGCACTTAGATGACGATTAGCTGTAAAGAGCATTCTAATTAGCGTAGGCAGGATTATTTAATAATTAAGATTGTATTCATTTTATGTGTGTTTTTCCATGTTCCCTGTACTATAGTGTGTATTCTTGAGATTTGTGTTTTTTTTTGTTTATCACGCTAGGATATGGTTGCTCTTTTAGATTTTGTATTTTCTTTGTTACGGATGCTTATCACCCGGATTTAACTTGGCATGTGGGCGATTAGTAATTCTTGCTTTGCCGTAAATTCGATGATATAATTATTATTCGTATTCTTAACAATTTATTGTATTTGCGTAGGGATTTCATTTTCGTGCCACCATCCAAGCTTGCTTGCTGTGTGATTTTTGTAAGAAGGACTTACGAGAGGGTATAACGTAACGTCAGTTTAGGAATTAATTATTTATTTTTATGTTTTTATTAGCTTTGCAGACTAGCCGATTTTCGATTTTTTAACGATTGTTACCTAAGCCTGGATCTATTTATTGCTAGCTTTACGTTTTGGAGTGTGTTTCCTTGGGCATGTCTATGACTTTTCCCCCCGTCATACCTGATACCCCCGGGTTATCAGTCTCGTGACTGGGCTGGCCTGAGGAACACATCTGATCCTCCCAGAATGTGTGTTTGGAGGATGTCTGTGTCTGGGATGCCATCTGTTGTTGGTGGTACCCTGACAATCCCGTCTAAAGGGCACATACTACTACCAATCTCTTCTGGCGCCCAACCTATTGGGGATTCGTTGCCTCGCGTCGTTTTTGAGTGGATCATGTATTTGAATTTTTAAGGCAAATTGACAGGACTGGGACGAACTGAGAAGTCGTACTGCTGATCAGTTAGTTGATTTTGCTCATGCCTCATCCGGAGTAAATATAACTCGACTTTCCTTGTGCTGTTGTATTTCTGTAATGTAGAGTAATTCTTGATCGTTTAAATCCAGCAGTAATCGTAAGGTTTATTGGTGAATCCTAGACTTTCAACTGAAGCAATTCCTCTTTATTATGTGTGGTATTTTGTTTTTAAGCATCTCTCTCTTTTCTCAAATATTTGTTGTTATGGATGAGGAGGTGTTGAGACGAGTGATGGCAGGCATAATGGGAGAGCTACGCCAATCCACAGAAGATGTCAGGGGTGATATAAATAATTCAAGAGGTGACCTGGAGGCTAATAATGCCATATTAAACGAAGTCAGGGGTGACATTACTGTAACACCGCTGCCTTAAATGAAGTTGGGAGCGATATGGGGAATCATACTTTCGCTTTAAACGAAGTCATGGGTGACATGAATGATGTTAGGAACGACGTTATCAGAGCAAGAGATGATTTTACGCACATTAGGACGGATGTTATCCATGTCAGGGGTGACGTAAAAGCTAATAGGGCGGAGGCTAATGACAATTCGCTCCGAGGTTTAGCTGCGGTACGCACCGATATGTTAAGGCACCAAACAGAGGCTAATACCAGACTTCACGCTCTGGCAGGTGAACTAGCAGCCAGCAGGAACGATGTTCAGGGGCGGCTGGATGCTCTTGACGTCAACATTGACTCAATCAACGATCGTTCAGACACCACTAAAACGAAATCCAGAAAAAGCCAGGATGGACTTGAGGGCTAAACTCAATGTTAGCCGAATAGAAGTCAATACCTGTCTAGACGAGTTGAAGGACAGTATTGATGAAGCGAAGGCTCAGCTAGGAAACCGAGTAGCGGGAGTTGAAGGGAAAATTAAGGAAACTAATACATTTGTGGAAACCGTGCGAAAGGAAATTGTCACTGTGAATATTGGCCTACGACTGATGCGAGGTGTCGCAGTAGCTGTAAATTCGAACGTTTAAAGGATAGCTGAAGATAGGGAGGTATTTAAGAAAGAACTAGCTACCAATTCTAAGGCTATCAAAGACTTGACGCTTAATGTCAAGAAACTCAAGGATAACGTTCACGCGACTAACGAGGAAATACCGTCGATATTGATATTTTGAAAGGCAAAATGAACGAGCAGAGAGCTACACTCGAAAATAACACGACAAGCATTAAAGGGGATGTAGACTTCCTTAGGAAGCGGATTGAGAAAGAAGTTACCGCTTCAAAACTCCAATCTAGCGCCAACATCCGGAAGACAGTCGGAGACATCGACTCGTGTCTTCCGGGGAAAATCAAGTGGCTGGAACTGCAGATTAAGAATCTGAAAACAGAAACAACCCCCCTAACGACTCTTGGTATAATCCAGTTGGAGCGACGCTCATAAGAGAATATCGAGGCTCAACCAAGGATTACTCTTGGCATAACACCTCAAAGTAACTTGGGGAGTACTCTAAAATCCAACGCACAGCCCTCACGATTGAACTTCGAGATACCAGAGTTTACCCCGATGCGAAATAACAACGTCATGATTATAATGTCACAGGATGGAAAGCAATCACACTTTTGCGGTACAGGAGGAGATATCACTCCGGTAGAATTCCTCAGGAGTGTGGAATCGTTTCTTAGGGACACCATGGTAACTCCAGAGAGGGAACTTAGAGTTATTGAGAGGATTCTCGACGGCCAAGCTGGGACTTGGTTCCACGCGTTCCGGTACTCATTCACCGGGTACCAAGAATTCAAAGAAGCACTCCTCAAAACATACTGGTCAAGTGACGTTCAACAAAATATCAGGGCTGAAATGTATACAAAACGCTACAGTGCCAATCAACCGACCAGATATGCCAATTAGCTCTCCACGCAACTTGCAAAACTGCAATGCCTTCATTCACCATTAGCCGAGCAGGAATTGATACAAACCATTACGAGACTGTATCCGTCTGAGGTGCAGAAAATATTGATCTCTGCCAAGGCCACAAATTTCTTGGAGTGCGACGAGTTACTCCGAAGAATTGACTCGAGCAACGAGCAATTCTTAGTACACCGTCCCAGAGGTAAGGCGAGAGATATCAATCTTACCACGGCTGACAAAGTAGTTCAAACACCAGTACCAGTAGAAAGCCCGAAGCTGACGGATTATCACCACGATACTGTGACACCTCACAGAAAATAATGGACTAGGGCGTCATATGACCGACAAGGGCGGTATGGCAACAGAGGACGAGGCGCCTTTTTGAGGACCGCGGAACACATGGAGACAGACGTCGCGATGAAAAACATCGCATGAATAACAGGCCGCCTATTCAAAACACAAATATAATGAGAAGGGTCTATCTCTATAGCGGAAGCTATCGTAGAGACCGCGCTCCTCGCTATCAAGTGGATAGAGACTGGCAGGGAAGAGCACGTGAAAGACAGGAATATATACGTCATTTACGAGGACGACATGAAGACGGTAACCAAACCCGGACATCGAGGGATTTACTAGAAAGGCATGAGGGATCTACTGATCATAACCAAACTGGACCCTCCGGGGTACAACAAAAGGACCCGCCAATTTCCTAGATGTATTTGAGGAAACGTACCCGACTGTCAGAGTCACTGTCACTGTACCACTCTGGTAGCTGGTACAGAGCGACTTACTCGACGAACGACGAAAGGAATCCGACTAACCCACCTACCCATGATTTCTACTCAGATTAACGGATATCCAGTCACGTTACGTATTGATACCGGAGCCAAAATCAGTGTCTTGTCAGCCGACTTTTATGCATCATTGAAGAGCCGTACCAAAGTCACTGAGTCAGGGGGATGATACTCGATCGCACAGTTAAGTGCAAGGTCCAAGTTTTGTGTACACTCGAGATTGGTGGACCCGCATACATTCACCAATTCTTGATTTTAAAGGATCTCCGATACGAGGCGATACGCGGCACCGATTTCATGCACAATTACGATGGTATTATCAATTTGGGAGCGAATACCGTGCGATTCCAATTACAAGAGGCTATTCCAATGGGAAATATCAAAGGTGACAGTGACATAGGCGAGACTATCAATATGGTAAAAATCGTGGATGAACTGATGATGCTAACGTGGAGGAGGAACGTGCATCTAGCGTACACTTGGCAGAACATGTGAACATGGAACTGGAGAAATTATTGAGCGAGTTTCACGACACTTTTGACACCACACCAGGTGTTATAAGGAATTTTGAATATGACCTAGTGGTTTTAGAAGACTCACCATTTCAGAAGAGCGTTTGTCCTATAAACAGAGAAGTACCTAGAGGAGGCTGCTAGAAAATTGAAGGAAATGGAGGCCGCTAACATTATTCGTAAAGCGCCCACGTCATACGTGAAACCACTCATCATTTTAGTTAAGGCAGATGGCAGTCTTAGACTGTGCCCTGACACGAGGACCTTAAACGAGCTACTGGCGCCTGAGCATGACCGACTGCCTAAGATAAAGGATATCTTGCGGAAACTTAAGGGGAAACGGAATTTGACATCACTGGATTTAGTCCAATCCTATTACCATATCAAATTATCACAGCACACGCAGAAATATACAGGATTCCTGTTTGGACATACTACTTATGTCTTCTGTAAATTACCTTTTGGATTGAAGAATGCGGGAGCCGCACTGATAAGAGCCTTCGATGCTAATCTGTCACCAGAGGTAAAGGAGAAAATAGTTTGCTACGTAGATGAATTACTCATCGCATCCGAGAGCGAGGAGGAACATTTTAGGACCCGTAGGCTCGTATTTGAAAATCTTCGGTAGCCAACTTCAAGGTGAACAGAGAAAAATGTAAATTCTTCAGAAATGAAATTGGTTATTTCCTGTCGAGGAGGACACTAAAAGTTTTTGAGACACACTTAGAGCTGTAATTCTAATTGAGAAGGTGTGTGAGACCTTTGAAAACGAAGCGTTAGGGTGATAGCAGTATTTTTATATTCCAAAGCATTTGAAGTGCACTGACATATCGGTCATTTTGTCTGGTTTGACATCAGCTTCTTTTTTTCTTGATGAGCTGACTGTGAGTGTGAGACTAGCTCGAGTGTTAATCAGCGTGCAAATGTGTGTAGATTTAAGTTATGTGAGCCACAGATAGGACTGTCGTTTTATGACCTCAAAATATTATTGCATTCTGATTTAAGAAGGCGAGACCTCGCCGCGAACATTGCCAATATATTGCAAGTGTGTAACTGTTGACTCAAGGTCAAGCCACCTGTTTAAGTGATAATATTACGCAGCATTCAAAGTGATTCTTATAGCGAGACCACTGCAGTATTCTCTGACACACGATGAATTGTTCCCATAAAGGTTTTGGTTTCAATGCTAGGTTACGATATAAATTTAGGTCACAACTGATCACTGGAATCATTGTAAGGCTGTTACGCCACATTTGAAAATCATCTATGCTTACGACAGGTAATCGTTGTTGTTTTCATGAATCTGTAACCTATGAGAGGAAATTATTCCATGTGTTGGAGGAAGGACCAGACCATGTATAAGCTAGTAACACGTGTTATTGGAGTGCCTTTAGGAGGCAGATGATGGGATAGACGTTGTTCACCCACATTGTTCTATGATGTTTTTCGGTGATGATGATTGCTTTTATTATCACATATAACCGAGGTTCAGCGAGCCTGAGAGCTGCGTGTATTATGCTGTTTATATCTTGTGTTATTGTGATACCCGTGAGGTGGTAGTGACTTGAGTTATTGCTAGAGGCACCACTTAATTGTGTGTGCTTGTTTTCGCCTTATGTCGTTATGTTCATTAGGAATCTAAACTACACTGTGAGGGATTAAAACATCAAATTAAAAGAACAACTAAATCATGATACCTAATTATCTTAAACCGACGATTTTGGGCGGTTGATAATTAATGTGAACAATTTTAAATTTGATGTACCATTTTTTAATTTGTTAACCGACGCATTGAGCAGACCTTCTTTGGCGAAACTGACATTATTAGGACTAGCTGATACTAATTTTAGACGATGAAGGTCAATAACGCCACTATAGTTCGTAACTTGTTGGCACCAGTGACTAATGCAATGTCAGATGCAGTTTTTACTGTGCAATTGCCAACCTAATCACATGCACTTAGATGACGATTAGCTGCAAAGAGCATTCTAATTAGCGTAGGCAGGATTATTTAATAATTAAGAGTGTATTCATTTTATGTGTGTTGATCCATATTCCCTGTACTATTGTGTGTATTCTTGAGATTTGTGTTTTTTGTTTATCACGCTAGGATATGGTTGCTATTTTAGATGTTGTATTTTCTTTGTTACGGTTGCTTTTCACCCGTATTTAACGTAAATTAAGGCTTAACTAACTGATTAACGTAAAAGTAAATGTTGGAAGCGGTACCACCTTAACTTAACCTATTTTCTATTGGTGCATTAAATGTAAATTTATTCTTTTGGCATGTGGACGAACTTTGCCGTAAATTCGATTATGTGATTATTCGTATTCTTAACAATTTATGTATTTGCGTAGGGATTTTATTTTCGTGCCACATTCCAAGCTTGCTTGCTGTGTGATTTTTGTAAGAAGGACTTTCGGGAGGGTACTACTTAACGTCAGTTTAGGAATGAATTATTTATGTTTATGTTTTTATTATCTTTACGGACTAGCCGATTTTCGAACCTCCGAAGTAGGAAAAGGCTTTGTTATTTTATTGAATACAATTTTACGAATTTTACCTAAGCCTGGATCTCTTTATTGCTAGCTTTACGGTTTGGGGTGTGTTTCCTTGGGTATGTCAATGACTTTTCCCCCGGTTATACCTGATATCCACGGGTTATCAACCTCGTGCCGGTGCTGGTCTGAGGATTACATCCGATCCTCTCAGAGTGTGTGTTTGGATGATGGGGGTTTCTGGAATGCCATCCGCGGTTGGTGGTACCCTTACTATCCCGTCTAACGGGCACAATATATATCAGGTGATTCAGCTGTCTCTAACAATATTGTTTTATGCAGCTCAACTAGGACGTGTCATTAGGAAGGTCGTCATTTCTCCGCTTGTTTCCCATATGGTACTAATGCACTGCAAGCATGTACCCGCAAACGATAATGAACACTCTAATTTTTCTCTCGCATTAGGCTGTAGGCACATCGAGGGAAAAATATTGGTGTTCAGTATCGCTTGCTGGATATGCTTACAGTGCATTGGTAACATACGGGATGCAAGCAGAGAAAGCAGTTAGGGAAGCTGATTCACCTGGTATATAGATAGCATTTGTCTGATAAGCTGTGTTATTGTGGTGGCTATATTAGTGTGCATTTATAATCTTGGTGAGGACTGGGAAGGAGGCGGCCGTGGCCTTAAGTTAGGAACCATCCCGGTATTCGCCTGGAGTAGAAGTGGGAAACCATGGAGAACCACTTCCAGGATGGCTGAGACCCATCTCAATTTTGTCCCACGAGGCCGGGTTGACACCATTCCAGCCCTCAGACCAGAATTGCATTTCTTGGCAGAGCCGGGAATCGAACCCAGACCTCTGGGGCAACAACCAATTATCGATAGATCTAGAGACGTTCAAATACTCTGTGCACGATGCCGCAGCACATGACCATACTGTCTTAGGCGCTACAGGAGCAAGTGATCCTAAAAATTCGTGTGTAACGATTTAAGTACGAGCTTAAATGTATTTTTCTACTTTTATCGAAATATTGATTGGAATCAAAGAATGTTGTAGAAACTCTGTCGTAGCTCCAGAGTTCAAGGCATTTATCAACATACAGAAGGAAACAGGAAACAGTCGATGATGATGATAATTGTTTGTTTAAAGGGGCCTGACATCTAGGTTATCAGCCCCCAATAGTTTGGGTGATAGTGAAAAGGAAAAAATGAAATGAAAACTATAATTAAAACTAACTACATTCTTACAACTAAATGGCATCTCTAAAAGCCGTAGTTGTTAAATGGGACCTAAAACCATTAGTTATTATTATTATTATTATTATTATTATTATTATTATTATTATTATTATTATATCGTACAACTAAAACTAACTACAGACTAGTAGAATACATGGAAGACAATAAGAATAAGGTAAATGAAGAACACGAGGAATGGAAATAATGCCCTCAACCCTCGAAGATTGAGATTTGAGGGATAGGGAAGGAAGGAGAGCCACGAAAGGCAAACAGAAAAGGGAAAGAGGAGAGGGTCCACCCCAAAGGCAATGGAAAAAGAGGATAAACTGGACCCTGCTCAGGAATCTTTCGGGGTCACGAACTCCCGAAATCACAAGTCGTGGGCCTATGTGGTTGTAGCACTGTCCAGGGAGTGGTGACTGAGACAAAAATGATCGAAGTTGAATGTTGCAATTTTAAATAAGTGAGTTATGAAGGATTTTAGTTATAACTGAATTAACTCATTGAAGTAGATGGTTAACAAAAGGGTAAAGGTATTCGATCAAAAACTTGTGTCTGATAAAGATTGTTCTTCAGTATGTTATTAAAAATTATTTACTAAAATAATTAGTACATTAACGTCAGTGTCAGTTACTTAATCATCTAGTTCTTGAGTCACAGTAATAATGCAGTTATGGGATTAAAGTCCCTTTGAAAAGTTATAGTTTTAGAGACACCGTAGTGGTCGAATTTTACCCATAAGGGATTCCTTAATGTGGTGGTGCATCGACTGGAAAAGGGCTGTTAAATTCCAACACCTTGAAATGCTGTCGGATTCAACGGGGTTTAAACTCGAACATTGTGTTTTGAAGGCACCACTTAACCAACTCCGCCACTCCGGTTGCCGAGTTTTCTGGATATGAGAAAGAACGAACAGTAAAAAGTCAAGTAAACAGCATCGCTATTGTAGATGAAACACAATGTCCCGTTAAGAACACATAGCCTACTTTCTTTGAAACTCATAACTTCATTTTAATCTTCTACTCTTATTGTACAGTAAACTTCTGCACAGAGCAATGTAACCTGATTCTTATGACCAGGTGATAGAACGGGCAAGGAAGCTGTCGTGTAGGATCGGGCTCTGCGCAGTACAGTCCGACATTGTAAGGCTAGGGCGAGAACAACAAGTGGGGGAGGTTTCAGATACTGTGCGACAGGTTATTTCTACCATAACAATGTTGCAATATACAAAACGATGAAGTTTATATATTTTTGTTTTTTGTTGAGTCTAGGAACAATGTAAAATCAGCCCCGTGTAAGCAGTATGTGAGTATTGTGTTTGAGGCAGTGTCACTGTTTCTGTGGTAAGATCATGCACATGCGAGGAGGGAGGTGGGAGGTCGTTCTCCGCCAATATTTTCAAAACTCTTCCATTTATATTTCACCATGTATCATGTATAGGCTATGTACAGTAAGTACTGCAGGCCTACCTCAAAATCTTTGATTTTCAACAGTCGCTTACTTCTGTGGTTTGAAGCATTTTAGAAGAAATCTTTCAGACTATTTTTCAGATTATTGTGACTTGTAATATGCGAATGTATAAAATATTCAAAACTTCCTGCTGCTGTTAAAAGGTCTCAAGTCACAAACCATAAAAATCTACGCATTTGTCTAATTCTCTTTACAACTTACTCCCTTGAGACTTGACTACAATGTGGCCTATTTATATCTAGATTATAATTGTACCTGCGTTTCCATCATTGCTTTTGTTTACATTGTAAAGTGCGTTTTCGTCATGTAGCGATTTAAACTTGTTGTTCTGCATTTTGCACTATTATAAATGAACAGTTTGCCTTATTTCTTTTAATTATAGGTATTTAGATCATCTACATGAATTAGTACTACTCAGAAAAACGAAATATATATTTCACGTGGAAAGAATTGAATAGAAATTATAGATTTATCTGGCTATGCATATTTTCTCTCTATATATTGTTACGGCTGTGAGTTTGTTTCATCGCTCGCCGCATGAGTCACAACTGCTCCCGGGCTGGGCTGTGCTCTGCCTCAGTGTATTGTGTGCACCTTATGCAACAGGACTACTAGGACAAAGGGATGGTCCAGAATATTCGTGACTCAGCCAGTGAAGGAAACCTCGAGAAGCCGTGAACCCTGGATGGGTCTAGAAGCATTTATTGAGTCACCGGCCTGCTATATAAGAGCGACCTGTCAAGCAGTGTTGTTGTTGTGTTTTTACGAGCTAGTGCGAGCGTTTATCCTGAGCGACAGAAGTGTGGTGACTTGCGAAACCTCTAGTGAAGCCGATTCTCTTGACAGCGAGGGAGTGAGAAGCATACAGGGGACTGCCTGTGTTTTGAGCGAGTGTGATTTCACTGAGCGACAGAGGTATTGTGGCGGAGTGCCGTGCGAGTTACGAAATCCAGTGACATTGTTTCCCGGCTCGTGGGCAGCAAAGCAGCGTGTAGCAGGTTATCGTAAGTAACTGTAGTTTGTGTACATAAGGGAGAGGTGCAGGTAGTTTCTGTCAAGGCCACCGGACTCATTAGCACGGATTAACTTCTGTGGTTTGTTGACAAGTGAAAGGGGGCAAGAGCTCTCCATAAGGAAGAGACTTGAGGAAACTGGAGTAAGGTTCTAATTGCTTGTATTTGCTGATGAGTAGTGTATCTTTCTGGCCGCAATAAAGTTAATTATTTCTTTAAAGGAACAATCTGTGTTGTGCTTCAACCCACCGTAATCCAGCTAACAAAAGTTTCACTAGGGGGGTGGCACGTAACAACTTGTGTCAGAAGCCGGATTACGAACTCAAACACAAGCACAACACCTGACGGTCCTGGTTTCAAAACCCGAGCAGGTAATTTTTTTTAAATTTTCCTGTGAGTGCATGCCCTTTACAAGACAAGCATCTAAAATGGAAGCGCAATTGGCAGCATTGCTAGAGAAGTTAAGCGGCATGAAAACCAAGATGGAAGACGGCCAGAAGAGCATGGAGGACGGCCAGAAGAAGATGGAGGATGGCCAGAAGAAGTTAGCAGAGGACCTGAAGGACGGCCAGAATAAGTTAGCAGAGGACCTGAAGGACGGCCAGAATAAGTTAGCAGAGGACCTAACCGCCAAATTTCTGGATGGCCAGAAAAATCTGGAAGAGGGTCTGCTGACGAAACTAGAGGAGAGCCAAAAGAAATTAGAACAGGGCCTACGTGAGGAAGTCGCAGCAGTGGAAAAGAAGTTCGACGCCTTACAAGAGGAAGTTGCCGAGCTGCGCCGACGCCCGTCCCCAGGTACACCGGGAATATCAGGCTCGGGACAGAGCAGAGTGACGCCCCCAACCTTCGACGGAAAGGTCCCGTGGAGCACCTATTTACGTCAGTTCGAGGCAGCCTGTTCCATAAACAACTGGAACAACACGGAAAAGGCAACAGCTCTCATTATAGCACTGAGGGGGCACGCTCTTAATGTCCTTCAGCCCATTCCGACTGGATCCCAGGACTACGCTTCACTAATCGCCCATATGGAGTCCCGATATGGAGATAGCCATCTTCAGCAGGCCTACCAGATGCAGCTCCGGACCCGGGTACAGAAGAACGCGGAAACCCTGCAGGAGTTCGAGATGGACATCGCACGTCTCGTAAGGCTCGCCTACCCAACAGCGCCGGCCGACTTTCTGGAGCAGATAGCGACGCAGACTTTCACCGACGGGCTACGGGATTCGGACACTCAACAGGCCCTGCGACTCGCGCGCAATAAGACCCTGACAGATGCGCTGAGCCACGCACTTGAGTTCAAGACGGCAAAACAGGCATCCAGAATGCACGCGCGGGAGGGTCAAGTGGACGTCGACGAACCAGCCAAAGCCGTCAAGACCAAGCCCCTGGCCGATGAACTGATGGAGGCACTAGGCCGGTTCTTCAAGAGTCGCAGTACCACCAACAAAAACGTAGCCGAAGGACATCCGGAGAGGCGGCCCGGAAGAGGACTACCGACCTGCTGAACCTGCCGTAAGAGAGGCCACCTGAGCAAGGACTGCGGTGATCGCCGCCGCCAAGGGTTTCCGTCGGGACAGTCAGTCGTAGGGAAACCGCGCGGCCCAGGAAGGCAAGTATCAGCCATCCTTGAGGGGCAAAGGTTGGCTTGTGACAGTCGTCAAGCCCCGGCATTCCAAGTTCGTGTGACGCAGTTACGGAGGGATAATAGCAGCCTGATGGTCGACGGAGTCGTCAACGGAGAGAGCTGGCCCGTGCTAATCGACACGGGAGCATCGAGGACCATCGTCAGTCCCACCGTGATCCCGAAGTGGAGAGTGCAACCCACAAAAAAGGAACCTCCAGCTAATAACCGCGACCGGAGAGACCGCACCGGTACATGGCGAAGCATCACTGGAGTTCGTCATTGGTCGACGGGCGATAAAGCATCCAGTGCTTGTGGCTGACGTATCAAACGAAGTGATCATCCGACTGGACTTCCTGGACCAGAACAACATCATCTTGGATCTGAGTACCAACACTCTGCACTTCGGAAGTGAGGAACTTGCTTTGCAACCAGCACACGAGGCCGTCACCGCACGACGAGTAAGGCTGAGAAAGGACGTCATCGTACCCGCCAGGACGGAAGTCAGCGCTGCCGTAATTGTCGACGGAACAGCTGAGGGAGTGGCGGCTGTCATCGAGCCAAAATATGAGGACATCCAGACAAAAGGATTGCTAGTTTCCAAGACTCTCATCAACACGACGTCTCGGCCGTACGTCCGCCTGTCCAACCTGAACGACTACGATATTACGGTTCACCGGGACACCAACCTAGGAGTCTGCAAGCCCGTTACCTGGATTGCCCGCATCACAGACACGACGGATGGACACCTGCTGACGGACAACCGAAGAAGACGCGCCCTGCCAGAAGAACTACAGAAGCTGTACCAAGGATGCCAGGACCATTTAGACGAGGAACAATCACGCCAACTTCGGGACCTGCTACACGAATTCCAGGATGTCTTCTCCGTGGGGAGCGAAGACTTCGGCAGGACAAGCTTGGTCCAACACAGAATCGACGTTGGGGACAGCGCACCAATTAGGGCCCCATTCCGACGTGTCCCGCTCGCCAAGCAAGCTGAAGTCGACCGGTTGGTAGAAGAGATGAAGGAGCAAGGAGTGATCGAGCCATCACATAGTCCTTGGAGTTCCCCGGTCGTGCTAGTGAGGAAGAAGGACGGTTCCACCAGGTTCTGCGTGGATTACAGGCGGGTGAATGACGTCACGAAAAAGGACAGCTACCCTCTACCCCGGATCGACGACACCCTGGACACCATATCAGGGTCAAGATGGTTCTCCACCTTGGATTTGAAGAGTGGCTACTGGCAGGTGGAGGTCCACCCTAAGGACCGCGATAAAACTGCGTTCTCTGTGGGCAGCGGGCTCTGGCAGTTCACCGTCATGCCATTCGGTCTGTGCAACGCCCCTGCGACCTTCGAAAGGCTAATGGAGTCCATTCTGAAGGGACTACACTGGAAGACCTGCCTGGTCTACCTAGACGACGTCATCGTTCTGGGGAGAATCTTCGAGGGGCACTACAGCAACCTGAAGGAGATCTTGATGAAGCTACGGGCTGCCCAGCTGAAGTTGAGCCCCAAGAAGTGTCAGCTCTTCCTGAAGCAGGTCCAGTACCTTGGACATATCGTCTCCGAGGAGGGGCTGCGCACCGACCCAGAGAAGACCGCAGCTGTGAGGGAGTGGCCAGTTCCGAAGGACAAGTCCCAACTACGAAGCTTCCTGGGACTCTGCACTTATTACCGTCGCTTCGTGAAAGGATTCGCCGACATCGCCAAACCTTTACATCGACTGACTGAGAAGGACCAACTCTTCGCGTGGATAGCAGAATGCCACAGTGCCTTCGAACAACTCAAGCAGGCTCTGTGCACCACGCCTATTCTGGCCTACCCCAGACCTGGAACAAGGTTCATCGTCGATACCGATGCCAGCGACTTTGGCATAGGGGGAATCCTGTCGCAAGTTGTGGACGGCGAGGAGAGAGTAGTGGCCTACTTCAGCAAGGCCTTGTCAAAGCCAGAAAGGAACTACTGCGTCACCAGGAAGGAGCTGCTCGCCATCGTGAAGACCATTGAACAATTCCACAAGTACCTGTACGGGCAAGAATTTCTCATCAGGACCGACCATGCATTCCTGCGGTGGCTACTGAACTTCAAACAGTCCGAGGGTCAACTCGTGCGGTGGTTAGAGAGGCTTCAACAGTACAACTTCGAGATCCAGCACAGGAAAGGCCAACTGCATTCTAATGCCGACGCCCTGTCACGAAGACCGTGCCCCGAAGACTGCACCTTCTGTACTAGGAGGGAGGAGAACACCGGGATATAGTGCCGACGGACTACTGTGGAACTTCAAGGGAACTGGAGCCGCGAATCTTTCACGCGGGCACAAGCAGAAGATGATAACCTGGGACTGATAGCCGAATGGAAGAGGGCCTGTGTCCCCAGACCCGGGTGGAACATTGTGAGTGACTGCAGCCCAAAGATTAAGTCCTACTGGGCGCAGTGGGACTCGCTGATTGTAAGGGATGGCCTCATCTGCCACGCCTGGGAGAGCACCGACGGGAAGACATCTCGGGAACAAGTCGTCGTTCCAAAGGCTATGACGGAGGAAGTCCTGAAGGAAGTCCATGGAGAATCATCTGGTGGACACCTAGGAATAAAGAAGACCCTGGAGAAGCTGAGAGAGCGGTTCTACTGGATCGGATGCCGAACTGACGTGGAGAACCACTGCGCGAGGTGCCACGATTTCGCAGCCAGCAAGGGCCCAGGACGAAGACGACGGGGTCCACTGAAGACCTACAACGTGGGCGGCCCCATGGAGAGAATGGCCATCGATGTTGCTGGGCCATTCCCGTTAAGCGAGGCAGGGAACCGCTACATATTGGTCGTCAGCGACTACTTTACCAAATGGCCGGAGGCGTATGCGCTCCCTAACCAAGAAGCCGCGACGATCGCAGAGACCCTGACGAAGGAATTCGTCAGCCGGTACGGAGTACCCCTGGAGCTGCACTCCGACCAAGGGAGGAACTTCGAGTCGAAGGTGTTCCCGAACCTATGCCAGCTGCTGGGAATCCGGAAGACAAGGACAACGCCGCTACACCCTCAGTCCGACGGGATGGTAGAGCGATTCAATCGCACCATCGAGAACCATCTCCGAATAATCGTCAGCGAGCACCAGAGGGATTGGGACAAACATCTTCCACTATTTCTCCTGGCCTACCGCGCCGCCGTGCATGAAGCCACCGGGTGCACACCAGCCCGGGCCATGTTTGGGAGGGAACTCCGCCTACCTGTCGATCTTGCCTTCGGCCGACCTGGGAATGATCCGGTCCCGGTAAGCCAGTATTGTCAAGAACTGGTCGACCAACTGGAGGACGTGCACGCGTTCGCGAGGAGGAACCTGCGGATCGAGACCGACCGAATGAAGACCCGATACGACCAACAGACGGATGCCGGTGGATTCCACGAGGACGACCTGGTCTGGCTCTTCAACCCATTACGGAAGAAAGGCCTGTCACCCAAACTGCAGAAGTCCTGGGAGGGCCCGTACCGAGTCGTGAAACGGATCAACGATGTCGTCTACAGGATCCAGCGGAGCCCGAGGGCGAAGATGAAGATCGTGCATCGAGATCGCCTGGCAGCCTACGGAGGGACACAGACGGACCAATGATTGATCGGGACGATCAGCCTTTTAGGAAGGGGGTGGTGTTACGGCTGTGAGTTTGTTTCATCGCTCGCCGCATGAGTCACAACTGCCCCCGGGCTGGGCTGTGCTCTGCCTCAGTGTATTGCGTGCGCCTTATGCAACAGGACTACTAGGACAAAGGGATGGTCCAGAATATTCGTGACTTAGCCAGTGAAGGAAACCTCGAGAAGCCGTGAACCCTGGATGGGTCTAGAAGCATTTATTGAGTCACCGACCTGCTATATAAGAGCGACCTGTCAAGCAGTGTTGTTGTTGTGTTTTTACGAGCTAGTGCGAGCGTTTATCCTGAGCGACAGAAGTGTGGTGACTTGCGAAACCCCTAGTGAAGCCGATTCTCTTGACAGCGAGGGAGTGAGAAGCATACAGGGGACTGCCTGTGTTTTGAGCGAGTGTGATTTCACTAAGCGACAGAGGTATTGTGGCGGAGTGCCGTGCGAGTTACGAAATCCAGTGACATTGTTTCCCGGCTCGTGGGCAGCGAAGCAGCATGTAGCAGGTTATCGTAAGTAACTGTAGTTTGTGTACATAAGGGAGAGGTGCAGGTAGTTTCTGTCAAGGCCACCGGACTCATTAGCACGGATTAACTTCTGTGGTTTGTTGACAAGTGAAAGGGGGCAAGAGCTCTCCATAAGGAAGAGACTTGAGGAAACTGGAGTAAGGTTCTAATTGCTTGTATTTGCTGATGAGTAGTGTATTTTTCCGGCCGCAATAAAGTTAATTATTTATTTAAAGGAATAATCTGTGTTGTGCTTCAACCCACCGTAATCCAGATAACAAAAATGTCACTAGGGGGGTGGCACGTAACAATATGAATGAAGGGTGTCGACATTTTACACCTTGTAACCGGTTTTTCGAAGGGATTTACGCCACTGACATAAGTCAGATGGAAGTAATTAATGTTTTTTTTGAACGCGGCAATTATTTAGCCAATTAATATAATTTATATTTCTTCTTCTTTCGATTCGGCCATCTAAGGACCACGTCATTTCAACTGTTTCTTGTTGCATCGAGCTTTAACGTCCTCCCAGTACTTTCGCATTAGTTCTCGATGCTGTTGTTTTCTTTCTGCAGTCCACTTCTTGCCAGTTGGAAGCTTTGGCTTTTCTTGAAAACATCGGTGTGCTGTTAGTTTTTGTTTAAGTGTGGCACGTTCCCAAATATCGTTGCCTGTTATTCCCACTTCTTGCAAATCTTTGTCCACCTCAATGAACCAAGCTCCCTTGGTTTTCTTTTTGAGGAAGTAGGTGAAAATTCTATTTGTCAATCGTGCTGGGTTCATTCTTGTTATATGACAGTAAAAGGTAATTCTCCGTTTCCTCATGGCATCAGTTATTTTTTCCACGTGGGTGTAAAGTTCGTGGTTGTGTCTTCTCCTATATTCCCCATTTTCTTTTACCGGACCCAAGATTTTTCTTAGAATTTTTCTTTCTTTCACTTCCAGCTTCTCTGTTAGTCCCTTGCGATGCATTGCAAGGCACTCTGCAGCATACAAAGCCTCTGGACGGATGACTGTTTGGTAGTGTCTTAACTTGGCATTTGTTGATATGGATTTCTTGTTGTAAATGGCCTTTGTTAGATTGTATGCCATTTCCATTTTCCTGATTCGTGACTCGAAAGCTGCCTTCTCAGATAGATTGGGGTCTATCCACTCACCCAAATATTTGAACGCTTTCGTTTGCTTGATTTTCCCCTGTCCTACATCCAGCTCTTTTGGCGCTAGCTTGATATTAGTGATAAATTCTGTTTTTTCAAAGGAGATCTTAAGGCCCGCTTTTGCTGCTTGAATCTGGAGTTCATTAATTTGTGCTGCGGCTGCATCGAGGGAATCTGAAAAAATTGCGAGGTCATCTGCGAATGCTAGGCAGTCAACTATCAGGTTCTGTTTTTTGTAGCCCAATCTGACTCCATTTTCAGACTTGTTAATGTTCATTACTTTTCGCCACTGCCGGATGACTTTTTCGAGCACACAGTTGAAGAGCAAAGGAGATAGTCCATCTCCTTGTCTTACACCAGTCTTGATTTCGAAGGGCTCTGAAATTTCTCCCCTGAATTTCACTTTGGACGCAGTGTTGGTTAAGGTTTTCTGAATGATTGCTCTTGTTTTGTTGTCCAGTCCCAGTTCTTTCAGTATTTCAAATAGGGTGGGTCGATCGATAGAGTCATAAGCCTTTTTGAAGTCAATGAAGGTCACTACAAACTGTTTGTTTCTAAGCTTCAGATATGAAAGGATAGATTTAAGGTTCAAAATCTGTTCGGCACACGATCGTCCCTTCCGAAATCCCCCTTGATATTCCCCTAATTGTGGATCCAACTGTTCCTCTGCTCTAGTTTGAAGGGCTTTTGAAAGGATTTTGTATGTTATTGCAAGGAGGGAGATGCCACGGTAATTGTTCACATTCGTTCTATCACCTTTTTTGTGAAGAGGGTGAAGCAGAGCTGATGTCCAATCAATAGGGAGTTCCTCCTTTTCCCATATCTCACTAATTATTTCTGTTAGTTTATCGATAGCTACGTCGCCAGCATGCTTCCATAATTCGGCGATTATTGAATCCTCGCCTGGTGCCTTATTGTTTCTAAGTGACTGAATGATCTGCATAATTTCTTCTTTGGTTGGTGGTGTAGAGTCCGGGTTTGTATTTGGATTGTCTTCAAATAAGAATGAGGATCCTGGGCTTTCACAGTTAAGGAGAGACTCAAAATAATTTGCCAGGATAGTGCAGTTGTCCTTGTCATTATAGGCAGTTTTTCCCTCAGGATCTTTGAAATGTAGGCTAGGTGGAGTGTATTTAGTGAGATTCTGTCTGAAGGTTCTGTAGAAATCTCGAGTGTTGTTTTTCTTGAAGTCTTGTTGAATCTTTTCCAATTGACTTTTGTCGTATGCACGTTTTACCCCACGTATGGTTTTTGCAGCATGTTTCCTCACTAACAGAAAACTCTCCCAGTTATCTGAATTCTTCTTAGAGTTCCATCTCTGCCATGCTAGTTGTCTCTGCCTTATTGCTGCTTCACATTCACTGGTCCACCAGAGATGTTTCCTTCTTTTTGTTAGCGGGACTATCTCTTTAGCTGTTCTCACCATGCCATCTCGTAGTTGTTCCCAATTCTGTGGATCCAAAGTTTCAAGCTTCTCAGTAAACTCGTGATTCAAGTGTAGCTTCTCTGTGTCAAACCAGTTGATCTCTCTTCGGCAGACCCTCCTGGTATTTCTTGGAAGAAGTTTAACCTTGATTTTGGAAAGGTAGTGATCAGAATCAAGATTTACACTTCTCAGGACTTTTACATTCTGGATCTCTCGGTGTGCCTTCCGTGAAATAGCGACATGATCGATTTGGAATTCACCAAGTTTTGGATTTGGAGAAGTCCACGTTTTCTGCTTTCTTGGCAGGTGTTTGAAAGCAGTAGATTTCATAACAAGGTTGAACGCCTTACAGAGCTCCAGAAGTCTCTCTCCATTGCGGTTGGTTCTGTAATGAGCTGGGTAACTTCCTACAATGTTTCGGAATATTCTTTCACGGCCAAGTTGAGCATTGAAATCACCAAGCAAGATAATCATATGTTTGTCCGGAATTTTAGCCATTATATCCTCCAGTTCTTCCCAAAATTCATCTGTTCCTTCTCTGTCTTTTTTGTTTGCCTCATTAATTGGCGCATGCACATTAACCATAGTATACATTTTGTTCGTGCATCGGAAAGTGAGGATTGCTACTCGGCTGTTAGGAGAACTGAAATCTACGACCGAGTCCAAAATTCTTCTATTTACAATGAATCCCGTGCCAAGGTGAGGGATGTTCTTTGCAACACGTTTACCAACTTTGCCTTTAAATATTCTGTACCCCTGAGACTCAAAAGGATGTTCATCTGTAAATCTTGTTTCTTGTACTGCCGTAATAAGAATTTGATGTTGGGAGAGAGTATCATTGAGATGCTTAAGTTTACCAGTTTTCAAAAGGGAGTTCATATTAACGGTAGCAAAGAAGTTCCGATGTTTGTGTTTGATCTTTAGTGGAGTCTCCGACACCTCCAAGCATTTTGGTGCTGGCTCCCCAGAATCCGAAGGCCTGCATGCATCGCTGAAAGCGATGGTGGATTGGTTACCACCTGGGGTAGTAGCTTTTGCTGAATTTTCCTCCATGCTTTCTTGAGACAGTTGAAAAACTGTAATTGGGGTCGGTGATATTTCACACCGGCCAAAGTACTACCAAGGTTGTGAGCCTTGGAGCCACCAGCACTGATCGGCTCGCCGACCCAGCTTCCCGCTGGGAGTGGTTACCCAACCTTCCACTGGGTTGCTCGGCTTAACAGGGGACACCTCGGGTAGGTTACGTGCTGGAGTTGGAGTGAAAGAGGCTAAGTTGGATTCTCTTGCTGAATCCAATATGTTTGAGTTGCAGGTGACATGCAACGACGCATTTCACTCCCATTTGCCCAGAGCCACAAGGACTCCTCCCAGGTTGATTCCTGAGACCCAATTTATATTTATTATTATTATTCTTTATTATTATTATTATTATTATTATTATTATTATTATTATTATTATTATTATTATTATTATTATTATTATTATTAATGTCATATTTTATTTTGGAGCCTTTTAAATTTTATAACATATACAGATAGGGTTTATATATATATATATATATATATATATATATATATATTAAAATCACTCTCAATCGGATTATTCCGATATCCATTACACAGTAAATTATTTGATTACTGAGAGTTCGGACTTTTTCATTCAGTTAGGACAGTTGAGAGTTTTGCGTCATCGGGAAATACGGAGACAGGAATAGACTTTGTGAACAACACGTGATGTCGAAACCAGAGTACATCTTCAACTTTTGAAAAGGCGAGATGAACATTGAGGTTGATTCAAACGGAAAATGAGCATCCAAGCGCCACTGCGAGAGCAATGAACTTTATGGCGGGAAGGATCGCGTGGGGTCTCGGCCAATCAAGAGGAGAGCGGGCCATATCCAGCTGAGTTCAAATCCATGAAGACGCACGCTGATTGGTGAAGCAGGCGAGACGGAAGACTGGGGAATGGAACACTGGAAGGGGTAGCGTTGCTTGTGATATAGTGAGCGCGCTGCGTGAAAACGAGGACTATCTTGTTACAAATTTTGTTCCGAGCGGACGTACTTTATAATTTATGTTCCTTGGTGAACAACATCGATCTGAGATACTCCACTGACCAATTCGTCATGGGTATTACACGAGCTGTTGTGAACAGGCAGACCGTGTATAGTGGCTTTGGGATTTAGATCCACCACTAGCAGTATTCTAATTTCAATAATAATTCGATACGCATCAAGAAACCAAGAAGATGACGCCGACCGACATTATACTACAATCTCGTCTGAAGCAGCGAGTACGTGGGAGAATGCATCTCCAATGGTGAGCGGAACTGTGACGCATGTATGTAATCTCCCCCTTTTCTTTTTTTCATCGTAAATTCAGTAACTTCAAGGTTGGTAACAATCGTAAATTCTGTAAATTCATCCGACCTCCAATTTCAAAAACTTTGCGCATGGTAATGTTAAATTTTTTGAGCTCCATATTATTATTATTATTATTATTATTTAAGTTACCACTGACTTGTTTATTGACAGTTAAATTCATTTCTTACAAAATGCAATCTTTAATTCCAGTAGGTAGCATTATTTATAAGACAAATTCCTTCTCCCAATACAAATGTTATCAGGGTTGATGATTCACTCATACCATGGTCTGAGTGAGAAGAGTTTTACATGTGTTCTACGCAAGTTAGGGGTTGATAAGAATATAAATTTTAGGAATCAACTTTATGTTGGCTCCTTGGCGCCCAATTATCAATTCAATCTGTCACATAGAAAGTAGCGGTGAGCACCCGTCAGGAAAACAGTTAGAACCTGTAAAATTTGTGACTTTTTGTAAGTGTTCATTTGCTTTTTAAACTGTACCGATTGTTTTCGTCAACCTAAATAAACTTTAGAGGTCGCGCAATCAACTTTAATGTTGTTACCGAACGTCGTAATGTTTTCATCTTTAAGTATTAATGAACAAATAGGCTTTCATAAAAGATACTCAAATTCAAAGCATTCCAAGCAAAAGTTCATTACCTAGTAATAGTTTACTTCATTATGAAGTGGTAGTCTGAGCAGCCTGTAGACTTTCCACAATAATTCAGGTAAGTATCCACAACAGATCTTTCAACACATTAATAGTAGACAATCACTGTTTCGTATGTTGTAGCTATAAATGCTTACTATCTTCACAGCAGAGTACTTGTAGGTCATTTCCGCATATAAGTTTACAATCTATACAAATATAATAAAGCTGAAGAGTTGGTGTGTTTGTGTGTTTATGTGTTTAAACGCGCTAATCTCTGGAACTACCGGTCCGATTCGACAAATTCTTTCTTTATATGATAGCCAGATTCAAGAGGAATAATTTAGGCTATGTAGCATTATGCTACACCTCTCAGGTAATCTTAAAGATTGATTTTTGTTCAGTAAGTCGGTAGAACAAGCCCTCCCGAACAGCTCTATCCACATGCGCTGGCGTTATGGTTTGTGATACGTACACCGTTTCGGCACGTATCTGAACCAACATTTGTATACTTACCCTTTGGAACCCTGATGGTAACACTGTCTACGAGAAATTTATGACAGACCAGTCCATTCCCTGCATTTAGGCCCTTTGGTTCAAATCTACACCTTCTCCCCGATCTGAACCAAAATTTGTATACTTACCCTTTGGAACCCTGCGAGTAACACTGTGTGCATGCCATTTTGGACAGACCACTCCATTCCCTGCATTTAGGCCCTTTGGCACAAATTTACACCGTTTCACCTAGCTGAACCAAAATTTGTATACTTACCCTTTGGAACCCTGCAAGTAACACTGCCTATATGAAATTTATGACAGACCAGTCCATTCCCTGCTTTTAGGCCCTTTGGCACACATCTAGACCGTTTCACCGATCTGAACGGCAATTTGTATACTTACCCTTTGGAACCATGCGAGTAACACTGACTGCATGAAATTTTGGACAGACCCCTCCATTCTCTGTATTTAGGCCCTTTGGCACAAATATACCCCGTTTCACAGATCTGAACAAAATTTTACATACTTACCCTTTGGAACCCGACGAGTAACACTGTCTGCTTGACATTTCGGACAGACCACTCCATTCCCTGCATTTAGGTCCTTTGGCACAAATCTACACCGTTTCACCGATCTGAACCACATTTTGTATATGGCACTTACTCTTTGGAACCCTGCGGGTGACACTGTCAACATTAAATTTAGGACAGACCACTCCATTCCCTGCATTTAGGCCCTTCATTACAAATCTACACCGTTTCTCCTAATTGCACCAAATTTTACATACACTTTGAAACCCTGCTGGTAGCACTGTCCATTTGATATTTTGGACAACGCTCCCCATTCCCTACATTTAGAATAACAGACAAAATGAACTTGAAAACCACGTATTAAGGCCCTAGGACCATTCATGTCCGTAGTAGTGTAACTGTAAGAGTATTTTAATAAATCTATTTGTTGACGGGCAGTTTGGGCTGCATCACGTCACCCCTACCAGTGTTCTGGTGCAGAATTGCGAAAATAGTTGCATCTTGCGCTGTTTATAAATTGCAGTCACGGGAGGGGGTGTGTAATTAGTGCAAAAAGATTTCTTAGGCCCCTTTAAACAGTTATCATCATGAAAATATTATGCCTCTGTATAAGTTCAATGGTGTTGGGGCAGTACATTGAGGTTATCAGCTGCAATAAGCGTTGGTGCTTTCGAATTTACCTTCATTTATTCCAAAACTTATCGTTAAGCGCATTGTGGCGATAAATGATTCTATTGCTACCTCAGTAGCTCGGGACAGCTGATGTTTTCCGAAGTGTTCTGATTATTTTCCTATGGCGCTATGCGACAAAATACGACACTATTGGTCTCTACATTTCTAACAGCCATTGAGATATAGGCCCTAGGCAGTGTCTGTAATTTCACTTACTCCTCTGTCTATTTTTTTTTTATAAATTTGTTTGTAAATTACATGTGTCAGTGCTGTAGTTAGTAAATAGCTGTTTCTCTATTCATAATTATCATTACGGGAAAATGACCTGAATGTTACGTCCATTATACTGTACTACTTATCACCCCCACTACAACCACCACCAAAAAAAGATATATTTTTAAAATATTGTTTTCTGTTAGTTTAAGTATCATGTGCCAGTTCTGGAGTAGTATTCATTATCATCCATAAGCAAATAAATCCACCGGGCGAAGCCGGGCACTACTGCTAGTTAGGCTATATAGTAGTTTAGGGCTTATTGTTTGAGTGTATTACATAAATAATACAGTAGCTGCTATACTACACAGAGGTATACTAACTGGTAGATCGTTGTATTACTTTGCAGTAAAGATCCATGTTTTGAAAGAAATGAACTAACCTATTCTTGCACCAAGTCGTATTACTGTTTGCAACAATCTAACAAGTTCGACTAATTTGAACAGGTATCATGACAAGCAGTGCTGCCAGCTAAGTTATGACTTGTAACACATTTTCGGATCAAGTCTAATATCATGGGGATGAAGGCAGATATCGAGGAAGAGCGATGCGATCCCTAAGATAAAGAGAATCGAATTGGTGGGGTGTCGAGAAAGGGGAGTGTTGTGATATTTGGCTGGTGTGATGATATATGACGGAAGGGCGGAGGGGCGCTAAGTACGCTCGCCAGATGGCGCCACTTCTGAGAGAGACCTTCAGAGCCAAGTCCTCATGGAGCACTGACCCGTGCCTTCACACAAGTAATGATGGCCTTAATGAGTCTAATCGCTAATGGCACGCTGTCTTCCTCTGCGACCGTGCAGTGACGAGGTGGTACTACTAGGCCATGGGTTATTGTCTCTTGAGGCGAGGTGGTACCACTAGGCCATGGGTTATTGTCTCTTGAGGCGAGGTGGTACCACTAGCCCATGGGTTATTGTCTCTTGAGGCGAGGTGGTACCACTAGGCCGTGCGTTATTGTCTCATGAGGCGAGGTGGTACCACTGGGCCATAGGTTATTGTCTCATGAGGCGAGGTGATACCACTAGGCCATGGATTATTGTCTCATGAGGCGAGGTGGTTCCACTAGGCCATGGGTTATTGTCTCATGACTATCCCAACGGTAGCATTGTGGCGAGGTGGTACCACTAGGTCATGGGTTATTGTCTCATGAGTATCCCAACGGTAGCATTGTGGCGAGGTGATACCACTAGGCCATGGGTTATTGTCTCATGAGGCGAGGTGGTTCTACTAGGCCATGGGTTATTGTCTCACAAGGTGAGGTGGTACCACTAGGCCATGGGTTATTGACTCATGAGTATCCCAACGTTAGCACTGTGGAGAGGTGGTACCACTAGGCCGTGGGCTATTGTCTCATGAGGATCTCAACAGTAACATTGTGGCGAGTTGATACCACTAGGCCATCGTCAAGCGATCATCATCAGATTTTCTACACTAAAGCTATATAAGCTATGTATACAAGTATGGGTTATTTTATTTACAATATATACACTTATTTAGTTGCAGTAGTAATTAAACTAGCACAACTAGTCAATATATGTGTTTTTTTTTGTTGTTGAGATACTGATAGTGGTGATTGACCTTCAAGTTTGCTTGCTTAGTGTGATTGTGTCTAACCACACGGTACTATTTTGAGCGAGCCTCACTATACTTCTCACTTGTTCCATGTGGTACCATTGTGTCTAAGTACACGGTACTACTTTGAGCGAGCCTGACTATGCCTGTAGCCCTCCTTACATCAATATTGAGCCCGCAGCCGCTATGATGTACTGTCAATACGTGTCAGCAAATGCTCAAGATTGGGTTCGGGCTGGTAAAAATCACAAGCCGAAGAGGTCGCAGTCATCTTGTTGTTCTCCGCAGCACCCTTGTGTGTTTGAAGGTCATTGTATGCATCTTGGAGAAAACAATACTTTCAGAAAATAACAATGACGTTATGTGTTCCTGATTCGTTTCGTGGTACATTATGGTTATTAGTCTCGTGCACTTCGGAATGGGCGGAATTTGTCTGATAATGTATGCTATTGTAGCGTTTGTACTAGAGTGCATGGGCTCATTGGAATTTAGATTAGTATTTACAAGGATGTAATTAGTTAGTATTCCAGCATTCGCATAGAAGTGAAGTGGACCTCCATGGAAAACCACTTCTAAGAGGGTTGAGATGCGAGTTAAACCCACCTCTTCTCTACTTTGCCTCACGAAGCTGAGCGTACCCTTTCCCAACCCTCAGACCAGAATTACATTTCTTGGTAGAGTTGGCTATCAAATTCAAGCCAGGAATGCTAGTCACTACACTAGGAGGTGGTTCTCTTATGTCTCCACCGTATTTATATGCACTGGGTCAATTCTGTTTTGCAAAGGACTCTTGTTTGTTAGATAGTTTTCCGATATTTAGTTGAATTAAGGTACACGTGAAGCTTTACAAAAGTCGAGTTATTGGTACCAGTGGATTTCTTGCTTCACTGTCCTCAATTTATAACATAACCCTAAGATACAAAACTCACTCTGCAGCGCTCAAACTTTATATAGAAATCACTGTCCATTTTCAACAGCTGATAAATCCCTTATAGATCTAAATTATGATACAGGGATTAGATTTACAAAACCCGTTTAATTCAATGGTTTGCCATTGTACCTATTGCCTTCCAATTCCCAAGCCGTTATACAAGGCTAGAAGCTGCATTACTGGTACTGAATATAAACAACGTCAAATGATAAAACAAAGTTGGCTCAACTTGGTTCGCTTTCGTGAAGATACATTTTTAGCCTTGTGTTTCATTTCACAGATTTTGAAATACTTTAACTAGCTTAATTCCCCAGCCACGTTGATATCATATCGCCACTGACGCATAATTTTCATATAATTTACTTTATTTTCAAAACCCTACTTCATGATGGTAATCAGGCTCATATTCGGACTAGTTTTTAAGTCTGTTTTAATACACATCAGTTTGAAGACTGGGATCACGCGGTGACGTCGAGCCCAACCCCTGCCCTGCTGCATCATACTACGTATCCGTTTTTTCCGTTATCGTTTTACCCTCCAGGGTTGGGCTTTCCCACGGACTAAGAGAGGGATCCCACCTCTACCGTCACTGAGGCTAGTGTCCTGGAGCTTGAGACTATGAGTCGGGGATACAAATTGGGGTGTGTGACCAGCACTACACCCAGACGGCCTCACCTGCAAAGCGAACAGGGTCCTGATGAAGGGATGAGAAGAGTGGGAGGGTTAGGGCACGGAAGTGGGAAGGAGGCGGCCGTGACCTTAGGTAGGTAATGACCCCGAATTTTGAGATCGGCATTGAAAGATTCTATCATTTCATTTGTATGTTAATTCTTAACATGTATAAATCAACACTGGAACTTGGCAATAAACTGGTTTAGTTTGTGAAGCCAGGGGAGTCACGTGACAGAGTGGTGAGGAGAAGTTGTCCCGCTCGTGACAAGTGAGCTAGCACGCCGACTAATAGAAATAAAGAAGTGACGGGGAAGGGGAAGTTGCTTGGCCTGTGTCATAGCCACGCGCCGATTCATGCAAATCTCGCATAGCGTCACGCGCCAAAAGGAAGGAAAAGTATATTGTCACGTGGATGAATATGACCATTCAGAGAAGGGTTTATTTAGGAAAATACTCGTCATGGAGTAATTGTTTTTGAGATAAAATTGCATCTATACCAATTAACCGACACTGTTGTACATTTAAAAAATGCAAAATTTAAGAAGGAATATTTACGTATTTTCAAATGTGAGATTGAATACGTAGTATAGTGAGCGTAATGAATTTTGTAATGAAGCACCAAGAATTCCCGCGGATTACAAAATGACGACTAATTTGGACTCAAGGAGGGAGAAATACGAGATGAGACCAGGCTTCTTCTATCATTGAACGTCGAGGACGAAAGGCGGATGTCAGTTCGAGACCAGAGTGGGGTCTTCGGAACTTTAGAATGTTAACCGAGAACGCGACTGTAGTGTCAGTCAAAGTATTTGTTCATTCGGACTTCTGTGTGAATAACATAGTGCGGAGTTTGTTATAGACATTATTGGGAAGATTGACTATTGAGAAATAAAGTGAACTCAAGAAATTTGTTACAACAGCAGTGTTTTAGAACTCTGACAGTGATATTAATATCTGGTAGTATTAAAGGCATCTATTTTGAACAGTATTTTATGCCAATCATCTACATGGGGGAATTCTACGAAGGTTACAAAAGAACTTGGTTGTTACAATAAAACCATTTATTATAACTACAATATTTGACGATTTCCAAATATTATAGCGACATCACGCAACAGTAATAAGCGACGTGATTTGTCAAATACTAATACATTGTCTACAAGGAAGATAAAACCAGTGAAATTATTACGATAAAATGATCTTCACCATGTTAAAACTTACGAAGTTGAGAGGAAGGGTTATTAACTACATCAGCAAAGTAGTTATAGAGGTGTAAACATGCAGAAGGAACACAATGTATGAAAGAGAAGAGTAACCAAAGTAAATATTCAAAATTATGGAGAAATTGAAACAGAATGATATGATAATGATAATGAATTTTAAGAAGAGAAGAAGAGAACTTCTAGAACCGCGCTTAGAAGAAAAGAAGTATATGGAATTAGGACGATCCCAATTTTATGCATGAAGAGAACTTCAGTTCGAGTAGAGAGCTGAAAATGCAGATCGAATCCCGAGGAGGCAGTTCGAAAGGTTGAACGAGATTGGAAGAAGAGTATTCAGCTACGAGGAGAATTCAGTAAATTATGGTATTCCCTATACCTAAAGATCATCTAAATTTGGCGGAAGGTAGAAGAAAATTTCATATCTGTAGTTTTTTGTAGTTTGACATTATTTTGGAGTAAACCATTTCACAATCTATATATTTAAAACAGTAAGCTAATTTTTGTTACGGCGAGATTGACAGAACGGCTGAACCGATTGACTTCGTAATGCACTCTGACGAAAGCCCTTGGCCTGTATTTTTGCAGAGTGTCTTTAAAATAAACAAATATGTTACCATATATTTTTAAATTTATAAACAAAACTGCGTCGCCTCCGTAGCGTAGCGGTCAGCATGGTTAGCTGCCGTCCCGGAGGTCCTGGGTTCGATTCCCAGCTCTGCCACGAAATTTGAAAAGTGGTATGAGGACTGGAACGGGGTCTACCCAGCCTCGGGTGGTCCAAATGAGTAGAGGGGTTCGATTCCCACCTCAGCCATACTCGAAGTGGTTTTCCGTGGTTTCCCACTTCGTCTTCGGGCAAATGCCGGGATGGTAACTACTGTAAGGCCACGGCCGCTTCCTCCCCTCTTCCTCGCCTATCCATCCCAATCTTCCATCCCTTCCCATCCCTCATGAGGCCCCTGTTCGCTTTGCAGGTGAAGCCGCCTGGGCGAAGTGCTGATCACACCTCCCCAGTTGTATCCCTCCCGACTAGATGTTCCAGGCTCCAGGACACTGCCCATAGAGGCGGTAGTGGTGAGTTCCCTCGCTGAGTCCGTGGGAACCACCAACCTAGAGGGTAAATTGACTAAATAAAAATAAATAAATAAATAAATAAATAAATAAATAAATAAATAAACAAAACTGCAAAATTATTGGCTCAAGCGCATGCGCAGAATCACCTTGGTTAATGACAGACATGTAATGTAATAGTTATTTATAAGAATTATAATAAAGGAGGAGAATATTGATTATGAAGTTTCCACGACATAAACAGGAATAGAATATTATAAACGTCGGGAAATGTAGAAGTACTTAGCCTGTACTGGCTGATGAGTGTGAATGTTGTTTAAGTACCTTAATATTGCGCTTCTCCATCAATGAATCGGTAGCTCAGACGGCAGCGTTGGAGTCTCTTAATTTATGCATCGCGCAATGGGAACAGTTCGAGTCCCACCTCCGACTCATATTTTTATTTCCCAATTATTCTTTCTGGCTATTGGTAGTACATTGCCTTAACATATTTTACTTTTACTATTCCCGTAAAGTAAGGAATTCTCCACTATTTACGTTCCCATATACTTTTAAATTATTAAATAAAAGATGGCCACAATCGCTTTCGCCATGAGAGACAATTGACTAACATAATTCATTTGATGGACTCTGACATCGTGGTCACTCAGCCCCGTCTACTTTGGTGTGTTTGAGTCAAATTTTCTCTGATAACCTGTGATATTGTGATGGCTGTACTGATGTGTGCATTTGTAATTCAAGTGGGGAATGGGGAATTGACGACCGAGGCTATAAGTAAGGAACTATCCCGGTATTTACCTGCAGTGGACGTGGCAAACCACGGAAAACCACATCCCAGTTTGTTGAGATAGGAATCTAACCTTGCTCTCCTTAGTTTTGCCTCAAGAGTGCACCCCGTTCCGTTCCAGCCCTCAGACCAGAATTAAATTTCTTGGCAAACCAGGGATCGAACCTGGAATCCGGGGCGATAGCTCAGAATGTAGCCTTAAGATTGGGCTTCCCTGTGTTAATACGATTTTGACAAGCACTGAACATATAGTCTACCGTAACTCTTAAGCTCCCTCCATTACGGTGGCTGTCAAAGTGAGTCTATGCTCATTCCAGTAGTTGGCGTAGTATTTACTGTCATGGAAATACAAAGGATTGTACCTACAACATGTGATGGAAATTGGTTATTTAGAGCAGTTTCGTACTGTTTATTCCAAAATGCAGAACGTCATCCTGAGCTGCGTTTGCAAGCAAATTGCAAAAATTGTTGCTGGCATGAATAATTATAAAGATTTTATTATTGGCGATCAGTATCATCGCATTCTCATCAGCAACAAACTTGAGAATGAAAGTATCTGAACTTCATTGTATAAGTGAATATTATTGTTTATTGATTATTTGTTTAGAGTACATAACAGTGAGTCTAACCACGCTGTTGATTTTGACAATGGAAGTATTATTTGCCATTTAATATTTGGAGGCTGCGTTGAAGCAGGCCACTAAGTGTTATTGCATATGACGTTAATTTGGAGAGAAATGCTACAATAAATATACATATTTGACGAAAAAGAACATTAGCCACAAAAAAGTGGGAAATCGGAGAAAAATACGAAGCCACTTTTAAAATCGAATATAAATATGCCATTTCTGAAACTATTCCAGATATTATGCCGTACAGTGTAGGGTCCTTGACGAACAAATGTAACAATTGTTCTGCACTGTATTTCTGTAGCGAGAAATCTACGCTTGGTTACTTTTACCTTTGGTGTTGTAATGGCAAAATTGATCTTACTAAATATAAAATATTTGACAGACTGCAACAATTTTTCACTGGAAATGAAATCTCAAGGAATTTAAGAGAGAATAATCGGCAGTACAACAAATGATATGTCCTTGGTTTCATTTGGTGCCAATGGCACTGTGCCACATGCATACGGTCCATATTGTTTTAAAATGTATGGAATTGCACATCATCGCATTTCTTCGTTAATGTATATTCCAAAATTACAAGCGACGGTTCTTGCGGCCAGTTGTATATATTAGACTCCTCAGAATTTTTGAATTCCTTGGAATTAAGTGATTTGCTTCCACATACTCCAAACGATTGACCCATAGTTAAGCTCCTTAGAAATCTGAAGTTTCCCAAGGGCTCCTAAATGCTACCATATTAATTATAAGAAATATGTACGAAAATTGCTTGAATTTGGAAATAATAAGTGCAGTTAAAATTAGGCGGTCTAATCCTTCGACTTGATTTAACACCATCGGATAAAACAATCATTTTCTTTTAAGAGGCAACATTTTCCGATTCGCTTGGCATACTTTATCACAATCAATAAAGCTCAAGGGGGAACTCTGGAACGTATAAGTCTCAATTTGCCTCATCAAGTTCTCAATCATGGCCAGCAGTATGTTGCAATGTCTAGAGTGCAATCTTTTGACGCCCTTAAAGTTTCAACAGTGCCAAAAAATAATTGTACAAAGAACTTATATAAGAAAATTCTTCGGTAAATATTTTCTTATTGACCGTCATGTATTGACGGGTTTCAACTAGTGTTTATTAATTTAATTAATTGTAAAGAATTTCAATTAGCGTTTGAATTTTCTGTGAACCGTATTTTAAATATTAGTAATTTTCGATTTCGAATTTGGATTTTGGATTTGGAGGAGAGTTTTTTAGATTTTTGATTTTGAATTTAAGAATTCTTTTTTAAATTATTATAGATTATTTCGTTTGGAAATAATTACGTTGGGAACTTTATGTTAAGAAGAAACTTAATTAGGAAGAAGATTTTTATGAGAGGAATAAGAAGATATCCAATAGAACATAGATATCATGATTGTATTTTATGAGTAGGTAATATAGGCCGAAGCTGGGACAGGGGCTAATGGGCAAGATGGCCGCCGCGCGCAACCAGCCCTATGTTATTGTTATGGAGGGGTCAGTCATAGCTGGGCCAGGGGCTAATGGGCAATATGGCCGCCACGCCCTGAGACCGTCAATGACGTCACAGGGAGAGGTCGGCTGTGTAGTTGCCAAATGGAATATTTATTATTATTATTATTATTATTAGGTAATTATTAATTGATCATATATAATCAAGACCAGCCTTATATTATCCACTTCTTGGTGTAGTGGCTAACATTCTTGGCGGTCATTCCTGAGGTTCGAATCCCGGCTCTGCCAAGAAATTTAATTTCTGGTCTCAGGAGTGGAACGGGGTACACTCAGCCTTGTGAGGCAAAACTGATAAGAGCTGGGGCTTTTGATCCATACCTCAACCATTCTGCCTAACCCAACTTCACCTAACCTCACCTCACCTAACCTAACCTAATCTAACTTCACCTAACCTAACTTCACCTAACCTAACCTAACCTAACTTCACCTAACCAAACCTAACTTCAAAGTGAGAGCAAATATGAGAGCAAATGTGAAAGCACACATAATAAACTAAGTTCCTAACCTAACCTAACTTCACCTAACCTAACCTAACCTAACTTAACCTAACCTAACCTAACTTAATATTGCGAGCAAAAAAAGTAAGAAAAAAAGTGTAAGAAAAAAGTTAGAGCAAATGTGAGAGCACAAATAATAAACTTAGTTATAACCTAACCTAACCTAACCTAACCCAACCTAACCTAACCCACAGAAACCTCATTTAAAGAATTTAGATTTTACATTTTAACATTCTACATTTTAACATTTTAACTTTTTTTGTAGAATTCTTAATTTGGGAAATATAGCCCATTTTCAAAATTTTATTTTAGTTGACTAAGAGACCTGAGACTTGGTATGGGAATAGAGGGGGTAAAGACCATTGATTTACGTCAGACAAACTTTTTTGTAGAATTCTTAATTTTGGAAATAAAGCCCATTTTCAAAATTTTATTTTTTTGACCTAGAGACCTGAGACTTGGTATGGGGATAGAGGGGGTAAAGACCATTGTTTTACGTCAGACAAACGTTTTTGTAAAATTCCTGATTTTTGGAAATATAAGCCCATTTTTTATTTTTTTTACTTTTATTGTCCTAGAGACCTGGGACTTGGTACGGCGTTAGAGGGTGTAAAGGCCATTCATTTATGTCAAACAAACGTTTTTGTAAACTTTTTAATTTTAGAAATATAACCCATTTCGGAAATATGTTTTGGAAAATTTGAAAAATACACTACTTTTGGACTGAGAGTGGTATAGTGGTAGGTGATGGAGTTAACATATGTCTTTTTAGGATTTTTAGATTATTGACATAGCCTACTTTCCAAATATTTTTTGAAAAAATTGAAAAATACACTATTTTTTGACTAGGCATGGGATAGCGGTAAGTGTAAGAGTTGAGAGTCATTGATAAACCTTAGAGTACTTTGGATTTTTTAGGAATTTTGTGTTGTTGTTGTTGTTGTTGTTGCTGCTGCTTACAAACATGCCTGTAAGCATTATGCAGCCATAAAAAAGAATATACATACTTTCCAAGACCAAATAAGCCCCAACAAGCAAGAGAAAATATGAGAGAGCTAATACAAAAGCCAACAAAAAAGCCAACAAAAGCCAACAAAAGCCAACAAAAAAGCCAACAAAAAAACTGACAAAAATAGCCATGTAGCATGCTGGTAGTTGAGTGAGTTGTTATATTGACCGATATGTAGCAGGCTGGTAGTTGAGTGAGTATTGATATCGACCGCCAGATATCATGCTGGTCGTTCAGTGAGAGAGTGTTGAAATGGAGCGCTAGGTACCATGCTGTCGTTCAGGTAGTTCTCATAGTCACCGCTAGATAGCGGAAATATACTTTGCGTGTCGCATGTGGCTATTTGACAAAGTTTTATTGCGTGAAAAACGTGCTCGTATAAGCTGTGTATATAAATTTAATATACAAATAACCATTAAGTGTTTAGAACTAACATGTATAGCCTTGTATAGGGAATATAGGGGTCCTTAGCAAGAGAGAGTGTCTTAACATATGAGTGTAGAGCCTTTTGATATGCAGTAAGTACCTGATAACCTCCAGTAGGGTGTAAGAATATTTTCAGTTGACTTCTACATTTAACAGTGATCACATTGTGAAAGATCGTCTCACCCACTAGGCTCTAGCCGTGCACTACGTGGTAAGTAGCTGTTGGTCTTGATTAGGTTATATAAGAGGTCTCTTAGCCGGAATACAATCAGTTGATTACTACCTTTTGCAGTGTTCACATCGTGAAAGACCGTCTCACCGACCAACCTCTAGCCCTGTGATACGCAGTAAACAGCTGTTTGCAGAAATCAACACTCATGATGGAAGAACCCATTCCTAGCTATATGTGTAAACAGTGTGGAAAAACTTTTCTTCGGGACTATCATAGGAAGCGTCATGAAGTTTCGTGTGGGGAATTTCATGAGTGTAAAACGTGTGGCAGTAAATTCAACAATGCTTACAATGGACGTCGTCATGAAGAATGCTGTAATGTTGTGTCGGCAGCTAAAAGACAAAAATCTGAGCCTACAAAACATTACCTACTGTCATTGGTCCCTGACAAAAATGGACTTATTGAATATGAGACATCTTTTGAAGGTCGACTTAAATCCTATTTCATTCGTTGTGATACATGTAAGGATTTAAATTCATACCTTAAAGAGTCCAAACAGCAAATAATACAAGCTATGCAGAAAGAACTAGCAATGCACAAGTCGATAAAATTTAATCTTGTGGCTGAATGTAGATTCATTCATACATCTACCAATGAAATTACAGATCGTGCTTTTAAAACACGAAATCAGGCCCTATTTTTGGAAACGGACTTAAGTAGTTTCTTGGAAACACAATTTACAAAGTTAACTACGGAAATGGAGGAATCTGAGCTAAGAGGCAGTAATTGGGCTTTGTTAGCAGTGGAAGGAGTACGATTGAAAATAAATAAGTACAATCCTTTGCGTGGTAGCACATATATTCCATTACCAGCAGCTATAAAAGCAAGAAAAGCCTGCATTAATCCTCAAAACTTAAAGGATGAAAAGTGTTTTATGTATGCCATTTTAGCAAAACTGGTTAAAACGAAAGCTGAACGCGTTAGTAAATACAAGACCCTGGAAAACAAGTATGATTTTTCAGTGATATCGTTTTCTACGTCATTAGCTGACATTCCCAAATTTGAGAAAGCCAACGACATATCCATAAATGTATTTGGACTGGAAAAAGACAATAAATTGTTTCCTCTAAAGGTTGTGGATCAAGAGCTGCAAGACCATCGTGACCTCCTTCTGCTAATTTCATCATCAGGCCAGAACCACTACGTCTTTATCAAAGATTTTGATAAACTAGTAGGTCATCAGATTACTCACCATGGACATAAGATATATACGTGTAAACGGTGTTTTACTCACTTCGATAATCGATATGGTCAACATGGAATGGAAAAATTGAAAGAACATAGAGCTTTGTGTGTCCAGCATGACATTGCTAGGGTTGAAATGCCTATTAAAAACCCCATTGTCAAATTCCTAAATGTTGAAAAAATGCTGAGAATACCTTACGATATCTATGCAGATTTTGAAAGTATACTCTTACCATATCAAACATGTTTACCCAATCCTGAAGCAAGTTATACAGTGCCATACCAGAGTCATGTTCCTATGAGCTTTGGTATATACATTAAACCCTCACCTGCTGTGGAACACATAAAGACAAACCTTCCAAGCCAACCTGATATTTATCGTGGACCTGTCGCTGCAGAAAAGTTTATGGACTGCTTGATCTCAATAGCTAATGAAATTGATCGACTTTACAGCTTAAATGTTCCAAAGGCCTTAACTCAGGATCAAGAATCAGAGTTCCAATGTTCTGAAACCTGTTATTTGTGTCAAAAACCATTTACCAAAGAGGACTGGAAAGTTCGAGACCACTGCCACATTACAGGGGAGTACCGTGGAAGTGCTCACAATAACTGTAATTTGAGGTGTAAACCACGTAACCCCGTTCCTGTGTTTATACATAATATGAGTGGCCACGACGCAAATTTTATTGTAAAGCAATTGGGATGTACTACTGAGAGAGTGGATGTTATCGCTAACTCCAAAGAAAAGTACATTTCCTTTACCAAATATGTAGGAAATGTTAAGCTTTGATTTGTGGACACGTTTCGGTTAATGCCGAGTAATTTGGAAAACTTAGTTTCCAACTTAACATCATACCCTGAAACAGACAAGTACTTTAAAAAAAAAAGGCAATGCTCATGACTCGTATAGGGGTATTTTGTTATGACTACATTGACTCATGGGAAAAGTTAAGTGAAACGTGTTTACCTCCAAAAGAGGCATTCTTTAACAAATTAAGTCAAGAAGATGTTAGTCAAGAAGACTATGAACATGCCAAAAATGTCTGGAATCAGTTCAACATTAAAACTCTAGGGGAATATAGTGACCTCTACCTAACATCAGATGTACTCCTTCTTGCAGACAGCTTTGAAACGTTTAGAAACAAAACACTAGAAACACACCGAGTGGATGATGCACACTTTTTTACTTCGCCTGGTTTAAGTTTCGAGGCAATGCTCCTTTACACAGGCATTGAACTGGAATTGCTACAGGATTACGATCAAATTCTTCTAATCGAGTCTGGAATACGTGGAGGCATATGCCAGGTGTCTCATCGGTATGCTGAAGCTAACAATAAATACATGGAAACCTATGATTCTGAGAAACCATCGCAGTTTATTACCTATGATGTTTCCAACAAGCAATACGGGTGGGCTATATGCCACTCCCTTCCTTATGGTGGATTTCAGTGGGTTTCTCCAGATACTGTTAATCTAGAAAAACTAAAGGAAGACGATCCTGTGGGATACATTCTAGACGTTGATGTTGATTACCCATCTGACCTTCATGATCTACACAACGATTTACCTTTCCTACCAGAGTGTACACAACCTAAGGATTCGTCTCTGAAAAAACAAATTCCTCATCTTGGAAATCGAAGGCGATATGTTGTTCACTACATAGCATTAAAACAGGCTTTAGATCATGGAATAAAATTGATAAAAATTCATCGTGTGTTAAAGTTTAAGCAAAGACCTTGGTTAAAGGCATACGTTGATTTTAATAACATCCTTCGAAAACAAGCCAAAAATTATTTTGAGAAAAATCTGTACAAATTATTCAACAATGCCTTTTTGGGAAAAAAATGGAAAATATCCGTAAAAGAATAGACATACGTCTTGTGACTGACAGCAAAAAGGTAGAAAAGCTAATAGCTAAACCAACATTCATCGACAGAACAATTTATGGTCCTAACCTAGGTGCTTTCCACATGGCTAAACGTAACATTGTATTCAATAAGCCTATATATATTGGAATGTGTATACTGGATATTTCAAAAACTCTAATGTATTCCCACCACTATGATGTCCTGCTACCCTATTATGGAATGAACCATCTTAAACTCATGTATATGGATACCGACTCGTTCATTTATTTGGTTAACACCCCAGATGTATATCAAGACAAGTTGGATTTCCTAGAACACCTGGACACATCAGATTATCCTACTAATCACATATGTTACTCTACATCAAACAAGAAAACGTTGGGGAAATTTAAAGACGAGGCTTGTGGACAAATTATAAAAGCATTTGTTGGACTTAGAGAGCTAAAATGTACGCTTTAGACATAAATGGTAAATAAATCAAAAAGATTAAAGGTATTAGCAAAGGTGTTGTCAAAAATTGTATAAGCTTTCAAGATTATAAGGACTGTGTCATGAAAAACAATGTAAAAAGAATACCAATGAACATTTTCGCTTCTAAACAACATGGCATATCATCTATAAGACTAAACAAAATTGCTTTGTGTCCTGGTGATGATAAAATAGTGATTGATGCTGATGGTATAGGTACACATGCCTATGGTCATTACTCAATCATTGACCATGCTTAAAGAGTTAAGTTATGAATATCAAAATCTTCTGCCTGCAACTAGCAAATACATAAAACAAAACAATTTAGGAAATAAAACAATAACACTACAAAAATAAAAAAATGGTATTCATAATCAAAAAAATAAATATAAATAGAAAAAAAACTGTACAATTTATAACAAAAAAAGAATATATATAAAAATGTATTATGTGTAAATAGTGTACATGTATTTAAAATAAAAAAATATTGTATGGATACTGCTTGTACCTTTTTAATTACTACCCACCTCTCTCCACTCCTAATGCAAAATGAACATGTAAAACACAAATTGGAAAATCCATGTTTCCATATTGACAAAATAGAAAAAACATTAAACTAAAATTTTAAAAACTGTAAATGGGAATTTGGTAAATTGACAAATGTATAACAACAACTAATTGGAAAATCCATGTTTCTATATCATGATATTGAAAAACTTTAAACTGACATTTTAAAAACTGTAAATGGGAAATTGTGAAATTAATAAATGTGTTAACAACAAAATGCAAAATCCTTGTTTCCATATTATGAAAATGAAAAACTTAAAACTGACATTAAAAAAAAAACGAAAATGGGAAATTGTGAAATTAATAAATGTGTAAACAACAAAATGCAAAATCCATGTCTCCATATATGAAATTGAAAAAGTAAAAACTGACAAAAAAACTGAAAATGGGAAATTGGAAAATTGACAAATGAGAAAACAACAACATGAAAAAAATACGCCGGTTGGGGTAGGGATCATGTTGTACAGTAGCCTATAAGACTAGCATAAGGATAGTTGCATGTGCCCTTATATACTTTGTGTATGTGCATTAGCCTTTGGATTAGCTTAAGTTAGGTTTGGTGGGGTTAGGTATGTGACCTTGTAGTTTCCTCTTTTCGGAAAATGTAAAATGTAAAACTAAAATCAAAAAATCTTAAATTTAAAATGTAAAATCTAAAAAGAAACTAAAATCTAAAATACAATAACATATAAATTATAAAATATAAAAAATGTAAAATGAAAAAAATCAAAATCTAAAATGTTAAAATGTAGAATGTTAAAATGTAAAATCTAAAATCTTTAAATGAGGTTTCTGTGGGTTAGGTTAGGTTGGGTTAGGTTAGGTTAGGTTAGGTTATAACTAAGTTTATTATTTGTGCTCTCACATTTGCTCTTACTTGTTTTTCTTACACTTTTTGTTCTTACTTTTTTTGCTCGCAATATTAAGTTAGGTTAGGTTAGGTTAAGTTAGGTTAGGTTAGTTTATTATGTGTGCTTTCACATTTGCCCTCATATTTGCTCTCACTTTGAAGTTAGGTTAGGTTAGGTGAAGTTGGGTTAGGTGAAGTTAGGTTAGGTTAGGTGAGGTGAGGTTAGGTTAAGTTGGGTTAGGCAGAATGGTTGAGGTATGAATCAAAAGCCAGCTCTTATCAGTTTTGCCTCACAAGGCTAAGTGTACCCCGTTCCACTCCTGAGAGCAGAAATTAAATTTCTTGGCAGAGCCGGGATTCGAACCTCAGGAATGACCGCCAAGAATGCTAGCCACTACACTAAGAAGTGGATAATATAAGGCTGGTCTTGATTATACATGATCAATTAATAATTACCTAATAATAATAATAATAATAATAATAAATATTCCATTTGGCAACTACACAGCCGACCTCTACCTGTGACGTCATTGACGGTCTCAGGGCGTGGCGGCCATATTGCCCATTAGCCCCTGGCCCAGCTATGACTGACCCCTCCATAACAATAACATAGGGCTGGTTGCGCGCGGCGGCCATCTTGCCCATTAGCCCCTGTCCCAGCTTCGGCCTATATTACCTACTTTTATGATATTTTCGACGATCTATGCAAGAACATTTGCGATGTACGAACATTTGAGTTATTGTTGATATAACTATTGCCAGGACTGGAATAATATTAATTTCTATATTAATTTGATTCTATTGAAAGGTACTGGAAAAGCTTGTTGTTTTCCTAAGACCAGTTAGCCGTGGTGGTTACGGCATGACTGATGGCAGTCGCTCACATCCGGGAGGCGAGGAGGTTCGAATCCCCCCGCCGGCAACCTTGAAGATGGTCTTCTGTGGTTTCCCATCTTCCTTCCAGGCAAATGCCGGGGTTGGTCCCTAACTATAGGCCACAGCCGCTACCTTCCAACTCCTCGTCCTTACATTCCAAATTCCCTCCTTCCCTCCCCAACGGTACTTGTAGCTCACCCATTGGGTGTCCGTCTCGAAGCAGCTACAAAACTGGCGAGCCGAACATGTCCTCGGACACTCCCGGCACTAAAAGCCATACGCTAAAAAAAAAAAAAAGTCTTTATTTGAACATTCAATTCAAGGAATAGACACTACAACTACGTATATCAGATTAGATGAAATTTTGTAATTCTAAAATCTTGATATATTGAGCACCGAGAATACTGTTAAATCTTTTTGCAACAGAAGTGAATGTTGTTGACACTTAAAGATTGTTTTATAGCAATAAAGATTGAGTAGCAAGATGTAAAGGTTTTATTATTAATAAATATCAATGAATAATGTTATAAATAAGGCCCGGAAGTTCATGGACTATTAAATGAATAAATATGCATGCAAAAATGCACTAATTATTGGTCAAATATGCATCACGTTTCAAAAATATAATAATAACAATAACTACGGCAATTACGATCACTCCGTATTCTTTAGAGTTTCTGTTTTGAATATAAAGAAAATATGAACAGATGGGCATAAATACCCCTTTTTTAAAATATCTCAACTAAGAAACAGTTCTTAACAGTAGGAAATGTTATTTTATGGAACTTCAAGCGCTGGTGACCATCAATAATTATTTTATTATGCTATTTTTTAAGTACTGTATAACTGATATACAATATTAATAGCCATTGAATAAAAAAAATGAAAATAAGTTTACAATATTTACAAAGTGAATGCCTAATAAAATAATTGATATTAACTTGCAAAAAGGACTGAAACGTACCGTGTATTTAAAATAATTTCAGTTTTATTCTGTGATAGACTCTCGGAGCCCGAATTGAAATATACGACTTTAAGAACATGAAGTTACAAAAAGCGCTTCAAAACAACAGGAAATAAGAATATACGCCCCTCTCAAGCAGAGATATGCACTTAAAACAGTCAAAGGAGAAAAATTTGATGCCTTGTGCCAAAATAACCAAAATATGCATAAATATGCAAAAATATGATTTTACATGAACTTCCGGGCCTTAGTTATAAACATAGTCGTAAAAAAAATTAAACCAACGGAGATCATGCATTGACGTACACAGTCAATTTTGAAGAAGTATTTAGAGCACGAAGAAACCGAAGTTAATTGTTGTCTGAACTGTTATAAAGATTTACGAAATGGAGAAATAAGAGAAAGCTATGGATACGTATTTATAATATTGTACAAGTATTGTTTGTAATAAGGAAGGCAATGCCGTGCTAAGATGTATTAAGAAAGGGTCAGCGACGATATTAAGACTCAGTTACATGATATAGAAGTATTGTTGAGAAGCGTATGGCTATTTGGAACTGTTTATGTAAAAAATTAGTAAGGTTTATTATGTTAGTATTTTTGAAGTACTTATGGAAGCATGATGAAGAGGGTGTTGGCAGAAGAATTTAGCGACGTGGATGTAATGTTTATTTGTTAATCCTATTGAACAATTACCATATTTTATGCCATTTAACGCACGAGCTTGGCTTTATTGCACGGCCAAATTTGCCAGAATTTGTAAAAGAAAGCCCTAGAAAGTTGTTGACGACGGTAATTGATAAGTAATTGCCATTATGAAAAATGTTTTAACATGACGTATAGATAAAACTTTAAAGTTGTTAAAATACTTTGTTGAAAGTATTGTTAAACCATAGATGATGTAAAATAATTTAGCGAAGTGTTATGATGGAGAGAAAGTACTGGAAACGCACTTTACGAGGTGAATTTGAAGTTGAAGTTGTAAGAAATGTAAATAAGTAAATATTAATTTAAATACTTATAGCTATGAAGTAGGGGGTTAGTGAGGGGTCTAACGAGTGACATCAGCCGCGATCGGCCGATGCATGGCCCCCTGTCGATAGGCAAACCAATAATCGAAGTGGGACACGTCGGGCCTTGGGTCGATGGCCTCTTTGGACTGGTCCATTAATTTACCCAAATTGTGCCAAAGGGCCTAATTATACATTTTGAAAACATTGGTTGTATCCCTTTTTAAATTTTATTTAATATTTAATGTATTATTTATATAATTTTTTATTTACCATTTATTTTTATTTTTTATTTTTGTCAAATGGGCCTAACTACACATTTGTTGATATTTCCTGAACCCATGATTGGATTTGGATGCGTGTGGTATCATATTACTCGGGGTGATGCATCGCTATTTTTCTATAGCCCCCTCCCCCCCTAATTTAACTAAAGAACCCAAAACTAAAAGGTCATCGGTTTTTTAATATCTCGCTAACCAATGATCGGATTTGGACATATGAGGTGTCAAATTACTTGCCATGACCCCCTCTCTTTTCATATAGCCCCTCTAATTTAACCAAAGAACCGCAAACTAAAAGGTCATAGGGTTTTTAATATCTCGCTAACCAATGATCAGATTTGTACACGCGAGGTGTCAAATTACATGCCATGACCCCCTCTCTTTTCCTATAGACCTCTAATTTAACCAAAGAATCCAAAACTAAAAGTTCATTGGCGTTTTATTATCTCGCTAACCAAAGATCGGATGTGAACATATGAGGTGTCAAATTACTTGCCATGACTCCCTCTCTTTTCTTATTGCCCCACTAATTTAACCAAAGAACCCAAAACTAAAAGGTAATCGGGTTTTAATATCTCGCTAACCAATGATCGGATGTGGACATATGAGGTGTCAAATTACTTGCCATGATCCCCCCTTGTTTCATATAGACCCCTAATTTAACCAAAGAACCCAAAACTAAAAGGTCATCGGCTTTTTAATATCTCGCTAACCAAAGATCGGTTGTGAACATATGAGGTGTCAAATTACACGGAATGACCCCTCTCTTTTCCTATAGTCCCCTAATTTAACCAATGAACCCAAAACTGAAAGGTCATCGGTTTATAATATCTCGCTAACCAATGTTCGGATGTGGACATATAAGGTGTCAAATTACTAGCCATGACCCCCTCTCTTTTCCTATAGGCCCCTAATTTGCCCAAAGAACCCAAAACTAAAAGGTCATCGGTTTTTTAATATCTCGATAACCAATGATCGGATTTGGACATATGAGGTCTCCTAGGACACGGGGTAATGTCCGCTCTTTTCCTATAGTCCCCCAATTTAATCTAAGAACCCAAAACTGAAAGGTCATCGGTTTATAATAACTCGCTAACCAATGATTGGATTTGGACATATGAGGTGTCCTAGGACTGGAGGTGATGGCCCCTTTCCCATGGCCCTCTCATTTACCCAAAATACCGAAAACGGCAAGGTCATTGACCCGAGAGTTCATAAACTAATAATCGGAGAGGGTCACGTTGTGCCCGTTTAGACCGGAGTCCGCACGACCACATATGCATTTTACCAATAATCAGTCAGCACGAGAGTCAAAATATCCCGGAGCGCCAGATGGGTTAAAGCAAATCGCAAAAACGACATCAAATTAAAAAAATGCTTTACTGATTTTTGGCTCAATGCAACAATAAGGATAGAAGGAGATTTAATTGGGAGAAACACATCTGGTAAAATTATCTCAGTTTATTTTAAAGTTAAAATCTGACTGCAAGAATGCTCAAAGCAGCATCATCCATGTGTGGCGATCCACACTCTTATTTACACACAATATACAGAAATCTTCCAAACACATTTGACAATCTTTTTGGAAACACAAGTCCGATTAATAGTCCTGTGGACTGTGTTCCAAAATTATTAATTTAATTCCAGCTCAAAATGAATTGTCCATACTGGAAATAACGTAGATCACTGTTTGACTATTTACATGATATTAACACTCGTAGAATAAATGTTTATAGAATTTCTTAAACTTTCACTTGTTTTTCCAGTTTCAAAAAATATATCGTCGAAAATATTATCATCATAGAAGCAACAGAAATTATGAACACATATTAATAACATCTGAAAAGTATTTGACCTTGAGCATAGCATCGAAGAACTGTGCGAAGCACAACACCAATTAATCGTTCTTCTGACATTAAACATTCGAGAAGTGACCCGATTATGAACTTCAAGTTCCAAACAAAATATATGATTTCTGAATCATCAACTTGATAAATAAATGGTTGAACCATTCAACTATTAGATTTCCCACTTGGAATCATTATTATAAAAATATTTATATTCATGGCCATTTTTAGCAACTTTCACAACTTGCAATTCTTCGACAGAATGCGGAAATTAGAATTGTAGTTTTATAATGAATTCATTTAGTTCATGGCAGTAGGATTGAAAATATCTTTCAAATTATTCGTGGTTAAAGAATTATTTAAAATTGGCAGTGGCCCATTCTACTATTTGTGTAAGAACACAATATTATAACAACAACAACAACAACGGCAAAGGTCTTCCTCTGAAGAAGAATAAACTACTATCATGACAAATCCGGGTTGTAGCAAAATCAAAGTCTAAATGGAATTCGTAAACAAGGTTGAAATAAGAACTGATGGTTTCAAAGAAATAACCTTCGGGTTATTTATACGACGAAATGTGTGGCTCCAATACTCCTACTATAAACCTGAGCCATCGAACCTGCTATTTGATTGATGCTCGAAAAAACCTTCATTCCTGCGACTTAACATGCGCACCTGGGAATGGCATTTCAACTACTCCACACACATAAATTATCTTCCCAAAATTTATACAATAAATCAAGCCTCTGCTTGTTATCAACACTGGAAGATTAATAAACTTACAAGTTTATTTTATTTTACCATTCAGTTCAACCCGTGAATTTACCATACTTATGAAAAGCTTCATTTCACTTTCGAGTGTATTTACGTCATGATTTTATATAAATACAAAAAATATCCTATTTGATACAAATATCAATTGCTTCCCGTTTCATGCCTCTCCGTGTTATCTGAAACATATACTTTGCTCATTGCAAATATCAACTGTTCAACCAGAACTGAAATGTTGGTTGAATGCGGGCTTGCGCTAACCACTCTCCTTCGGAAAATCTCCTGTTCCAAACTAGAAATGATTAAACTACTTCATAGGCTCTTTCTCAATACATATGATTATAAGAAAATATAATATCCAAGAATTATTTAGAAAAATTATGGAAATTATTATTATTATTATTATTAGTGGATTATTATTATTATTATTATTATTTTAAATATGTTTAATTATCATCTCGTTATGTGAGAATCCACATGTTCGAACCTTCGAATATGGAAAAAAAATATCCATTCCTCAACAAAAATAAATTTAACTTTTACAGTTACATCGGCTGATTACCGTGATTTCCCAAAAATATGAAAAATTCAAATAAATGCTCGAAATGCTCGGTCATCGATCCTAAACTGTTCTGAGTGCTGAAAATGCTCAGAATAACTCTAACTAGTCTTGCGTAAATCATTACAAGCTTTAAATACGACGAAAAGAAATGTGTTGGTCATCTGCAGAAAAATAGTTTGTTCCAATTAGCTAGGCATAAAATAATTCAAATGTGGCTTACATTTCTTGATGGTCTTGAAGTGTAGTAAACCTGGTCTGTACCAGATTTATCCATAAACATGCCCTATCGGACAAGCACGTATAATCCTTGTATCGGCCGCCATTGTAGACCCACAAATCGTCTAGTCTTGCTTGCTTACAAACAAGGACTGTGATACATTCCAAGACCAAGAGAGTAATCCACTAAATACATTGACAAAAATAACTCGTCAAATAAGCCAACACATAAGCCAATACATAAACATATAAGTTGTACAGAGCTTTAAAGAGCAAAGGGCATAGTGCATTTCTCATAGTTTCCATTCTTGTTATTCAGAAAACAAATGATTAAAATCCCATATTTACAAATTAACATTTGTAAATTACCATTACGTCATCGCAAAACAAAATCCCATATTTACAAATTAGCATTTACAAATTACCATTTATGTCATCGCAAAAACAAAATATCAAAATCCTATATTTACAAATTAGCATTAGCAAATTACCATTCACGTTGTCGCAAGAAACAAATATCAAAATCCCATATTTATATATCAGCATTTGCAAATTACAATTTACGTCACCACAATAACAAAATATCAAGGTCTCATATTTACAAATTAGCATTTGCAAATTACCATTCACGTAATTCAGGAAAACAAAAAATCTCATATTTATAAATTAGCATTTGCAAATTACCATGTTCATCATCGCAAAAACAAAATTCCATTTTTACAATTCATGACATTGAAAACAAAATTATGGAAACTTCTATTTACGGAAAGCTATTTCTGCAAACAAAGAAACAAAAAAATATCACACACTCGCCTCGATGGACAACAAGCGAGAGTGGGCTGTTACCACAACCACTATACATTTTATGCTTATAATGATAAGAAAGGAGCTTACCATAATGACGGATTGTAGGTATTAGTCTTTACACCTTCTGTCGCTGTACGTCTTTGGCTTGATGCCACTACTAAAGTGATAATCAGTCTTACAGTCCTATCATTATAAATTCATTACCCCCCCCCCTCTTCTTTCTGTAACAGGATGTAACGTTCTCACGATTTGACAAGTGAGTTCATGTTTCGCTGACGTATTCACCTATGTTCCCACGCACGCACATACCTACGTCGCGCGCAAAAGTGAGAGCAAAGTGGTAGAAAAGTGATAGAGAAGTGGTAGCAAAGTGATAGAAAAGTGTTAGCAGTTTAGAGTAGTCATGAGTTTACTAGAAAGTGATTCGAGTAAATGAGTTTTCTAAACCAGAGTAGCGGCTTTGATCCAGGCAACTTTACCTAGCCTAAGCTAACTTTACCTAACATAACCTAACTTTATATAACCCAATCTCAACTAATATAGATAATAAATGGGTCATACTATACTTCCAGATATTTTTCAAGGTCACTCTGCCGAGCATTGCCAAAGACCCCGAAGGTTAACGAGTGCCACCCACCATTTACACTTCTCTCTATAGTCATGCGCACTAGAGGCTCCCTTACTATGCTGGTTAAGTAATATCCGAACCAACCACCCTTCCATCCTACTCCCCCCCTTACTCCTTAGAATAATAAACACCTATGTGCCCACGCACGCACACACCTATATCGCGCGCTGTTTGTCGAATGTTGAGGACAGACATAATTTTAATTTTTCACGATAGCCGTGAATATTTTTGGCTTTATTTAAAATCTATTACAGGAGAGTTTTAGTTAATTTTAGTTGTATTTCGTATTAATTTTAATAAATTCAATTTCGTTCGTTTTATAAAGGAAGTGTCGTGATTTATACTAGTTATAGTAATATTGTGTTATGGAAATGGATTCAGGTTTAAGACAGCACTTTTCCTATCCCGTTACGCTCTAAGAACCGTCAGTTTCTCGCTCTCCTTAGTAGTTGGAGTGTTTCTCGCAGAAGAATAATCCATAACACAGTTGATAGCTGTATGTTCCCATCATGTAGTACTTGTCGGTAGGGTTTTCAGGTTTTTCTAGCCGGGGACTTGAAGATCCTACGATCCAGCTGATCGTCGGTTTCGACTAGTGCACCTTCATGATTTTATACGCGTACAGTACCATTCCGGCATTTGGCCGAAGACGTAGTGTCAAACCACGGAAAACCACTTCGCGGATGACTGAGGAGGAAATAGAACCCCCTCTACTCATTTGGACCACCCGTAGACCCCGTACTATTCGTCATACCACATTTCAAATTACGTGGCAGAGCCGGGAATCGAACCGCGGAACTCCGTGGTGGCAGCTGATCATGCTGACCACTACGCAACGGAGGCGACCATACTACGTATCATGGCTCCTATTGGTCGAGCGTTGGTTTTAACAACCTCGAAAGCTCTACGCAGCACCTACGTCAAACTTTCGAGATATTTCCAGCCTCCTTCCGCAGCGGTGATGTCAGCTGCTTTATATCACCTACTCTAGAATACCTACTCGTATTAGTCTGTAGTCACATCGAGGGAAAAATAATAGAGTTCAGTATCGTTTGCAGGACATGCTTGCACAGCATAAGTACCAAACAGGATGCAAGCAGAGAAATATCGACCTTCTTGATAACAACGCTAATTGGGCTGCATAAAACCATATTATTAGAGGCAGCTGATTCACCTGGTATATTGTACTCCCGGTCAATCACATTGGGCAAATAGCGTGTTGACCGACTGAAAAGTAAAAACTGATAGTTAACGGAACTACTTGTTGGTTTTCTGCGAGCGATAGTCCATAGGTAGAAACACGGATGCTATCCTGGATATTGGCACTGATTACTCCCTGAAGCCATTATCCGAGACCTCCTTACCGATCCAAAATGCACTGACCTCATCTAATAAAACTGTTTCCTTGAGGGCGCGCTGGCCGAGCTGTCAATCTGTTAGCCTCTCACTAAGATGGACTGGGTTCGATCCCCGGTCAATGCATATCAGATTTTCGAAGTGAAATGCCATGTCCTGTGGTTCGGATTCCACGTAAAAGGGAGGTCCCGTGGCTCATGATCTCGCGATTAACGATCACGTTAAACTACAAGCTTGCCTAGAAGATTGCATAATGCAGAATTAAGAAGGAATATTTCTCGTAGGGATTCAATCCACATTTTTTGATAATTCTCTCCGACGAAGGTTTGTCAGACTGGAACATGCTTTCTTCAACTATTGCACCAATACTTTCTGGTTCTTGGAGAATCAGTACATACTTTGCCATCAGTTGTCCAGCTTCAGAAACCACTATCATTACGGTGTAGGAATGTGTCGTTACCCCCTTTGGATGGCACAATGCTCCAGGCTTATTAATCGAATGGGAATCTAACGTAACTCAATAATATTATGTAGCTAGGGTACGATGTCGCCTCCGTGGTCTAGTGGTCAGCATGCTTAGCTGCCACCCCGGAGGTCCGTGGTTCGATTCCCGGCTCTGCCATGAAATTTGAAAAGTGGTCTGAGGACTGGAACGGGGTCTACTCAGCCTCGGGTGGTCCAAATGAGTAGAGGGGGTTCGATTCACACCTCAGGCATCCAAGAAGTGGTTTTCCGCGGTTTCCCACTTCGTCTCCGGGTGAATGCCGGTATGGTACTGTACCCGTAAAATCAAGGAGGTACTCGCCGGACATCCAAAGCACGGCTGGATTTAAGAATAAAGATACTCCCGGCTAAAGATCTTATCACACTTCCGACAGCGGGCTCTCCAAGATTATACACAGTAGTCCTACGACGTGTTATGATAAAACAAACCATCTGTTATGCGGTAGTGTACAACTTACCTGCTTTTCTCGGGGCTATGTTGGGGATAGAAAGGACATCCTATCTATATTAGGCTGTTCCGTAACACGCCTCTATTAATACTCTAGAATAATAAAGGAACAGTGAAACAGGACGTATAACCATATACATTTATTAATTAAAACTTGTTAGCAATCTCACACAAAATAACACCCTAAAATAAATATACATTTACGCCACTGACGCTCATTAAAACTCCTTGCATTCATACTAACATAAAGGTAAAAAAAAAGGGATTCTGCCGTCTATAACCTTTTTAACACAAATCTAAACATATTACTCGTGCTCCATTGAGACTGGCAAAACGTTTAAAATTCCTGACATACTACTGTCACGTGCCTGCCTACAGAGTTGACAGGTTATATTATGAATGGACTGGTCGACCGCTCTCCACACAGATGTGAGAACCGCGATTCAACTGTTTATGCTTGGCCTCGCCGTGAAACGGGACCTGCTTGTCTCCTACCTGCCTGGACTTGGCCTCGAGCACACACACAATTCGAGACATGACCCTCGCAGAGGCAACTCGTCTTTCAAACGAAATCAAATTTACATAAACGGCTCTATTTTAACTAATTCTCTATTAAAGGCATTCATACTTACAAACAATCATACTTACATTTGCTACCGTTGTTCTAGACCAGGGGTCTCCAAACTACGGCCCGAGGGCCACATCCGGCCCGCGGACAGATTTTGTCCGGCCCGCGGATAGCTAGCATACTTGAAAACTCCTTTTAGAGAACATATTTTTATAGCAAATTAAATTTAGTTTACTGAAGTATTCTAATTTTATGTTGAATAATTATTAATATGACATCTACATTGATATGGTCATGGGCTAACTACTCATAACATTGTTGTAGGCTTATTGTTATTGTTTTTGTGATAAGTTGGATAAAGAAACACAGAATTGTAATGAGTAAAGACATGTATAACATGCAGACATATGAAATACTAATGAGATTTATGTAATTGAGATTTTCCACTGACAATAGTTTGTAGTTATGGACTAATTTTACTTGTACCAATTATTAAAAGAGATTTAAGATGCTCATCAGTTAATTTAGATCTGTAAACATTTTTTGTGTACTTCATTTTGGAGAAGGTCTTCTCACACAAATAAGTAGTACCAAAAACAGAAAGCAGCCCACGAGCAAATTTATGCAAATTATCAAATTGTGTCAGTGGAAGACTCTTATAAAATTCCAACAAAGATGAGTTTTGATATTTGTTCTTAATTATATCACTGCACTGTAGTTCAATCATTTCCATTTGAAGTTCCGGGGCTAGGGTTTCAATGTCAGTATCAAAAGGATCCTGAAAAATCTTAATTTGATTCGCAAAGGCATCGAAGTCCGAGAAACGAGTATCAAAATTTATTTTCAAAGCACTCAAAGTTTCGATTGCAAAATCGATAGGAAACTCAGTCTCAGTGGTGTGGCTGAATATTTCACATGTTTTAAAATGTGAAAAACATTTACTTCGTAGTTGTGATTGAAACAGTATCAATTTCTTCCGGAATGATTTGATATTAGTGTATAAATCAGGAAGATGCTGGTTTTCTCCTTGCAATCTCAAATTCAGTTCGTTCACATGTTTTGTCAAATCAACATAGAATGCTAACTTCCACAGCCATGCGTTGTTTTGTAATTCAGTAAGAGGACGATGCTTTTCATTCAAAAAAATTTCGATCACTGCTCGAAGTTCAAAAAAGCGCTGAAGGACTTTCCCACAACTAAGCCAACGTACGGCAGTATGATAAGGTAAGTCATTTTCTCCAATCTCTTCAATAAATTGTCGGAATTGCCGGTGATTCAGCCCAAAAGATCTCGTAAAATTAACAGTTGATATGACTGGTTTCAGAACTTCAGACATATCCAAACATTTTCCGCACAAAGACTGTTGATGAATGATACAATGTAAGACTAATGGTTTTGAACCACCGTCATTTTCTACAGCCTTTGACACAAGAGCGACCACTCCTTTATCTTTCCCACTCATGTTTTTGCCTCCATCAGTTGTAATACATTTCAAGTTTTTCCATCGAAGGTTCTTTTGATTAATGCCCACTTCAACTCCTTTAAACATATCTGTACCAGTAGTTGTGCCATGAATACTATACATATCAAGAAGTTCTTCATGCACTTCATAGCTTTTATCTACTCCTCGAATATAAATCAACACCTGAGCAGTATCTGACACATCCGTTGACTCATCCAAGGCCAAAGAAAACCACTCAACATCTCCATTTTCGTCGAACAGTTGAGAGGATATATTTTCAGCGATGTTAATTAATAATATGCAGTGTTGCCGTTTTGCGGACTTTAGTCCGATTTGCAGCCTTTTTTCAACGTTGCGTACTTTTTCGTTTTTTTTTCATCAGTGGACTATTTCACTTTCTACCACCGGCAACAATGATAATATGGTTTTGGCCCTCGGAACTTACTGGAGTAATCAGTATGGCCCTAAGGCTGGAAAGTTTGGAGACCCCTGTTCTAGACCAACGAAACTTTCATTCACACAATATTAACAATAAAACTCAAACACTCATATAGAAAACATTCGCTCTCTCAAACTATATTCTAATCCAAAAACATTTAAAAATATTATTAATTACAAATATTGTAAACACTCAATATAAACAAATGAATTTTTTACTCTATATACAATCGTCTATCGCTTTAAAAACTCACTCTTGAGCGATAACGCTCTTTCCTTCCATATAGTTTTCAGCTACTATATCATTCTTATTTCAGATGCTAAAACCATTTTCATGACATATCAGGTAAAAGTCTGCATCGTTATACAAATGACCGATCATTTATAAAATAAAATAAAATAAAATAAATTTCTTAAACAGCTGACTTCAGTTCAAAAACTGAATCACGAAACTTTCCAAGTATAGATGATGAATGACTATCATCCTATACAAACGTGAAGAATAAAAACTATCCAGTTTAATAATATTAATAGTAGTTTAGAGAACAGGGATATTATATCTTTTTCCATCGTTGTTCTGCCAATAAACGACTCTCGTGTCGTAGATCTGATCACAAATAAAGGAGTCTTCCCTGACTCTATTATAATACAACAATGCTTCTATTATTTAAAACCACAGTACTTCATAATAACGAATACGGAATCTCCCTCGTATTCCAAGCAACTATGTACGACAAATACCTCCGTATATTTCTACTGCAAAACGCACATTATATAAATTCAATTGTTCTCAACAATTGTTCCACTGTACTGGCATACCTTATTACTAGCATTGATCTGAGTGTCGTTAACACTTCACAGCTGATAAATGAACAGCAATATCTGTTCTACATTTCATTGGTCGTTCTCAAACGATTATATTGATAGATCTTTAAAGGATTACTAAACGAATTTACTAGGACATAAAACACATTGCTTTTAGACATTTAATAAAAATACACAAGTTCTTTCATACTGGTCCTTCCTAAAATATGCATGGTTGCAAAACTACGTTGACAAATAACGTAGTGTTACATTTATGCATTAATAACATCTCGTGTTATTATATCGCTCAATAAGGATCGCTCATGACCAGGAAAGGTTTTGTCTAACTTTCCTAAGGCCAGATACATTATCTTTCAATAGATATGTCTCAAATACTTTACATTTACTGAAGAGCAAAGCCTTCCTTCAAATAAATATTGGTTTGTCATCAACTGAACTTATATCATTCTACACAAAGAATGTTCATAAATGTTTAACTTCACGTCGTATTCATAACGAATGTACTCGCTAGACCTACGAATTGTTTCTAATATTAGGTGATGTTTCACATTATATCACACGTAGATTTCTTCTCCCAAATATATATTCTTCTTACAGAAAGAATGCCCAAATTCATTTATACTAAATGAATTTACCAAAAATATCAAAGACAAAATGTCTGAAACCTTGAATAAAAATCGAAATCCTCGAAATATAACTTCCTTAAACATTTTCCCAATGGAAAATAAATTTCTCAAACAGCTGACTTCAGTTCAAAAACTGAATCACGAAACTTTCCAAGTATAGATGATGAATGACTATCATTCTATACAAACTTGAAGAGTAAAAACTCACAAAAACATCGAATTGAAAATACATGAAATAAATATGGAGAATTGTTGTTCACAAATGCCATCTAACATACTCCAACTATAGGATAATGAAAAACATTTCTACCTTGGTCTCGTGGAAAATTCAAGTTCATTGTCGGGTATTAGAAAATACCCAGCTGGTTCATCATCCAGGTATGATTTGTAGAAATCAAACCCAGTCAACACCATCGGATAAGGACAGCGACCTCGAGTACGGAAAGATTTCCTTCTCGGTATATTCGTCTTCTCCGGGTATCGAACATCGTTCCTCGAACGTGGATTCACTCTCGAACAGTCATCGGGCCTAGTATCTTCTATCTTCCGTCTTCCCGTTGATGAATCTTCAATAGTCGGCATCACTCGAAAGTCTTCCATCATCGTTGAGCAATATATTCTTTATAGCATCATCGTTACAAATAAATTTGTAGGTTGAATGTCGATTCACTATCGTAGATTTTAATGTTCATTTGGTTGGTTAATGAAAGATTATATCTGCTCATAGTTGAGAATAGATGTACAAGAAAATACATTAAATGTACTGGATGGAAGTTTACATAATGTATCATGTTGTCTCGGCATTATATTATTCTAGATGTTATAGATATTCTCAATGTTCCTTAACGTTGTTCCGTGGTGTTATTCTTAACTCTGTCTCAACATATCCCAGTCGCGTTATAGTTTAATCTGTCATCCCGCACATATTTAAAAGGTCATAAACTAATTCCCTATTATAATTAATTGTCTGTAGCCGTCATAATGTTCACATACCAAAAAGTCACAATGTTCATACAAGATCACTCTACTCACTTGTTGCTGCAACGTGGACTTGCTTGAGTTAAGGTCGCGCTGCACTAAATGACTTTCTCTGCTCTGAGATAAACACTTTTGCTGGCAACGCAAAAAGTCTTATATCTTTCAAAATTCTCGATAGATTTTCCTAAATCTTTTCGTGGTGAAGCCTTATCACTTGATAAGTATAATGTATACTCTTAAATATTCACGAAGTCAAAAACTTGTTCGCTATTATACTAAATGACCGCCGCTCAACTTCACTTAGTTTGGTGCGGGTCTCTCGATACTATTGGCCGGTATCACCGCCGTCTCTTGTATCGCGTAGGACCGCACTCAGTGTCGTGTCTACGGGAATGAACTGCCCTCCGTAACACGTCTTGTCTCTGCGAGGTCAGTTGAGAGAAGAACACTTCTAGAAGTCGTCCCCCCTTCAGCTCGTCTGAAAATCGGCGCCATTGTTGGTCCCGCGCAGTTAGTGGCGCGCACTTGTAATACTGCTTATTACAGTGAAATTCTTCCCTTTTGCGTCATTCAAAGTAGTAGTAATATCTTCTTTTAATTTTCTTAATGTTTTCCATGGAGTAAAATTGTTACATAGGGCTTAAATGGCATAGTTAATCACATTAACTAGGTAAAAGACCATATATGCTTCCATAAACCCTCCTCTCATTGGCTGAAAGAATATATCCAATGATATATTTTATAACAATTACCTGGTATTATTTCGCGCTATTTCCTTGTTGCTGGGCACTTTCCAATGACCGAGAATATTCTGGGGCGTCTCTGATCACGTGAAGGGTTTCTCCCATGGCCTGCGTTCGCTAACAAAGCTCGCCTTGAGCCAACTTCCAAGATTTATATTGCAATGTTAAACTGTAGCATGGGCTCGAAAATTATCATAATTTTCATCATGAACCATCCAAATTTCGAGCGCAGTACTGTGCCCAAATAAACATGAACAGTACTTGTCGAATCCGATGGAACACCTGGATCGTAGAACCTGAAAGTCCCCGGCTAGAAAAACACACAAAATACTACCGACAAATACTACATGTAAGGGAACACTTTCCTAAAAAGATTGCGTTATGAAAAAGAACCAATGAAGAAAGAAAATAAACTAGTTTAGTCGATAAAAATCGAGAAAAGATAAACATAAAATCTCAATGCAATGGGACTAATATGGGAATAACGCCAACACTGGTCTTCATAACACAATCTAGTAGAAATTATTATAAATCACAACGTCATCCATCCCAAGAAAAGCACAAAATTTATTGAATCGAAGACTGATACATGAGAAATTTAATTCCTCTGTCAAAGCGATCATAATGAAATACCACACGACATGAACTACGTCCCATTAATGTTTCACGCTCGCAACGTATAATTGCAAAAATTAAATTGAAAATACCACACCTTCACGTAGATATCTGCGATCTGTTAAGAATAAACAACACTCACTCTAAATTTATACATAAATTTCCATGATATGGTAATCATGATACTCTCAATAGAGTATAAAAATCGTAAATCAGTTATTTCAGATTTCGTTAATTACGTAGACATATTCCAATACTATATACGGTACACATAATTATCATAATCACACTTCATGAATCTTCCTGAAGCATCAAAAATAATTCTAATCTTTCACAATAATCGATATTAATATCATTCGTCGTCACAACGTAATTTTAACATACTGAGATTATCACCAAATGTCATTATCATATGCTTCTGTTTCATAAAAACAGGGAAATTTAGTCATAGTCTGGCCTATTTGACCGGGCATTTAAGCTAACTTCAAACGTATCTTACAAATTCGTGTCAAATAGTAAATAATGATAATAAAACGTACAAACATGAGCTCCGCCTACTAATTCTTCCATATTCTAACATGTTTAACATCATTCAAAATTAATCCTACCATATCAAAATTTTCACTTCCACACAATATGATCATCTAATTCTCACAGCATAATAATTTCTCATCATATTCTTCACTAAGTTTTCCATGTCTTAAATCACGACTTAATTCCTTTAAATATACTCACATAATCAACATTCCTTGTAATCTCTTATACATTCAATATATATTGAACCCTTTATCCTCTGTTGGATAAATGATTCTATGTTTTATTTCTTCAATTAATAAATATTTCTACAAGCATCATGAAAATAGCCAGACGGAGATGAGGAAATTTCAAGCAGTTTCTGGAGCCAGAGGGGACATACCTGAAGCTGTTTGACAAAAGGCTAAATACTTAGGATTGTGAAAAGAATGACCATAGCTATGATTCAGAAGGACAGGTGGTGGCTGCCTCAAAATAGAAGCGACGCGCAGTGAGACACGGCTCTGGTATGTTCATTGAAATATTCGCGCCTAGAAGAAATATGATGCAGTAACGTGAGTGGCTGATGTACATGCTAGGCACTCCTACTAGCCAAGGTCTGAATAAAAACCGCCAAGATACAGAAAGTGTGGGAACCAATGAGAGAAGAATGCTTATTTAGCGCGGCAGGTCTAGCGTGGGCACGCTCGGCTAGCATTCACGCGGGAGATCGCCTGGACAACATCTCTACGATCGATTCTAGGATTAATGGGCATATTCTTGACCTGCGCTATTTTTCGAGTTCAGTGATATTTATTTCATTCCTGTATCACTATTATTTTGTGAAATTTTTATCTAGTTACCCCCTCTATCTACACCTAGGGCTGGTTCTTTTATAAGTGGTGTGAAGAGCCAAGACTTTGCTTATTATTACGTTGGTGTGTCGAGGACACGGCTTATTACGTTCGTTCGTCTGAGGACGGCTGCTTATTATTATTGTTCGTCTGAGGACGGAGGCTGTTATTTGTGTGTGTCAGTGAACACAGGCTTTTATACTTTGCGTGTCATGAAGGACACAGAAACTATTATTAAAAGTGTTAATTTCAGTGTTAGATAGTCACAGTACTATATTTGTAGGGGCAGTATCTTCGATAATTCGCCAACGAACTGTTTTGGGGAAAGAAGTACCCTAACGGCGAATTTAGTAGTCAGACATCAAGTGTATAATAATTTAATTTTTGAATCAGCACGAGAGATGACATCATTGACCATGGAGGAAGCCTGGAAATATCAAGACTCCATCAAGATGGTTGAGATGAGATAAGAAGAATCCGGTTGGGAGATGGCCGCGGATGTCCTTTGACGGGTGGCTGACTGAGGATGAGTACATAATAATTCTTATTATTTGATAAATTAACTTATGGTGTATGGGACATGTTTTGTTTTGTAAATAATTTGCTTGTGTGATTAACGTAGTCTATTTAGTTTTGGTCTGACACACCGTTTGCATGGAAACAGCTCGCATTTGTTATTAGTAGAAGGTTCTTTTCATGTTTGTTGTTTTAACTAACGTAGATATGTGGACGACCGTGTTTGCATACGCTACGCAATGCGGTTAAAAACGTCTCTCGGAGATATGTTGTGTTTCAGAAGTAGGACTGAAGTAATATAATTATACAGTAGATTGGAGGGTAATTGATTTCTTTTGTTTTATTATTGATCAGATTCAGTGAAATTATTGCCTTTGGAGCAATGTGATTTGTGACGAAGAGCAGTCAGCTCTATCGTAGGTTTTAATATTTTTTTAATTGGTGGCGAGCTTCCATTCAGCCGGTCTGTGTGAAAACGTATTGTCATTCCCAGATGTGTGTGTGTGAGTGTGTGTATTTTACGTTATTACAAGCGGGAATTTCAGCTTAGACTGATTTCTGGCAGCTTGATGACGAATCCATATTGTGACCTCGCGAGGGCAATTCTGGATATTTTGATTAATGTCTGACCATATGTTGAAGAGGTGATTGAGTTTGTTGCTGTTGATCCCTTGAGATAACGGCACAGCTGGTCAGTTATATTTATACACACTGGAGTGGGACGATGGCAGGTGATTGAGGAAGAGGGGAGATGTTACACAAGACGGACTGAGGGTTGCCAGCCAGGTCATTAGTGGAGAATGCCTGTGTGGCTCAGTAATAACTTGAAATACAGAATTAAGAACTGATCAATGATAAAAATTGTTTTAAATAAATGGGAGTTGCCTACGAATCACGATAATCTCCGAAGCGTCGTTTTAACATGCAGTTTTGTTCATATAAAGTAATGTCAGCCAGTCAGGCTTTTGTTGTTGTTGGTTTAATCCATGTTCATATTTCATTCAGTGACCCGTGAGTCACAGGCTATGCTGTTTTTCCTTAGTTGGGTTGAGCAATTTGGCCAGTCTGGCAGCTCAAAGTCAAGTGCGTCTTCGCGCTAATGAGGGTCCCGAGAGAGATTCCTGTAAATAGTAGGTTTAGTGCGTGTGTCAGCATTACAATTTTTAAGGGTTTTTATTAATGTCATGTTCCATATCCGTAAACGTTGATTTACGAGATGATTGTTCGTAAGCATCGTGGCTGTTAACCCGTTGTAAACGAACAGTCATCCAAAGTACTCATTCCTCGTAGTTAATCATTACGCGCACATAAAACCCAAATTGCAAGGTAGTGGAACCAGGATCCACATTTTAAATAAAGGGGAGATCCGTCTGACTCCTCAGATTTATAGATATTCCTGTCATGGGAAATTCAGGGAGGATTGTTTTATATTTTTTTGTTGTTTATTTCTTTTTATGCACTATTAGTCGTTAAATCATGCTATTATTTTACATCTTGTCACCTTTCTTTCTAATTTATAGTTTGCATCCTATGACCCTTGCCTCAGTAGAGCATGTTGTTTGGCGAACGTAAACATCACATAGGAACTGAGCGCGACCCCTTGATTAAGATTTCTTACATTAAACACTGCTTTTCTGAAGGGTTCAATATATATATATATGCTTCAATAATATCAATACCACGTCTACATCAGATACAACCTCATTATACCTCAAATATGCTTTAAATAGACATGCTGCAGATTCCTATGTTACTCGACAATGTTATACTTCCGTTGGATTTAATTTCGTTAAATACATATTCTATCATCATTTCGTTGATTTTCATGGCTATAATGTTTATAACACTTTTCATTATTATTTAATAATAATAGTTAGTTACTTTCTTTCAGTCAGTAATTTACTTGTTATAAACAATATCACACATCTAAGTTTTCAACATTTTCAGTATAATTCTTAACATATTATTCTCATTTTTCAAAATGTATCCAACTTTCATTGAAAATGAAAATCCACAGCCTGCTTCCAGTCTCCGACCGGGTCAGGAATGGAATGAATGAAGCCCCTATCTAGCGGCGAGGATATGAACTGTGCCGGCTGCCGAGGCCTGACGCACTCCTCTGGGGCAATGATTAAATGAATGACAGATGAAATGAAATGATAGTGGAGAGTGTTGCTGGAATGAAATTTTGACAGGGAAAACCGGAGTACCCGGAGAAAAACCTGTCTGCCTCCGTTTTGTCCAGCACAGATCTCACATGGAGTGACCGGTATTTGAACCACGGACCCAGCGGTGAGAGGCCGGCGTGCTGCCGCCTAAGCCACGGAGGCTTCCCAACTTTCATTGGAATTCAATAAATTATACAAATATGTAAGCATGGTAATTTTCCTTACAAAAAAATGCATAATTGACCCAAAAATATCATTCAAAATATAGCTTTAATAGAACATCTCAAAGTTGAGAAAATTTGTTAATACTCTTCGCAGTTCATAAGTTCTTCAACGCATTCTCCTAAATACGCTGACAAAGTAATCCTACCATTCTATACTTCCTGATATCGTTGATCATAATATAAGTAAAATAACTGTCGAAAATATTCATAAACTTCCAACAATAATGTCTATTAAAATCCTAATCCTATAATTCTTCCTCCTACTACCATAAATCTTCTTCCTAACGCATATCTTCACAACAACAACAAAATCTTCATTCGATCGATAGCAAATCGAAAATATTCATGATCCAAAATAAATTCAATCCAAAATCGAAAATAGAAATTAGAAGATGGAATCGCAAACGAATCAAAATCGTACTTGAAAATATGGCGCAATATGAAGAGTGTAGCATATCTACACCATACTCCAATTTAAATAGACAAAAAAGGCGAAACTCCAACATACCTCAAACAACTACTACTTTATTTTTTTGAGTTGGTAAAATAAAATCTTCTTCTCAACCTTGTGCTGAGTCTTGTAGAAATTGCATATTTGAAAATACACAATGGTCTCCTCCAAAAACGGAACTGCGGTTCTGTTCACCCATCTGCCTCTCCTGGTCTTGAACTTGGTTACGGACTACTCCTTCCAGTTCCTTCCTGGATTTTGGACTGCATCTCTGAGATTCCGGGTTCTCGTTCGTCCAGATTGTTGACTTTATCTCTCTTGTTTGAAGAATCGTTTAACTTTGTAGTAGCATTTCAGTTTGAAGTCAGAAAGTGGTTTGACCTCACTTCCTCCATCATTTTGAAATAAGTAGTTATCGTACTCGTAAGCGTCATTCATTACTCTTGACATTCTCAGTTACTTCATATGTTGTGTTCCTTCTTTATATGTAACCACTCATCGTCGTAGATTTAGTGTAATGCGATAATATTCCTCCTGACTTCAGGTGGAATAAAGTTGCGGGCTGACTTCACTGAAATGCTTCATCATAAGAATGGATATACTTTTAACTTCAAATATAGTTGATACTTCTTGCGAATTTTCAAAATGTTCATATAAGTTTCACAGAATATTTTTGGAGTACATCTCCACAGTAGATTTCTGCTGGAATATTCACTGTCACTATCAATGTTCTCGTAACTTCTCGTACTTGTTACGGCTTGAAGATACGTTGCTCACTCTTCACGGTTCAAAATAATAAGGACCTTCTCGTACTGACACGTTGTTCACTCTTCACCCTTCACCCTTCTTCTCCACTCCCTATCCCCTTCCAGCACTTTCTCACACCATCGCTGGCCTTCTTCTCGCGATATATCTCGATGTTTAACATACAATTCCGTTACGTCATTCACATAATATTACATTCAACAAAATCTCAATAAAATCACATTCCTACTTACTTATGGTAATTTCTGGTGTATAACAGCGTGTACTTCTAATTCTGTATTCCTTTGTATTCATGAGACATTACATTCTGGAACGCCTTCGATCTATTTGCTGTCAATCGATCAGCTGGTGACCTCACATCCCTCCTTAACTTGGCATACGCTAGCAGGAATGACCTTGAACGAAACTGAATTCCATGTAAGATTGCGGGATGCCTACAGTTTTGGCATTCTTCGTCTCGTAACATATGTTTACGTAATTCTTTCCTCTCGCTAACTGGATTTTACACTCGTAAAATTTGTATACGTTGAGACTGCTGTTCTGCTCCAATCGCTTCAGCAAAATACTGGTACAGTACCTATCGTAAGGCCTCGGCCGCCTCCTTCCCTCTTCCTTGCCTGTGCCTCCCAATCTTCCTCTCCCTTCCCATCCCTCATGTGGCCCCTGTTCGCTTTGCAGGTGAGGCCACCTGGGCGAGGTGCTGGTCCCACCTCCCCAGTCGTATCCCCTGACCTGGTGTTTCAAGCTCCAGGATACTGCCCTGGCGGCGGTAATGGTGGGATCCCTCGCACAGTCCGAGGGAAAAGCCAACTTGGAGGGTAAACCGACTAAGAAAAATAATAAAAAATAACCTAGGGCACGAACTAGCTTCTACTTCATGCTCATAAATTCAGACGGGACTGTGGGGCAGGGGCTTTTGGGGGTTGAATTGTCTGGCCGGGATTAGTGTGCAGTTATTCCGATGACAATGAACATTTGGATAAGGTTATATTATTTTTCATGGCACAAGAAAATCTAAATTGAATGGAATATATTGGTTAGAGGTGAGGCACACTGAAAACATATTTTACATTTTTGACGTTGATTTCGGGAAACAAGGTGCCAAATATCCATTAAGCCCCCTCAATAATTGACCCGCTTCGAATATGTGTTATTATATTGTAGCCTTGATTGTGTATATGCATGCAATTGTAGCTTTGATATTTCTGTTTCCACGAGGAAGAAGTGAGACGAGTCTTTAAGTGGTGGTTTATTTTAGGTCTGGCGCCCTTTTTCGTGCAAACCTCATCAGAGGAATTACTATGTAAGGAAATGAATGAACGAAGATGAATGAAACTAGGCAAGGGGTTGGAAGGTGACAGACGCGGCCTATTACTAAGTACAATCCCATCATTTGCTTGGAATTGATTAAATGCCAAGGAAAAACACTTAAAGGACATCCAACGAAGGGTTCCGAGCCCACTTGTCTCCTGAGTCCCTATGTAGCCTGGCCCTGTATCCTGGCGCTTTAAAGTGCTCAATAAAACTAGTCAGTCATGAAGAGGATTCTAGAGCAAAAGCAAGATGTTCAGTAAAGAATATATAGCCTACTTTCTCCTAAATGTATGAGTATACTGTAGTTATAACTCTTTGTCTTTATAAAGGAGTATAATAGAATCATTTCTTGGTTGAAGACCTTAGAAACTATTTACCTCCACCAAACACCAGAATCTAGGAAAAATACAACCATCATTGAAGAACGAAAGAAAGAAAGAAAGAAAGACATATCTCAAGAATTTTATGGAACTGGAGACATGATCGACCGGACGTGGGCAACATCCAGCTTTCAGTTGAGGCATGTGTTTACACGTCTGGCTGTCCATGGTTTTCACCACCTTAATTGCATTGACAAATCTTTCCATGACCTTACAGTGACGTGTGTATGCCAACTATGTGGACAAGCATGCGAACGCTACCACTTTGAGCTCTGTAGTAAAAGAGAAGAATCAAGTTGAACCTACGATAGTACAGGTTATCAGAGAAATAATTTATTTATATACCCAAGTAGGCGAGACCAAATGACCACGATGTCCAAGTTACTCAAATGAACAAGAACAATACCAGCGTCAACGTCTGCAGAGGAGAAGCTGCTTGCCTCTCCCCAGGGCTACATGATTGTATCTGATGACCACGGGACCTCCATTTTAGGTAGAATCCAAGAACTCAGAACGTGATATTTCTCTACGTAAATCTCACGTGAATTGACCGGGAATCGAACCCGCCTTGTATCTGTAGTATGGTGTGTATTTGTTATTCAGGTGAGGATTCGCAAAGGAGGCGTCGTGGCTTTGCTAGGAACAATTTCGGCATTTGTCTCGAGTAGAAGTGGAAAACCATGGAAAATCACTTCCAAGATGGCTGAGTAGGGAATCGAACCCACCTCTTCTCAGTTTTGCCTTAGGAGGCTGACTGTACCCCGTTCCAGCCCTCATATCAGAATTAAAATTTCTCGGCAGAGCCGGGAATCGAACCCGGACAGACAGCCGCGTTGAACAGGAAGGAGGGAAATACAAATTCAAGTGAGAAGGGAGACTAATTCCGCCTGACAATGTTTATCATTGTAATCACCCCAATAGATAATTTGAATAGAACAAGGCAGAAAACATGCAGCAAGAGGTAGGGACGATAAAATTAAATAACTCAAAAGGAGTAAAAATTCCTGCCCTGGGACAGTCTTGAACCCGGGACATACATTTACAAAGCACGCACGTCTCCACTAGTACACATCGACCCTCACATTACTTTCTTATTGACAGAGATCTTAATCCATGTGGCTGAATATCGAATTATTTCAGTTAGTCTTTAAATGTTGACTGGAATGCATTCCGTTACTGCGTGGAATTTTTAAAACTTTACCGCATGCAAGTTTCATGCCTGTTTTGCACTAATAATGCAATTCAACGTCAAATATTATTCACACTTCAATCAAAAACTTTCCTCCAAATTTGAAAGGAAGTGTACCCCTGCCACCGTCTCAATTAGGAACCAGGCACACGGCAGGACAGCCCAACCAATAAGAAGCTCGGAAATACTTACCTTGGCTAGGCTCAGGCTTAAAAAAATAAAAAAAATAAAAAAATGCGGCCGGTGCGCAGCTGGCAACCAGTTGGCCATGATAGTTCATCTGGTTACTGTTAGATGTCTCATGCAGATCCAGTGGCGAATATGGTTTTAATTAAATATATATTTTCCATTGTAATATGCACAATATAACGCTTAATTTTATAGCGCCTGACTAATTACAAAACAATAAATATAAAAAAAAATCAAGCAAGAAAGCCAAACTTAAAAGTTTTCGAACCCAAATCGAATGGGTGAATGACTAACGCTTTAACCACTCAGACAAATATGTGCACCGAAATTATCCGTATTCAATTGACTTACATACAACGTCTTAACAAATAATGATTTGAACTAAACATTTTTTCAGTGGAGTATATGTTTGTTACAATGTTTATATTATTTCTATCAGTAGGCTATATTGCATGCAATACTCAAACCAGTGAAATGTAGGTCAGGCACAAGATATCAGCTACCATCTTGTCTTGCAATTGAGATGGCTGGGCTTTTTAAAGCCACTGCTACCATGTAAAATTTTTATATGAACTCAAAATATCGAACAGGCCACGTCCTTTAGAACAGTTTAAAACATGTTCGGTTCGATTATAATGCTTGCATAATTCACACGGCCGCCATCCTGAAATGGCAAGGCTGATGACTTTGTAGTTTAGGCGCAAGACGCGTCCTATATGAAGGTACGTTTTTACCAAATTTGGTATAGATCGGATGATTAGTTTAGTCGTAATTTGATTTTATGTTTTGAACGTTTGAGTGGCCGCCATTCAGTTTTGGTAATGATGTAAAGATGTAAAGATATAAAACGTGACACTGAGGTGTCCTTTGCTAGTGCTACCTTTGTACCAAATTTCGTTCAATTTGATTTCACCGTGTTTGAATTGATACGGTGGGGACAGACATACAGAGTACACACACATACACACACACACACACACACACACACACACACACACACACACACACACACACACACACACACTCACACTCACGCAGACAGACACACCATTTTTGGCCCTGTGTAGATCTCATAAGTCTACTTTCATTTTTTGCAAAAATCGATATTAGGCTAATGAGGTAGTGACAAATTGTAATTTTTGCTCAAATGAACTGAGGATGGATCTTCATTTCCGAGATAACTTCAAAATCACCATCATGGGCAAATTGCTAAACAACACCGCTAACCTGCCGATTTCCCTTACACTGTATGTCGCGCATTTTTATGGGCACGAATAAAGAGACAGAGCAGCATTCGTTTTGAGCCACTCCCTGACACGGAATTAGCTCGCATTATGTTACTTTCCGATAGGAATGGTTTCAACAGTCGTCAATTTATTGTCGTATCAGGAACAGCACGGCACTTAATGTCGGAATCTGCCAGGGCCGTTGGCAATTTGCAGTTGTGTAGTGTAAGCACGGTCGGAAACAGCGAGTGTAATGGCCTATATTTCTCGTCCAAACTGATGACGCCACCGTGTTCTTGAAGCTCAATAAAAGCTTTCAGCTATGTTGTAAATGAATGGCTTCCAAATTGGGACACAGCTGTTGTCCCGGAGAGCAAATCCGCGACAATGTTTCCCCCGCTTCAACTGAGAATATCTGTCTCAAGAGCGATAAACTTTTCACCCCCACCCTCCGGTAGGCTATATTGCATGCAATACTCAAACCAGCACGAGGTAATGGCTACATGATAACACAGCTAACTGAAAACCTCTAATTAAGTTTGAATTAATACGAGCCATTTTTTCGTTATCGTTTTACCCCCCAGGGTTGGCTTTTCCCACCGAATAAGTGAGGGATCCCACCTCTAGCGCCACTGAGGGCAGTGTCCTGGAGCTTGAGACTCTGAGACGTAGGATATAACTGGGGAGAGTGACTAGCACTTCGCCCAGGCGGCCTCACCAGCAATGCGAACAGGGGCCTTATGAAGAGATGGGAAGAGTGGGAGGATTAGGCAAAGAAGTGGGAAGGAGGCGGCCGTGGCCTTACGTTAGGTACTGTACCTGCCAAAATTCTACCAACATTGATCAGCCAGGAATAGGGACACACATAATAATAATAAGAAAACACGAGTGGAAAAACAGTAACATTAACTAGCTCAAATGGAGAACTCGAGAATCTACAAAAGATGAAGTCTTGCATTGATATAAATCACTACATCGGGATATATTTAAAATTAAATATCTGTTTATTCAACGAAGACAAACGTAGAAATCGGACGATAATCAAAATTCAAAATATATTTTACGTCAGTCGTCGTAAGAATAAACCTGGTACAAACCTGCATCTGCCGTTCTCGACTCAAGCATAAAAATCACAATAAGTTATTTATCAAGAATAACTTTACCCTACTTTATACACGTAGGTGCTGTTCAAAAATGTATATACATCTATTTATAGTTTCAATCATGTCTGAACCTATGCATGATCCACGTCTTCCAAATGTTTCTATCTCATAAGCGTATTTTATTATTTCGTCTTATCATGTCCCGTTCAACAAGCACTTAAGCTAAGCGAATGTGTTTCTTATATTCCGTGAGTAATTTTATAATATTAAATTTCATTAACATCATTGTAAGCTTCACTTACATTTCGAAATAGTATTTCGACATGATCCATATTTTACTTAATTAATTCTATCATTTCAAATTTCCATCCTTAAATTTGATTCGTGGTGCAAAACTATCCCTACAAAATTATGTTTTATAACAATGTTTCTCGTGCCCAATCACGATAAAAATTCACATTTTAATTAACCAAGCGACTTCCGATAAGTTCGCATGATATTTAAATATAATCATAATTAACTTTATCATTCTCATTATATTCTAGATTAATGTATACATAACTCCACCACATCTTAAATATTCGAATATATTCCATTACCACATTATCGATACATTTAACCACTTGTTGGCTCATTTCAACAAATTGATTGTTTAATATAACTATGTTTTAAATTAATTACCCCTTCTCAAATATTTCTCGAATTTCTGAATTCTGAATTATCCTGTATTAATACGTTCATGATCATTTTAATATCGAACACCATTCAAAAACTCATCTGTATCATTCTTAATTATTTCTTAAAAGAAATGCAATTATCAAAAATGTTTTCCACCAAACACAATTAGTATCATTGTTGGTAAGACTCGAAACAATTCAATCTCTAAAATCGGAAAATATGCAAGGCTCTCTTGAAGGTCGATCAGTTCTACACCATGGAGGGTATTTCAAATATTAATTGAGTTTAATAACAAACCATTAGAAACGATCGACAAAAGAAAAAGCTAATGACTTTTATTGATCTAGAAAAGGCCTATGATAGCATCCCTAGAACAAAAGTTTGGGAAAGCTTAACAAATAGGGGGATAGGCAAGGAACTGAGAGACATGATAAATGGAATGTGCATGGATTCCTACAGTAGTGTGAAGACTAGAGTCGGGACATCGGATTGGTTTAAACTGGACTAAAGCAAGGAAGTGTGTAGTCACCATTATTGTTCTTAATGGCGATGGATGACATCATGAAGACAGCAATGAAATACTATAGTAGGGCAAGGATGAAGGTAATGTTGTTTGCAGACGATGTTGTGATATGGGGCGAGGATGAGATGGAGGTACAAGAACAGTTAGACGTAATAAATGAAAAGATTGAGCACTGGGGATTGAAGATACATGTGGAGAATAGTAAAACAGTGGTGATGAGTAGAGGTAAGAAAGAAGGGAAAGGAGTAATCAAAGTAGTAGATAAGGAATTGGAAGAGGTGAAACACTTCAAATACTTGGGAAGTGAACTGACTGAAGATGGAAGACTAGATTAGGAAGTTAGCAGAAGAATACAACTCGGGAGTGCTTTCTACCAACAGGTACGGGGACTAGTATGGAACAAGGATATACCAATTAAGGCTAAAGAAGTTATGTACAAAGCATATTATGTTCCTATAATGACATATGCAGCAGAAACTTGGACAATGACTAAGATGGATGATAGCAGAGTACAGGCAGCTGAGATGAGATTCCTGAGAAGTATGGTCAAGAAAACGAGGAGAGACAGAGTGAGAAATACAAATATACGGAAAGAACTGGGAGTACAGAAACTAAATGACAAACTGGAGCAAATCAGATTGAGATGGTTTGGACATGTCAAACGGATGAATGAAGTAAGGCTACCAAGACGAGCACTGGAATGACGGATGACAGGGAAGAGAGGACGAGGAAGACCAAAAATGCGTTGGATGGACCTGGTGGAGAATAGCATTAGAAAACGAAACCTGGATTGGAACATCGTGTCGGAAGAGGAATGGTGGAACGACAGAACAAAGTGGAGAGGAACCATATTTGCCCCCACCCAGTGTCAGCTGGAAAACGGGAAATGAAGATGATGATGAAGAACAAACATATAGAAACGAAGGTCGATCAGTTCTACACCATGGAGCGTATTTTAAATATTAATTGAGTTTAATAACAAACCATTAGAAACGATCGACTAAAGAAAAAGCTAGCATTCATCTTGGATTAAAGAAAATTGATAAGGATGAGATGCAACTAAACCAAAAAGCATCACCATAAACGACATTCAAAAAATTGAATGTCTTCCTAAAATTTATCAATATATTACACAGGTCTACAAAAAAAGAAATTTTATTTTGGTGCCTGGGATTTTGTAACTGATGTTAGGTATACTTGGGTCGCTGAATCTAAATATGAAATCAATTTTCCTCTAACAGCTCTATTTTTTTAGATACCAGTTTTCCTCTATACCTCTATTTTTAGATCTGTGTTGTTTTTATGTGTAATTTTACACGAAATGTGCAGTTCTAAGTCCATTTTGTGCAATTCTCATCATAATATACATCAAGGCCAATACGGGTTGATTCCTCGTGGTCCTAGGAGACCCATTCGCGCAGAAGAAGAAGAAGAGTAATATACAACATCGATGTTGGGGAAAAATGTTATTAACGACCCCTTAGTTGAACGAGAGAAAATCATCTTTCCACCACTACATATCAGGCTGAGCCGTATGAAGCAGTTTGTGAAGGCTCTTAGTAAGAACGGATCATGCTTTGCATTTATAGGAAATAAAATGCCTCACTTGAGTATGGAAAAACTTAAAGCAGCGATATTTGATGGCCCACAAATAAGACAACTCATTAAGGATCCTGACTTCGTAAATTCGATGAATGAATCTGAGCTAAAAGCCTGGACTTCATTTGTATCAGTTGTAAAACATTTTCTAGGCAAACGCTAAGCTGAAAACTATGATGAACTGGTAAATGAGATGCTTAACAGTTTCAAATCCGTTGGGTGCAAAATGAGAATTAAGGTGCACTATTTACACAGTCACTTAGACCGTTTTCCTGAAAATTTAGCAGACACCAGTGAGGAACAAGGTGAACGATTTCACCAGGATATTAAAACTGTGGAGATCGCCACCATGGAAGATGGGACATGCACATGATGGCAGATTACTGAGCTGGAGTTAAAGAGGGACTGTTCCAAAATACATTCAGGAATGTCACGAAAAAGAAGCTTCCGAAGTGGTCAGTGACTGGTTGGTTTCATTCATCACTTCTTCCTCTATGTTTGTATATAATTATATTTGTATAAGATAATAATGACTATTCCGTGTTTAGTTTTTTTTATTACCATACGATAGTGTAAAGTATATTTAACAAAAATATAATATCTCAGAAACTAGAGCTGCTAGGCAAAAACGAATGGCATATTTGAATTCAGGGCATCAAATTCATATAAAATCAGCTTAAAAAGCCCCAGCACCAAAATCACTGTTGACCAGTGTTATTTATACAGAATTCAATAATCTCACTAGGTTCAAACCTAAGTTCCAAAACGACGTAATTTTTTTAATAATCAAAATATTCTTCTTTATATTCGTTGAATCTTATACTGAGCAAAAATTCACAATAATTCGCGAAAGATACTTGTAGAATGTTTATTAACATCTTCCTAGTATATATTCTTCTTGCAAAGCAATCTTCTTCCTATCGCAAAATCTTCTTAATCATAATGCCAAATATAAATATCCGAAAGTCGGAAATGTGAAATCCAAAACATTAAAATTACTAAAAGAAAAGCGAAAGATGCATTCGTAATCGAATCTAAATCTAGGTAAACGAATAGCTAAAAATAACAGAATCGTCATGATTAAACTACTGTTCACTGCAACACATTACAAAAATAAATATTGTGAAAAAGGTTATCTACAGATATCTCTATATCTACTGTCTACATAGGGAAAGTCTTCCCACCTATCTTAAGATGGCTTCATGATGCACGTGTGTATAGGAACACCCAATCATTCCCACTCCAAACTAGGGGCGTGGTGGCACAGCGGTCAAGCTGTATGTCTCTCACCAAGGCGCACCGGGTTCGAGTCCCGGTCACTGCATGTGAGATTTTCGATGTGAAATGCCATGTCCTGTGGTTCGGATTCCACGTAAAACGGAGGTCCCGTGGCTTATGATCGCGAGATTAACGGTCACGTTAAACTACAAGCTTCCTTTTCCACTCCGAACTTCACCTTGGTTCCGAAATGCTGCTGACCCTCTTGGCATCGAACTTGGAAACGAACTCCTTCGCGTCTGCTCGCCTGTCCTCGAATGGCCAAAAACATCTCTCCTTGGACAACCCTGGACTTCGTCTGAAGCGATGAGATTGTAGACACCATCTCGCGTGGCAGTAGAATTCCTCACATGCAACAGTAATCCGTCTCAGAGTTCTATTTGTTGCGTCCCCTTCGCTGACTTTTGTAGTAATTGATTGTATAAATCTTATGCATATTTCCAGTAGGGTAGTTACTCATGACATTCAGTTCTGCTCCGTCCGTTGTGTTCCATTCATGGTTTAGAAAATCATGGTAGCACGTTAAAATAATAGCGTAGTTATTCTCCTCGACTCCAGTTAGAATAACACGTTGTTGTAATAAGTGGAACAATTTCTATGTCGAACTGTTTTCCGCTGAGCCGTATAATACGAGTATAATGAAGTTCCTCTGTGAATATTCTATGTTCCCTTTTTGTCACTCTTAGAATGGAGAAATATGTTGTTTCCAATTCTAAGTTTTTCACTGCAGCTTAACCAGCCTGTACAATTCGCTGCCCGGTACGCGTTTCAAATGTATACTGTACTTTCACGTCAGAGTGGTCCTGACTGCTTACTTTCACGATTCACAATATAAAGTGGCCTCAGTTCACGGCTTAAAATTCTCTGGCCGAGGCTTTCCCCCACTCCTCATGGTGATTGTTTCGATGTATATCGAAATAATTTACGCATAATTGGTATTATTACCATTTTACACCTCGCACGGAGTGAAGACTCAACTTAATTACCTCCACAATACTGTATGTTAATAAATATATCATTTGCGTATCGTCAATCCCCTCTGGGTTCTCTGTAATTCATTCTTAAACATGTTTTACGTGTCCATTTCGTGATCTCGCTCCCCCTCTCCTACGGAATGTGGCCTTGGTTGTCAGGTGAAACCTGTTATCTAACAGTGACCTCGACTGGTTGCGTCATGTGTTGCGGGGTAGCACAATCCCTCCTTACTCAGCTGTGAGGTTGCTTGCGTAAATATACTCGCGTCATAATACATCGCAGCCTCACGATAAAATAACCAAACCAAAGTTACTATAATATCGACTGGAAAATACTGGGACATCTTCCCCTTGAATCCATATTAAAAGTGTGACTAATACTTTTATTTGCATCATTCCAGATATTCATAATATAAATGTCAAGTACTTTTCAGTTTCTTGGGCTACTTTCTCGTAGTATTTCCTGAGATTTTTGGCATTAAAATAAGCAAATTTCTTCGTTGGTATGGATATATACTATCTTAGAACAATTATTCCCATATGCCTTTCGTACTTTATAGGGGCCGTAAAATAGGAAACTGAACTTCGTATATATCTTCTTGGCAACATCTGCCTTAATGGGCTTACGAATGAGAATAAGATCATTTTTATTCAGAGGGGGAGGGGGGGGGGGGCTGTAGCGTTTTCTGCCTCTTTTCTGCGGCGTTCATCAGGCTTTCTCGGGCATTATCAACCCTATCCTGCCGTGATGGTTCAATATCCTGAGGTAAAAACTTAGTAATATCAGTCCAAGCTCTGTCTGGCTTCTTGTTGTGATGTACAAGCATAGGGATGTCTGCTAAACTCTCATGGAATGTGGAGTTCAGACAAGCTTCCATGAGTGGGACGTATTTCACCCATCTGTGATGGTCCTCTGGGCAAAATATTCTGGCGTACTTGGATACCTCTGACGTCAGGCGTTCTGAAGAATTTGATTCAGGATATCTAACGCTAGAAAATGTATGCTTTATTCCCAGCCTTTCCATGGTAGTATCAAACTCGTGGGATGTAAATTGTATTCCGTGGTCTGAGAGAATAGTCTCTGGCTTGCCAGCCTTAATAAATACGCCGTTTCCCAATGGGCTCAAAACCTGTACTGTCTTTGCTTTCTGCATAGGATCCAGGCTGACAAATTTCGAAAATACATCGACTGTGACAAGCAAGAACTGATTTCCCCTTGCTCCCTTGGGGCACGGGCCAAGAATATCACAGGCCATAAGCTCGTTGGGCCTATAAGGTATTCTAGCCCTAGGTTCCTCTTTCGAGAGGTCGGATGGATATTTCCCTCGCTGACATTGCTCAGAAGATCTGATAGTCTTAGCAGCAGACGATCTCATCTTGGTCCATGTGAACGTTTCTTGGAGTGTCCTCGTGGTCTTATCCAAGCCACCATGGCCCATACTCCGATGCGCAAACCAAACAATAGGAACCACAAGCCTGGACGGAATAACAATCCTCAACTTAGTCTTATCTCTGTCTATATATTTGCATACCGTTTCACCACATAGAACAAATCTATCCGAGCGTCTCCACACATGAATATAGCTTGCATCTGAGCCATCCATATAGCCTTTTAGATATCTGTACATATTCCTAATTGGAGTGCGTCTCTTCTTTGACACAGCTACTTTCCGTTGCTTTTCCTGGGTCACTTCGTCTTCCCCCTCCAATTGTACAACGTTTATCTTGATATTTTTATGGGATTTCTCGAGGTGGCATCTGAAAGTAGATTATCCTTGCCAGGCTGATGTCTGATAGTGGCGTTGAACCGTTGAATGAACAACGTCCATCTAGTCAGGCGATCGCTGGACAAGTCTGATTGCATCATAAACTGGAGAGCTCTGTGGTCGGTAACAATAACAATAGGATTCCCAATCAAAATTGTCTTCCAATTTGCAGAGCTGAGACAAAGTCTAAAGCCTCGAGCTCTCTAGTAAAGTAGTTTTCTTCATGCATACGAAGCTTCCTACTACAAAAATCAATATAATGCTTGTTACCTTTCTCAGCTTGTTGGTACAATACTGCACTTAAACCTACTCTGCAGGCGTTTGATTCAATATAAAAAGTGCGTGTAAACTCAGGATAATATAGTTTGACAGATTCCTTTAGCATAGTCTTCGCATTCTCAAAGGCCTGTTCACTTTGCTCGGTCCACTTCCATCGATTTTCTTTAAGTAATTCGTAAAGAGGTGGCATGGTAACAGAATATCCGGGACAGTGACTACTTAGAAATTGGCACATTCCCAGGAATTGGCGTAACTGTTTAATCCTTGTACTTACATACTTACTTACTACTTCCTCGGCGCTACAGCCTGGGGTAGGCTCTGGCCTCTCTCACGATTCCTCGCCATTCGTCCCTTCTATGAGTTTTCTCCCACCATCTTCCAACCCTCATGGTTCTCAGGTCCTCTCCTAAGTCTTGTAGCCATCCTTTGCGCGGTTGTCCACGTCTCCTCTTCCCTTCCATAGATCCATGTAATATCTTCTTTGGTATTCTTTCTTCATTCATCCTCTCTACATGACCAAGCCAATCCAGACGTCGGGACTGAATACATTTCACAATATCTTCACCTTTGATTATCTCTTCAATTTCTTCGTTTGGCCTGATTCGCCAACCTTCATCCTCCTTTACCGGGCCATATATCCTTCTTAAAAGTTTCCGTTCAAAAAGTTTGAGATCATTCTCATCATTTGTTGACATTGTCCACGTCTCAGATCCATAGGTCACCACTGGTCTAATAAGGGTCTTGTAGAGTTTAACGTTCAAGTTCCTACTTAGCAGTTTTGATTTTAAGAGCTTAGTGTTAGCATAGTAAGCCCTGTTTCCATTCATGATCCGTTTATGAATCTCCTCTGATACTGAATTCTCACAATTCAGTATAGTACTAAGGTAACTGAAGCAGTTTGCATTCTCAAACTTATACTGACCAATTTCTACATTTTCTCTTGCTCTTCTATCTTTTTCCGCTGACATTTTCATATATTTCGTTTTACATTCATTAATTCTCTTTCCCATCTTTCCACCATTCTCCTCCAGAATCTTGAACATTTCTTTAAGAGATTCCCAGTTCCGTGCCATCAACACAATGCCATCCGCAAATGCATACGTCTGCTTGGACTTGCTTATTATCGTCCCTCCCAATCCCAGTTCTTTCATAACTTCATTCAGTGTCAAGTTGAATAACACTGCAGACAATGAATCTCCTTGTGTCACTCCTTGTATCACCGACAGTAGTGGCTACGCTGGTTAAAGCGCTGCGTTAGGTCAAGCGGCCAAGCTCTCTGCTGACTCGGTAGACGCGTGGGTTCGAGCCCCACCGTCGGCTGTCCTTGAAAAGGTTTTCTCGTGGTTTCCCATTTTCAACACCAGGCAAATGCTGGGACAGTACCTTCTGACAGGCCACGGCCGCTTCCTTCCACATCCTTGCCCAGTTTCATTCATCTTCATCCATTCCATCTCTCATCCCGACGCGCAGGTCGCCCACGGGCGTCGACTAGAAAGACCTGCACTTGGCCTCTGAGGAGGCTACACGACAAAAAAACAACTCCGGTATTCACCTCAAAATTCCTGCTAGTTTTACCTCCTATATAAACCTTGGCCTGCGATCCTTCCATTGTCATTGCTACTAGTCTGATCAACTTCTTTGGCACTCCACATGCTTCTAGGGCGTTCAACATCTCCGTTCTATCAATGCCATCAAACGCCTGTTGGAAATCAATGAATAGCAAATGCAGATCAACACCATATTCATAGCATTTTCCATATATTGTCTCATAACAAATATTTGGTCAGTAGTTCCTCTTCCTGGCCGGAATCCACACTGGTTCTCATCCAGTATTTCTTCAGCGTAGGCGCTCAGTCTCCTTTGCAATATATTTGAGAATATATTATATACAACACTTAATGATGTTATCCATCTATACTTTCCACATTGTAACTTATCACCTTTCTTGAAGATGGGACAGACAAGGCCAACCTTCCAATCCTGAGGCATTATCACTCTTTTCCATATCTCACCAATCAGTTCATGTAGGTTCCTAGCTATCCCTTGTCCTCCATTCTTTATTACCTCCGCTGTGATCTGATCCTCTCCTGGTGCTCTTCCATTTCGTTGACGCTTCACTGCCTCCATAACTTCATCGATGGATGGTTTTGTGACCTGTGACTATACATTCATGTAGACTTGGCTTTCATTCAACTCGTGTTTACGTTCTATATTTAACGTATCTTTAAAGTGCTCCGCCCATATTTCAAGAACTCTCTCTTCCTCTCCAATCACTTTTCCATCTTTATCCTTACACGATTTCTCCCGTGGTTGAAATTCCTTTGTCATTAGTTTTGTTGCTTGGTACAATTTCTTACTTTCATTCTGGCTGGTCAATTATTCAATTCTTTCCATTTGTCTTCTTAGATACATTCTCTTCTTCCTTTTCAGAACTCTATTTGCTGTTCTCCTACTTTCTTTATATCTTTCACAATTCCATCTTGTCTCTCTTTGAATCATAATCAATCTGTCTGCATTCTTCATTACTCTATATATTTCCTACATTCATCATCAAACCATTCTTCATTCCTGTTCCTCTTCTTCTCCCCAATAGTTTCTTTCTCAGTCTCTTCCAATGCTTTCTTTATTCCAGTCCATCTCCTCTCTACAGTGTCATCCTCATTCACATTCTTTAATCTATGAGCAATATAGTGAACGGATTATTGTAGCAAAAATCAATACTAAACCTACCTGCACCACAGTGGTACAAGTCTATATGCCTACCAGTCAAGCTGATGATGAGGATGTTGGAAAGGTCTACGAAGAAATAGACGAAATTCTGAGGTATATCAAGGGTGATGAAAATGTTATAGTAATGGGAGATTGGAATGCTGTGGTAGGAAAAGGAAGAGAAGGGAAGATAGTAGGAGATTTCGGATTAGGTGAAAGGAATGATCGAGGAAGCAGGCTGGTAGAATTCTGCACCGAGCATGAATTGGTCATAGCTAACATCTTATTCAATAACCACAATAGAAGAATATACACATGGATGAGACCAGGAGATACAGGGCGTTACCAAATCGACTTCATTATTGTCAAGCTGAGGTTTCGAAACTAGATTTTGGATTGTAAAACAAATCCTGGTGCTGACATAAACTCTGACCACAATCTGGTTGTAATGAATTGCAGATTAAAGTTGAAGAAACTGAAGAAAAGTCAAAAGCCAAAAAGGTGGGCAATAGACAGACTGAAAGAGAAGGATGTAAACGAAAGATTCAAGAAGAGTATAAAGGAAGGACTAATGAAAAACCCTAAACAAACTTCAATTGCAGACGAATGGGCACTTTTGAAGAATGAAATAACAAAATTCGCAGAAGAAAACATTGGTAGGAAAGAAAGAATAGGGAGAAAATTGTGGATCACTCAGGATTATACTAGAATTGATGGATGAAAGGCGGAAACACAAGAATGTAAGAGATGAAAAGGGGAAAGCAGAATACAGACGTCTGAGAAATGAGGTTAACAAGAAGTGCAAGGAAGCGAAAGAAGAATGGTTGAAAGAGAAATGTGCAGGTATAGAAAATTGTCTGAAATTAGGAAAAGTAGACACAGCTTATCGAAGGATTAAGAATACTTTTGGGGAAAAGAAGACTAAGTGCTGTGATATTAAGGACACAAATGGAAAGCCTCTAACAGATAGGGAAGAAAATGTTGAGAGATGAAAAGCTTACATAGAGGGTTTGTATAAAAGAAAGGAGATTGAGAATCATGTACTGGAAAGGGAGGAGGAAATTGATGAGGATGCGAAAGGAGATTTAATATTGAGATCAGAATTTGATAGAGCTTTGGAAGACTTAAGCAGGAACAAAGCACCAGGCATAGATGATATACCGATTGAGTTGCTACGCTGCATAGGAGATGAAGGTATGATCAGGTTATTTCACTTGGTGTGTAGGATTTATGAGACAGATGAGGTACCCCCTGATTTCAAGAAGAATGTAATCATCCCTATACCAAAGAAAGTGGGAGCTGACAGATGTGAAGATTACCGTACAATCAGCTTGATTACTCATGCTTCAAAGATCCTGTCTAGAATAATTTACAAGAGGATTGAAAGCCAGATAGAAACGGAGTTGGGTGAAGACCAGTTTGGTTTCAGGAGAAATGTAGGAACAAGGGAAGCTGTACTAAGTCTTAGGCTGATTTTGGAAGGTAGAATAAGGAAAGATAAGAGAACGTTCATGGCTTTTGTAGACTTAGAAAAGGCTTTTGATAATGTTGATTGGACTAAATTGTTTGACATTTTGAAATCGATTGGAATAAAGTACAGGGATAGGAGGGTGATATACAATCTGTACAGAAACCAGACAGCAGTCATTCGAGTTGAAGGACATGAGAGAGAAGCTGGTATTCAGAAAGGTGTAAGGCAAGGCTGCAACTTATCACCCATACTTTTCAATCTTTACATTGAACAAGCAATGAAGGAAATTAGAGAAAAATTTAAAGTGAGAGTGAAGATTCAAGGAGAAATAATTTCAACTCTGAGATTTGCTGATGACATCGTCATCTTGGCCGACAAGCCTGAGGATTTGAATGAGTTTTTGAATGGTATGGACTCCGTCTTACGGAAAGAATTCATGATGAAAATTAATAAATGTAAAACAAAAATACTGGAATGCAGCCGAAATAAATCAGAAACCTCTATGGAGATCAAATTGGCAGGTGAAAAGCTGAAGGAAGTAGGAGACTTCTGTTACTTAGGAAGCAGAATAACCAGTGATGGACGAAGCAAAGAGGATATAAAAAGTAGGTTGGCTCAGGAAAAGAAAGCATTTCTACAAAAAGGGAATCTGCTGACATCGAATATAGATTTAGGTATTAGGAAGGCATTTTTGACGGCCTTTGTCTGGACCGTGGCGCTCTATGGAAGTGAAACTTGGACTATTGGTGCAGCAGAAAAGAGGAGAATTGAAGCATTTGAAATGTGGTGTTACAGGAGAATGATGAAGATCAGATGGGTAGATAGGGTTACAAACAAAGAGGTATTAAGACGAGTGGGAGAGGAGAGATGTTTCTGGCGACTGTTAATGAAGAGAAGAGATAGGTTGGTAGGACACATACTAAGACACCCAGGAATAGCAAGCTTAGTTATGGAAGGAAGGGTCGAGGACAAAAACTGTAGGGGTAGACCAAGGTTAGAATATGTTAAACAGATTGACTCGGATGTAGGGTGTGGTAGCTATGTAGAGATGAAACGATTAGCTCAGGACAGGGAGGCATGGAGGGCTGTATCAAACCAGTCAAAAGACTGAAGACTCAAACAAAACATCTTCCAACTTCTTGTTCAGTGTGTCCTCATATTGCTTTACAAATTGTGTTTGCTGAAACTTTTCCACGTCCCACTGTGTCCTCTTAATTCCTCTGTCACATTCTACGTTCGCAATTCGTTCTCTAAACAGAGCTTTCACCAAAAAATGATCCGAATCACAGTTGGAGCCCCTCGCAGATCTGACGTCAATCATTGAAGATGCATGTCTTCTTGAAATCAAGACGTGGTCAATTTGGTTTACCACTCCAGTGCCTGGCATTTTCCAGGTTCCTTTGTGTATGTCCTTATGTTTAAAACAAGTACTTTTGATTACCATTCTATTACTTTCTGCAAATTGGCATAGAAGGTTCCCATTTTCACTAGTATTAGTATGTAAAGAATGTTTCCCTGCTACATACTGCAAGAAGTCCTCTCTACCTATTTTGGCATTGAAGTCCCCAAGAAGTATTATCATATCATATTTTGGTATCATACTACATTCATTTTCCATCTGGTCATGGAATGCATTTTTCTTCTCTTCACTATCGTCTTCTGTAGGTGCATACGCTGATATAAGTGTCAGATTTCTGAATCGTCCCTTTAGGCTCATTTTACACATTCTGTCTTCTAGAGGCTCAAATCCAAGAAAAAATCTTTTTATCTTTGAACTAATGATAAAACCTGTTCCACACTGACCAGTTCTTACCTCTGGACCACTGTATAACTTTGTATAGTCCTTCTTGTCAATCCTACCGTTTTCCCTCCATCTCACTTCCTGTAGTGCTACTATATCCATTCCATACTTCAAAACTTCTTCAGCTACTTCTGCCATTTTTCCTATCTGCAACATCCTTCGTACGTTCCATGTTGCCATTGTCAAAGTCATATCCTTTTTCGTTGTCCTTAAACATTTTCCAGGTTCGTCATCGTTAATTCCGTCGAAATTCAGAGGCTTCGTTGAGAGTTTCGTAACTTTTGAGGTTTTACAGTGTGGGGTTGTCAGCCCCTCGCCCAACCCCCAACCTGGAGGACCAAGGTACCGCTCTTAGTCTGGCTCATCACTTTAGACCTGTCCAGCTTGGGTGACCCTACCAGCAGCTTATGCTTTAGTCGTGGATCTGACTGAATTATAGTGCTCTGAATCCGTTTGGTGGATTATCGCAATTAATTCGCACCTGACTTTAATAATACTTAGCATATTTTACTAGTATTCGTAGATTAACAAATTTCACGTTATGGTCCTCGAATTTCAGTAAACAGACTTGAGTTCTCAATACGTCATGCTTCTCGAGACAGGAAGTCTTGGCGACTTATCTGAAACTAGACGAATTATTCCCGTGAGAATAATTCAACCTGCAACTCCGTTATTGAAACTCTGAACACAATATCGTGAGCGTCTCAATTACTTTCCATCCTCCTTCACTTAAAAATCCCAACACCTAACTACTGACTTTATATCGATCCCTGATCGAATAAACAACCACTCTTTAACACGGAGCCACAAAATCGAATAACCTACTCCACCCGGAGTCTACCGTAAAAATCTACCACTCCCTCGGGAGATACAAAATCGAGCAATCTCAGCTGACAATTATAAGTAACACTCATATCCCCTCCGACCCCTTGGTCTACAAATCTTAAATCACGGGTACAGCCAATCCTGAACAATATCTCCAAATAGGGACATGTATTATTCCTTGTTAATCGCACTGAGACACACCTCCAATACATAGGTGCCAAGCCTACTCCACTCAACTTGTAGCATGACTCACCTTTGCACGCGCCCCGCTTGGATAACATCCGTAACTAGAAAGACTCACTTCCTGGTACTGCGCAATTAATCAGGCACTCGAATAAATATTCCTGTAATGTTAATAAAATATACACTTCTAAACTGACTTAGGATCCCGCTACAAACAATATCTTAAACCTAAATAAATTATACGATACTCAATCACATGACATAATACGCTCTCATAAATTAATGTTTATGATATAAAAGCATCAGATAAAATATATTGACGATTATATCAAATCGTAAGTTCCAAAAATGAGGTTTCGATCCCTTGTGATTGGGAAGGTCACAAGTCATTCCTGTAGTTTTCCTTGTAGTTTCCGTTATAATTGCTGGCATAACTACTCCTAGGTTGGTAATTCTCCCTATTATCGTTTCTGTTTCTACCATCATTATATCGTTCTTGTAAGGCCTAAATTGTTCTCTCCTATACCGGTTGTCGTATCTTCTGTTAGGAAAACAATTATTCCTAATGGGTCCTATCCCCGTTACTTCCCTATCATATGATCTTTCTGTTTGCTGTGTGCGGTCCATAACTACAGCATTTCTGGTCTCCTGTCCAGCATTCTTGATAATATTGGGAGATGAGATGATATACTGTCTCACCTTCACCGGTAATTGTCTGGATATAGCTTCTATAAGCTCTTCCTGTGTAAGGGGAGGTTGCAGAAAACTTAGCTTTGCTAACTGTGACGAAAAATACTCAGCATAACTAGTCGGGCCGGAACTAGCATTCTTCCGTGAATATACTGTACCTCTGCTCTTACAGTTTGTTGTATTTCAATAGACCAAAATCGTTTGATAAAGGCATCAGCGAATTCGTCGAAGTTATCGAATGTATACATGAGAGATCGGAACCATTGTAGCGGCCCTTCTCCACAAAATGATTTCAGAAGCTTCGAATGAACTCAATAGGAGTTACGCTATCCACGTTATTAAATTTTCGTGGCTTGTTTTCATAGTTCCTAATTATCGCAACATTTGACGCTCTTTCTGTAGGCATTGACATCCTGAAATCCCGCGTATTGACATTCATTATATGCGTGCTCTGCTCCTCTGGTCTTGCATTAACCTGTTCTATTTCATTTGCCCCATCCGATTGCGTTGTTCCATCTAACATGGGTGGCCTGAGATTGTTAGCACACGGTTCTGCTGGCTAATTCATTGCTCATGTGCACTAAGTGAGATTCTTAAGTTATCGAATTGACCTTTAAATTCTTCCCATAAGTTATCTGCATTAATATGTTCGCCAAGATTGATATTGCTTAACTTATTTCTTAATCCGTTCAATTCCGAGGCTTTCTTTTCCCATTCTGAGTTAACGTCAATTCTACACTGATCTATTCCAACGTTAACGTACTTTTTTAGTATCGATATCTGCATGTAAGTCTGACATGCCTGCTGTTTGAGAAGTTTGAATCGTGTCGATTCTTTTACACAGGTCCTCTCTCACATTTGTAACATCACGATTAACCCTAATTTCATTTTTGGACAATTTCTTATCAAGATCTGATTTTATACCTTTGATGCATTCATCATTGATTTTGATAATCTCTCCTCTTAGAATTACAGCCTGTTCGTTAACAATTGCTTTTTAAATAAACTTCAATATCTTTCCTTTATATATTATTATGATCTTTGACCTGATTTTGTAGAAATGGAATATCTCTTATTAATTGGTTTAATGTGTCTTGTGCACTGATAGTATCGTTTGAGAATTGTAATTGTAGGGCATTTAACTATCCCTATTTCCCTTTTCGTGTTATCTAGTTCCAGTATGATGTTTCTAACATCATCCTGCATGTTAGATACATCAGATTGTATACTGGTAACATTAGATTGCGTACTGGTTACATCAGATCGCATACTGGTTACATCAGATTGCATACTGGTTACATTATTTTTCACCTTACTGACCTCTTCTTGTATACTGTTCACAGCCACCTGTACATTGTTAACATTTAATTGCATATTTTGACATCATCCTGCATTTCTTCAACATTTAACTCATTATTGCCTACCTTTGTTCCGACTCTTTTAGAGCTGTCTTGTAAGCCTTTCTAAGTGTCATAATTAAGTACAAGTTTTTCGGGCTTCGCCAGCCGTGAAAGCCTAAGCTGTTATATCTTTCAAAGTGTTTTGCATCAGATCAATTTCTCCCCTAATACTTTCTGCAACACCATCCATAATCAACTCTTTATTCATATGAACTACTTCATGAATATTGTCGAAGCTCTCTTTGGTACAAGTGCGAATATTGCAAGGTCCTGGTCAAGATGCTCCATCTTGCCCTGTATTGCTGTAAGAACAGCATGTAAATCACCAATAGTGATTCGTGGCGTAGACTTCACTAAATAATTCAATAGACAAAACAGGAACACAACATAACAAATCAGAAGGAGAATATCATAGAGTAACCAATTTCACCAATAAATAGATTTTTAACTGTTTGACATTAGAGCTTATCAACTACTTTATTTAACATATAATAAGTCTTCGAATGTGGAAGGAACGTGATCGTAGTGATTTATTTGAATTATTCTAATTATTATCAATCATCGATTTACACTAAACAGATTCTTCCTAAATATCATCAGCCGGTTCCAAGCAAAAATAAACGACATGAATGGAGCTCTAAAAATGGACCTCATCAAGCGTCCCACTCAACTGGGCAAGTTGGTGTATTCTTTGGAATACTCGGTAAGATAGAGGTAGCTTTTGCTGCTCTTTGCTTTAATTCATTCCTTCCTTTTTCGCAAACACCAACAGTGATTTCTTACTTTTTCTTTTATTTAAGCACCTTGCTTACTTTCTTTGTAAGTTTGTTGTAGATTTAACTTCCATGATCAACCTAGCGGCATCTAGCAGCTAACTGCTGAAGTTCATCAATATCTCAACTTTCAAGAAGACTTCCTTCCTAAACCAGCCACAAGATGTCGTCGCTATCTCCAGCTAACATCTCCATGCTCGAGAGGACTTCTTCATCATTCCAATCCTCCAGACGTCGTCATCATCGCCTGCTAGCTTCTCCTTGAAGATCACTCCATCAAGAAAATTAATATCTAAGAAAGCAATGTATTATTGTTATGTTGGTAATTTTTATGTATGTTCCTTTGTCTCTTTCCCCCACCCTCCTCCCCCCTTGGTACCTCTGTGCTTCGTCGAGTTAGTCGTCAAACCATACAGTTGGAGCCTACTTCAGGCTTGTCTCCTGTCTACTTGAGACCTTTTTTAAATCAGGACGCCATGTCCTAATCTTAACGTCAACCGTCATCCAGATCATCATCGTTCTTCAAAATGAGCTAAGTACTACTTCAATGGTTTTCACTAAGTTTTAAATGTTTTTAGCCTGATTTTATAGACAGTGTGAAATTGCTAAGTGATGCAAAATCTGCCTTCAAAAGATCTTCTTGATTTATTTGTAGCTACTTCAGCTAGCTTTCTAAAATGAAAAGTTACTTCTTGTACTGAGTATCTGGGAATGAGTTCTCACACCGTGGGAGTCTTATTAAACCCACTGTCTATAAAAACTTAGCCTTCACCTCCGCGGGATATTCTGCTCAATTCTACTGTTCTCAACTCTAGAATTTTCTACAGCAAGTCATCTTTTTGCAAGTAATGCCGTCAAGTGCCTTCCACCTAAATATGGGAATGCTTGTTCCTCACTGACGAATTTATGTTGAAAATACTTCTGATTAGCATATAATTTGTCTTCCTTCGTTGGAAATTGTCCGCTGCATTGAACTACCATCTATAAACGTCACAACGCAATAAATTTTCTCAAACTAAAAATCAAATAGTGATCTCTACAATTACAATAACTTTTCGTCTGATAAACTTTCCTTGTTACAATAGTGAATTTTTCAACGGACTACAGTGCATAACCGTGCCCATTCAACAACCATCCGTGTCGCGTTCGAACGAAAACTATAAATACGGCCATAAACGTTTTCCTGATTCTCCCATTTCCTCCTTTCATACTTCTCACTAACACATTATAATAATTGTAAAATTTAGGTTCTATTCAATGAGGTGACACTATATAGAAGTGCCCTCCCATCTCTGTACTGTTTTTCATAAGTAATTTCTGCATCATTGGTGTCTTGTACACACCTCAAAACATATTGTTTTTCCTCTTTTCATTAGGGAATTCAATTATTTCTACTCACAAATGAGTTTTCTAACTTTCCTTTTTCCAGGTTTCACGAAAGGGTAACTGGCCCCATTTTCTCGTGATCCCTGCTTCAATACAAGGAGTTATAGAAACTTCTTCTTAATTCTCTCCTTTCTTGTTATAATTTCAAATTTAACATTTGTTCATACTTTTAGAACTTCCATCAGGAATTCTCAAAGTATATATATCGTACCTGATTTACTGTTAAACTTTAAATTTGCTAATCTCAGCACTATTTTAAAACCTTATATAGATTTGGTGCTTTCAAGAGGTTCCAAATCAAATTTTGTTAATCGCCTAGTGCAAACTTCAACAATTTTAGAGGTCTGAGACCTCATAGGTTTAACATTTAAATTGTACATTTTACAGTTGTTAAATTTAACATATTTTTACGCATTGTTAAATAAATCAAACTATATCCTTTTGCTTCATCATTTTCTATAAAATAACGATTAGGCAGGATCCTACCTCCCCTAACGCTACCCGAAAGCTCATTCTCGCTTTAAGAAACTCGAGCATCAAAGTAAAAAAGGTTCCACTATTTGTTGCATTTGAACAAAAACTCTCCGCAAAAACTTTTTCAAAGTCGCTCTTAGCTTTTATAGCTAATTCTAACTAGCCAGCAAGGCTCCGCCAGCTTCCTGCTTGTTGAGACTTTCTCTATAACTTATGGTTGGTTTTCCAAATTTAAGTTTTTCTTCTTGTCTAAACTTTTAGTCGGCACTTTGCTGAATAGAATCTTAGCCTTTCTTGAATGCAACAGTTGGTGTTCTTACCAAAATTTAAAACCAAAAATTTTCTAAAACAATCTTTTTTTTTAAAAAGCACGATAGCTGCTTCATCGCTACCCTTCCTGGAAGCATTCGGTCGCTCCTTGGAAATTCTACAATTCCAAGAACTAAAAACATCACGGCGAATTTAAATTATTTGCGCCTTTCAAAACCGTTGATTAAACCTGATTCCTTTGAAAGGATATACGACAAATCTGTCATTCTTTGTCTTGCCAGACTACCACCCTTCCCCATATTACCAAAGTTTAGGCTGGGAAAGGAAAGCACAAACTTCACTTGCTTGAAAATAGCTCAAGCTCCAGCCGTATTTCCCGTTAGCTACGGCCAGGTCCATACCCACTTTAGGTGTTTCACGGGCTTTGCAGTGACACTCGTCACTAACTCATTCAAATTCCTTTTATTTGCTTAGTGTTGGACTCTCGTCCTATTTACCCACACTTATTCTTCATTCCGAAACCCACTTCCCTTTCCTTTTCTCTTCATCTTCCCTTGGGGGTAGGGTTAATTCCTTGCAAATACCTACCCAAACTTTGGTCCCAGAAACCCGGGAGAGTCCATTTGTTAATATTTTGGAAATCATTAATATCTAATTTGAATTTTTCAGCTATATCTTCACCGTGCAAAGCTTGTGATGTGGAAAGAGGCCGCTCCTGTCTCCTTTGGTGTGTCCCTTTCTTTCAACTTGTTGCTGCTGCCAGTCTGACAGCATTTCCAAGGTTCCACAGTTTCGTAGTTATACTTTAATTTACCTATTTCGCCATGGCTCCTACAAAAAAAAAGACAAGGATGGTAAGGATGAAAAGCTTACTTCCAAACGAGCTTCTTATAAAGGGCAAATCATCAAATTCAGAAAATACATCAAAGAGCTAGATCCTTCACTAGCGCAACTAGATTTGTTAAAACATCGCGAAAAGGATTTTGAACGTTCATATGAAAATTATTGCACCTTCCAAACTTAAATCAAAACTTGTATGCTCAATCAAACTGATGATCGAGTAGAAGTAGAAAACCAATATTACGAAGGCATAGGTTCTGCTTTTAAAATAATACGCCTACTCGAAGAAGAACAGAAAAAGGACGGTTCTGTTCTTGGTTCCCTTAACGAACAACAAACCTCTATTCGTGAGGGTACTCACAAGCCCAAACCAATTCAACCTAAGATTAATTTACCCCACTTCTCTGGAGACGAATCTACTTGGGATTCTTTCTATGAACTATTTTGCTCTCTTGTTCATGACAATGAAGACATTCAAGTCATCTACAAGTTTCATTATTTGCGATCTATTCTCCGCGGTCAAGCCCTGCAGTTGGTTGAAGCACTCCCATTAATTGCTGAAAACTACCCCATTGCCTTTAATCTGTTGAAAGAAAGATATGGTAATTTACGGTTACGTATTCAACGCCACATGAAGGCTAGTAGAATACTTTTCTATGTTTTGGATATTGCATAATCGCGAGGACACATTGCATCATCATGACGTCATCTGATAGCCATGCGGATGTGAGCACGTGCAGCGTGCACGTGCACATGTTAGCGTGGGAAGAGGTCGACCTTTAACCGCTTGAAGCAGATAACCTTTGGGTAACCGCTTGAAGCAGATAACCTTTGACTTATTTCTGCGAAGGAGATAAAAATTAATGGGTGTTGACGTTGTCTGATACCCATGCAAGTTCGCAGCTGTGCGAGCGATCACGTGATATGTCTGCAGTGTTCGCGTGAGACGTGGTTGACCTTTAACGTCATCGGGTAAGAATGTAATCTTTGACTTCTTTAAGTTATAGTGATAAAAATATAATGAGATGATTGCGTCAGAAGCTTGTTTTGTAGCATTTGGTTTCTTGAGTGTAGGTGGGGGTGAAGGATATATAAATGCATGTGTGCGTGGATGAGTTTAACTTCTACGTTTGCGCGAAGAGAGTGTGTGTGTGAAAGAAATAAAGAAAGTCAACGACGAGGAACAAATTGTGTGTGTGATGGATGTTCTAACGAAGTTCAATAACTTAGCCACTTGCGTTGAGTATTCTAATAAGAAACTATCAGAACTAATTGTTACGTGCAAGAGCCCGTCCCAACGTTTTAAACTTGTATCTGCCCCTGAATGGAATTCATGACATTTTGAATCGACCGCCTGCTGACTTGATTCCGTTTGTCAACACGGGATAGCACCTGCTGTCGGACCTCGGGGGTTATTTCAAGTAGTTCCTTCGTCTCCGATAGAGAGTGTTTGCTGTGTCTTATAAAACTCTTCATATTCGTGACATAAATGAAAGACAATTATATTCTACGTCATGAAACAAATGCCGGTGTATTCATGATACCGCCAAATTATTTACTTAATTATGACATTGTTGTTGATTGATGTGTCAAGCCATGATTGGACGATGAATATTTACATGAATGCAGTTCGGTTCTTGACGCGGGATTTTCTCCGCCATTTTGTGGAGTCCATCAGCTGTCGTGAAGTAACCAACAAGCCGACTGGTCGTGAAAGGTGTCACTGCTGATGGGGGCTCTGGCCCCCATTCTCTATGAAATATAGATTAATTCAAAAAAAAAAGGAAACGTCTGTGCTACATAAGGATTTAATTTCATCGTTCCGCCGTGAAAAGGAAATATGCAAAGTAAATCGCATCTGGATACAACAGGAGTGCTTGTGACATCAAAACGGTGCATGGGCGTGTCGGCTATTTTCAAGGCAATATAGTACCGTATTTTATTTTATTTTATTTTATTTAAAATGTGTTAGTTTTTTATTTTCATTGTGTCTCCACTGTGAAGTTTTAAGGTACGTTTTTATTTTATTTTATTTATCTAATTATTTTATTCTGGGAGCTCCAATTTTGGCCTTGTATGAATGTTTGATCTTATGTTTTGTTTTGCCTGATAGGCCTAATGTTTCTGTTTGTCAACGTTACCTGATATATAAACAAAGTTATATTTTTCTTCGTACCTTCTGGAGACACATTTATAGTTTATTTTACGTTTTAAATTGTTATTTATCTTCTTTTGGCAATCTTGGGATTGGCATATTATTTATCTGATTTACGATCCGTGGATCCGCCCTAATGTTAATAGTATTTAGACGTAATTGTTTTCTTCCCTTCTTTCTGCTGATTTTAAATTTAATTATGCTAAATTGTTTGCCGTAGTTTCGATCAGGCATGCGGTCTCCTGTTTTTAGTGGCCATGTTTAAATTTTGTTTTGCCGAGATGCATTATGGTCTCGAGGGCAGTCTCTTGGCTCCGACCGCGAAGCTCAAACGTGTTGTGGTGATTGCTTAATTTTTTTAAAAAATGTAATCTTGTTGATTTTATTTTGTGGTTTTTGGTAAATGTTTCTGTGTTTTCCGCCGTCGTGCAAAACATAAATTTATTTTCTAATCCCATTTTATTTTGTTAATTTAATTTTAATTTCTCGTTTCCTCGTGGTCTGGATCTCCGCATGTCGGATAGCTATTGCATTCCCTTGTAAATTATCAAGCCCTTTCTCATTGTGTTATGCCTGTAAATTTTATTTCCATCTTTGGGCTTTTTATCATTTTATTTTAATTTAATTCTTTTCCTTTTTTGGGCTTTGCAAGCAAGCATGTTAAGCCATCTCTTGCCAATTGTAATTTAATGCTGTATGATGCATGTTCTTTTCTGGTGGAGGGGTTTCTTGTTAAATTTTAACATTAAATTTTTATTTTAATTTTTAATCAACTGTTGTGGCATTACTTCGCCGGCAGCAGTTCCGTTGGTTATTGGGGAGGTGTCTGTGAGATAGCCTGTGCGTTCCCCTTCTCCACTTTCCTACCTACCCCTTTTGGAGCTCTGCTGTTGGGGCATGTCTTCTGGAGGTGTTTTGGCTGCGGAAGCGACTCGGACCTCTAAAACAGGTAAGTTTTCCACGCTGGCCATTGGGCGGTGTCATTCTGGTGAAGCAGAGCGTTGGTTATCGAGTTACCGACGTGCTGCTGGCCAATGCCGCCGCCCGGTAGCGTTTTGGTAGCAGACCGCGCTCGACTTCACTTCCGTAACTATCCCCTCCCCAGTACCCGCAGGCTGTTTTATGGACCCTTCTAGTGCTGATGGGGCGGTTGTTGGTGGGATTTTGTCAGGCCAGTGCACTTGATGTTATGTAAAGCTAATCCTTGTCGTTTGTTTTATTTCATGTTTGCCTCTGAATATCCATGTGGTATGCCGTAAGTGACCTGTTTAGAAGCGAGGCGTTTGCTGCTGTATTTTACCCTGTTTGTGTGCAACATCCCAACTGAAGAAGAAGCTCGGTGAGTGACTGACATGTGTTCTTGGCATGGGAAATGGGATTTCTTAATATTCTGATAGCCTACATGCTTCGTGTGAAGGTATCCTGGAGCCCTGTCGGAAGCTGTTAGCCAGATGTTTTGTGCCAATTTTTGTAATTTAGCTTCCTGTTCTCGAGCCAAGCAGGTGGTGACGTATGCAGTTCTGGACAGCATTGTGCATGATCTTGTATTATAGGTGGTGGCTGTGTTCGAGTGTCAACCTAATCTGTGGTGTTGGTAATTGGTGGTTGTGGTACTGTTGTGAAAGTGTAAACTGTCCTCGTAACTCCTAAAATTTGTTTCCTTCTGTATTGTCTGTCTGCATTCTGTGTTCTTTAAAATGGCCGACAACAATAGTGTTTTCGATTTAATTGACTTAAGTGATAACCTTGTGAATTTGGAGAGTTCTTCTGGGGTTGATCGTGAATCACCTCTGTTTACTAGGTCTGAGGTTTTGGGATCGATTACTAGTAGTAGTTTGCCTGCCCCTCTGTTGCCTGGCGCTGGCTCGTCCATACCTCTTAACCCTGCATACGGTCATTCTTCTCACGTTAGGTCACCTAATGATTTCCTGGGTACTGCCGACCCGTTGCATCCCAGTTCCTTCTCTAGTAATGTAAATGTTTTGTCGCCTGTAGGGGGTGTGCGAGCGGGCTACCCTGGTAACAATGTCTCTTTTCCATATGCTACATTCTCGCCTACCGTTAATTATGGGTCGATTCCTCATCCTATTTCTGGTTTCTTAACTAAGTTAAAGAGTTTCAACCTGGATGACGTTACCCAAGTGGTCCTATTTTTAAAACAAGTAGTCGAATTGGGTAACCATGCCTCGATTTTTGGGATGTCGGAAATTCAAAATTTTCAACTCTTGTATCCTGTTGTATCCGGTATGCTGCGCGATAAGCTAATTGAAGCCATCCACCTCCGCATGTCCTTAGCCATGTTTATTAGGGAAGTGTTGTTGTTTTTTTGTCCCTGCGAGTGCCCTTAGTGCTCTCGAGCAAAGGTTTTTATATCGTGTCCAAAGGTTGGACGAGTCCCTTAGCGACTATGTCAGCGACATTAAGGTGTATGCCCAGGTATTTGCATCCCCTTTAACTGAACGACAGTTGGTGTCATCGATTGTAAATGGGTTTTCGCCTCAATATAGGTCTTACATGACTATGTGTACCAGGGCTTCGTCATTTGTCGAGCTGAAGCAGGTCGTTATTGAGGCTATGGCTGTGAAACATGCAGATTCCCTTCGTGTAGCTAATGTTCCTCCTCCTTCCTTGATGTCTCGGCCCCCTCCTTCCTTGATGTCTCGTCCCCCGCCTAAGGTTATGTTCCACCCAAGAACCAACATTAAGTGCCACACGTGCGGTGGCGTGGGGCATGTCAAGAAGGTGTGTCCGTGTAACCAGGTTGTGTATCGCCAATGACGGGATGTTGTGGAGACCAATTCGGGTGTTACTTCCAAGGATATTTCTGTGCATAAGAGTTTGGGAAAACCCTGTGAAGTTTCTGGTCGCCCTACCAATGATAGTCTTGATAACTCGTTGAAAACTAAATCTTCACGGGCTAATTCTGCTTATGTCGCTGGCCTACCTAAACTGTCCGTGAGCAATGTCGTGGCAAGTCAGCCTAATTCTAAACGTAATGTGAAACCTGTGGTGCGGGTGTCCTCGTCATCTACTTGTAATCGTTTTAGAGTGAGTAATGATTTTGGAATTTCTCCTGTGGCTAAAGGAATATCCCCGTTTATTGAAATTTGTGTTAATGACGAGCCCGTTCATGCGTTGCTTGATTCTGGTAGTGTCGCATCCTTTATAAGCGAGGACTGGTTTTTATCTATGAAGAGTGTTTGCAAATTTCCTGAGTTAGAGCCTAACAATGAATCTTTTATTTCGGCAAATTGTTCAAACTTAAATATTGCGGGTAGTATGACAGTCAAAATCCATATTCTAAATTTTTCTTGGAAGTTTAAATTTTTTGTTGCCAGAAATCTTTCTTGTTCTGTGGTCATTGGAGCTAATTTCATGTCACACGTTGGTATGCGTCTTGATTTTGGTGCTCGCAACTTATGGTTTAAGTTTAATCCGCAAAGTAAGTTATCGTTTAACCCGGTTTTATCTTCCCCTGCTGTCAATTCTGTTAGTGAACCTATGACTATTGAGGATCTCGATTTGGAAAATTTAACTAGTCCTCAAAAGGATGCCATTAAGAGGTTATGTCAGGAGTATAGCGATGTACTTACTGACAAGTTGGGTGTAACCCATTTAATGGAGTACAAGATTGAGCTAACCGATTCTGTGCCGGTGCGTTCCAGCCCGTATCGACTTGCCCCGCCCAAGATGGCTGAACTTCGTAAGATTATCGATAAGATGTTAGAAGAAGGTGTAATCCAACCCTCTATCTCTGCCTACTCATCCCCTGTATTTCTTGTGCCAAAACCTAACGGGGGTTTTCGGCCGGTGGTCGACTATAGGGCTCTTAATCAAAAAGGTGTTTTGCTGTCCATCCCTTTGCCAGACCTTCACACATGTTTTAGTTGGTTTCGCAACGCGAAGGTGTTCACGATCCTCGATTTAAATTCTTCTTACTTCCAAATTCCCCTCTCTCCTGAATCCAGGCATGTTACTGCTTTTTCCACTGACTGGAACCTGTTTGAGTATGCCCGTGTCCCGTTTGGCTTGTCCACCGGAGCCGCTGTGTTGAGCAGACTTCTGGACAAGGTGTTTTCAGAAATTAAATTCAAGTTTGTGTACCACTACCTTGACGATGTGGTGATCTATTCTGAGTCCTTCGAGGAACACGTTGATCATCTGAAAGTTGTACTTGATCGGTTGCGTGACGCTGGCCTTACCGTCAAATTGTCCAAGGTTTCCTTTGCCAAGCCCACAATTTCCTTCTTGGGACATATTGTTTCTGAATCTGGTATCTCCGTGGACCAGTCTCGTACGCAGGCCATCAGAGATTTTAAACCACCCAAGAACGCCAAGGGTGTTGCTCGTTACATTGGTATGGTGAACTTCTTCCGTAAGTTCATCAGTAACTTTGCCGACCGTGCTGCTCCTCTTAATCAATTACGCAAAAAGGCTGTGAAGTTTGAGTGGGGTCCCTCTCAGCAGGCAGCCTTCGAAGATCTTAAGCTTGCGCTCTCTAACGCCCCTGTGTTAGCCATTCCGGATTTTGGGAAGCAGTTCATTGTACAGACTGATGCGTCTGGTCGTGGTGTTGGTTGTGTCCTACTGCAAGAATCTGATCTGGGTAGGCAACCCATTGCATACGCTTCTCGTACCTTAACGGACGCAGAGAGGAAGTATTCCATATACGAACTTGAGGGTTTAGCTGTGTTGTTCGCTCTAGAAAAATTCCGTATGTATCTTGAGCACACTAAGTTTCTCCTTGAGACCGATAACCAAGCCTTGAGCTGGGTCTTAGGGAAACCCCGTAAAACAGGTAGAATTGCCAGATGGGCAACTAGGATTCTGTCGTTCCAGTTCACTGTCCACCATATTCGTGGGTCCGAAAATGCGGTAGCTGATTCATTAAGCCGCATGTGCGAGGAAACAGTTGAAGAGGATATTCAAGAATGTGAACCCGTAAACCTTGTATCTGCTGTAAATGGTGTCAATGTCGTTCTCAGCAATTCCCCTGTGCTTTTTGAAGATGTGAGACGATTCCAGAAAGAAGACCCCTCCTTATCTAGCCTAATTGATCGAATCAATTCTGGTGAAGTGATCAAGCCCTACTCTCTAAAGGATGGTGTATTGTGTTGTTCGTCTCGTCATGACCGTCTACCTAAAATTGTGCTCCCGTCGGTCCTCATTCCGGAAATCTTTCGTTACTATCACGAATCTCCTATTGCTGGCCACCTAGGAGTATTCAAGACCCGAGCTAAAATCAGACAGTTTTTCATTTGGCAAGGTATGGATGGCGACATCAGGAGGCTCATTAGAAATTGTGCTTCGTGTAGCATTAGCAAACCTCCGGTTTCTACTAAGGTTGGCCTGTTGTCATCTGAACCGGCATCTATACCCATGGAGAGGCTTTTTATCGACCATGTTGGGCCGTTCCCTCGCTCTGGTCGGGGAAACCAATTTGCGCTTGTTTGCACTGACGGTTTCACCCGGTTTATTTGGATTTTCCCCACCAGACAGGCTACGACCAGTTCCGTCATAAAGTGTCTTAATTCCATCTTTTCATCTTTTGGGCCATGTCAGTACCTGGTATCAGATAATGCTTAGTGCTTTGTATCTCATCAGTTCCGTCAATTCTTATTTGATTATGCTATTTCGCATGTAACCACCACTCCCTATTTTCCTAACCCGTCTCTCGCTGAGCGAGTCAATCGTAATCTCCGTTCTGCTCTGATTGCTTTCCACCACGACGACCATTCCAAGTGGGATTCTAATTTGCATTGGCTCAATTTTGCATTCAACACCGCCGTGCATGAGAGCACGCAAGACACCCCTTTTTCGTTAATGTTTTCCTTTATGGCTAATTCTCCGTTGTCTAACCTGTGGAACCTGCACGATCTCCTTCCAGACAGTTTCACGCCCGAGGATATGAGGGCGAAATTCGACAAGGCTAGAGAGACTATTAAGGTATCACATGACCAACTTGCCAAGCGACACAATGCCTGTCGCAAGCCAACGGATTTGGAAATTGGTGATGTTGTGTACGTTCGCAATTTCGAGCCCAAGGGCGTCAGTAATCTAGTTTCAAGCAAGTTGACCCCTCTTTTCAAGGGCCCATGTTATGTAGAGGCATTCCTGACTCCCGTTACTCTGCTTATTAGAAACCCCAAAGCAAAGAAAATTTCCAGAGTGCATCTGTCGCACATTTAACGAGGTGGAGAGGTTTCTAATGAGGAAATGCTACCGTAAATTTTGTAAAACGAATTTTGTATAATGTAGAGTATCCCTATCCTTCATTGAAGCCTTCAGGCATCTGTTCCTTCTGGAATTTTGAACTGGATATGAAAACTCTGATGGGATACAAAATGTAACTGTTGGGTAATTCCCATTTTATGGTATATTGTAAAATTGAAACAAAAAATTTGATGTTTTCATAAAGATGCTAGCATGTAAGTTGGACTCGGTGGGAGACCTAACTCATGGTAACCTTGTATTCCTGTTCCCTTTGGGAATTTTTGTGGTCATTCCTCTACCGTAGTTCCTTCTAAATGTATAGTCGTTTAACTCATGTAATCTTGAAAGGTACTTCTAGTCTGTAAAAAGGTAAACTTGTTAATGAAATTTGGTAAACACGGATCTAGGGCTTGGTCAGAAATATTTTCTTCATATAAATTCCACTTTGTTTCTCTTTGTAAAATGTAGTAAGAATTTGTAATTTCTGTAAACTTTTATTTTTGAAATAAGATTAACTTCTGTTTTGTAAATGGCTGCCCACGCGTCGACTGATAAATGGCACATTGCTTCCACCTACTTCGTCTAAAGCGAACTACATTGGACTTGTTGAAAATTTTCCTAACGTGTCTCGGACTATGAAAGCACTGCAGGTGCTGGTGTTCTGCGTTTCTGAAGAATTATGGACACAGGGAAGCTGTTAACTAACTGGTTTGCGAGGTGATCAATTATCCATTCCCTGATAATCTGACCCTGCACTCTTCCTAACCAAAACGATGCGGTTTTTTTCCATCAATTGGAGTTAACTGGTGAACATTTTCTTCTGGAGACATGCTTGGTGAATCGACTAGTTAAGGAGTACTGCCTATGCCTAGGCATATTCGTGAACGGTGTTCACGCTTAAGGGAGGGAGACTGTTACGTGCAAGAGCCCGTCCCAACGTTTTAAACTTGTATCTGCCCCTGAATGGAATTCATGACATTTTGAATCGACCGCCTGCTGACTTGATTCCGTTTGTCAACACGAGATAGCTCCTGCTGTCGGACTTCGGGGGTTATTTCAAGTAGTTCCTTCGTCTCCGATGGAGAGTGTTTGCTGTGTCTTATAAAACTCTTCATATTCGTGACATAAATGAAATACAATTATATTCTACGTCATGAAACAAATGCCGGTGTATTCATGATACCGCCAAATTATTTACTTAATTATGACATTGTTGTTGATTGATGTGTCAAGCCTTGATTGGATGATGCATATTTACATGAATGCAGTTCGGTTCTTGACGCGGGAATTTCTCCGCCATTTTGTGGAGTCCATTAGCTGTCGTGAAGTAACCAACAAGCCGACAGGTCGTGAAAGGTGTCACCGCTGATGGGGGCTCTGGCCCCCATTCTCTATGAAATATAGATTAATTAAAAAAAAGGAAACGCCTGTGCTACATAAGGATTTAATTTCATCGTTCCGCCGTGAAGAGGAAATATGCAAAGTAAATCGCATCTGGATACAACAGGAGTGCTTGTGACATCAAAAGGGCGCATGGGCGTGTGGGTTATTTTCAAGGCAATATAGTACCGTATTTTATTTTATTTTATTTAAAATGTGTTAGTTTTTTATTTTCATTGTGTCTCCACTGTGAAGTTTTAAGGTACGTTTTTATTTTATTTTATTTATCTAATTATTTTATTTTGGGAGCTCCAATTTTGGCCTTGTATGAATGTTTGATCTTATGTTTTGTTTTGCCTGATAGGCCTAATGTTTCTGTTTGTCAACGTTACCTGATATATAAACAAAGTTATATTTTTCTTCGTACCTTCTGGATACACATTTATAGTTTATTTTACGTTTTAAATTGTTATTTATCTTCTTTTGGCAATATTGGGATTGGCATATTATTTATCTGATTTACGATCCGTGGATCCGCCCTAATGTTAATAGTATTTAGACGTAATTGTTTTCTTCCCTTCTTTCTGCTGATTTTAAATTTAATTATGCTAAATTGTTTGCCGTAGTTTCGATCAGGCATGCGGTCTCCTGTTTTTAGTGGCCATGTTTAAATTTTGTTTTGCCGAGATGCATTATGGTCTCGAGGGCAGTCTCTTGGCTCCGACCGCGAAGCTCAAACGTGTTGTGGTGATTGCTTAATTTAAAAAAAATGTAATCTTGTTGATTTTATTTTGTGGTTTTTGGTAAATGTTCCTGTGTTTTCCGCCGTCGTGCAAAACATAAATTTTCTAATCCCATTTTATTTTGTTAATTTAATTTTAATTTCTCGTTTCCTCGTGGTATGGATCTCCGCATGTCGGATCGCTATTGCATTCCCTTGTAAATTATCAAGCCCTTTCTCATTGTGTTATACCTGTAAATTTTATTTCCATCTTTGGGCTTTTTATCATTTTATTTTAATTTAATTCTTTTCCTTTTTTGGGCTTTGCAAGCAAGCATGTTAAGCCATCTCTTGCCAATTGTAATTTAATGCTGTTATGATGCATGTTCTTTTCTGGTGGAGGTGTTTCTTGTTAAATTTTAACATTAAATTTTTATTTTAATTTTTAATCAACTGTTGTGGCATTATTTCGCCGGCAGCAGTTCCGTTGGTTATTGGGGAGGTGTCTGTGAGATAGCCTGTGCGTCCCCCTTCTCCACTTTCCTACCTACCCCTTTTGGAGCTCTGCTGTTGGGGCATGTCTTCTGGAGGTGTTTTGGCTGCGGAAGCGACTCGGACCTCTAAAACAGGTAAGTATCCACGTTGTCCACGCTGGCCATTGGGCGGTGTCATTCTGGTGAAGCAGAGCGTTGGTTATCGAGTTACCGACGTGCTGCTGGCCAATGCCGCCGCCCGGTAGCGTTTTGGTAGCAGACCGCGCTCGACTTCACTTCCGTAACTATCCCCTCCCCAGTACCCGCAGGCTGTTTTATGGACCCTTCTAGTGCTGATGGGGCGGTTGTTGGTGGGATTTTGTCAGGCCAGTGCACTTGATGTTATGTAAAGCTAATCCTTGTCGTTTGTTTTATTTCATGTTTGCCTCTGAATATCCATGTGGTATGCCGTAAGTGACCTGTTTAGAAGCGAGGCGTTTGCTGCTGTATTTTACCCTGTTTGTGTGCAACATCCCAACTGAAGAAGAAGCTCGGTGAGTGACTGACATGTGTTCTTGGCATGGGAAATGGGATTTCTTAATATTCTGATAGCCTACATGCTTCGTGTGAAGGTATCCTGGAGCCCTGTCGGAAGCTGTTAGCCAGATGTTTTGTGCCAATTTTTGTAATTTAGCTTCCTGTTCTCGAGCCAAGCAGGTGGTGACGTATGCAGTTCTGGACAGCATTGTGCATGATCTTGTATTATAGGTGGTGGCTGTGTTCGAGTGTCAACCTAATCTGTGGTGTTGGTAATTGGTGGTTGTGGTACTGTTGTGAAAGTGTAAACTGTCCTCGTAACTCCTAAAATTTGTTTCCTTCTGTATTGTCTGTCTGCATTCTGTGTTCTTTAAAATGGCCGACAACAATAGTGTTTTCGATTTAATTGACTTAAGTGATAACCTTGTGAATTTGGAGAGTTCTTCTGGGGTTGATCGTGAATCACCTCTGTTTACTAGGTCTGAGGTTTTGGGATCGATTACTAGTAGTAGTTTGCCTGCCCCTCTGTTGCCTGGCGCTGGCTCGTCCATACCTCTTAACCCTGCATACGGTCATTCTTCTCACGTTAGGTCACCTAATGATTTCCTGGGTACTGCCGACCCGTTGCATCCCAGTTCCTTCTCTAGTAATGTAAATGTTTTGTCGCCTGTAGGGGGTGTGCGAGCGGGCTACCCTGGTAACAATGTCTCTTTTCCATATGCTACATTCTCGCCTACCGTTAATTATGGGTCGATTCCTCATCCTATTTCTGGTTTCTTAACTAAGTTAAAGAGTTTCAACCTGGATGACGTTACCCAAGTGGTCCTATTTTTAAAACAAGTAGTCGAATTGGGTAACCATGCCTCGATTTTTGGGATGTCGGAAATTCAAAATTTTCAACTCTTGTATCCTGTTGTATCCGGTATGCTGCGCGATAAGCTAATTGAAGCTATCCACCTCCGCATGTCCTTAGCCATGTTTATTAGGGAAGTGTTGTTGTTTTTTTGTCCCTGCGAGTGCCCTTAGTGCTCTCGAGCAAAGGTTTTTATATCGTGTCCAAAGGTTGGACGAGTCCCTTAGCGACTATGTCAGCGACATTAAGGTGTATGCCCAGGTATTTGCATCCCCTTTAACTGAACGACAGTTGGTGTCATCGATTGTAAATGGGTTTTCGCCTCAATATAGGTCTTACATGACTATGTGTACCAGGGCTTCGTCATTTGTCGAGCTGAAGCAGGTCGTTATTGAGGCTATGGCTGTGAAACATGCAGATTCCCTTCGTGTAGCTAATGTTCCTCCTCCTTCCTTGATGTCTCGGCCCCCTCCTTCCTTGATGTCTCGTCCCCCGCCTAAGGTTATGTTCCACCCAAGAACCAACATTAAGTGCCACACGTGCGGTGGCGTGGGGCATGTCAAGAAGGTGTGTCCGTGTAACCAGGTTGTGTATCGCCAATGACGGGATGTTGTGGAGACCAATTCGGGTGTTACTTCCAAGGATATTTCTGTGCATAAGAGTTTGGGAAAACCCTGTGAAGTTTCTGGTCGCCCTACCAATGATAGTCTTGATAACTCGTTGAAAACTAAATCTTCACGGGCTAATTCTGCTTATGTCGCTGGCCTACCTAAACTGTCCGTGAGCAATGTCGTGGCAAGTCAGCCTAATTCTAAACGTAATGTGAAACCTGTGGTGCGGGTGTCCTCGTCATCTACTTGTAATCGTTTTAGAGTGAGTAATGATTTTGGAATTTCTCCTGTGGCTAAAGGAATATCCCCGTTTATTGAAATTTGTGTTAATGACGAGCCCGTTCATGCGTTGCTTGATTCTGGTAGTGTCGCATCCTTTATAAGCGAGGACTGGTTTTTATCTATGAAGAGTGTTTGCAAATTTCCTGAGTTAGAGCCTAACAATGAATCTTTTATTTCGGCAAATTGTTCAAACTTAAATATTGCGGGTAGTATGACAGTCAAAATCCATATTCTAAATTTTTCTTGGAAGTTTAAATTTTTTGTTGCCAGAAATCTTTCTTGTTCTGTGGTCATTGGAGCTAATTTCATGTCACACGTTGGTATGCGTCTTGATTTTGGTGCTCGCAACTTATGGTTTAAGTTTAATCCGCAAAGTAAGTTATCGTTTAACCCGGTTTTATCTTCCCCTGCTGTCAATTCTGTTAGTGAACCTATGACTATTGAGGATCTCGATTTGGAAAATTTAACTAGTCCTCAAAAGGATGCCATTAAGAGGTTATGTCAGGAGTATAGCGATGTACTTACTGACAAGTTGGGTGTAACCCATTTAATGGAGTACAAGATTGAGCTAACCGATTCTGTGCCGGTGCGTTCCAGCCCGTATCGACTTGCCCCGCCCAAGATGGCTGAACTTCGTAAGATTATCGATAAGATGTTAGAAGAAGGTGTAATCCAACCCTCTATCTCTGCCTACTCATCCCCTGTATTTCTTGTGCCAAAACCTAACGGGGGTTTTCGGCCGGTGGTCGACTATAGGGCTCTTAATCAAAAAGGTGTTTTGCTGTCCATCCCTTTGCCAGACCTTCACACATGTTTTAGTTGGTTTCGCAACGCGAAGGTGTTCACGATCCTCGATTTAAATTCTTCTTACTTCCAAATTCCCCTCTCTCCTGAATCCAGGCATGTTACTGCTTTTTCCACTGACTGGAACCTGTTTGAGTATGCCCGTGTCCCGTTTGGCTTGTCCACCGGAGCCGCTGTGTTGAGCAGACTTCTGGACAAGGTGTTTTCAGAAATTAAATTCAAGTTTGTGTACCACTACCTTGACGATGTGGTGATCTATTCTGAGTCCTTCGAGGAACACGTTGATCATCTGAAAGTTGTACTTGATCGGTTGCGTGACGCTGGCCTTACCGTCAAATTGTCCAAGGTTTCCTTTGCCAAGCCCACAATTTCCTTCTTGGGACATATTGTTTCTGAATCTGGTATCTCCGTGGACCAGTCTCGTACGCAGGCCATCAGAGATTTTAAACCACCCAAGAACGCCAAGGGTGTTGCTCGTTACATTGGTATGGTGAACTTCTTCCGTAAGTTCATCAGTAACTTTGCCGACCGTGCTGCTCCTCTTAATCAATTACGCAAAAAGGCTGTGAAGTTTGAGTGGGGTCCCTCTCAGCAGGCAGCCTTCGAAGATCTTAAGCTTGCGCTCTCTAACGCCCCTGTGTTAGCCATTCCGGATTTTGGGAAGCAGTTCATTGTACAGACTGATGCGTCTGGTCGTGGTGTTGGTTGTGTCCTACTGCAAGAATCTGATCTGGGTAGGCAACCCATTGCATACGCTTCTCGTACCTTAACGGACGCAGAGAGGAAGTATTCCATATACGAACTTGAGGGTTTAGCTGTGTTGTTCGCTCTAGAAAAATTCCGTATGTATCTTGAGCACACTAAGTTTCTCCTTGAGACCGATAACCAAGCCTTGAGCTGGGTCTTAGGGAAACCCCGTAAAACAGGTAGAATTGCCAGATGGGCAACTAGGATTCTGTCGTTCCAGTTCACTGTCCACCATATTCGTGGGTCCGAAAATGCGGTAGCTGATTCATTAAGCCGCATGTGCGAGGAAACAGTTGAAGAGGATATTCAAGAATGTGAACCCGTAAACCTTGTATCTGCTGTAAATGGTGTCAATGTCGTTCTCAGCAATTCCCCTGTGCTTTTTGAAGATGTGAGACGATTCCAGAAAGAAGACCCCTCCTTATCTAGCCTAATTGATCGAATCAATTCTGGTGAAGTGATCAAGCCCTACTCTCTAAAGGATGGTGTATTGTGTTGTTCGTCTCGTCATGACCGTCTACCTAAAATTGTGCTCCCGTCGGTCCTCATTCCGGAAATCTTTCGTTACTATCACGAATCTCCTATTGCTGGCCACCTAGGAGTATTCAAGACCCGAGCTAAAATCAGACAGTTTTTCATTTGGCAAGGTATGGATGGCGACATCAGGAGGCTCATTAGAAATTGTGCTTCGTGTAGCATTAGCAAACCTCCGGTTTCTACTAAGGTTGGCCTGTTGTCATCTGAACCGGCATCTATACCCATGGAGAGGCTTTTTATCGACCATGTTGGGCCGTTCCCTCGCTCTGGTCGGGGAAACCAATTTGCGCTTGTTTGCACTGACGGTTTCACCCGGTTTATTTGGATTTTCCCCACCAGACAGGCTACGACCAGTTCCGTCATAAAGTGTCTTAATTCCATCTTTTCATCTTTTGGGCCATGTCAGTACCTGGTATCAGATAATGCTTAGTGCTTTGTATCTCATCAGTTCCGTCAATTCTTATTTGATTATGCTATTTCGCATGTAACCACCACTCCCTATTTTCCTAACCCGTCTCTCGCTGAGCGAGTCAATCGTAATCTCCGTTCTGCTCTGATTGCTTTCCACCACGACGACCATTCCAAGTGGGATTCTAATTTGCATTGGCTCAATTTTGCATTCAACACCGCCGTGCATGAGAGCACGCAAGACACCCCTTTTTCGTTAATGTTTTCCTTTATGGCTAATTCTCCGTTGTCTAACCTGTGGAACCTGCACGATCTCCTTCCAGACAGTTTCACGCCCGAGGATATGAGGGCGAAATTCGACAAGGCTAGAGAGACTATTAAGGTATCACATGACCAACTTGCCAAGCGACACAATGCCTGTCGCAAGCCAACGGATTTGGAAATTGGTGATGTTGTGTACGTTCGCAATTTCGAGCCCAAGGGCGTCAGTAATCTAGTTTCAAGCAAGTTGACCCCTCTTTTCAAGGGCCCATGTTATGTAGAGGCATTCCTGACTCCCGTTACTCTGCTTATTAGAAACCCCAAAGCAAAGAAAATTTCCAGAGTGCATCTGTCGCACATTTAACGAGGTGGAGAGGTTTCTAATGAGGAAATGCTACCGTAAATTTTGTAAAACGAATTTTGTATAATGTAGAGTATCCCTATCCTTCATTGAAGCCTTCAGGCATCTGTTCCTTCTGGAATTTTGAACTGGATATGAAAACTCTGATGGGATACAAAATGTAACTGTTGGGTAATTCCCATTTTATGGTATATTGTAAAATTGAAACTAAAAATTTGATGTTTTCATAAAGATGCTAGCATGTAAGTTGGACTCGGTGGGAGACCTAACTCATGGTAACCTTGTATTCCTGTTCCCTTTGGGAATTTTTGTGGTCATTCCTCTACCGTAGTTCCTTCTAAATGTATAGTCGTTTAACTCATGTAATCTTGAAAGGTACTTCTAGTCTGTAAAAAGGTAAACTTGTTAATGAAATTTGGTAAACACGGATCTAGGGCTTGGTCAGAAATATTTTCTTCATATAAATTCCACTTTGTTTCTCTTTGTAAAATGTAGTAAGAATTTGTAATTTCTGTAAACTTTTATTTTTGAAATAAGATTAACTTCTGTTTTGTAAATGGCTGCCCACGCGTCGACTGATAAATGGCACATTGCTTCCACCTACTTCGTCTAAAGCGAACTACATTGGACTTGTTGAAAATTTTCCTAACGTGTCTCGGACTATGAAAGCACTGCAGGTGCTGGTGTTCTGCGTTTCTGAAGAATTATGGACACAGGGAAGCTGTTAACTAACTGGTTTGCGAGGTGATCAATTATCCATTCCCTGATAATCTGACCCTGCACTCTTCCTAACCAAAACGATGCGGTTTTTTTCCATCAATTGGAGTTAACTGGTGAACATTTTCTTCTGGAGACATGCTTGGTGAATCGACTAGTTAAGGAGTACTGCCTATGCCTAGGCATATTCGTGAACGGTGTTCACGCTTAAGGGAGGGAGACTGTTACGTGCAAGAGCCCGTCCCAACGTTTTAAACTTGTATCTGCCCCTGAATGGAATTCATGACATTTTGAATCGACCGCCTGCTGACTTGATTCCGTTTGTCAACACGAGATAGCTCCTGCTGTCGGACTTCGGGGGTTATTTCAAGTAGTTCCTTCGTCTCCGATGGAGAGTGTTTGCTGTGTCTTATAAAACTCTTCATATTCGTGACATAAATGAAATACAATTATATTCTACGTCATGAAACAAATGCCGGTGTATTCATGATACCGCCAAATTATTTACTTAATTATGACATTGTTGTTGATTGATGTGTCAAGCCTTGATTGGATGATGCATATTTACATGAATGCAGTTCGGTTCTTGACGCGGGAATTTCTCCGCCATTTTGTGGAGTCCATTAGCTGTCGTGAAGTAACCAACAAGCCGACAGGTCGTGAAAGGTGTCACCGCTGATGGGGGCTCTGGCCCCCATTCTCTATGAAATATAGATTAATTAAAAAAAAAGGAAACGCCTGTGCTACATAAGGATTTAATTTCATCGTTCCGCCGTGAAGAGGAAATATGCAAAGTAAATCGCATCTGGATACAACAGGAGTGCTTGTGACATCAAAAGGGCGCATGGGCGTGTGGGTTATTTTCAAGGCAATATAGTACCGTATTTTATTTTATTTTATTTAAAATGTGTTAGTTTTTTATTTTCATTGTGTCTCCACTGTGAAGTTTTAAGGTACGTTTTTATTTTATTTTATTTATCTAATTATTTTATTTTGGGAGCTCCAATTTTGGCCTTGTATGAATGTTTGATCTTATGTTTTGTTTTGCCTGATAGGCCTAATGTTTCTGTTTGTCAACGTTACCTGATATATAAACAAAGTTATATTTTTCTTCGTACCTTCTGGATACACATTTATAGTTTATTTTACGTTTTAAATTGTTATTTATCTTCTTTTGGCAATATTGGGATTGGCATATTATTTATCTGATTTACGATCCGTGGATCCGCCCTAATGTTAATAGTATTTAGACGTAATTGTTTTCTTCCCTTCTTTCTGCTGATTTTAAATTTAATTATGCTAAATTGTTTGCCGTAGTTTCGATCAGGCATGCGGTCTCCTGTTTTTAGTGGCCATGTTTAAATTTTGTTTTGCCGAGATGCATTATGGTCTCGAGGGCAGTCTCTTGGCTCCGACCGCGAAGCTCAAACGTGTTGTGGTGATTGCTTAATTTTAAAAAAATGTAATCTTGTTGATTTTATTTTGTGGTTTTTGGTAAATGTTCCTGTGTTTTCCGCCGTCGTGCAAAACATAAATTTTCTAATCCCATTTTATTTTGTTAATTTAATTTTAATTTCTCGTTTCCTCGTGGTATGGATCTCCGCATGTCGGATCGCTATTGCATTCCCTTGTAAATTATCAAGCCCTTTCTCATTGTGTTATACCTGTAAATTTTATTTCCATCTTTGGGCTTTTTATCATTTTATTTTAATTTAATTCTTTTCCTTTTTTGGGCTTTGCAAGCAAGCATGTTAAGCCATCTCTTGCCAATTGTAATTTAATGCTGTTATGATGCATGTTCTTTTCTGGTGGAGGTGTTTCTTGTTAAATTTTAACATTAAATTTTTATTTTAATTTTTAATCAACTGTTGTGGCATTATTTCGCCGGCAGCAGTTCCGTTGGTTATTGGGGAGGTGTCTGTGAGATAGCCTGTGCGTCCCCCTTCTCCACTTTCCTACCTACCCCTTTTGGAGCTCTGCTGTTGGGGCATGTCTTCTGGAGGTGTTTTGGCTGCGGAAGCGACTCGGACCTCTAAAACAGGTAAGTATCCACGTTGTCCACGCTGGCCATTGGGCGGTGTCATTCTGGTGAAGCAGAGCGTTGGTTATCGAGTTACCGACGTGCTGCTGGCCAATGCCGCCGCCCGGTAGAACTAATAATTGATTTACCGTATGTGATCCAAATTATTCGGGCTAAGGAGACGAGATTTGGAAGAAACATTGTGGTGGACATTATCATTGAAGGTGAAATAACAAGTGTATTTCTACCAGCAGTATTTGCAAAACTAAGCGCATCAGAGATCGATGAACTAAACTCACTTAGAGGCAAACTGATGTTGGTGTATTTGGGGTTGAAGAACCGCTCACATCAAGTTGTTTTAAAACTGTAAATTTTTGGTGAGTATATATATATATGCAGATTATATATGTATTGATTGATATAACGAATGATATATATATTTAGTTGCTTATTATTTCTTAATTTGTTTAATTTTTTCAGATTATCTAAAAACTAATAAAAGGAACAGCAAAATGAAGTGGAAAACTGTTAATTTTCTGAGTGGAACTGAACATCGATCGCACCCGGTAATAGAGTATCATCGTGTATGCTTTCATCAGTCTGAAGAAGAAGAAGGAGAAGAAGATGATAATGAGGTGAGTCATAATGAGAAAGAAGCTTGTTTTTAACAAATGGACATCTTCGAGTGGAATTTCAACATTTTCAGTCTACGTTACTAATGTTAGCAAATCAGATGATAGTCAGCGAGAGGTGACAGAAACAGTTCTAAGATATTTGTTACAAGAATTATGTGAAGATGAACATTTTATTTGTTTCTTCGGATACAATACATTTGATGAGGTTTACAAAAATTGAATTTTCCATCACTTGTTTTGAAGTAACAAAATTGAATGAGTATAGAAACAAATTGCTTGGTAAACTTCAGGACGAATTTCCCTTTGAAGCCATTCATTGTTCGCTGGAGATTACAGGCAGCAATTTATCTCAATGGTTTGAATACACTTTAAAAGATTATAGGTTTGTGGTGAGCCGATGTTACAGCAACTGCTGGTGGTGTATTAACAACAGTGCAAATTGGACAATTGCTTAGACAACAATGGCAACACCTCCTAGCAAACGTAGAAAGGTTGATATTGTAATACATAATAATAACAGTGAAAATATAAGAAACCAATTGGACAATGCATTTGAAAGTGTTTATAATTTTAGAAGTGAACTAAACGGTGCTATTTCAATATCATACCAAATCGGGGAATACACTCAAACGGACTTGATTGAGAACAGTGATGAGTTGATTGAATGTTGGAGAGTTATTAGCAACCACATATTGCAACAAGCCGTGAATTGTGAAGAAATTACACTTCAAATAAAGGATGAATCTTTCTTAATCTGTGAGTTAATTGAAACGGCATTCAATTCTAGAATATACACACTTGCAGTTTCAAATGTTAAGAATGAGTTTTTGGATCCCCGCGAATTTTTAGCAAATGCTAATATTTGGTTTACAAAGTATGTTAAGAAAGCGTTAACTGTGCAAGCTTTAAAGGTGAATTCAGTTTTGTGCGCACAGTATGTTCTTCGCGACATATCAGAAACAAAATATTTTGCTGTCAAAAATAAAGTAGTTTTCGAGTATACGGATGTAAATGAATTTTATAATAATCATATCATTGAAGGTACATTGACAAAAATGAGCGAATTTGAAGCAAATGGCTCTGGGTGGGCTTTAGTAAAAATTCATAGTTTGAGAATTAATATAAATAAATATGTTAGATTTCAAGTAGGAATGTCCAATACTAGTAGATTGCCTGATGTATTAGTCAATAAACATGCAGTGCTAAATTTGTATGATACAAAGGAAGCTTGTTTTGCGTGGAGAGTGGTTGCTGGTTTGTATCCAAAAACGCGAAACGTGAATCATCTTTCTTCCTATCCTAATTACAGAGATGTTTTAAATTTAGATGATATTCCAATTCCAATGCAAATGAAATATTTAAACAAGTTTGAAAATCAAAACAATATTTCTGTGAATGTGTATGGAGCACAATATGATGAAAACAAATGGGTGTGTATGGGAACAAACGAAGTAAAAGGAAAAAAATCATTTACTATTGTACCTTTGTATGTATCAGATAAAGTATATGAAAGGAGTGTGGACTTATTGATGTTGCATATTGGAAACAGTGAAAGTTATCACTTTTGTTTAATTAGAAATCTCGCTCGCCTTGTGCGTTCAAGCGTCACTAGCAATTGTAGACGGATTTATATATGTAGACGTTGTTTGTCATATTATTCTCTTGAGGATGAGTTAAATGTTCACTTTGCAGACTGTAAACAGTTTCCTGTTGCAAAAACCATATTGCCAACTGATGAACAAAGATTTGTTAATTTTACAGAATTTAAATTTAAAGATACAGTTCCATTTATAATTTATGCAGACACTGAATGCGTTTTTTCTCCTATTCCCTCTTGTTTTCCAAATAGTGACATTCCTAACTCTACATTAACCCATAAACATATTCCTTACAGCATTTCTTTATACCTTCATTGTAATTTTGATAGTGATTTGTGCAGTTTAAACTCTTTAGGGGAAATAATTGCATAGAATTGTTTGTAAAGGAACTTTATAGTATTGTAGATAAACTTCAAACATATTATTTATCAGCTAAACCGATGTTAAAGATGACGGAAAATGAAGAAAGATTATTTTTGTCAAGTAAAATTTGTCATATTTGCGAGAAACCGATTGCAGATAATGAACTCAAAGTACGCGATCATTGTCACATAACTGGAAAATATAGAGGAAGCGCACACAATAGTTGTAATTTAAATTACAAAGTAACAACGGTTCTGCATATAGCATTTCATAATCTAACGGCGTATGATGGACATTTTATAATTAAAGAAATTTGTGAGAAACAATATGGTGAGGTGTTATATAATCCTGGTCATATGAGTTTGTTAGCAATGAATATGGAACGTTATAAAGGGTTTACAAAGCATGTACGGGTTAAGAATGGATTCATTCAGTTAAGATTTATCGATACATATAACTTCTTGTCCTGTTCACTAGATCAATGTTCATCTTCGTTAAGTGAAGATTCAAAGCAAATAACTAGACGTTATTTTAATGATGATGCACAGTTTCGACTTACTGCGAGAAAAGGCGTGTTTCCATATGAATACGTCACAAGTATGGATGTACTTAACGAAACTAAATTACCTGAAATATCCAAGTTTTATAGCAGTCTTTATAATCAAACAACATCTAACGAGGAGTATGAGTTTGCTCAATCGGTGTGGGAAACGTTTTCCTGTCAAACATTAGGAGAATACGCCGATTTGTATTTAAAAGTAGACACACTTCTTTTGGCAGATGTCTTTGAAAATTTTAGATCGAATGGCATGGAGACGTATGGCATTGATGCAGCTCATTTTTACACTGCTCCATCTATGTCTTGGTGTGCAATGAAAAAGATAACCAATGTTCAACTTGAATTGCTTCAAGATATTGATATGTTACACTTTTTTGAACGATCTATTCGAGGTGGTAATGTTCAGTGTATAACACGACATGCGATTGCTAATAATAAGTATATGAAAACTTATGATGAGAAAAAACAAGAGTCCTACATAATGTACTTTGATGTTAATAATTTATATGGATATGCTATGATGGAATATCTTCCAACAGATGGCTTTAAATGGGTTGCAAATGTTGAAGGGTTTAATGTTTTAAATATTGATGATACTTCAGAAATCGGATATATCTTGGAAGTAGATTTGAGTTATCCTCAAGAGTTACATGACAAACATTCAGATTACCCTCTATGCCCCGAAAAGTTGACAAAGCTAATGGCTACCCTAGATAATAAAGAACGTTATGCTTTGCATTATAGAATGTTAAAGCAATGTATTCAACTAGGAATGAAATTAGAACGTATTCACAGAATAATCGAATTCAATCAGAGTCAATGGCTAAAACCATATATTGATGTGAACACAGAGAAACGAAAACAGGCAAAAAATGATTTTTTTTTTTTTAAATAAATTGATGAATAATGCAATTTTTGGTCGTTCACTGATGAATGTGAGGAAGTTAAGGGACATCAAATGGGTTATCAAATGGCATGGAGCCTATGGTGCTAAGTCTTTAATAGCTAAGGCTAATTTTAAACATAGAATTTTATTGGATGAACAATGTATGGTCATTGAGATGAGCAGACTAAAGATTTTTCACAATCAACCAGTATATGTTGGTGCATCTATATTAGATTTGTCTAAATATAAAATGAATGACTTTCATTACAATGTTATTTTAGCAAATCCTGAATCAAATGTGAGGTTGTTATACACAGACACAGATAGTTTTATGTATATATTCTATTATGATATTTATGAGTTCATAAAACAGCATTCAAATTTGTTTAATACTGGAAACTATGAAACAAACAATCCTTTTGGCATTGTCAGACAAAATAAAGGTGAAATTGGTTTAATGAAAGATGAACATGCTGGAAGGATTGTTGAAGAATTTGTGGGGTTAAGACCCAAAATGTATGCAATAAAATTGTGTGATGAAATGAATAGCTTGTGTAAGACTAAAGACATTGAGAAGAGCGTGAGTAAAACTATGAATATTGATGAGTATCGAAAGTATCTTTATAACAGAGATCAAGCCAGCAAAGTTCAAGTTTGTATAACTTCAAAATCTCATTCTGTATTTACTGTTCGGCAAAATAAGTTGGCAATTTCATCAAACGATGATAAAAGACACATAACTGAAAACGGAATTGTTACTTTTCCGTTTGGTCATTTTTCTCTGAAAAATGATTAGAAACAAATTTGAGATTAAAGCACTTCATCTCTCTTACTTACTTTATTTCTTTCACACACACACACACACACACACTTTTATTCTGTTAATAATACTAATTTTTGTGTGTTCCTTTGCTTATGAAAAAGAGAATAAATTATAACCCAAATTTTGTGTGTATTATTTACAACTCCTCCCCCCACCAATCCCATTTTTTCCTGAAAAAAAAAACAACAACAATATATATATATATATATATATATATATATATAATTACATAATATTACTTATCATTTAGTAATGGTGCGTTGTAAGAGGAGCAACTCTGCCACTCAATATAAACGATCAGAAAGTGGATCATTCATTAGTCGTAGACTTAATAAAACTATTGATAATTTACCTGTGGAATTACACATTCCGGGATATGAATATTGTGGACCAGGAACAAAATTAGAAAAACGATTGAGCCGTGGTGATCGAGGAATAAATATGTTAGATAAAGCGTGCAAAGAGCACGACATTGCTTACGCAAATCATAAAGATTCAAACAAAAGAAGAGAGGCTGATGAAATTTTAGCTTCAAAAGCTTGGTCTCGTGTAAAATCTCGTGACGCATCATTAGGCGAGAGAACGGCTGCACTAACAGTCAGTGGCATAATGAAAGCTAAGTCTAAGCTTGGTGGAGGTAAACGAAAATTAAATATAAAAAAACAAGAAAATATTAAAAAAAAAGAGAGCATCGAAAAAGCAAGGTGGTATTTTACCCCTACTTCCGATATTTGCAGCCTTGTCGGGCTTGGGGGGTCTAGCAGGCGGAGCAGCCGGGGTAGCATCTGCTATAAACAAAGCGAAAGCTGCACAAGAAGAATTAAAAGAAATGAAAAGACACAATCGAATGATAGAAGCAATGCGAGGAAAAGCAGGTCAAGGCATTTATTTAAATCCTCCTGCATACAAAAGATTATTAACCAAATACCAAATAAAGCATTAAGTAATTTCGATTTAGCTAAATACGCACATCAATTAAAGATTCCAAATTTTAGAGGAGTCTTGATGCGAGATACGTTACCAAGACATCCTCCAAAAAATGAAAACGGTATTGTTAACCTTGAACCGATGGTTAAATCTGGTTCACATTGGGTGGCTTTCAGTAAACGAGGTAAATACGTGCATTATTTTGATAGTATCGGTAATTTAAGACCGCCATTAGAAATTTTAACATATCTTAAAAATTGTTATCTACAATATAATTTTCATTCATATCAATCAATTACTTAGCCTCCGTGGCTTAGGCGGCAGCACGCCGGCCTCTCACCGCTGGGTCTGTGGTTCAAATCCCGGTCACTCCATGTGAGATCTGTGCTGGACAAAACGGAGGCAGACAGGTTTTTCTCCGGGTACTCCGGTTTTCCCTGTCAAAATTTCATTCCAGCAACACTCTCCACTATCATTTCATTGCATTTGTCATTCATTTAATCATTGCCCCAGAGGAGTGCGTCAGGCCTCGGCAGCCGGCACAGTTCATATCCTCGCCGCTAGATGGGGGCTTCATTCATTCCATTCCTGACCCGGTCGGAGACTGGAAGCAGGCTGTGGATTTTCATCAATCAATTACTTCTTCGATTTGTGGACATTTATGTTTAGTCTTCTTGTATTGTATAAATAAGGGAAACACAGACTGTCTTTAAACATTTCAAAGATGGCTTTCGAAAGACGGATAACTCTTGAAGGTCAAGGCTCAAAGATTGATGTTACATTGGAGAACCCGCTTCATCTTGTAGGAGCAGAGTTTTTTGAAATAGGACTTGCAGGATTGTATACATCTAATTCTGTTCGAAATGTTACCAACCGAAATAATAAATTTCGCATTCATTTTACTAAATCTTTGTTATCAATTGATTTAGTGGTACCACCAGGTATTTATGAATTTGAAGATCTAGCCTCAACATTTGATGATTTACTTAGTTATCACTCATTGTCGAAACTTATAACAAATCATATACAAAAAACAAATCTTTATTTGGAAGAGGATATAAATGGAAAAGGACGCAACCGTCTTGTTTTGTCTTCTCCGTTTAATATTGATTTCAGTGTACCCAACAGTGTAGCAGAGGCTTTAGGTATTGAAAAGAAAGTTTACCCTTAAGAGAATAAAAAAGAAATTGAGATTGATCGAAATAGAATCGAAAGTGAAGTAGAAGTTAACGAAAATAATAACGTTTTAGCCATAAAGATGAACGATGTGGATACAACAATTTTAATAATACCTGATGCTAGCTATACGTTTCAAGAATTAAGTGCAAAGATTACTGAATTATTACTAGCACACTTATTATCAGTTATATTAGGTGAAAAAGACAAATTTCCTTCATATATTTATATTAATTATGATAAAGTGTTCTCTAATTGTAAACTATATTCGAAAAACTTTGCTATTGATTTTGGTGTTGCAGATTCTATTGCAGATTTGTTAGGATTTTCTCATAAAAAGTGCGAGGCAAACACAACTCATCATTCTGAATATATGATTAAAATTAACACTGTTAATAGTATTCGAGTATGTTGCAACCTTGTGCTTGGTACGAGTTCTCATTTGAACCATAAACCAACACACTCTTTATATAATTTTAAAGCTCATGTTCCTGCTGGTTATCCGATTGTTGTACAACCAACAACAATTAATTTTTTGCCTATGAACAGCAAGGTTATTCAACATGTATCTGTGCAACTTGAAGATCATCTTCAACAGCTCATTGATTTGCAAGATGAAGATTTAACTGTAGAATTAATTATTCGTCCAGCACGTTATCTTGCTATATAAAGTAATGAAATACTGTTATATTTTCATTCTAGTCGAGTAAGCTTACTAGAAAACATTCACAAATATGGTTATACTATATAATTCTCAACGTTTGAAAAAAAAAGAAGTCGACTCTGATTCGAAAAAGAAATATACATCAATCAGCTAAAATTTCTAAAAAAAACAATGCCATCACACCTTAAAATCTAAGAAACAGTTATCGAGTAACAACAAACATTTCTTACAGTCTTAAGGTCATCGCGTACTTTAATTTCAATATAAATATATATACAATTGTTAATGTTATTTAGTTTCTATCTATATTTGAAGCTGTTAACATGTTTAACATGTTTAACATAACGGATAAAAGAGAGGTTGACAACAGAGTTGTGCGACGAGAAGAAAGAGTTTACCAACCTTATTCAGCTAATAAATTCGAAAATAATGATGAAATTCGAATACCAATTCAAAATGAAGAAAACATAGTTTTATTATCAGAAGGTGTTCTTCACTTAGAAGGACAAATTATTACTTCTAACGTAAATCCAGCTGCTTCTACTACAGCACATCCTGACCAAAATTTTGGGGCTAATCTTTTTTGCGAAATTCGCGTTACGTTAAATGGTAAAGAAATTGATCGTACACGCCATCTAGGTATAACAAGTTCTATAAAAACCTTTGCATCATATTCAAAAACGAATATACAGCTTTACAAAATGCTGGTTATTTTCCCTCTTTAACAACACCAGCAAGTGAAGCAAATATTGTTGATAGTATCACAAAACGTTTCCATGTAATACTTCCTTTAAGCAACCTGTTAGGTTTAGCAGAGGATTATAGAAAGCCGATTTTAAACTGCAAGCATGAGCTAATACTTCTCAGATCGTCGAGTGACGCACGTGCGTTGCAATCTGCAACCGAAAATGATCTTTCTAAGGTCAAGTTATTTAAAGTTTATCTAAATATTCCCGTTTTATTATTATCGGACGAAGAACAAATTAAAAGATTAAAACTAATGCAGAAAAATATTCCCATTCAGGTTGGTTTTCGATCATGGGATGTTCATGTCTTGCCATCTCTTCCTAGAACAACTAAATATAGTTGGACTGTAATGACAACTTCTGAAACTCAAAAACCACGTCAATTTTTATTAGGTTTTCAAACTAAAAGAAATGTACTAAATACGTGCTCTTCCTATTTTGACCATTGTAACATTAAATCTATAAGAGTTTTTTTAAATTCAATTTTTTATCCCTATGAAATGCCAACTTCTGAAATTGCTATAAATGACTACAGCGAATTGTATGACATGTTTGTTAAATTTCGTAATGTATATTATCAGATCGATGATTTTCGTTCAGAGACTCTGGTTTCACGAGATGAATTTAAGTCTCATTGTCCGATTATTGTAATTAATTGCCTTGAGCAAGTGGAGGCAGTGAAGACATCTTCAGTTGATGTGCGAATTGAAATCGAGACAAGTGAGAATATACCTGAAGATACAACTCTTTATTGTGTTCTTATTCATGATCGTCAAATATCTTACAGACCATTAACTAATGAAGTAATTATCTAAACCAATATTTGCTAAGTTATAAGCAAGCAAGTAAAGAAGTATTCTCACTTTAGTTGCAATCATGGAATTGACAACAACAAACTCTCCTTCTACTGATGCTGACACGTGGAATAAGAAGCAGCCAATAGTTGCAGAAATTCGCAAGCTACCAAACGGCAGTTTGGAACTTGCTTACTGTATGTTAAATAACAGCAATATACCTTCATTCAGTCCTGTGTTAACATGGGTCGCAGCGTATTGTGAAAAAACTCTTTCTTCTTTTTTTGACTCTATTAAAAATAAATATGAATATTTAGTTGTGTATAATTTGCCACAAGAATTTTCTTTGTTTGCACTAAAACACTTTCCCCTGGGTCATTAATCGATCTTAATACGATTGATGGAATGTCAGATCTAATGAAGCATAGCCAACGTTTACCTACAGATTGTCCAAAACATTTACCATCTCTTGCAATGGGAAGCAATAGTTGTGCTAAATTTAATGTCAATGCTGTTCAACATTGGTTAAATTCTTCTGATGACATCATGAAAATCGTGTGTTCGATAATAAACAAGTTTCGAAACAATGGACTTCAAGGTTTTAATAAGTTTGATTGGAACTACTTTCCTATAATCATACTGACTATATATGAGCCACAACGAATTCGTCTGGAGTGGGAACATCTACCAGATCATCTAAAAAGAAAATTTCAACTGTTTCATCTTCGCTGCAAATGTGATAACTGTAATCGCTATCTATAAAAGGTAATTCATTAAATCTACTAGTGTTGTTGACACCTATACATATTTTGTTTTTGTTTGCTTTTCAACACAGTGTATATTTTTTGTCTACAGAAAATAAACATCTGGACAACTAAAAGAACAAGAACATCTCAACACACACTCATCAGGACAACTAAAAGAATGAGATTACTTCAACACTCATACAAGAGAAATGAAATTGTATTAATAGTAATTCTAAATGAATAAAGAAGAAAAGGACTTTGTACCACTTCATATTAAAGTTTCTTTAATGATCAAACACCTCCTCACTCCACATGTATATAAAATAATATTGTTAGGTGAGGAATTCGAACCCTCGCTTTCAATTTCTGAAAATTAGATCTTAAGTCTAACGCCTTAGACCGCTCGGCCAACCCAACACACGCAAATCTTGCATATTAGCCAGCGTGTTTTGTTGATTCATATCAGTTCACATTTAGCTTCGTGTGGTGAACATATTTTTTTGGAGAAGTAAAGCATCATCATGAAGTATTTTAATTGTGTAAAGTATTCCAAGAAACAGTTAATGCAAATGATATTGAGTCAAAAAGGAATGAATTTAAAATCTGAAAGAGATCGACTAAAACATTTAAGAACTGGTCTTCAGACAGTTTTACGAACACTGCATGGTTAGCAGCTGCAGGATTGTACTATTATGGATATAAGGATATGGTTAGGTGTGCTTTCTGTAATCTGCAACTTAGTTATTGGGAAGAAAATGATGATCCGTTTGAAGACCATAAGAAATGGGCTTTTTCTTGCCCTTACGTAAACAATATTTCTCCTAGCATAGAATTAAAATCTGAATATGAAAGACTTAAAACTTTTCAAAATTGGCCTCTTCCCTGTCCAAACGAATTTTGTTTAGCATCAGCAGGATTTTATTATACCGGTCATGGTGATAAGGTGAAATGTATATTCTGTAAGATTGAAATTGAAAATTGGAGAGAAAATGATATTCCTTTAAATGATCATAAAAAATGGGCACCATATTGTCCATATTTAAGAGGGTTTTACGTTGGAAAAGTTGATTTAAATCCTGAAAATCCTACTATTATTCCATATAATACAAGTTATGATACGTGTGGAAACAATATATGTTGATGTGATGTGATTTTTTGTGCAGTGTGCATTCTCAGACGTAAACGTTGACATGCTGAAGTTTGTTAAGCAGTCAAACACTCTACCAGTAATTTCATTTACTAATGGTGAAAACCAGAGTAAAAGTGAAAAAAGAAAGCAAAGTGTTTTACTACCGAACACTATTCGATGTATCATTTGCGGTCCATCGAACTGTGGCAAAACAAACGTAATGATAAATTTATTATGTCACAAAAATGGAGTTCGTTTTGAAAACGTTTATATTTATTCTAAATCACTTACTCAAAGTAAGTATGTTGAATTAAAAAAGTTTTTGGACTCTATAAAAGAAATAAAAAGTGATTTTTTTCTGATAATGATGAAGTTATGCCTCCAGAAATGGCTAGAAAAAACTCTATATTTGTTTTTGATGATGATAAACAACAACACATGAAAGATTATTTCAGTAGAGGTCGTCATTACGATGTTGACGTATTTTATCTTTGTCAAACATATTCTTGTATACCTAAACATCTAATTAGAGATAACGCTAATTTTTTAATTCTTTTTAAACAAGACGGAACAAACTTGCGTCATGTATATAACGATCATGTAAATACAGATATGAGCTATGATCAGTTCTTCGATATTTGTTCTTACTGTTGGAAAAACTCTAAGTTTGGCTTTTTGGTTATCGATAAAGATAGCGATTTACAAAATGGTCGATATCGCAATGGATTTGATGTTTATTTTCAGTTATAAACAATAGTTCAAAAGAGCTAAATGCTCATTCGCGTTATACACTTTGTGTGGTTAACAACCTAACTATGACATCGTTTAACAAAATCAATAACGTGTCTATCAGACCACCAACTTCACGCCATGATATTGCAACTAAATCGTATGTTGATGATAAGTTACTGCAATATGGAAATCAAGTAACAACAACAACAAGCGATGGGCATCTAAGTATTAACGGCAAACGGTTAAAAGATGTTGGAACGCCCATACATGTTGAAGATGCTTGCAACAAAGGTTATGTACTGAAGTTATTGAATGAGCTAAATAAAATCGAGTCTAAAGAAGACATACAACGAAACATTAACGACCTCAAATGTTTAATTTTTTCAATTTGTAAAATAGAGAAACAACAACTTGACTTTGAAAACAAACGTCTCGCAGGCTTAGCTTTACCATCATCTCCAAATGATGCAGTAAACCTTATTGCAATGCAGCAACATACATCGAATATAAAAAAATATCTGGAAAACCGAATAACCGAAGTGTTACAACGAGTAGAATTCATTCATGGTTTAGTGAGTGAATTTTCAGAAGATCACTTTCCGTTTGATGATGATAGTCTCGACTTGGGTAACAAAAGAATAAGAAATGTTAAAGATCCAATTCAAAATCAAGATGCGATATCGTATTATTTTCTTAAAACTCATGTAACAAAAGAACTCGATGAAATTAAAAATCTCTTTTGAATATAAACCTAGATGATGAAACTGTAGATATGTTAAATAGAAGAATAACAAACATATCTCAACCAATTGATTCGTTAGATGCAATAAACAAATATTATTTAGAAAACTTTGCTGCTTCTCGAAAAGATTTAGAAGACTTAATCACTAAATTTAATAAACAAAAACTTCTTAAACGTAGACGATGGTGGGACTTTAAATATGATGAGTAGACGAATTACTCACGTAAGCAATCCCATATACGATAACGATGTTGCAAATAAGACGTTTGTTGAACAATATGCCGCTTCACGAGATGAATTTGAAAAAAACGAAACAGACTGTAAACAATCTACAACATCAAAAACAAACAAATGTTGAGTTTCCTGTTAACGACCAAGATGTGACAAATAAACGGTTTGTAGAACACTATGCTGCTTCACGAACTGAAGTTAATCAACTAAAAGAAATTTTAAGCAATTTACAAACTCGTATTGAGGGTGTTGCTAACAATCTAAATATTGTTAAAAAAGAAGGCCTTGAAAGTTATGCTGCTGCATCCAAAGAGAAATATAACAAGTTAAAAACTGAACTAGAAAATATTGAACAATTGGTTAACAAAGAACCACTCGAAGGTTTTACCGCATCCAAAGAAGAATATGGTATATTACAAGATGAAGTAAAGAAAAATAACTTATCGAAATTTATTCTGAAATTCTCCAACACACCATCAATCCATTCACCGGTATACACGCTTCATAATCATAATATACAATACCAACTTCCCTATAAAGGTATATTAAAACCAATTTTTGTTTCACCAAGATCTCCAATTGTGTATGCAATTTTAAATATACGTCAAGAGATTGAACTGGATGGCAGTGACATTGTAGTTGAAGAACAAGATGAAATACAGTTTCGACTTAGAGCCCCTGAGAAACATAAAACCAATGATCTTCCTCTTCAAATTGATTTTGAATATACTATAAGTAAGTAAAACAACTACAATTTTAGTTTAGTCATGGAGAAGAGCTTGAAGATTAAAGCTGAAAGTCGAGTAAAGGAAAAACTTTCTCGCTTAAAAAAAGATGTTAAGGACAAGTATCTTTCACTTCAAAATGATGTTAGACGTCAAGAATTAGATATAGAGACTAAGTTTAAACCAGTAACAAATTCATTAAATCAGCTTGTAGCTATTGCTAATACAACGTCAACTAAAAAAAATGAAAATAAAAAAAGAAAAAATATGATGATTCTGAATCAACTGCTACTTCAGACGAAGAAGATGGAGATAGCATCAAAATAATTACACTACTTAATCGCTACTTTGATCCGTTCATTAAACAAAACGTGGATAGAACATTTGGTATAACGATAAGAAATGATAAACAATACTTGGGACGTGAACGAGTTTTCTTTGATAAAAAGTGGTTAAAAGTTGGTGGTGAAAAATTTCCTATAACAGAAGGTCTACTTGAATTGATTCAAAGGAAAGTACCAGATCACTCTCTAATCGATAGGAGTGATTTAATTTCTTATTTGAAATTATTAAATGTTTCAAACGTGCACAAAAGAAATTATGCAAGCAATGCAGCTCCGAGAGGAACACAATCTCATAAGTATAAAAATATAATCGAACCCCTTCTTACTGAAGACATAGATAGAATTATAAAAACAACAGATGAGAATGAAGAAGCAAATACTAGGATGCTTACTGGATATGGCCAAAAGAAACACATCACACCACAAGCCATTTGGAAATTCGAAGGAGGAAACAATATTGAATTTGTCCATTGGAATGAACCAAACAAATTAGTATCAAGACTTAAAAAATTAATTGCATCGAAAGCTGCAGGCCACACAGGACTTGACAGCGAAATCTTTGCAATTGAAGAAGAACTAAGAAATACAGGATATATTGAATAAAAATTCAAACATTTGTAAAACAATGCACAGTATGTTATAAATCTTTGTTTAGAAATTAACTATGAACGAAATCAGACGAGAAATTGCAAAAGAACTTCATGCACCACTTAGAAAAAAGTTTAAAAGACGACATGTTATTAGCAAAGGAATCGATGACCTCCATGAAGCTGATCCTGTAGACATGTCAAAACTTGCAAAATGGAATAATGGATTTAAATATTTATTAACCATTATTGACGTTTACTCAAAATATGCATGGGCAATTCCTCTTAAAACAAAAAAAGGAAGTGAGATTGTAAAAAGTTTAAATTTTTTTTATTCTCAAAGTAAAAGATTGCCCAATTATTTTCACACTGATCGTGGAACGGAATTTTATAACAGTGAATTCAAAACATGGTCTTGGAAACAAAATCTAAAGCATTATTCCACTGGGAGCTCCATAAAAGCGAGTGTAGTAGAGAGATTTAATCGAACTCTCAAGGAATCGATGTGGAAAGAGTTCACAACACGTGGTTCATACCGATGGGTAAATATTTTGCCTGAGTTATTAGTAAAGTATAATCACAAAATACATCGCAGCATTGGCATGAAACCTATTGATGTAAAAAGAAACAATCAACCCCGCTTGACAACACAATATAATGAAACTTTAAGAAAACCAAAATATAAAATTGGCGACATTGTAAGAATATTAAAAATTCAAGAAACATTTCAGCAAAGGGTACGAAGCTAATTGGACTACGGAGTTATTTACAATTTATAAAGTTCAAAATACTAATCCACGAACATATCTTTTAAAAGATAATAAAAATTTGCCGATATTTGGGGCATTTTATGAAGCAGAGTTACAACGAACCAAACATCCTAATATTTACTTAGTTGACAAAGTACTACGTAGAAAAGGAACCCAAGCCTTCGTATCTTGGCTAGGATTCGATTCAACTCACAACTCTTGGATTTCGAACAAAAACATATTCTAATTAAAGCAATGTAAGTTTTTTTAATTCATCGCAAAAATATTATTATTATTATTATTATTATTATTAATGTGTCTCTATATATTTTCAGCTCACTAAAACCAACACACTCAAGAAAGAAAAGAATGATAGTACTTACCTTCCACACAAGATCACCAGCATATTCAACTCTGCAGACAGCATCTTCAATTCTCAGCATCTTGGCGAAAAAAAGAACTACTTACCACTTTAAGAACGAAGATCATACCATTTTGTTTTCACTATTTCGTATTATATAATTAATGTAAACCACAATGATTAAAATAAATATATTTAAAAAAATACATTTCAATATGAAACACCACCGTTCACTGTCCATTTAGTCAAGTAGTTGCACTTCTTCTTCTTCCTCTTCTCTTTCTTCATCCGCGACGTCTTCACGCCTCACTCCATCTGGAGGAGGAGTCAAAATTTCCTCCATCCTCACTCTGACTTCGTTTACTCGATCAATAATGAGGGTAATTACATTATAACTGACTCCATTTAAAACTAAGTCTGTGCTGTAGCGTCGGTCTGTGACTAATCTCAACATTTCGAAGTCAAAAAACTTCTTTTTCTAGTACACTTAGATTGTCCATTATTATTGTTTCCTCCACTTTTGTAGCCGTCACAATATGATTGAAATTTAGGGCCCCCGCTCCCTCCGCTATTAGTTTCAGCTCTCTTAGACGCTCCAACTTCTCAATTACTGATTTAATCACAATCACATTCATGATGCTGAACAAGTGTGGCTCCCTAACCATGTCAGCTTAACTTATATACTAAGAAGTTAATATTAAAGCAGCAAAAAGCTCATTAAACATATCACATGAATGAAACTTTGTGAACTGATATCCAAACTCGTTCTCTCATTAAAATAATATCCGAGTTCAATAATTATGGTTAAGAATTTAAAACAAACAAACCAATATTCATTTCATGCCGTCAATGCTATATATTTGGCTTATAAAACAGTCTATGCAGAAAGAGACCACAGAGCATGCAAGCCCGCAAAAATGTTAACTAACAGCTGCACGTCCTATATGGAGTAGCAAGCCAGACCCCCCCCCCCACGTTCAGCTAGCCAAAGAACGATAACAGCCGCGAGCAAAGGTTATCTTCTTCAAGCAGTCAAAGGTCAATCTCTTCTTGCTGCTAACACATGCAGACCAATTAGCAAACGCATGTGAATAACCAACTGGCTCTCCATGGGGGCGTCGCGCCCAGACAGTCTCATTCAAATGTTAGTACACCTAAAACATTTCCGCTAACAAAGACGCCATTTGAACATTTTTTTCAGTTTTGTCCTATACACCTGAGAGTTGGTTCACTGGTAGAGGAGATAGAGAGCTTTCATTTATGTCAAACAAACTTTTTTATAGATTTCCTAATTTTGGAAATATAGCCTATTTTCAAAATTCAATTTATTTTGTCCTAGAGAGTTGAAATTTGGTGTGGGGGTAGAGCAGGTCAAGGCCATTCATTTATGTCAAACAAACTTTTTTGTCTCGAACACTGCAGACATATCACGTGATCGCTCGCATGATGATGCAATATGTCCTCGCGATTACGCAATATCCAAAACATAGAAAAGTATTCTACTAAGGCTCTATTCAATTTACCTGCGTCACAGCACAATGACGTTACTAGTTTGCGTACTCTTATTGATACGACACAACTTCATGTAAAAGCTTTGTCCCAATTAGATCAACCCACTGACCACTGGGACACTTTCCTAATACATTTAGTGGTTTCTAAACCCTCAAAGCTTGGGAAATTGAACTTTCCAAAGACGACGATTGCTCTTACGAGCATTTAGTCACCTTCATAAATGCTAGATGCCAACTCTTAACTGCTTTAGCCAACCAAAGTGAACCCTCATCCCCTAGATCTAAATTTGAATCATTGTCTCTTAAATCTAAAAGCGAACGCTCAGTGTCTAGTACCCCAAAACCCGGGTCCAGCTCGTGTAAACTCAAGTCAAACGCCACTGGTTACCCAACTAGGTCTAGTGAACGCCGTATTGCTAGTTCTCTCGCTTTAAACACTCAAAGCGAACCCCGTAAGAGTTTAAACGACCCATTAAACTGCATACTTTGCAAAGATTCTCACGCCTTATATCCATGTAAATCTTTTAAAGAACTGTCAGTCGACGACAGAAGAAAATTAGTTTCCCAGAATAAACATTGCTTCAATTGCCTTTCACCTAAGCATTCTGCTTCAAATTGCAAGTCCACCAGACTTTGTTTTCATTGTGAAAAAGCTCATCACACTTTACTACATCGTCATGATCAAGCAAAGTCATCAGCCGCATCTACTTCTCAGAAAAGTGACAATGCTAGCAGTTCTAATACTTCATCTTACATTCAAAATGCCAAGTCCATACGTAGTGCCCAAGTACTATTGTCCACTGTCCAAATCGAAGTTCAGGATAATTTTGGCAACTGGGTCCGTGCACGCGGTCTTCTTGATTCGGCGGCAACCCATGATTTCGTTTCTAATTCATTAATCAAAAAACTAGGCCTACCTGTAAACCCTACTTCTATTAATGTATCAGGTATAAACAGCTTAAAATCACAAGCTTTACAGTTTTCTAAACTAACCATAAGAGACACTTGTCACAGAAATAACTTTCTACAACTTAATTGCTTCATCCTCAAGAGTATTGGAGAGGATACTCCTAGTCACTCCATCGATATCTCAGGTCTGAATATTCCTCCTCATTTAAGGTTAGCCGATCCTCTGTTCAATGTACAAGGCCCCATTGACATACTCTTTAGTGCCAATGTTTTCTGGAATTGCCTTCGTAAACAGGTTCGTAAGTTATCTTCCAACGTGGTTGCCAGATATAATTTTGGATGGATCGTTACTGGTCCACTTCCTCATTATTCTCCCCAACCCGTATCGCAATGTTATTTCGCTAATACTGATTTGGAACAGTTCTGGAGGCTGGAAAGCGTTGATTCTCCTAACGTAACCTCTTCAGAAAACGAATTCTGTGACCAACTTTTCTTGAACACTACCACTCGTTCTCCTGAAGGCCGGTTCATTGTTCAGATGCCAAGTTTACTCAATCCTCCCAAACTTATTAATTCTCATACTAAAGCTCGAAAAGCTCTCTTTGCTATCGAGAGCAAATTCAAGAAAGAACCTCTCGTTAAACAACAGTACACAGAGTTCATGGATGAGTATGAAAGCTTAGATCATATGGAAGTAGTCAGCAAATCTGATGACGAATTGCACCCCCCAATTGAAACGGTTTTCTAAAATCATCATCCAGTGTGGAAAAACCCTCTTGTAAAGGATAAAATCCGAGTCGTTTATAATAACCTGACGTTAATGGCAACACTCTTAACGATACTCTTTACTCTGGTCCTGCTATTCAGTCAGATTTATCTGCTATACTCTTACATTTTCGATTATTTCCCATAGCTGTTATAGCGGCCATCAAACAGATGTACCGTCAGGTTTTAATTCAGCCCGAACAACAAGATCTCCAAAGAATCTTGTGGCGCGACGAAATCAGCAAGCCCATTAAAATATTTCGGTTAAAGACGGTCACTTATGGCTTAAAACCTTCCGCTTTCCTTGCTATCCGATCCCTACATATGTTAGCCTCTGAAGATGGTAATTTATTTGATTCTAAATCTTCTGAAGCACTAACTACCTCTTTTTATGTAGACGATTATCTCCAGTCCTTCCCGACCCTCGAGGAAGCTTCTTTCATGTCACTAGAACTTCAGGCATTGTTAAAGAATGAAGGATTCCCACTTCATAAATGGAATTCCAACTCCCATGAGTTTCTTGCCCAGTTTCCCATAGGGGATGTAGACCCCTCTTCCGTCAAAATCTGCGGGGATTCTGAATCCATAAAAACTCTTGGAGTTCACTGGTGCACTCGCACTGATACTCTCATCTACAAAGTCTCGCTTTCCGAAGAGCTCCCCAACACAAAAAGGCAAATTCTCTCTGAAATTGCAAAAATTTTTGATCCGCTTCAATTCCTTGCTCCGGTTATTGTTATAGCCAAGCTTTTCATGCAAGAGCTATGGTCTCTCAAATGTGAATGGGACGAAGCTGTTCCCCTTTCTTTTCTTAATAGATGGCTCTCTTTTCTTAGCAGTTTACTTGATCTTTCTCTTATTGAAATTCCTAGGAATTTAATGAATGCTCCTCCTAACACACCATTCTTCATTCATGTGTTTGCCGACAGCTCCGAGAAAGGTTACGGTTGTTGTGCATATTTGGTTTATTGCAATTCGCTAAATGAATCTTCATTGTCCAGCCTTATTTGCGCTAAGTCCAAAGTCGCTCCTCTTAAAACTATTACTTTGCCTAGGCTTGAATTGTGTGCTGCACTCATGGCCACATAACTTGCCAAAAACTTGCACAGAGTCTTAAAGGTCAAATTTACGCAAACCTATTTGTGGAGCGATTCCATGATCACTCTTTTTTGGATCGCCAAAAAACCCATCCACTGGCAAACCTTTGTTGCAAATAGAGTTTCTAAAATTCAAACTCTTTTCTCTGGATGTCAATGGAGGCATGTGCCCAGTGCTGATAACCCCGCTGACATCATTTCTCGTGGATGTTTACCTTCACAATTATTAACATCTCAGTTGTACTGGCATGGGCTTTCGTGGTTAATCGAAGACTCTTCTTATTGGCCTTCTAAACCTCCGATTACAAACTCCAACTTGCCTGACACTAAAGTATCCAAATCCACGGCTTCGTGTCTTATTTCCAATGTTTCACACCCCTTGTTGTCCCGCTATTCTTCCTTTCAAAAACTGATTCGAATTTTTGCCTATCTACTCAGATGGAAATATCTTGTTGTTGATCAACCTGTTCCTCCTAAACCGTATCTGACCAATCACGAATTAAATATCGCTACTATTAAAGTTTTGCAGCTAACTCAACAAGAGGCCTTTTCTTCTGAATTGTCTTTGCTCTCAGCTAACAAAGATCTTCCTAAATCTAGTCATCTACGCGCTTTAGCCCCCTTCCTTGATGACAATGGGTTACTCAGGGTAAGTGGTAGGCTTTCGCATTCTTTACTTTCCGAAGACAAAAAGCATCCTGTTATTTTGCCCTCTAAGCATCACGTAACTTTCTTAATCATTCGTGACTTTCATTATCGTAACCAGTACGTTGGTACACGCACACTGCTTTGCTTCTTAAGGGAAAAGTACTGGATCATAAATGGAGTTCATGAAGTTTCCTCTGTAATTCACAAATGCATTCCTTGCTTCAAAGCGAAACCTAAAGTTAATACTCAATTAATGAGCGATCTACCCTCTTTCCACTCTTCCCCTATACGTCCTTTTCCTTTCACTGGTGTGGACTATATGGGTCCGTTTCAATATCAATGCAATTCCCCTGAAGCTAAACGCAAATTGTTTGGAAAACTCTATGTTTCTGTTTTCGTTTGCATGGTTACTGGCGCGATTCATCTGGAACTATTAACAAATGCCTCTACTTCTTACTTTTTGTCAGCCATCTCTCGCTTCACTGCTAGGCGTGGCGTTCCCTCTGAGATGTTCTCCGATAACGCCTCCACTTTTCAAGGCGCAGCTTCCTTGTGGAAGAAAGCTCTTACATCTTCTCCTGCCATGGAACAGGTTTCTAATTTTTCCTACTCAAAGGGTTTCAAATGGCGGTTTATACCTCCCTACGCCCCTCATCATGGTGGTAGGTGGGAATCCTGTGTCAAGCTGACCAGACGTCATCTAAAAAAGGTGTTAGGTAATCGTACCCTAACTTATGAGGAATTTAACTCTCCGTCTATTCTGATTGAAGGTGTTGTTAATTCTCGTCCTTTGACACCGCTTTCTACTGACCCTGATGATCCTCTTCCATTGACACCTGGTCACTTTCTTATAGGCACTTCTTTTTCCTCCCCTCCCCCCTTCCCAACTCTTATAGAGACTCTAACCTGCCTATTGTCTGGTGTAAACTAGAAGCTCTTCGCAAATATTTCTGGAAGGGGTGGAAATTGGAATACTTAACTTCCTTGCAACGGAGACAGAAGTGGCTTCTTTCTAATCCTGACATTAAGGTGGGGGACTTGGTCCTTGTTAATGATGCGTCCCCTCCCTTGGTCTGGATCTCCGGTAGAGTGACCGAGTGTTACCCGGGAAGGGATGGGAGAGTTAGGGTAGCCAAGATCTTGACCACAAATGGGCATATTACAAGACCACTGTCTTGAATTGCCCCCCCCCCCTACCTCTAAATCTTTAACATTGTGTTTCTTGTTCCCTGCTGGTGTATCCCCCTCCCAGCTTGGTGTATTCTTTGGAATACACGGTAAGATAGAGGTAGCTTTTGCTGGTCTTTGCTTTAATTCATTCCTTCCTTTTTCGCAAACACCAACAGCGATTTCTTACTTTTTCTTTTATTTAAGCACCTTGCATACTTTCCTTGTAAGTTTGTTGTATATATAACTTCAATGATCAACCTAGCGGCATCTAGCAGCTAACTGCTGAAGTTAATCAATATCTCAACTCTCAAGAAGACTTCCTTCCTAATCCAGCCACAAGATGCCGTCGCTATCTCCAGGTAACGTCTCCATGCTCAAGAGGACTTCTTCATCATTCCAATCCTCCAGACGTCGTCATTATCGCCTGCTAGCTTCTCCTTGAAGATCACTCCATCAAAAAAATTAATGTCTAAGAAAGCAATGTATTATTGTTAGGTTGGTAATTTTTATGTATGTTCCTTTGTCTCTTTCCCCATCCTCCTCCCCCCTTGGTACCTCTGTGCTTCGTCGTGCTGCTCTCACTTCTGGGTCAGTCGTCAAACCATACAGTTGGAACTACTTCAGGCTTGTCTCCTGTCTACTTGAGACATTTTTAAATCAGGACGCCATATCCTAATCTTAACGTCAACCGTAATCCAGATCATCATCGTTCTTCAAAATGAGCTAAGTACTACTTCAATGGTTTTCACTAAGTTTTAAATGTTTTAACCTGATTTTATAGACAGTGTGAAATTGCTATGTGATGCAAAATCTGCCTTCAAAAGATATTCTTGATTTATTTGTAGTTACTTCAGCTAGCTTTCTAAAATGAAAAGATACTTCTTGTACTGAGTATCTGGGAATGAGTTCTCACACCGTGGGAGTCTTCTTAAACCCACTGTCTATAAAAACTTAGCTTTCACCTCCGCGGGATATTCTGCTCAATTCTACTGTTCTCAACTCTAGAATTTTCTACAGCAAGTCATCGTTTTGCAAGTAATGCCGTCAAGTGCCTTCCACCTAAATATGGGAATGCTTGTTCCTCACTGAGGAATTTATGTTGAAAATACTTCTGATCAGCATATAATTTGTCTTCCTTCGTTGGAAATTGTCCGCTGCATTCAACTATCATCTATAAACGTCACAACGCAATAAACTTTCTCAAACTAAGATTCAAATAGTGATCTCTACAATTACAATAACTTTTCGTCTGATAAACTTTCCTTGTTGCAATAGTGACCAGAAATCACTCTGTGATTATAGCAAGGACTAACATTTAAAATGAACAAAGCATCATACAGTGTTGCTCTATTTCACAAATAACATTCAATTCACAATATAATGACTGGTCATGAATGAATGCTTTAATGCACACATTCCTGATTGATTACTGGATCATGATGTTTTTCACATCAATTAACTCTTTATAGCATGTTTGTTTCACTAGTGTAAATCTATGTTATGCACATTCGTGCGCTTTTCTGTTAATAATAATAGTGAATTTTTCAACGGACTACAGTGCATAACCGTCCCCATTCAACAACCATCCGTGTTGCGTTCGAACGAAAGCTATAAATACGGCCATAAACGTTTTCCTGATTCTCCTATTTCCTCCTTTCATACTCCTCACTAACACATTATAATAATTGTAAAATTTAGGTTCTTTTCAATGAGGTGACACTCTTTAGAAGTGCCCTCCCATCTTTGTACTGTTTTCATAAGTAATTTCTGCATCATTGGTGTCTAGTACACACCTCAAATCATATTGTTTTTCCTCTTTTCATTAGGGAATTCAATTATTTCTACTCACAAGTGAGTTTTCTAACTTTCCTTTTTCCAGGTTTCACGAAAGGGTAACTGGCCCCATTTTTCTCGTGATCCCTGCTTCAATACAAGAAGTTATAGAAACTTCTTCTTAATTCTCTCCTTTCTTGTTATAATTTCAAATTTAACATTTGTTCATACTATTAGAACTTCCATTAGGAATTCTCAAAGTATATATATCGTACCTGATTTACTGTTAAACTTTAAATTTGCTAATCTCAGCACTATTTTAAAATCTTATATAGATTTGGTGCTTTCAAGAGGTTCCAAACCAAATTTTGTTAATCGCCTAGTGCAAACTTCAACAATTTTAGAGGTCTGCGACCTCATAGGTTTAAAATTTAAATTGTACATTTTACAGTTGTTAAATTTATCATATTTTTACGCATTGTTAAATAAATCAAACTATATCCTTTTGCTTCATCATTTTCTATAAAATAACGATTAGGCAGGATCCTACCTGCCCATAACGCTACCCGAAAGCTCATTCTCGCTTTAAGAAACTCGAGCATCAAAGTAAAAAAGGTTCCACTATTTGTTGTATTTGAACAAAAACTCTCCGCAAAAACTTTTTCAAAGTCGCTCTTAGCTTTTATAGCTAATTCTAACTAGCCAGTAAGGCAAGTATAGCTAGCTCCGCTAGCTTACTGCTTGTTGAGACTTTCTCTATAACTTATGGTTGGTTTTCCAAATTTTAGTTTTTCTTCTTGTCTAAACTTTTAGTCGGCACTTCGCTGGATAGAAGGTTAGCCTCTCTTGAATGTAACAGTTGGTTTTCTTACCAAAATTTAAAACCAAAAATTTTCAAAAGCAATCAAATTGTTTCTAAAAGCACGATAATTGCTTCATCGCTACCCTTCCTGGAAGCATTCGGTCGCTCCTTGGAAATTTTACAATTCCAAGAACTAAAAACATCACGGCGAATTTAAATTATTTGCGCCTTTCAAAACCGTTGATTAAACCTGATTCCTTTGAAAGGACATACGACAAATCTGTAATTCTTTGTCTTGCCAGACTACCACCCTTCCTCATATTACCCAAGTTTAGGCTGGGAAGGGAAAGCACAAATTTCACTAGCTTGAAAATAGCTCAAGCTCCAGCCACATTTCCCGTTAGCTACGGCCAGGTCCATACCCACTTTAGGTGTTTCACGGGCTTTGCAGTGACACTCGTCTCTAACTCATTCAAATTCCTTTTGTTTGCTTAGTGTTGGACTCTCGTCCTATTTACCCGCACTTATTCTTCATTCCGAAACCCACTTCCCTTTCCTTTTCTCTTCATCTTCCCTTGGGGGCAGGGTTAATTTCTAGCAAAAACCTACCCACAAGTCAGTAAAAGTTTCCATGGAATTCCTTTCATTGTTCTCGTCCTAATCGCTAACAAAATTACTCATTAAAAGCTCGTTCTATCAAATCAAATCAAATTAAAATAAATGGCAGCAACTCCATATGTATGCCAAATACGAAGCACGTCCAGAAAGTAAGCTCCGTTTGGTAATTAAATTAAATTGTGTACAGATACAGAAAAAATATTTATTGCACAACATTCTAAACCTCTTAAACTACCTTTTCACATAACTGCCGAACTTTTGCAGGCATTTGTCATAGCGTGGCACAAGTTTTTGGATACCTCTTCATAGAAGTTTGCCGCCGACCCGTAAACGAGAGTGAAGACTCCCCTTAAGATATCCTACTGTTTGGTCACTACTGTTAGGCAAATTGCGTGCTTACCAGGAGAACTGCGTATGTTTAGGAGTTCTCCTGACCACATACGCAATTTGCCTAACAGTGTTGGCCAAACAGTAGGATATCTTAAGGGGAGTCTTCACTCTCGTTTACGGGTCGGCGGCAAACTTCTATGAAGAGGTATCCAAAAACTTGTGCCACGCTATGACAAATGCCTGCAAAAGTTCGGCAGTTATGTGAAAAGGTAGTTTAAGAGGTGTAGAATGTTGTGCAATAAATATTTTTTCTGTATCTGTACACAATTTAATTTAATTACCAAACGGAGCTTACTTTCTGGACGTGCCTCGTAGATTGAGTAAATTCATAATTTTGCAATTACCAACATGTGAATTTCCTACGGAATCAAGCCTATAACTTTGATCCGTCATTTAATAAGTCCGGTACACCACCGCAAATACACGATGTCCTTGTTCGAGGCCCGTTACGGTGGGCGCCATTTTATTATGTGTTCCCATATTATCGCGGTCAATACCTGTTGAATCCGATGACCCAGCTAGATCGTAGAATCCGGAAGTACCCGGCTAGAAAAACCGTCAAAATTCTACCAACATTGATCAGCCTGGAATAGGGACACACATAATAAGAATGCGTTAAGAAAACACCAGTGGAAAAACAGTAACATTAACTAGCTCAAATGGAGAATTCGAGAATCTATAAAAGATCTCGTCGATGAAGTCTTACTTTAGGAAAATATCACACAATGGTCCTCCTAACACATTGTTGCATTAATATAAATCACTACATCGGAATATATTTAAAATTAAATATCTGTTTATTCAACGAAGACAAACGTAGAAATCTGACGATAATCAAAATTCAAAATATATTTTACGTCAGTCGTCGTAATAATAAACATGGTGCAAACCTGCATCTGCCGTTCTCGACGCAAGCACAAAAATCACAATAAGTTATTTATCAAGAATAACTTCACCCTAATTTATACACGCAGGTGCTGTTCAAAAATGTATATACATCTATTTATAGTTTCAATCATGTCTGAACCTATGCATGATTCACTTCTTCCAAATGTTTCTATCTCTTAAGCGTATTTTATTATTTCGTCTTATCATGTCCCATTCAACAAGCACTTAAGCTAAGCGAATGTGTTTCTTATATTCCGTAAGTAATTTTATAATATTATATTTCATTAACATCATTGTAAGCTTCACTTACATTTCGAAATAGTACTTCGACATGATACATATTTTCCTGAATTGATTCTATCATTTCAAATTTTCATCCTTAAATTTGATTCGTGGTGCTAAACTATTCCTACAAAATTATGTTTTGTATCAATGTTTCTCGTGCTCAATCACGATAAAAATTCACATTTTAATTAACCAAGCGACTTCCGATAAGTTCGCATAATATTTAAATACAACCATAATTAACTTTATCATTCTCATTCTATTCGAGATTAACTTATACGTAACTCCACCACATCTTAAATATTCGAATATATTCCATTACCACATTATCGATACATTTAACCACTTGTTGGCTCATTTCAACAAATTGATTGTTTAATATAACTATGTTTTAAATTAATTACCCCTTCTCAAATATTTCTCAAACTTCAATTCTGAATTCTTAATAATCATGTAAGAATACGTTCATGTTCATTTTAATATCGAACACCATTCAAAAACTCCTCTGTATCATTCTTAATTATTTCTTAAAAGAAATGCATTTATCAAAAATGTTATCCATCAAACACAATTAGTATCATTGTTGGTAAGACTCAAAACAATTCAATCTTTAAAATCGGAATATATGCCAGACTCTCATGAAGGTCGATCAGTTCTACACCATGGAGCATATTTCAAATATTAATTGAGTTAAATAACAAACCATTAGAAACGATCGACTAAAGAAAAAGCTAGCATTCGTCTTGGATCAAAGAAAATTGATAAGGATGAGTTGCTTCTAAACCAAAAAGCATCACCATAAACGACATTCAAAAAATTAGCAACAGTGTGCTAAACGAGCCTGTTTCGCAAAGAAGAGCATGTATTCTTTGGAACGTCTTGGTGTTGAAAACGTCTATTAGGAAATTGTTCCGCATACAAACGCTTTATGTTTGCAAACGCTTTACATTTGGTTTGCACTGCACCCGTCCATAGAGAAGATGCATGTCTGCCATTTCCGGATTCGAGTACCTCAATGTATCATGATGTGAACTGTCCGTCCACTCAATAACAACTGACAACACGTATCACTCCACTTCACTCCACTCTTCTCTAGCTTATGACCTGTGTGGACGTGTTTACGTTTGTGCTAAGCACCTGACATCACGTGGCTTTGAATGCAAAACAAATGCACACAGACTTCAATAGCAATGAAACGTTCTAGTGGCGTGTGTGCCCTCCACAAATGACCAACTAGCATCGTGCCGCCGTCTGTGCTATGCACACCACAAACAATGCTTGTAACACGGCAACGAACGCACATACATCATACGTTTACAAGACAGGTTTTGCTTGTTTTCAGGTCCACTTTCGAATCCCCGAAGCTTTCCCACATAGTTACACCCTGTATAGACCGACTTTGTGGATGTGAGAGCTGGGTGGATTCATGATATATTATACATAAGCTAGAGGTAACAGATAAGAGGACAGTACGAATGATTGCTGGGACAAATAGTTGGGAGCCATGGCAAGACAGTACTCGTAATGAAGAAATAAAGACTAAGTTAGGAATGAACATGCTAGATGAAGCTGTTCGTATGAGCCGACTCAAATAGTAGGGCCATGTGAAGTGAATGGGGAAGGAGTAATCAAATATGAAGTTAATAAATTTGCCTGTAGACGGTAAGAGAAGCAGAGGTAGACCTAAGAAGCGATGGTTAGATTCAGTGTTGAACGATTTCGAAGTGAGAGGTGTAGAAGCAGAGGAGGATGCAGAGCTAACTGGTAATTGGGGTTCATGGAGGTGACTTGGTCGTAAACAGCGTCCTGCAGACTAGACAGGATCTGAAAGACGAAACAGTCTCTAATGAAAATGTGGGTATATTATAAGGAGATTACTATTCTTCCATTGTCATTTGCTGCTCTTCAGTCGGTCAACACGATTGTGCCCAATGAATGGGCGGGGTTCTAGATATAAATATGTTAACACATTCCTCGAAAAAATTACATGTATTAATTAGTTTATCACAATTAATGGGCACAATCGTGTTGACCGACTGAAGAGCTGAAAATGACAATTTTGTATAGGCAACACTGAAAAGGAATGGTTCAAATCTCTACATTACTATTCTTCCAGTTGCTGTAGAAAATTGGAAAGAAACTGATAGGTGTAGGTTTAAAAGTGGATCAGATTAGAAGATTCCTCCCCATGATCTATTGATCACAGGTTTGATACCGGGCTAAAGAAATCAAGAGTTTTGAAGGGAGGGAGAGACTAAGACACTCTGAGTCTTACTCATGTGCGTTTGTGCATTAGTCTAAATCTCAGCCATAGGTCACCCAAAATACACTTCGGAGAAAAATATCACAACACCAAGAATGGGTTGTGCTAGATTAACGAACGTTGGTAGGCGTGTTTATACAACTGAATGATGACGGTGCTTCAAATTTCCCGTAAATCGCATTAGCGTGGCACTAGTAGTGGCCCCATGACGTTGCACATCAGGTTTGCTTTGGATACGGGCTGTACTGTGTGAGAGCGTTAGTTACCTGTGAGATTGGACGGAGTGACTGTGAGTGGGTCAAGAATGCCTTTACAACGACGAAGAGGCCAGTATTAACAGCTCATTTCGTTTCAGCGAGGCCTTGTAATAGGGCTACGTGATTGTTGATTTTCCTTTGCACTATTGCAGAACGACTTGTCAGAAATGTCTCCACTGTGCATGCGTGCTGGCAGCAATGGTCACGAGAAGGCGCGGTCGCAAGAAGACCGGGCTCCGGACGTTCCCGTGCCACCACTGAGAGGGAGGACCGCCGTATTCGGTGTATGGCTTTGGCGCATCGGATGTCGCCTACAGCAGCAATTCGAGAGGCAGTTGGCACCACAGTGACGCAACAAACTGTTCGAAATCGGTTACTTGAAGGACAGCTCCGAGCCAGACGCCCTGCGGCTGGCGGTCCACTTACCCCAAACCACTGCAGGAGCACTCTCTTGGTTACCCCACGCACCCTGACTGCAGATGTGTACGTCAGTCAGATGATTCAACCGGTTGTGCTGCCATTCATGAACAGCATTTCCAGGGGTGTTTTCCAACCAGTCTGGGTTCGATTCCTTGTTGATGAATGCGATTTTTTTGAACTGAATGGTTACGACCAGTGGTTCGGATTCCACATACAGTAAAAAGGTTTATGATCGCGAGGCTATGAGTCACGTTAAACTCTAAGGTTGCTTGCTTGAGTAATTTAGTAGATGACTTGAACTGAAAGAGGAGTTTAGTAGGGGAAAGGATTTCAACAACATATAAACATATACCGATCACTTCTCTACGGAGCTACATTAATTGGAATTTGGATGGTATTTTATCCACAGCTTGTGACAAGTTTTCCTTGACGTTTATTTGCGTTAACATTTATAAGATGTTGCTGTTGCTTGCGACATGGATGGTTGTCATATAACCCATGTATTTGAGTGTTTGTGTGTGGAATTTGTGTAGTGACCTGTGTTATTGTGACGGCTGTACTAGTGTGTGTATTTGTAAATTAGGGATGGGATTGGGAAGGGGGCGGCCGTGGCCGTATGTTAGGAACCATCCCAGTATTTGCCTGGAATAGAAGTGGGAAACCATGGAAAACCACTTTCGGGTTGGCTGAGGTGGGAGTCGAACCTTCCTCTTCTCTGTTTTGCCTCACGAGGCTGAGTGTACCTCATTCTAGCCCTCACACCGGAATTAAAATTCTTGGCGGAGCCGGGAATCGAACCTGGACCTCCGGGGTGATACAGTGAGGAGGTCGAACTTTTAGAAGAAACTAACGTACGGTATACCTCAAGAGATTTTTTTTTTTTTTTTAGCGTATGGCTTTTAGTGCCGGGAGTGTCCGAGGACATGTTCGGCTCGCCAGTTTTGTAGCTGCTTCGAGACGGACACCCAATGGGTGAGCTACAAGTACCGTTGGGGAGGGAAGTTGGAATGTAAGGACGAGGAGTTGGAAGGTAGCGGCTGTGGCCTATAGTTAGGGACCAACCCCGGCATTTGCCTGGAAGGAAGATGGGAAACCACAGAGGACCATCTTCAAGGTTGCCGGCGGGGGGATTCGAACCTCCTCGCCTCCCGGATGTGAGCGACTGCCATCAGTCATGCCGTAACCACCACGGCTAACTCACCCACCTCAAGAGATACTGTATTTCATTCAACGTAGTCTTGGCAGAGTCTGCTTGACTAAACTGTAATAGTGTTCTCTTATTCCTGAACCAGTTATCTCACATAACAGCCACAGTCACAACAGTGGACATAATCATATGTTATTATTTTCTTATCAACAAGAAAACGAGTAAACAAGTCAGAAACAGAAAGAGATGTATCTGAATGAGACCATGTCTAGAGGACACTGAGATGACAGAAATACACCGTATTTCAGGATGATATTCGAAGCTTTTAGTTAATTGGAACGCCTACTGAGCGTGGTTATCACATTGATATACCACCGCTCTATGCATCTCATTTGTGACACGAACATCATACCCTTAAGAGAGAATGTTACACATTTTAATTAAAAGCTTGGATACCGTAATAATTTTAAATATTATTGTACATGAAAGTATATACATATCCACCGAACCTAAATTAAGCCTAAGTGAGCATGATCTGATGATGTTCGCTTGACGAACTGAACTGTCATTCAATTTAGCCCCCCAGTTTGTGAGAGGTGTTCTATTAAGTGCAAGTTATTTCAGGCACTAGGAAATTAATTGTAATTCCCTGTCGGTATGGGATCGGTCGCGATAAGCAACAGAGTGACAAACATACAGGGGGTGATGCAAAGCATTTTTGACGTGTGTATGACAGGCCGGTTAAATTTCTTCTAAGGCGTGCAAGACATGCTTGGCGCTAGCAGGGATTGTTCGCTTCCTACCCCTCCGTTTCCTACCTCGGTGGTAAGGAGGTGGCAGCGACAGCCTTCTGTTCGTCTCTCAGTGTGTGTTTACCCTACTATCAGTCCCTAAACGGCTGCAGCTATCGAAACCAATCTTGGTATGAGTGAAGATCTATACCAGGACATCTCAAGGCAAATTTGAAAATAATTTTAGTGCTACCAACTGTTGAAAAATTACAATTGAAATTGGAAATCTAAGTTGGATATTTCAGAAAGCTCATGAGAACTGTACCAAAATTGGCACACATATAGACCATATTTCAGATTAATTTTCATGAACCCATACATCACAGTCTGCCAACATGATTCAACACTAACCCCAAACCACTGCCGTCTGCGACTTCAGTGGTGTCAAGCGAGAGCTCATTGGAGGATGGAGTGGAGGTCCGTTGAGTTTTCCGATGAAACCTGATTCTGCCTTGGTGCCAGTGATGGCCGTGTGTTGGTTAGAAGGAGGCCAGGTGAGCGCCTGCATTCCACATGTCTTCGGCGTCAGGTTCTATGTTTAACTGCATGTGACATCCATACTATCAAATGGATTTTCCCCAAATTGGTGCATATGTAGCTCATAATATTTCACATTAAATTTTAATAACCCATATATGGCAGTGTTACCATTATGATTTTGCACGCGCTGATATGCTGAATGTTTCACTGCATGTAACTTCCATACTAAGAAATGGATTTCTTCCAAGTTTGGCGCATTTGTCCCACAGACTCTCAATACCGTAAGTTATCTCGGAAACCATGCGAGGATACAATTTCGAAGATGATCTATTTTTCCACAATATTTCAGTTATTTTTTGAGCAAATCTTATAATTCCTGCGCTACCATAATTCTAAACTTGTCTAATACGAGGAATATGGATTGAATCATTAATGTTAAGTAAAGTAGACTGTTTAATTCGTCACGGAACTACTTGTTGTATTATTATTTTTATTTATTTGTTATTATATTTTATTATTTTTATTATGTTGTTATAATTATTATTATTCTATTTATTTGGGTATCATAAATCACAAACGTGATTTGGTATAGTGTGAAGGTAGAATCACCATATTAATTTATAAGCGGGAGAGATTTGCCGACCGATATTTTACGCAGGGTCAAAGTCTCACTTCAAGAATATAACGTCGAGCATTATTTGATTATTCTCGGGATATCAACTGACAAGACAGCTCAGTATTTAGGCTACTGGCTAGGTATAAGAATAGGCCAATGAGCCTTAATCTTGCTAGGCTAAATGAAGCAACAATTAATCATTCACATTTCAAGAATCAGACGCCAAGAGAAATTCTAGAAAATTTAAAGAAGGCATCACCATGTGACTGGTGACGCGTTGAATCTCTTTGGTTGTGGGCACTTATAATCTAATCTTTAGGGTGTCACGAGGCTTTAGTTACTACACAGAAGTTTTAAGAAGGCACATCCAAACTAGGAGCTCCCAGATACATCTAATCACCATGTGATCAATATCAATTATGATCTTGGATTCTTCTTATACTTTGGCACATGGTTACCCTTTCGGCACTCAGCATTTCTTACTGTTATGTCTGTGCCAATTGATTTCGGTTCGATCGACAGTTCGTTGGAACTCGCGCAGTTCACAAATTTTCATACACAACACTTTATACTGAAAAGAAATGCTTTCATATTCGTGATAAAGACAAAATATTCAGTGGAATTATTAGCGTACACTTCATATTTTGCAACAAGTAAGTAGTTTTAGGTGTGTTCTGGCCCCTCCTACGGCTTTCGACCTACAAGATGGCGGCTGCGCGCAACGACGTACATGCATGGCGCGCTTTTCAAATAAAGCTGGTGAGCATGGCTTAATCTAGCCTATCCTTGTCAAGCTAACCTAGTCTAGTTGACCTAACCAAACCTGATTGAGGACATACCAATGGGCCTAAGTGCAAAACTTGGTGGATGGAGGACATGCCAAGGGTCTAAGTGCAAAACTTGGTGTGTGGATGTGTCCTAGCGCTAGGGCTAATGCACACACCCTAGTACACGGGTCACATGCAACTTAAGGACATGCCAAGGGGCCTAAGTGCAAAACTTGGTGGATGGATGCTCTCTGGCGCTAGGGCTAATGCACACATCCTAGTACACGGAGCACATGCAACTTGAGGACATGCCAAGGGGCCTAAGTGCAAAACTTGGTGGATGGATGCTCTTTAGCGCTGGGGCTAATGCGTACACCTAAGTATATGGGGCACACGCAACTACCCTATGCTGTTCTTAAGGGCTTGCGATGCATGATTTAAAACAAGACAACTGTTGCGGTGTATGACGTTATGCGATGCAGGAGTCGCAACCGAACGCTCGGCTACGCTGACCCTTTAGCCAAGTAGGATTTTTGATATCTCGCCAACCAATAATTGGATATTGCTCTGCGACATGTCGTTGGACTTGGGGTGACGCCATTTTTTTGAATTTATTTTTGATATTTTGACAAAGGGCCTAACTTCACTTTTGTTGATAATTTTTGAATCCATGATGGGATTTTGACCTATGAGGTATCGTAGGACTTGGGGTACGCCCCCTTTTTGAATTTATTTTTGAAATTTGGCAAAGGGCCTATCTACACTTTTGTTGATAACATTTGAACCCATGATCGGATATTGACCTATGAGGTATTGTAGGACTTGGAGAGTGACGCCCCCTTTTTGAATTGATTTTTGAAATTTTGACAATGGGCTTAACTACACTTTTGTTGGCATTTTTTGAACCCATGATCGGATTTAGATGTGTGATGTGTTGTAGGACTTGGGGTGACGCCCCCTTTTTGAATGTATGTTTCAAATGTTGACAAAGGGCCTAACTACACTTTTGTTGATATTTTATGAATCCATGATGGTATTTTGACATATGAGGTATCGTAGGACTTGGGGTGAAACCACCTTTTTGAATTTATTTATGAAATTTGGCAAAGGGCCTATCTACACTTTTGTTGATATTTTTTGAACCCATGATCGGATTTTGACCCATGAGATATTGTAGGACTTGGGGTGATGCCCCCTTTTTGAATTTATTTTAGAAATTTTGACAAAGGGCTTAACTACACTTTTGTTGGTATTTTTTGAACCCATGATCGAATTTAGATGTGTGATGTGTTGTAGGACTTGGGGTGACGCCCCCTTTTTGAATGTATTATTGAAATGTTGACAAAGGGCCTAATTACAGTTTTGTTGATATTTTTTGAATCTATAATGGGATTTTGACATATGAGGTATCGTAAGGCTTGGGGTGACGCCCCCTTTTTGAATTTATTTTTGAAATTTTGACAAAGGGCTTAACTACACATTTTTTATATTTCCTGAACCTATGATTGGATTTTGACATGAGAGGTATTATATGAGTCGGGGTGAGGGTCCTTTTTGAAATGTATTATTTATTTTTTGAAATTTTGACAAAGGGCCTAACGACACATGTTGAAAAAATTTTTATTTTTAAAACAAAAAAAATATATTTATGAGTGGTAGTAGAGAGAGAGAGAGAGAGAGAGAGAGAGAGACGGTACCAGTGGTGTTTAAACAAACATGCTGCTGGCCACGGTGGTCGTGCCCAATAGATCAATTGATATTTCGCAAACCATTGATGGCAGAGGCTTATGCGATGGTTCGTTTTAAGAGTGCGGGCTTTTTTTAAACTAATGATCGGTGAAGGCATGACTGTGATCAGTGATTGGTTTATATCTTTTGGAATTCAAAGAACTCAAAACTAATAGGTCATTGGCTTTTTAATGTCTTGCTAACCAATAAGGCTAAAGACTTGTACAAGGTGTCTTAGGACTCGGGCTGATGCCCCCTTTTTCCCATAGCTTTGCTAATGTAACCAAAGAACCCAAAACTAATAGGTCATCGGCTTTTTAATATCTTCCTAACCAAAACACCTAAAAATGATAAATTAACCTAAGATCTTTGGTTTTGATGAAAAATAGTATGGGGGTGAAAACTACCCCAGAATTGAAAAATTGATACCTTGGAAACTAAGAACGCTAAAATAATATGTTATAGCTTAAAAACTAGGTAATGAAATACTCTCATACCTCGATATGTCATTTCACCCCTAAAACAATGAATAGTGATTTTACAGGGAAAAAGGTGTTAACACCTAAAATGATAAATTATCCAAAGATCTTTTGTTTTTGATGAAAAATACTGATCGGTTAAATAGGGTAGCTGAAAAACAAGATGGTGACTATACCGAACTAAACCAAACCAAAACCAAACCTGACCGAACCAAAAACGAATCAAGCCGAACCGAACCGAACCATACCGAACCTAAACCTAACCAAACCTAATCGAGAACAATCCAAGGACCTAAGTGTAAAACTTGTGAGTAGATGCTGTTATTGGCGATGCCAAAAGGAAAGGGATAACGCTCTACCTATAGAGGGTAAGGTAAAGCTAGCGCATGGTGCTAATTCACACACCCAAGTACATGGAGCACACACAACTATCCCATAATGTTTTTATGGGTTGACCGTTAAAATTTGTTCAGTGGTTAGGCCTACTGGGCAAGATGGTCGCTGCGCACAACAAGCTTTAAGTACACAAGGCTAATAATCTATACACGCACTCACAACAAACTAAACTAAACTGTCTTCCTGGTAGTGCTCAGACAGTAGGAAGATGACAGAAATGCATAGCTAACGGAAATACAATCATTTCCGGTCGTCTAATGTTACCAGCAAACCATTTCATGCTGCAGTGGCAAACACTCTCGGCTCTTGCACTGGAGGTCTTTACTCGATTTCCAGCTCTGAGGACTAAAACAAATGAAACTAAGAAAGAAGGTCATGGTGGCGCAGTGGTTAAGCTGTTAGCCTTTCACTAAGGTAAACCAGGGATCAATTTTCTTTTAATACACATGTCATAAACATATAAAAAAACAGGGATAATGTTTAAAACCAATTACACTTTTCTCTTTTTCAAATTATTACTTGGATTACAAATACAAAGGTGGACTGGGTTTGATATAGAGTTAATGCATGTAAGATTTTCGATTTTTTTGATTTTAGACTTAAGATTTTAGAATTTACATTTTATATTTTAGATTTTAGATTTTGCGAAAAGACCAAACCATAATGCCATGACTTTACATTTTCGGTAACTAATTATTAAAGAAAATACATATAAGGATTTGTGTTACTTGGCATTACATTTCCTTTAGTATGAATTATTTATTTTTAGATTTTCGATTTTAAATTTTAAATTTTTGATTTAATAATTTACATTTTATATTTTCTTTTATTTTAGATTTTGTGAAAAGACCAAACCATATTGTAATTGACTGGAAATTTTTGGTAACTAATTATTAAAGAAAGACATATAAGGATTTGTATTACTTGGAATTATGTTTTTTGTACTAGACATTTTTAGATTTTAGAATTTAGATATTTGATTTTAGATGTAGTGGTTTATGTATTGGCTTATATTGGCTTATGTGTGTTGGCTTATATATTGGCTTTTGTGCGTTGGCTTATGTATTGGCTTATATGTTTTTGCGTATGTATTGGCTCATGCATTGACTTATGTATTGGCTTATGTATTGGCTTATGTATTGGCTTATTTATTGGCTTATATATTGCCTTGTGTATTGGCTTATATGTATTGGCTTATATCTATTGGCTTATGTGTGTTGGCTTATATATTGACTTATTTATTGGCTTATGTGTTGGCTTATGTGTTGGATTATTTGACGAGTTATTTTATTCAATGTATTTACTGGCTTATTTTTTTGTCTTAGAAAGTATCTTAGTCCTTTTAATGGCAGCATAATGCTTACCACAGTAAGCACGTGGCTTACCATAGTTAGTCGTTGATACTTTCATGTCAACTGTTAAGCATGAACTACTTTATAGTAAAGTTAACTTGCTAATAAGTATGTTAGTTTGTAGTATGTGCAGTTTAAAGTAAGAGCAAAAGTGAGAGCAAAGTGGTAGAAAAGTGATAGCAAAGTGGTAGAAAAGTGGTAAAAAGTGGTAGCAAAGTGGTAGAAAAGTGGTGGCAAAGTGGTAGCAAAGTGGTAGCAAAGTGGTAGAAAAGTGGTAGAAGAGTGGTAGCCGTTTTTAGCAGTCATGATTTTTACTAGAATGATATTTGAGTAAATGTAATTTCTAAACCTTAGTAATGAGTAGTCAGTTAGTCTTGGTTCATATAGGTAAGAAACGGGTCATACTATACTTTCAACTACCCTAGTTTCAACTACTTTTCAAGGTCACTCTCCCAAACATTGCCGGAGACTGCCGATCAACACCTATGTTCCCACGCACGCACACGCCTACGACGCGCGCAATTCGGAGGTTGGCTGAGGTGGGAATCGAACCCGCCACTTCTCAGTTGTGCCTCTCGAGACTGAGTGTAATAGTCTTATCTTCACAGAGCCGGTACGTACACTTACAAGCAACGTTCACTTTAAGGCAGATGTTCAATGCGACCACCTTGCTTTTGCTAACACTTCGCCACTCGCTAGATCATACTTTGCCGGACCCTACGCAACGCACCTGCATCTACCATTGCCGAAGCAGCATGGCTATGGTTGTGCACTGCGCGGGTAGTCGACTCATGCATGTAGTTTAATTAATCACACTGTCATGTGTTAGGTTATTGTCGTTGGTAGTCAGTTTACCTTCCAGTTAAGCTATTCCCACGTACTCAGCCGCATGCGGGATTAGACGGGTTGGGAAGAATGGGATGAATAGGCAAGGAAGAGGGAAGGAGGCGTCCGTGGCCTGACGGTAGGTACTGTACCCGTATTCTCGTGGACTGAACCTGTTGAATCCGATGACCAAAATAGATCGTAGAATCTGGAAGTACCCGGCTAGAAAAAAAACCCAAAATCTTTCCAACGAAATCAACCAGGAATAAGGATACACAAAGATGTAAGAATGCGTTAAGAGAAACTAATGGAAACTGGAAAATAAACTAGCTCAAAATTAAGAACTCGAGAATCAAAAGAAAATCTCAGAGGTGAAAGACTTACGTTGGGAAAATATCAAACACTGGCCTTCCTAACACATCCTTGCATTAATATAAATCACCACATCGGAAAGAATTTAAAATAAAATGTAACTTTATTAATCGAAGACAAACGAAGTATATAATGACACTCAAAAATTTCAAAGAAAATGATTCGTCAATGATTATATTAATTTCGATGCAATTTTGCATCTGACGTTGCTAATACAATAGGTATGAGAATCACATTAAACTATCCACCAAATATTGATTTACTCTAATTTATACACGTAATTATCCATCAAAATTATTTACAGTTATGTACAGTTTTAGTCATATCTGAATCCAAGTAAGATTCACGTCATCCAATTATAATTATCTCATTAGCGTTAATTTAATAGTTGTTGCTTCATCACATCCAGTCCTATTTGACAAGCAATTAAGCTCAGCAAACGTGAATTGTAATATCCGTGAGTAATATTAAGTACTTATACTCCAAAAGTGTCATTGTAAGAAGTTTCCCTTACGATTCGTAACAATTATTCAACATGATCCATATTTTTATCAATACATTCCTTCACTTCTGATTTCAATTCTTAAAAATCATTCGTGGTACAACAAGATTCCTACATACGGTTTCTAACGAGATTTGCCGTGCTCAATCACGAAAAGGAGACATAATTACATCATAATCAATGCATCAACTTTCATTTTGCTTGCATTATAGCTCATTAAATTCATCAGTAATTTTACCATTCTCACTATATTTCACATTACTTTACACATAATTCCAACATTTCTCATAATAATCGACGACGTTATATTACCACATTATAATTCCATTCAACCACTTGTTGACTCATCTACATACAATAAATATGTAATATAAGTATGCTGTAAATTCATCTACCACTTCAAAATTTCTGAAATATCAATTAACCATTATGAATTGCTATTTATTACATGTTCGTGACGATATTATGTTGAAAATTATTCGGGATATTCCTTTGTAAAATGCTTAACCATCTCATAATAGTAATATTATTATAAAAAAATTGACAATAAAAACAATGAGTATTAGTATTAGTAAGAGTCAAAACAATTCAGTCTCAAAAATCGAAGCATGCTTTTCATGAGGTTCGATCAATCCTACACCATGGAATTTATTTCAAATGTTAATTGAGTTAAAAAAAACATTAGAAATGATCGATCCAAGAAATAGCTGGCAATGAAAATCGGAGAACCTGAGTTGATTCGAAACCAAGAAATCACGACCTTTCGAGGATTGAAGTATTGAAGTATTCTCAAAAACAAGTAATGAAAATATTAATTTCGAATTCAAAAAATCTCATTTTGTTCAGATGTAGGTTTCAAATCGACGTATTATTTCAATTATCAAAAAGCTCTTCTATCTCAACGTAGCTTATACTGAGCAAAAATTAAAAATTATTCGTGAACGATTCCTGTAGAATGTTCATTAATATTATTCGAAAATATATTCTTCTTGTAAACGCAATCTTCTTACATACGCAATCTTTTTCCTATCGCAATATATTCTCAACCATTAAACATCTTCATAGCGAAATGCCAAAATAAAAATAGACGAAATTCTAAAGTATTAAATTGAAAAACATTGAAACTACCAAAAGTAAAGCGAAAGATGCATTCGTAATCGAATCAAAATCTTGGTAAACGAATTGCTAAAATTGACAGAAGCGTCATAATTAAACTATTGTTCACTTCAACATACTATAGAAATATGATGAAAAAGGTTACTTCGCAAATACTGTATCTCTACATCTACTGTCTACATAATGAAACTCTTCCCAGCTACCTTGGGATGGCTTCCTGATGAACGAGTATATTGGAATACACAACCATTCCTATTCCAAACGACACCTTGGTTCCGAAATGCTGTTGACCGCCCTGGCATCGAACTGGGAAAACGAACTCCTTCCACCTGCTCGTCCTTCCTCGAATAGTCAAAGGCATCTCTCCTGGACAACCCTTGGATCTCGTTCGTAGCGATAGCAGACACCTGCTCTCTTGGTTGAAGACCTCTCCATTTGTATCAGTGTTCCATCTGTAGAAATCCCTTTGCTCCCTTTGTGGTAATGAACAGTATAATTCTTATACATGTTCTACTGCGTAGTTACTCATGTTATCCGTTTCTGTTCTGTCTGTTACGTTCCTTCAGTAGTTTAGCACTTCATAATGACAAGTTCAAAAAAGTGCGTATTCATTCCTCCTGGTAGGCTAATACTGAGTGTCAACACTACCTGAGGGAAGATGATGAGAAAGAAAAGGAGGTAGGTTTAGGAGTGGAAACAATTTTAGGCAGAGAGGAAGAGAATCCAACACAAAGCCTTAAAAATAGTGATAGAAAGAGGGATTTTACTGCACAAAGCCTACGAAGTACCTAAAATGAGCGGGGACTTGCATAAGGCTAACGGAGAGCGAAGCGTGAGCTGAGGTCGCCGGCAAGCTGTCGCCAAGTGCTCTTTCCCTTCCGAGCGTGATTGCTGGTATATTGTAGGGACGTAGTGCACTGGCGAACCAAGGTATGCCGAATAGCAAAGAATTATGGACTTTAGCTTCAAAAGGGTGAGATTTCTGAAAGCATTCTGATATACCAGAAAGATTTAAATTAGATGGAATAATTTTATTAACAAATACTGTCGGATCCCCTACAGGAAAGCCGAGCGCCTCCAGGGTGGGCAGAGATGATGCTTTTTTTGGTGCAATATTTTTAGTATTATTAGTGAGAATCTTTAAAGAATACCAATTGTTGCACTTAAAGCAGGCTAAACTCTTACCCAGCAGAGTGCCGACTAAAAGTTTAAAACGGAGGAAAACCTTAAACCTTACTTGAACAAAACCAAAGTTTTAAACAGTGAACCCTAAGCCAGAGTGAAAATCTCTACAAGTAGGAAGCTGGCAGAGCGAGCTTTACTTGCCTTAATGATTTACTAGAATCAGCTGTGATAGCTAAGAGAAACTTTTCTATTGTTGTTATTGGAAATTTGTTTTAAACGCAACAAGTGATAGAGTTTTTAATAATCTTTCTTTCAGGAATTTGCCTTTTTCTTTGAACATAGAATAATTTCAGGAGAAAGATTAGGGAAGAGAAGGTCCTGCCTAACGGCTTTTCTAGCAAGAGAGATAGAAACCGAATAATACAGAATTTATTTAACAAAGTAACAATTGTAGATCTCAGATCTAGTTAAGAACAAAATTGTTTGTTTTATAAACATTAAAGGTCTCAGACCTGTAACAAAAGGAGGTTTACAATAAACAAAAAGGTTAAATCACTTCAAGGTTTCGAACCTGTTACAAGCACTAAAACGGTACAAGGTTTTTGAAATGTGCAAGCAATTAAGAAGTTTAAAGCCTATAATGATAATAGTAAAGGAATTACAATTTTGTTTAATATTTCACTAAATTAATTAGGTAGAATATTACATTTTCCAAAATGAGGCTTTTAGAATGCCTTAGTAGTGAGGCAAGAATTATGCATTCCTGGGCTCAGCAGGTTAGGTAAAAAGAGACTAATAAGTGGTTCCTATAACCACTGTTATATTGACGCAGAAATTAAGATATGCTACATACAAATTGGGCAGGTCGTATTAACGAAACCTGGATTACATAAGTTAGGTAATTTAACAATTTGAAGATTAGAACTTCCTGGTTAAAATAGTAAAACTTATGTAGTAAGATGTGGTTTATAACCACGGTTAGTCTTACAGAATGAGTAAGTTTTAAGTAGAACAAAGTGGAAGGGCACCAAATTTTTGGTGAGGCCTCGTAGAACAAAGTAATCAGTTTAATTTTACTTTAAATTGTTAGTAAAAGGGGATTGCGAGTGTAGAAATTATAGGATAGAGTCCTGGCCAATTTTATTAATACGAACGAATCGTGACGCGGCAGATTGTTGGACGGAAACTGTTTTTGAAGCACTGAAGTTTGTTGAACATGGAAAAGTTATTGCAGTTTATGTAAAGACACTGAGTTGAATTTGAACATATTTTAGACGTTATAGAGCTTAGGGTTGCAATTAATAGTTCTATTTCACTGAAGTTTTGACCGTAATCTTGAGGTGTTGAGTATAATTTCACTGATTACAGCTTATTTCGAATGGAAAGTTCTAGAGCTGTTGTAACTGTTTGAAGGGGTAAGTAGAGATCCCTCAAAGGCAAGTAATTTAAGGTTGGACAGCTATCAATTTGACATTAATTCCTCGTTGCGGGAAGGTATTCCCTTATTTAGTATAGAAAATGCGAGATTTCATGACTTGTAGAAAGCCTATTTGGCTAAAAATGACAGTTCCTTAGGGGGGCAGATAATGAGCATTATTGCGAAATCAAATTACTGCCTATAAAATCCATGAAGCTTTCTTGAAAGAGATTAAATCCCTAAGACATGTTTAAAATCCTTTAAAAGTTGTACTTAACTTTTGATGATGTTTGCTGCAGCCGTTAGATCCAATTCCACAACATGGCGGCGATTTGAATTTTACCTCAGTTGAGAGGAGGTTAGCCTCGTAGAAAGGCTGAACTCTAAACGTTGACGACTAGATAAGAAGTGAGTGAGAGACTCCAGCACGAGAACAAGCACGAAAGGCGAAGGGTGGGGTAAGGAAACATAAGAGTCTAAACAGAGTAGGAAACATAGGAAAAGTAAATTTTCAACATTATGAAAATGCGATACATCGATTAATATCTTCATGGAGATGATAGATGGTGACAGCAACGATGCCTGTTGGAATGGTGTGTAAGGCTTCTTGAACTCGATGAATCCCAGAAACTTCGGCAGGTTGCCACGTGGTGCGCCGTTACTTTGCAAGGAATACACAACTGAAACAAACTCAAGTACGTCACGTATGATTAAAGAAGTTACGTGATGTTAGGAAGGCAAAATGACAGGACTTTTTTTGTCTTCAGAAAGTGAAGAATGAGAAAGCCTACCACCTACTCCGAGTAACCCATTTTCATCAAGGAAAGGGGCCAGGGCGCAAAGACGACTAGAATTTGAAAGATCTTTCTTAGCTGAAAGCGAAGACAACTCGATAGGGAAAGTTTCTTGCTGTGTGAGTTGCAAAACTTTGATAGTAGCGAGGGTTAATGCATGATTGGTTAGATGCGGTTTAGGAAGGACAGGCTGGTCAACAACGAGATATTTCCATCTAAGAAGATAGGTAAAAATCCGAATTAGTTTATGAAAGGAAGAATAGCGAGATAATAAGGGAAATGAAACGCTGGAAATAAGGCATGAATCAGTGGATTTAGCTAGTTAAGTGTCAGGCAAATTAGACATTGAAACTGGAGGTTTAGAAGGCGAGCAAGAAGAGTTTTCGACTAGCCACGAGGACCCATACCAGTACAGTTGAGATGCTGCTAATTTAGAGGGTAAGCAACCACGTGAGATAATGTCAGCGGGGTTATCAGCGCTAGGCACATGTCTCCATTGACATCCCAAAGAAAGGGTTTGAATTTTAGAAACTCTATTGGCAACGAAGGTTTGCCAGTGGGTGGGGGTTTTGGCGATCCAAGAAAGAGTGATCATGGAATCGCTCCATAAATAAATTTGAGAGAATTGAATTTTTAAAACTTTCCGCAGTTTATTAGCGAGTTCTGCGGCCATGCGAGCGGCACACAATTCAAGTCTTGGCAAGGTGATAGTTTTAAGCAGGTCTAATTTGGATTTAGCTCTAAACTCGAGTGTGAAGATTCGTTTAGAGGATTGCAATAAACAAGTTATGCACAGCAACCGTAAGCTTTTTCGGAGCTGTCGGCAAAGACATGAAGAACGAAAGGTGTATTAGGAGAAGCGTTGATTAAATTTCGAGGAATTTCAATAAGCGAATGGTTGAGTAAACTACATCGAAAAGAAAGCCATCTATTAAGGAAAGAAGAGGGAACAGCTTCGTCCTATTCACATTTAAGAGACCATAGCTCTTGCATAAAAAGCTTACCAATAACAATAACTGGAGCAAGAAATTGAAGCGGGTCGAAAATTTTAGCTATTTCAGACAAAATTTGCCTTTTTGTGTTAGGGAGCTCTTCGGCAAGCGAGACTTTGTAAATGAGAGTATCAGTTCGAGTCCACCAGTGTACTCCTAATGTCTTTATTGAGTCGGAATCGCCACAGATTTCTACAGAAGAGGGATCTACACCTTCGACAGGAAAATGAGCAAGAAACTCAGTTGAATTTGAATTCCACTTGTGAAGTGGGAATCATCCATTCTTTAACAAAGCTTTTAATTCAAGAGATATGAGAGAAGCTTCTTCAAGAGTTTGAAAGGACTGCAGATATTCATCGACATAAAATGATGTGGTTAATGCTTCTGAAGCTTTATCGTTAAATAAATGACCATATTGAGAGGCTAACATATGTGGGGAACGGATAGCTAGGAAAGCGGAAAGTTCAAGACCGTATGTAACGGATTTTAAACGAAATATTTTGATAGGCTTACTTGTTTCGTCACGCCATAAGATTCTTTGAAGATCTTGCTGTTCAGATTGAATTAAAACTTGACGGTACATTTGCTTTATGTCTGCAATGACGGCTATAGGGAATAGGCGAACATTTAAAAGTATGGTAGACACATAGGACTGAATAGCAGGACCGGAGTGAAGACTATCGTTAAGACTATTGCCATTAGAGTCAGGTGAGGACCCGTTAAATACAACTCGAATTTTGTCTTTAACAAGAGGGGTTTTCCACACGGGATGGTGATTTAAGAAGACAGTTTCTACTTGAGGATGTAATTCGTCATCAGATTTAGTGATAACTTCCATGTGATCTAAGCTTTCATACTCTTCCATGAATTCTGTATATTGTTGTTTGACAAGAGGTTCTTTTTTGAATTTACTCTCAATGGCGAAGAGAGCTTTACGCGCTTTAGGCTGAGAATTACTTAGTTTTGGAGTATTGAGTAGTCTCGGCATTTGAACTATGAATCGGCCTTCGGGTGTGCGAGTAGTGGTAGAAATGAAAAGTTGTTCACAGTATTCATTTTCTGATGAGGTTAAACTGGGGGAATCGGTACTTACAAAATGACATTGCGACACAGGTTGAGTGGTGTAATGAGGGAGTTGACCGGTAACAATCCACCCAAAATTAGTGTCTCTGGCAAAAACGTTAGAAGATAATTGACGAATTTGCTTACGTAGGCAATTTCAAAAGACATTTGCACTAAAGAGTATATCAATAGGACCTTGAATATGAAACAGAAATCGTCAAGCCTTAAGTTACAGGGAATATTTAAGCAGGAGGTGTCAACAGAGTGACTAGGGGTATTTTCACCAATGCTGTTAAGAATGAGACAGTTTAGCATAAGAAAATTATTTCTCTGACAGGTATCCTTTATAGTTAATTTTGAGAATTGCAAAGCTTGTGATTTTAAACTCTTAATGCCTGATACGAGGCACGTCCAGAAAGTAAGTTCCGTTTGGTAATAAAATAAAATAAAATAATTGACCATGACGATGCAATAGTGTGTGAAGTGCCCTTTCACAATGAAAGCAGAGTCTAGTGGACTTACAATTAGAAGCGGAATGTTTAGTTGAAAGACAATTGAAACAGTACTTGTATTGAGCTACCAATTTCCTTCCTTCATCAACTGATAGCTCTTTGAAAGATTTACATGAGTATAAAGCGTAAAGATCTTTGCACACTATGCACTTTAACGGCTCATTAAGACTTTTGCGGGGTTCACCTTGGGTACTTAATGCAAGAGAACTTGTAGTACGATGTTCACTGGACCTAGTTTGGTAACCAGTGGCGTATGGCTTAGGTTTAGAAGAGCTAGACCCAGGTTTTTGAGTACTGGTAGATGAATATTCACGTTTAGATTTCGGTGACGTGGGTTCACGTTTAGAATTGGAAGAAGCGGGTTCACTTTGGTTAGCTAAGGCAGTTAAGGGTTGACATCTACTATTTATAAAGGTGACTAGATGCTCATAAGAATAATCATCATTATTAGAAAGTTCAATCTCCCAGGCTTTGAGAGTGGCAGTATCGACTTTAGAAACCATTAATGTATTAAGAAGGTGTCCCAATGGTCAGTGGGCTGGTCCAATTGGGATAATGCTTTCACATGAAGTTGGGTTGTGTCGACGAGGGTACGCAGGCTAGTGACGTCATTCTGCTGTGAGGGGGGGGGGGGGGCAAGTTAAATAAGGCCTTCATTTGGCGCTGAATATGTAAACGTATAATGCCGTATCTTTTTTCAGTAAATTAAAGGCAATAGGGTAGTTTTCGGCGCTTAATGGGAGCGCTTCAATTAACTGCAGTGCAGTGAAATTTGTAAATAACTTGAATATCCTCATTGTCATGGACAAGAGAACAAAAAAGTTCATAAAAAGAATCCCATGCAGATTCGTCTCCTGAAAAATGAGGCAAATTTATTTTAGGGAGTAATGGTTTAGGTTTATGAGTGCCCTCACGAGACGAGATTTGTTGTTCGTGGAGTGAGCTAAGAACTGAAACGTCCTTTTTCTGCTCTTCCTTAAGTTGACGAATTATTTTTAAGGCAGCGCCTATGCCTTCATAGTATTGGGTTTTTACATCCACTCGATCATCTGTTTGATTGAGCATGCATGTTTCAATTTCTGTTTGAACAGTGTTAAAATTTTCAAAAGATCGTTCTTAGTCTTTTAAACGATGTTTTATTATGTCTAAATGAGATTCTGAGGGATCCAGATCTTTGATATATTTTCTAAATCTGGTGATTTGTCCCTTATAAGGCGCTCGTCTGGCGGTGAGCTTTGTCTTTATCCTTGTCTTTATTCCCGGGGGTCATAATGAAGTTGGTAAACTGGAATACGACTTACGATACTGTAGAGTTGGTGGAAATGCTGTCAGGTTGACAACAGCAAACAGGTTGAAAGTGATAGGCACTGAAGGAGACAGGAGTGACCTCTTTCTCTTTCCACCAGCTTTGCACAGTAAGATTTATAGCAGAAAAATTCAAAGTAGGTATTAGTAATTTGCAAAATATTGACAAATTGGATTCTCCTGGGTTTCTGGGACCATTTATTGGTAGGTTAATACTGAATGTCAACACTACCCGAGGGAAGATGATGAGAAAGAAAAGGAGGTAGGTTTAGGAGTGGAAACAACTTTAGGCAGAGAGGAAGAGAATCCAACACAAAGCCATAAAAATAGTGATAGAAAGAGGGATTTTACTGCACAAAGCCTACGAAGTACCTAAAATGAGCGGGGACTTGCATAGGGATAACGGAGAGCGAAGCGTGAGCTGAGATCGCTGGCAGGCTATCGCCAAGTGCTCTTTCCCTCCCGAGCGTGATTGCTGGTATATTGTAGGGACGTAGTGCACTGGCGAACCAAGGTATGCCGAATAGCAAAGAATTATGTACTTTCCCTTCAACAGGATGAGATTTTAGAAAGCATTCTGAAATGCCAGAAATATTTAAATTAGATAGAACAATTTTATTACTAAACACTGTCGGATCCCCTATAGGAAAGCCGAACGCCTCCAGGGTAGGCAGAGATGAAGTGCTTTTTTTGCAATATTTTTAGTATTATTAGTGAGAATCCTTAAAGAATACCTACCAATTGTTGCACTTAAAGCAGGCTAAACTCTTACACAGCCGAGTGCCGACTAAAAGTTTTGAACGAAGGTAAACCTCAAACCTTACTTGAACAAAACCAAAATATTAAACAGTGAAACCTAAGTCAGAGTGAAAATCTCTACAAGTAGGAAGATGGCAGAGCGAGCTCTACTTGCCTTTATGATTTACTAGAATTAGCTGTGATAGCCAAGAGAAACTTTGCTATTGCTGTTACTGGAAGTTTTGTTTTAAACGCAACAAGTGATAGAGTTTTCAATTAACTTTCTTTCAGGAATTTGCCTTTTTCTTTGAACATAGGATAATTTCAGGAGAATGATTAGGGAAGAAAAGGTCCTGCCTAATGGTTTTTCTAGCAAGAGAGATAGAGACCAAATAATAAAGAATTTATTTAACAAAGTAATAATTGTAAATGTCAGATCTAGTTCAAGTAAAGAACATTATTGTTTGTTTTATAAACATTAAAGGTGTCAGACTTGTAATAAAAGGAGGTTTACAATAAACAATAAGGTTAAATCACTTCAAGGTTTCGAACCTGTTACAAGCACTAAAACCGTACACGGTTTTTAAAAATGTTCATGCAATTAAGACGTTTATAGCCTATAATGATAATAGTAAAGGAATTACAATTTTGTTTAACATTTCACTAAAATAATTAGGTAGAATATTATATTTTCCAAAATCAGGCTTTTAGAATGCCTTAGTAGTGAAGAAAGAATTATGCATTCCTGAGCTCAGCAGGATAAGGAAAAAGAGACTAATAAGTGGTTCCTATAACCACTGTTATACTGACACAGAAATTGAGATATTCTACATACAAATTGGGCAGGTCGTATTAACGAAACCTGGATTACATAAGTTAGGTAATTTAACAATTTGAAGATTAGAACTTCCTGGTTAAAACAGTAAAACTTATGTAGTAAGATGTGGATTATAACCACGGTTAGTCTTACAGAACGAGTAAGTTTTAAGTAGAACAAAGTGGAAGGGCACCAAATTTTTGGTGAGGCCTCGTAGAACAAAGTAATCAGTTTAATTTTACTTTAAATTGTTAGTAAAAAGGGATTGCGAGTGTAGGAATAATAGGATAGAGTCCTGGCCAATTTTATTAATACGAACGAATCGCGATGCGGTAGATTGTTGAACGGAAACTGTTTTTGAAGCACTGAAGTTATTTGAACATGGAAAAGTTATTGCAGTTTATGTAAAGACACTGAGTTGTATTTGGACATATTTTAGACGTTATAGAGCTTTGGGTTGCAATTAATAGTTCTATTTCACTGAAGGTTTGACGGGAATCTTGAGGTGTTGAGTATAATTTCACTGATTACAGCTTATTTCGAATGGAAAGTTCTAGAGCTGTAGCAACGGTTTGAAGGGGTAAGTAGGGATCTCTCCATGGCAAGTAATTTAAGGTTGGACAGCTATCAATTTGACATTAATCCCTCGTTGCGGGAATGTATTCCCTTATTTAGTATAGGAAATGCGAGATTTCATGACTTCTAGAAAGCCTAGTTGGCTAAAAAATGACTGTTCCTACGGGGGGGGGGGGCAGATAATGAGCAATATTGCGAAATCAAATTACTGCCTATAAAATCCATGAAGCTTTTTTGAATGAGATTAAAACCCTAAGACATGGTTACAATCCTTTAAAAGTTGTACTTAACTTTTGATGATGTTTGCTGGAGCCGTTAGATCCAATTCCACAACATGGCGGCGATTTGAATTTTACCTCAGTTGAAAGGAGGTTAGCCTCTGAGAATGGCTGAACTCTAAACGTTGACGACTAGATAAGGAGTGAGTGAGAGACTCCAGCACGAGAGCGAGCACGAAAGGGGTGGGGGAAGGATACATAAGAGTCTAAACAGTGTAGGAAATATAGGAAAAACAAATTTTCAACATTATGAAAATGCGATACATCAATTAATATCGTCATGGAGATGATAGATGGCGACAGCAACGACACCTGCTGGAATGGTGTGTAAGTCCTCTTGAACTCGATGAATCCCAAAAACTTCGGCAGGTTGCCACGTGGTGCGCCATTACTTTGCAAGGAATACATAACTGAAGCAAAATTAGGTACATTTTAGAGCATGTTCAAAGGAAAAGGGAATACCAAAGGGGTCCCTGTTGGTGTTTGCGAGGGAAAATAAAAGAAACTAATGAAAATGAAAAGCAAAGAGCTGCAAAAGCTAACTCTAACTAACCGTGTATATCAAAGATTACACCACCTCCCGACTCCAGTCTGAATAACATGTTGCTAATTATATAGAACAATTTCTGTGTCAAATATTTTCTCCACTGCGACGTATAATGTATAAGGTTCCACTGAAGAGTTCCAGTTTTAGCAATAGTAAAATGGAGAACAAGTCTACTGTCTGACGAGCATCACTGATATGACAAAGTCCGAGCTCCTTCTCGTGACTTAACTCTGCGTGTGTATAACACTTGCACGAAGCGCACTTCACTTATTCACATTTCCCGTCCGAATGTTCTTTACCAGTTGAATATGAAATCAATCTGTCGTCTCCTCTCTGGACACAAAACTCCCACTGTCAGAGCATACCCCCACACCTCAGGGTAGTATATCGATGTATATCGAAGTATGTATATATATATATATATATGGAAAACAGCATTTTCCTGCTACTTAACGCCTTCAACGGAGTGAAACCTCAATAGAACTTGCTTCATAATACACTACGTTAATATTCCTAACATATACCTGTCGTCCGTCCTCTCTGTAACCTCAGTAATGGTTATTAATCCTCTTCAGATTGAAAATTGCGATGCATATCGTTCCCTTTCCAACTACGAAGAGGGGCATGGTGGCGCAGCGGTCAAGGTGGCGCAGCGGTCAAGGTGGCGCAGCGGTCAAGGTGGACCGGGTTCGATTCCCGGTCAATACATGTGAGATTTTCTATGTGAAATGCCATGTCCTGTCGTTCGGTTTCCACGTAAAAAGGAGGTCCCGTGGCTCATGATCACATGATTATCGGTCACGTAAAACTACAAGCTTCCTTCCTTTCATCTACGAAGTGTTGACCTTGTCAGTCATCTGCTAGCGCGTGACATCACTGGAAACACGCTTGGCCACATGTAGTTGTTGCGGGATTGTATCAGTTCTCCTTAACCAGCTGTAATCCAGTTTGCGTATATAATCTCGTAGATTCAAAAGATCGTGGCTGTGCGTAAAAATATCCAAACCATAACTGCATTAATCTCTCCAGGAAAATACGGGTACATCTTCCTCTTGACTCCCGAATGAAAGTGTGACAACTACTTTTATTCACATCATTCCAGATATTCATTATACATATAATGCCAAGTAGTTTACTGTTCCTTAACCTACTTTCTCATAGTATAGCCTTAAGTTTTAGGCATTGAAATATCAAATTTAATCGTTGGTATTGTTGTCTAGTATCTTTTAGCAGTTGTTTCCGTATGCCTTACCTACTTTATAGGGTCCGTAAAATAACTTAAAGAAATGAACTTTGTACATAACTTCTTAGCGACATCTGCCTTACTGGGCTTACGAATAAGAACAAGGTCATTCTTATTCAAAGGCGGGCTTTAACGTTTTCCTCTAATTCTTTTGCCTATTTTCTGCGGCATTCATCAGGCTCTCTCGGGCAGTATCCACCCTTTCCTGCTGTTATGGTTCAATATTCTTAGGTATAAACTCTGTTATTTCAGTCCAAGCTCTATCTGGCTTCTTGGTGGGGTGTACTAGCATAGGAATGTCAGCTAAACTTTCATGGAACGTGGAGTTCAGACAAGCTTCCATCAGTGGGACGTACTTCACCCTACTAGGATGGTCCTCTGGGCAATATATCCTGGCAAACTTGGATACTTCCGACATCAGGCGTTCAGAGGAATTCGATTCAGTGTAGCGGACACTCGAAAATACGTGCCTAATCCCTAGTCTCTCCATAGTAGTTTCAATCTCATGGGAGATAAACTGAGCTCCGTGATCGGAGAGGATGGTTTCAGGCTTGCCAGCCTTAAGAAATACACTATTTTCTAAGCGGATCAATACTTGTGTTGTTGTTGCTTTCTGCATGGGATCAAGGGTGAAGAATTTTGAAAAGACATCAACAGTGGCTAGCAAGAACTGGTTTCCCCTAGCTCCCTTGGGGCAAGGAATAAAAATATCACAGGCCATGAGCTCGTTCAGCCTTTACGGTATAATAGCCTTGGGTTCCTATTTCAAAAGAGCGGATGGATATTTCCCTCTCTGATCATATCCTCAGTATTTCAATTTAAATCAATCGCTTCGGACGCTATCATCCTTATAGATTTCTCATGGAATTTAATTATTTTCTTATCTATGACTATTCTAGCCTTGTGATGAGATCAATTCCAAGGATGACATCAACATTGATATTCTTCACCACTATAAATACATGCTCATATAATCTCTCATTTATCTTAAATTTCGTCATTTCTTGGAGTTGGCATTTCAACGATTTGTCGTGGAAAATACCTTTAATCTTTACTGACGAAGCCGGTAAAATAGTAAACTGGTGTTCCTTTTGAACCCTTAAATATTATTCCTCCGACTGTATGGAAATAACGGCCCCTGTGTCTACTAGCGCTTTACAGTAATGTTCACCAAGGGATATATTTATAATAGGCAATTCTGCACCTTTTCCAATTGACTTTTCCTCTTCTTCGAACAGTAAAACTTCGTCGGTAACCTCAAACATTTCATTAATTGAGATATCATATGGAGACGGTGAATCAGTCATGACTAATGTCGATCTGTAATCGGCGTTGTTTTTTTTTCTGGTGGAACCCTTTCCTAATTCTTAGCTTGCTGGCTAGTACTTGGTTCTTGGCGAACACTGAATTTATCTCTCCTGTCAACATATTCCCGTGCTCCTTTCCGAGCCTCTCATTTTCACGTTGTTTCTGGGGTTGGTCATCCATATAATTTCTAAAAGAAAAAAACATTTTGGGGTTTGAAGCCATTTTCCAGTGTTGCCTTAGTAACAAAATTGGTGCTTTTCAGTCTGTCGACACGAATGTACCCAAAAATTTGGGTTATAACCTATTCCTGAAAAAAAAATACATGAGATTAATAAATACACTAGGATGCCCAGTTTGGATCGTCAAACGATCATCATCAGATCCATTACAATTAGGCTAAAAATCTATGTTTGAAAATACGGGTTAAACTATTTACGATATGTAGACTTATTTAGTTGCAGTATTGGTAATGCAACTCGTCGGTATTTGTATGTTGTAATCTATATGATGTTTTGGTGAGATGCTAATAGTGGTGATGGAACTGCGGAATTTGTCTGTTTGGAGTGACTATGTGGTTGTAGTGAATGGTCAATTCAGATTGTACTGTATTGTACAGGCTACTTATCTCGTTAGGGGTCTTGTGCAGTACAGCAGCGAGCAGTTCATTTCACTCCGGCACTGGTAACACGGGCTGACTTGTATATTATATCGCTGGGTTGCTTCCCCCCTCCCCCGCCCCGCATTACTACGTGCTGTATGTACCAAGTGCATGTGTACTTTTGGTGTGTTACCAAGTCTAGACATGATGTATGTTACTGTATTCAGGACGGTCCTATAATTCCTATACCTTACATATCCTTGTTGAGGTGTATTGTACTGTCGGTTTTTGTTTCCTCTGTAATCCTGTCTATAATTCTCTCTACAATTACCATTGTAATTTCTACTGTAACTATTTCTGGGTTGATAATTCTCCATGTAGTCATTTCTATCTCTACCATCATTGTATCTCTGTTGGTATGGCCAAAATTGTTCCCTTCTATATCGGGTATCATATCTTCTGCTTGGAAGATAATTGTTCCTAATTGGACCTAACCTCCTCATTTCTCTCTCATACGGCCTGTCTGTCTGCTGAGTATGGTCCATTACTACAGCGTTGACTGTTCTCGTCTCCTGCCTAGAGTTCCTCATAATGTTGGAAGTACTACTTGTATAATCTAGTCTCCGAAGAAGATCATCCATAGTTGCCAAATCGGGGACTCCTGATGAGATGATATAGCGTCTCACCTCCAGCGGCAACTGTCTCGATATAGCTTCTATTAGTTCGTCTTTTGTAAGGGGTGGTTACAGAAAACGCAGCTTTGCCAACTGTGAGGTAAACATTCTGCATAGCTAGTTGGTCCAAAATTAGCATATTTTCGGTAATAAACCTCTGGTCTTATATTCTGTTGAGTCTCAATAGACCAAAAGCAAATTCGTCGAAGTTATCGAACTTGAATCTGAAAGCTCTAAACCACTGTAATGGTGCTTCTGCCAAAAATCCTTCCACGGTTCCCAATTCCCTGTCTTTCGAAATATGATTCTACACAAAGTAACCTCCGAGACTTCCGACGAATTTTATAGGGGTCACGCTATCAACATTATTGAATTTTCGTGGCTTATCTTCATAATTCCTCATAATCATAACATTCGACGATCTTTCCGTAGGCGTAAACATTCTAAAATCTCGGGAATTAGCATCAATTACAGGTGTACTACAGTATGCTCCTCCTGTCCGGTATGAACTTGGCGCATTTCACTGGTCCCATCTGCTTGAGTTGCTCCTTCTAACGTAGGTAATCTAGGATTATTGCAGTCTCTTTCCAGCCTACTAATCAATTGCTCACATGCACTTAATGAGATTTTTAATCATTAAATTGATTTTTAAACTCCACCCAGAGTGTATCTACATTAACATTGTCGCTTAGATTGATATTACCTAGTTTTTCTCTTAAATCGTTCAACTCTGATGTCTTTTTCTCCCTCTCAACGTTAACATAAATCCTACACTGATCTAATTTAACGCTTAAATCTTTAATCTTTGTATCGAATTCTACACGAAAGTCTGCCATACTCGCAAACTGAGAATTTTGAATTGTGTCTATCCTTTTACACAAGTCCTCCCTCACATTGGTAATATCTCGGTTAATTCTTATTTCGTTATTGGTCTATTTCTTATCAAAGTCTAGCATAATACTTTTAATGCATTCATAATTAATTTTGACAATTTCCTCTCTGAAAAGAATTACCTGTTCATTTAACAGTAGCTTTGAGATCAATTTCAATGTCTTTTCTAAGTATAGAGTCCGCCAGAAAAATGTATACACTCTTTGTCAGACGATATCGGCATATGGACATTATCAACTGTTATCATTGTTCTGAAATGTTGTAGTATGGTGTTTCGCTCAACATATGTCGGTACTTGCATCACGATAGTGGGAAAACGAAATGGCTAGAGCACGCTTGGCGTTCGAGCAGCAAAAGTACATTCTGAAGTGGTTTATCAGGTTTGATAATGCCGTTGAAGTGCAACGTCAGTGGAGGAGGGAGTTTGAAACAGAACCCCAAACACGCCTAACAATTAAACGCATTAATGGGAAGTTTGAGACGCATGGAACGATTTGTGATATTCCCAAAGGAAGAACGGGAAGAACGCGTACAGCTACTAGTCGTGCTTCGCCGGCTCATGTGTTGGAAAGGTTTGCTAATTCTCCACAGAAGTCTGCTGAGCAATGTACGCGGGATGTGGGGATTAGCAGTACATGTGTACGACGAATTTTGAAAACAGCTAAGTGGAAAATTAAATCCCACGATTACTGCATGCGCTTAATGAGGACGATCCCGATCGTCGAGTGCAATTTTGCGAATGGTATCAGCAAATGGAAACCCAAGATAAACAATTACTGCCGAAGTTAGCGTGGTCTAATGCAGCCCAGTTTAAACTTAATGGAACAGTGAATCGACATAACTGTGTCTACTGGGCTCCGGAAAATCCGCATGTTCATGTGGACAAGGCAGTCAATCTACCAGGGGTTGTCTGGTGTGGACTGTCGTCGAGGGGCTTACTAGGACCCTTTTTCTTTGATGGTACTGCCACTGGAGCAGTGTACTTGGGAATGTTACGCACATTAATTTTACCAGCTGTACGTGCGCAATATGGAGCCGATGATGAAGTCTTCTACCAACAGGACGGGGCACCACCACACTACCGTGTATCAGTACGAGCTTTTCTGAATGACAATCTGCCGGGACATTGGATTGGACGAAGAGGGCCCATTGAGATCCCCATGGTCACCAGATCTTACCCCTATGGACTTTTACTTGTGGGGCACTGTAAAAAAATCAAGGTCTATCGACGTAAGCCGCGCATGCTGGTGGCCCTTCGCTAGGAGATTACAACGGCATATGCAGTGGTCCACATTTAAACAATGACGGACGAAGTTACAGTGGCCGCTCGTCGTTCTGCCAACGGTGAAAATTTTGAACATCTCATGTAATCATATGTTTAACTGAAGACAGTACTACATGTGTAAACAAAATGTAAATGTAAAAGAAACACGCAATAAATAGTTTTTGTTCAGTAAAGAGTGTATACATTTTTCTGGCGGACTCTGTATATTAGTATGATCTTTAACCTGATTTTGTAGGGAAGCAATATCTCCCTTCAATTTACTTACGTTATCTTGTGTACTAATGGCATTATTGGAAAATTGTAATTGAAAAGCATCCAAACTATCCTTATTTTCCTTTTTCGTGTTGTCAAGCTCTTGTTTAATATTTCTAACTTCATCCTTCATGTTAGTTACATTAGATTCTATACCGTTAATGTTAGATTCTATACTGTTAATGTTAGATTCTATACTGTTAACGTTAGATTCTATACTGTTAACGTTAGATTGCATGTTATCAACATCAGATTGGATACTGTTAACGTTAGATTGCACGTTATTAACATCAGATTGGATACTGTTAACATTAGATTGCATGGTTTTAACATTAGATTGTACACTGTTAACATTGGTTTGTACATTGTTGACCTCAACTCGTACATTACTGACATCTAATTGGACCTTTTTAATGTGTTCCTGGACATCATCCACACTAAGTTCAACACCTCCTATTTTACTCTCAACTCTTTTAGAACTACCCTGTATTCCCCTAAGGGACTGTTGAATTAACTCAATATTTCCTTTTATACTTTCAGCAACACTTTATTTAATTAAATCCTTATTCTTGTAAACTACTTCATGGATATTATCAAAACTTTCTTTTGTACACGTGCGCATATTATTGAGGTCTTGGTCAAGATGATCCATCTTGCCCTGAATTAATGTGAGGACTGCAGGGAGATCACCAATGGTTATTGGTGGCGTAGACATAACTAAGCAACACACTTAAAACAGGAACATAACATAACGGACCAGAAGTAGAACATCATGGAGTAACCAATTTCCTTCAATATGAAGATTTTTAACTGTTAGGCATTAAATCTTATATACTACTTAACTTAACTATAACTAGTCTTCGAATGTGTAAGCAGTATGATTGTGGTGATTTATATTAATTACCCTAATTATTATTAATAATTACTGAATTTATACTAAACAACCTGATTCTACCTTAATGATGATTTCCTAAATATCATCAGCTGGTTTCAAGCAAGAAATGAACAACTTAAATGGAGCTCGAAAATGGACCCCATTAACTGTTCCACTCGAATGGATAAGTCAATAAATTTTTCGTGGAATTTCTTCTACTGCTCTCGCCCCAATCGTTAATAAAATATTTAATAAGGCTCTTTCTCCAATCAAATTAAAATAAATGACAGCAATTCCATATGTTTGCCATACAGATTGGGTAAACTCATATTTTGCGTTATTCAAACACGTGAATTCCCAACGAATTCGAGCCTAAACGTTGGTCCCGACATTTCTACCTTGTTCGGTACACCACCGCAAGGCACGATGTCCCTGTTCGAGGCCCATTACGGTGGGCACCAATTCTACCTTGTGTACCTGTAATCTCGTGGACAGAACCTGTTGAATCCGATGACCAAGCTGGATTGTAGAATCTGGAATTACTCGGCTAGAAGAACCCCCAAAATCCTACCAACAAGATCAACCAGGAATAAGGATACACAAAGGTGTAAGAATGCGTTAAGATAAACCACTGGAAACAGGGATATAAACTAGCTCCAAACGAAGAACTTGAGAATCAAAAGAAAATCTCATGGTGAAAGACTTACGCTGGGAAAATAACAAACACTGGCCTTCCTAACACATCCTTGCATTAATATAAATCACCACATCGGAAAGAATTTAAAATAAAATATAAGTTTATTAATCGAAGACAAACGAAGTATATAATGGCACTCAAAATTTCAAATTTGTCAATGATTATATTAATTTTGATGCAATCTTGCATCTGACGTTGCTAATACATTAGGTACGAGAATCACATTAAACTATCCACCAAATATTGATTTACCCTAATTTATACACGTAATTATCCATCAAAATTATTTACATTTATGTACAGTTTTAGTCATATCTGAATCCATGTAAGATTCACGTCATCCAATTATAATTATCTCAGCGTTAATTTCATAGTTGTTACTTCATTACATCCAGTCCTCTTTGACAAGCAATTAAGCTCAGCAAACGTGAATTGTAATATCCGTGAGTAATATTAAGTACTTATACTCCAAAAGTGTCATTGTAAGAAGTTTTCCTTCCGATTCCTAACAATTATTCAACACGATCCATATTTTTATCAATAAATTCCTTCACTTCAAATTTCAATTCTTAAAACTCATTCGTGATACAACAAGATTCCTACATACGATTTCTAACAAGATTGCTCGTGCTCAATCACGAAAAGAAAACATAATTACATTATAATCAATCCATCAACTTTCATTGTGCTTGTGTTATAGCTCATTAAATTCATCAATAATGTTACCGTTCTCACTATATTTTACATTACTTAACACGTAATTCCAACATTTCTCATAATAATCGACGACGTTATATTACCAAATTAAATTTCCATTCAACCACTTGTTGACTCATCTAAATACAATAATTATTTAATATAAGAATGCTGTAAATTCACATACCACTTCAAAATTTCTCAAATATCAATTATCCATTATGAATTGTTGTTTATCATTTGTTCTTGACGATATTATGTTGAAAATCATTCGAAATATTCCTTTGTAAAATTCTCAACCATCTCGTAATTGTAATACAATTATTCAAAAATTGACAATCAAAAACATTGAGTATTAGTAAGAGTCAAAACAAATCAGTCTCAAAAATCGAAACATGCCAGAACTTTATGGAAGTGGAGAGGTAGAAATTCACACGTACATAAGATATTGGATTTTGATTACGTACACATTACAGTATGCTACGAATGGAGTAAATTCAGCATGTGTGTTTGTGAACAAGGAGTGGGTCACGCAAGATAATCATGCACTCCACATTCCAGCGGCTGGCCCATCGTTTTCTGTCTAATACCGACACATATGGAAACCTTTAATATCTCAAAAAGTACACGTCGGATTTGCAAAATAAGCATATCACTGAACTTGTCACTTGATTCTTAATTGTTCCAGACTGTGAAATTAATTTAATTCCATTTAAGAAACCAATGATGCTGCCGGTTTCTCGGTAAATACGTATGTGCTGGGAGTAAAATGGACCATGTTGTATGAGCCCCTTAATACTATTTAAGAATTTGGAAACAGGATGACGATATCTTAAACGGTTCCGTAGATATTTGAGATGGCCCTCTTAGCTGAATCATCCTGTATAAGTATATACACACATCAAAAAAAGTTTTGCATCACCTCGGTTCCCAGATCTCCGGCATATAGACGTTGACTGTGTATATTGTATCCAAGATACAGTCCCTTTGACTGTTCATAGATGTCACTAAAACTGCTCAAAGATGTAAACAACCATGCATGAGCAGGGCCTATTAGACGGAGGGGGTACGACAGCCGATCAGTTCCAGTCATTCCACCAGGACGAAGGTACGCTGCTCATGTTGTCTGTAGTTCTACCATGCCTAGAAGGTCAATACCGCAGTTCGATCGCGTCCGCATTGTTACTTTGTGTCAAGAAGGGCTCTCAACAAGGGAAGTTTCCAGGCGTCTCAGAGTGAACCAAAGCGATGTTGTTCGGACATGGAGGAGGTACAGAGATACAGGAACTGTCGATGACAGGCCTCGCTCAGGCCGCCCAAGGGCTACTACTGTAGTGGATGACGGCTACTTACGGATTGCCGCTCGGAGGAACCCTGACAGCAATGCCACCATGTTGAATAATGCGTTTCGTTCAGCCACAGGACGTCGTGTTTCAACTCAAACTGTGCGCAATAGGCTGCATGATGCGCAACTTCACTCCCGACGTCCATGGCGAGGTCCAGCTTTGCAACCCCGACACCATGCAGCGCGGTACAGATGGGCCCAACAACATGCTGAATGGACCCCACGGAATTGGCATCACGTTCTCTTCACCGATGAGTGTCGCATATGCCTTCAACCAGACAATCGTCGGAGACGTGTTTGGAGGCACCCTGGTCAGGCTGAACGTCCTAGACACACTGTCCAGCGAGTGCAGCAAGGTGGTGGTTCCCTGATGTTTTGGGGTGGCATTATGTGGGTCCGACGTACGCCACTGGTGGTCATGGAAGGCTCCGAAACGGCTTTACGATACCTGAATGACATCCTCCGACCCATAGTGCAACCATATCGGCAGAATATTGGAGAGGCATTTGTCTTCATGGACGACAATTCTCGACCTCATCGTGCACATCTTGTGAACGCGTTCCTTCAAGATAACGACATCGCTCGACTACAGTGGCCAGCATGTTCGCCAGACATGAACCCTATCGAACATGCCTGGGATATGTTGAAAAGGGCTGTTTATGGACGTCTTGACCCACCAACCACTCTGAGAGATTTACGCCGAATTGTCGTTGAGGAGTGGGACAATTTGGACCAACAGTGTCTTGATGAACTTGTGGATAGTATGCCACGACGAATACAGGCATGCATCAATGCAAGAGGACGTGCTACTGGGTATTAGAGGTAGTGGTGTGTACTGCAATCTGGACCACAAATGCTGAAAGTCTAGCTGTATGATGGTACAACATGCAATGTGTGGGTCTCATGAGCAATAAAACGAGCTGAAATGTTGTTTGTGTTGATCTCTATTCCCTTTGTATTTAAAGGTTCCGGAACTCTTGGAACCGAGGTGATGCAAAACTTTTTTTGATGTGTGTATTATTATTATTATTATCATTATTACTATTGTTTTGCTTCGGCCAATTTAGGACCACGTCATTTGAGCTATTTCCTTGTAGCTTCCTTCAATCGTAGACGGTGTTGCTCCTTTCTCTCTTTTGTCCACGCCTTTCTCCATTTTTCAGCGTGTGCTTAGGTTGGAAACTCCGGTGTATGAAGAGTTTTATCTTAAGCTGGTCACGCTCCTGGATATCTTCACATGAGATTCCAATCTTGTGCAGATCTTTTGTATCTCATTGAACCAAGCTCCGTATTTTTCTCTTGGAGGAAAGTGAAAATGCGATAGGTTATTTGCGTTTACGTTATTCGGGACACGCACCCATAAAATATAATGCGTATTTTCCGTATCGCGTTAGTAATTTTCTCCACAAGTGTATATAAATTCGTATTATAAATTCTCCATTTCCTTTCCTTGGTTTCCATTTTCTCCATCATCCCTTTATTGTTCATGGCGAGACATTCCGCTGCATACAAAGCTCGTAGCCGGATGACAGTGCAGTAATGTTTGATTTTTGCATTCAAGGATATAGATATTTTGTTATAGACATTCAATTTTATTGATGCGTAACGTAGAGGTTTCTTTTCCGGACATGTTTCAGATTCAACCCATTCACCAAGATGCTTACATTTTTCAAACCGATTGATTATTCCATGAGTTGCTCTTGGCGCCGGTTTGATGTTTATTATAATTATAATAATTATTATTGTTATTATTATTATTAATATGATTATTATGTGTTCAGTGCCCTTTTGAACGGACGTATTAACTTTAGAGACTTTAGTTTTTGAATTTAGTCCTAGAGTTTTCCTAAGCTTGTGAAGCTACTGACAAGGAGTCTCTCACATTTAAGCACCACTAAAATTCAAACGACTCTGTCAGGATTGTATCCCACGTACAATAACAACTGGCTGTAGAGTGTGCCAGTGTTGTAGCCTATCCCACAACCATATGCACCATGTACAGTAACCACAGAACAACGAGTGCAAGTGTCGCGCTTTGAGGAGCGGGAGTTTCTTTAATGACGCGAGGTCTGAGAGTCCCCAGCTGCAACTCAGGTTCCCGAGACAAAGCCCACCGCACCGTCCCGAGACAACTTGTGGAACTCTTTGAAAGGAAATCGTTACCATGTCTTCCCGCAGTCGGCGAAATGTTGAGTGTCTCAGTCACATTGAGAAATTGGGAGAACCTACACGCGAACAAAGGGAATAGATTCTGGATATACTGCCCAGCAAATGTGCCCCAACTGTTGTTCACAATTACCGTCTACACAAGTTCGCGTAGGCTCAGTGTTCGAGTAGCTAGCCGAGGGGAAACATTTATAACATAGTTGGTCTCTATTGCCTCTCCCTCACGCACTGCTTCTTCCGGGCAACCTTCTTGTGCAGGGGATGGTAGTAATTCCCCTTGGAGGTAGCCATTAACACACCTTAGATTTCAATTTTAGGAAATATGCCAACTTGTGATCACCAAATTTGACGAAAATTGATAACTGTAAATGTTGTCTTGATTAGGAACAAAAAGTATGAAAATATGTTTAGTGGCGAGAAGAAATTGAGGCCTTGTGGTATGTAAACTTTCCGGGTACAGCTGATTTAGAAACTAGTAGAAAAGTAATAATCCCTATTACACTTTTCAGAAACTTACAAGGTACATTCAACTCGACCTCTCCCATTCGTAGGTAACTTGGTGAAAGATCTCGCTCCAGAGTCCAGGAGATGACGAAACTCTACAATAAATGACAGTCATATTTAACGCCGATACGAATACAAAGTGATAAAAGTGAAGCGTTTGAACGTTGGCACGCGTCAGCCGGTTCCCCACTCCTACCAAGCGCAGTATGAGGGGTAAAGAGGAAGGCCACCCAAGACTGGCAGTCACTGAGTGACAGATCTTAAATTTTGTTTCATAAAATTATTCTGTGTTAAAACAAGATGTTCGGTGAAGAGCATGTATGTATGGACTACTTTTGACGTCATGTTCATACAGCGCATTGATTAAAGTAATACGTGCTCGTATGGTTCATATTGGTAAAAGAGCAAGGATTTGAAATCTGCCACGTCACATAACTCACGATTGCATACTGATACCTATCACTGTAACTGTTTTATATTGCACGTAACCAATTTCAACATGTTATATTTTCAATATGGCACTAGCACAATTAATTTTATATTCTTGTAACTAGCACTAAAATTGCATCTTATACCAGGCGTCTCTTTTGCCCGGTACATTATATTTATAAGTGTCCCACAGGTACCTTACTAATGCTGAACGGGGGGTCTAATAACTATTTCCCTAAGGGGTATAATTGCATGCAAGCATGTACGTCAGAATCCAAGCGACGGCTGCTTTCTGCATGTTCGCTACCATCTAATGCACCCCATTGCTTTATGGATCCTCGCTGTCGAGCGCAGAATAGTAGAGTGGCACAGGAGCATTACAGTTGCTGACAACATATCGGCAATGGCTGAGGTGTTCAGCAGCGACGAGTACACAAACACAATTTTAATCTACGGCGAATCTGGTCGCAATCCAGCCGAAGTTCGCACATTACATAAGTAGGGGTTTCGAAATAGACGTCCAACTTCTATACACGTATTTCACCAAACAGAGCTGTAATTAGCTAATGGATTGTTCAAGCACATACCAGCAGTTTTGGACCTTTCTGTGGAAGGAAGGAAGGAAACTTGTAGTTTAACGTGACCGTTAATCTTGAGATCATGAGCCACGCCTTTCTGTGGTACTGCTGCCGGTGTGCAGAATGTACATGAGTACTGTGATCGAATCCTTCACTCGGTATGTTGAATTACACCGTACTGTGATAATAAAATGACAATAATTGTATTAACAATAATAATAATTATTATCATCATCCTGTTGCAGTACGTGTGTAGTAAAACTACTACATCGAACATACTCTACAGCACGTTATATCGCTCCTTCCGAAATAATCAGGGTTCATTAACGCCAAAGATATACAGAAGAAAGTCTAATAACTCATTCATTGTTATACCGTATGTACAGACATTCTACCCTACCAAAGAGTTGCTTTCTATATGGAAACAAAACCTACATATAATTGCTTCAAAGCTTAGAAAATGGAATAAAATATCATTATTGGATCAAACATAACGCTTCATTTTACAACTAGACTATTCATAATGAATATGATCGAAGACATGTCCCTCATGGTGCTGAACACGTTTCGGAGTGTCAGCATGGACACTTCATAACATTTCAGGTGCCACTGCTGCACAGGCCTCACAAATTCCTTGTTGTAATCGATCAACATTTTCTGGCGCTGTTACGTAAACTTTTGATTTGATATAGCCCCACAGAAAGAAGTCCAAAGAGGTTAGATCGTGGTGGCCACGACCTACCCACCGGTTAGGATATCATGCATCATGCATCAAGATATTCCATAACGGCTTTAAAGTAGTTAGTTTTGTTGTCGTTGTTGTTGTTGTTGTTGTTGTTTTAAGGGGCTGAACTGCGAGGTCATCTACCCCTGGCTTGAAAGTAGTGAGGTGGAGCACCATCATGCTGGAACCAATGTTGCAATTCTAGCTGGAGTGGAATAATTTCCAGAAAGTTTGCTAGAGACAAGTCGGTTTCTAGAAATTCCTGATAAAGCCTAGGGACTATAAAACAGGATCAATGGTTTAGTCTCCCAGAATACAACACCACACATCAACCCCGCAATGGACTGCAACTGCTGATCTTGAACCCACTGGGGGTTTGCAGGAGCCCAGTAATGGAGATTATGAGTGTTGACGGTGGCATCATTGACAAAATAACATTTATCACTCCACAGGATATTCCTGGCAAAATGTGGATCATGCCGTAATGCAGCGGCCATTCTTCGGTAATATGCTACTATGCGATCAAAATCATTTCCGAACAGTTGCTGATGAAGGTGCCTTTTTTGCTCCTTCAGGATCCCCTGCATTGGAGCTCGTGGCACCCCTAGCTCCCTTGCAGCTCCTCTTTGCCCTAAGCAACAATACACATGTGTACATTGTAACATAGGTGGTTCGTATAGTTATTATTATTATTATTATTATTATTATTATTATTATTATTATTATTATTATTATTATTATTATTATTATTATTGTAACTGTATCATCAGCAGCAGTACAGTAAGGTGAAGTGTAACTGACCGTACAAAGTACTGTAGTGCATTTTGCACAACGCCAGCATTACCGCAGACGGGAATGTGCCTGGAACATTCCATTCCTTCGTATTTGCAGCTTTGTTCGGTGATAAGCGTGTAGAGACGGCAGACGTCTATCTGCGCATACCGCTTGCGGGCTCCGACGGCATTACGACTCGTCGTTGCTGAATACACCAGCCATCGTCTATATGTTGCCAGCAACGGTCGTGTTGTTTTACCATATATGCGCCTATTACGCTCTCAAATGTGACGTTGCATAATGTAATGGGGCGCATTAGACGGGTAGCGCTGAGGAGCATGCAGCGTGCGGCCATCAGGTTTTCATCCCTTCGTATTCTGACGTAATCTGTCAGCAAGCAGTGTGCCCCTGTGGAAATCAGTTATTAGCAGTGGCGGCTGGTGATTTTTCACTTGGTGGTGCCAGCATATTCAAAATTTGCAATAAAATCATTCAAAGTTGCAGGTACGGATAGTGCATATTTTATGCAATAAGTTATATGGTTGGTTGGTTCCTTAGTTTAGGGCCTGCGACAACGTGGTCATGTAGCCCCGTGTACTTTGGGTGTGTGTAGAATCTGTCTGATAACCGGTGTTAATTGTGATGACTGTATTAGTGTGTGTATCTGTTTTTTAAATTCAAGTAGGGACTGCAACTTTGAATTTTCAAATAGTTCCTACTTTTGCCGCCAAACGCCACCGTCAACGACTACTAGGCCTAGTTCAGAACTAGCTACTAGACGCCACCGCAGTCGGCTCTTGGCAACGAACGTAGCAACCTAAGAGCGTTGTTTACATTCTTAACCTATCCAATTTAGTTTCACACAGGTGTAATTAGTGGAAAGATCTTTAACATGCCATAAATCTATGACATGGGACCGCCGGCTTTACTGACGGATTTTTAACGCTCTTAAAAAATCCGACGACTTCGGCCGGGTTTGAACCCGCTATCTTGGGCATAGAAGCTCAGCATGCTACCGACTACGCCACCGAAGCCGCTAATAAGTTATATGTTTAACATTATTTAACTGTGCTATTGTAGAAGACGTTTTTAATTGAAGTGTCAGCTGAAGTGAATTGAGAAATTGCATAACTACTACAAATATTTTAGTCTCGGGATTTTTCGCCAAAACAAAAGTTCCTCCTTTCTCTACTAGAAAGCGCTAAAGTGTCAAGGAGCTTAGATATCTAACCTCCTTGACTTTCATGGCCCTCCAAGGAACAAGAAAAATTCGACAAGCAAGCTGCCCTTTGGGTGTCAAACAACAACGCTTGCACCTGGCACCGAGGCCATACGATATTATATCATACACATATTTTGATCCATATGCATTTTAAATAAAAACCACTTTTAAGAATTATAATTGAACAAACCTCTCAGAAAAATAATTTGAAGAAAACAACATATGCTAGGCCTACTCATCAAAAATATTTGTTCCAAAACCTCGATCGACACCTTCATTTGAATTAATAAGAGCGGTCCTATCGCTAAATGGAGATTGTAACAACTCACTTATTTTATTCATTGTTACACTTCCGAAAGGTGACACAGAGCTCATTGAGATTCCTACGGCTTCGTACGTTGCGCTCGAGCTATGCGATCTTCAAACATGAAACAAATCAAATTTTATTAAGGAACCTAGCTTGCACGTATCGATTCAAAAAGCACACTTATTAGATTAAAACGGTGTTTATATGGTCAATGCCGCATGATGCTATGCAAGTTTATGTAACATGTCTATATAGGAAAAAATAAGCATGGCTATTGCTAACACACACGTGATCACAGCCTCTTTGTCGCAATTTCAGTTGCTGTCTCAAAATAAATATGTGAGATGAAATGAACATGATGACCTACCTCTAAGACAACCTTACTTATCGTACATACGGATTGATTGGAAAGGATATCCCCTGCATCTAATATAAATGAACACAAAAGCTATTTAACGACGGACACTATTCATACACATTTGCAGTCAAACTTGAGAATTTGTGTTTACGCTTGGGACGTGAAACGGTGCCGCCAAATTAAATTAACGAAACACAGTAAAACTCGTTGAAAATTCCGAATTTTTACATTACAAAGAGAGAACAAATAATCCCCGTCATCAATATGAGCCTAAAAAAGTTGCTAAATGTCAAACAATAAAGAACTAAAACTATTTTGTGGTTTGAATTTATTTAATAGCCAGACACGGTGATATATCGTCAAGCTGGTACCACTGGAGGTGAGTTGCCATATGCTGTACTCTAGTGGTAGAAAGATAAAGCAGTTCAGCAGTTCCAACCTGTATGTAGTGTGTGCTTGTACCTGTGACGTGCTGCTATCTCGTGGATAGAATTGAAGCTCCGCGTCACGAGGCCGTTGGCTCTACCTCAGGGTAATATGCGTCTCAACACAACACAAACAAACTCAAGCCAAACTAGTCCTTATTGCAGTACAGTGTCTGATGCGGTCTGATGTTCGTAGGTAGTGCCGGTTGGCTCTGGCTCAGTAATTCAATAAAGCGCCACCAGAACGCATGTCAGTTTGCGCGCTCGTTCAAATGAATGCAGAATATGTATACAATTTCCTCAAAATGTAAATGTAATATAAACTGTTCTTGAGAGGGAAAAGTCACATATTCTCTCTTCATTACACTGGTGGTGCCATGGCACACGGGCACCACCTCAGGAGCCGCCCCTGGTTATTAGACATCCCATCCAGCATTATTGTATGCGGGACATTTATAAGTAGATTGTACGGGGCAAATGAGCCACCTGGTATAAGACTCCTCTTTTACGCAATTTGGTTGCAATTTCTCTATTACATCCTGAGTAGTTGATTTTAAAGTTTGAATAGTAGACTACGCCCAACAACCATCTTGAATATATAGAGCAGGGACATCGTACTACCGTTGATGTAATGCATCTCAGCCATGAATACAAGGAACACTGTAATTGAATGGATAATAAACACAAAACTGTCAAGTAAAATTGTACTATCCTCATAAAATCGTGTAATTTCTTAATTGGGAATTGAAGATCTCTTTCGCGCTGACGGTTAGAAGAACAAGTTGTTCTTCCACATCAATTATGCAGTTGTAATAGCATGCACTTTTCAGAGACATATTGGTTCACACAATTATATAACCTACTCACGCGCAGCATTGGCTCCATCTTGGTAAAAAGGGAATTGTTGAGAAACGCTAAACATCACGAGGGCAACTGCGTGGAAATGAACATGCGTATAGTCTACAGAATGTCCCTACTGAGAGTCGTCAGGTTGCATTACTCCGGTGTTTATGAAGATATTTTAACTTGCGTTTTAGCCTACTTCCTATATTTGCCAAAAGTGAAAGTATATATTGTGCCCAATCGGGAGGAAATGTCGGGGAACCGCAGACCACTGACGGCCTTCTCGACGTCCTCATCCGTCGAACCCATACACTCAGAGATGGAATATGTTCTCAGACAAGCCCGCACGAGACTGATACACACGGGTAGTGTCGGGTTGGGTGAGAGGTCCGTGGTTATAAAAAAAACAGCCCAAAGAGAACATACCCTCAAAAACGTAAAGATAGCAATAATAAGTCCAGTCTTAAGTGAATGATCATAACATTTTTTTCATTAAAAACAAATCTCTAACCTACTTCGGAGTGTACAAATCGGCTAGTCAGCAAATCTAAAATAAAATAAAAAATATAAAAGAAAAAAAAAATCCTCAACTTAATTCAAGTTAAACCCCCTCAAAGACCTTTCACAAAATAATTAAACTGCAATCTAGCTAGGAATGTGATGCGTAAACAATTCCCTAAGAACTACAAAGGTTCATGAAAAGTTACAATAATCACACCCTGAATCTATAGCAAAGCAAATTAATTTAATCGTCGACAATAGAAAAGTGTTCAACTTACATTTAATAGCACAAATAATTATGTCTAAACTATGCCGGTATCACTTCCAACATTTGTCGTTATTTTAATTTGGTTAGCTAAGTCTTATTTTACGTTAAACTCTAGGCGAGATGCGTCTACACCAAAGAAAATCAAAAGCCAGCACGACTTTAGGCCTATCATAAAAAGAACATCTAATCAATACATACAGGTTACATGATATGGGTAAACAACAATAAATAAATATAACACTCCTAGTGTTCATGCCTTTTGCTTGCCTGCTTACCTCAAATTTAATGCTGTTTGCATTAAATTGTCATGTGCACATTTTCATTTGGGTGGCGAAAGCGTAGTGAAAACCACGACTCATATCGTGTGATTCCTAAACGCCTGTGCCTTCAGGTTCTCACAGCGATTACAATCAGTCGTCTCTAAATCATGTAATTCTGTCCTGGCTAATGTGTCTAAATGCCTATCAGTCAGTCGAAGAAAGAAAGAAAGAATGAAAGAAAGAAAGAAAGAAAGAAAGAACGCCGCAGAAAAACCAAAACAAAATCAAATATCAGATAAGCAATCCAAGATTTACTAAGTTTCAGTAATTAAGTTCACTTTTTGGTAAAAAGAATTATGCTCCATGATTATTAAGTTCAGTATTAGATCAAATATTACTCCTTTATCTTGTGTTTAGATAGATACAGAACTCCACAATATGTGCTGACCAGTAGTAAAACCACTACTCCAGTCTTACCATCAAAGTTTGAGGAAATGGTTCTCAATTAGTAAACGTTAGTGACCCACAAAACACATCGTCCTAATGACGTCATACAACGGCTCTAACATCTAATTATCAATTCGGTTGACTGTGCAAAAATGGCCTCATGTCACCTTAATTCAATAACACATCCTCGCTCTACCAGCGGATAACCTCATAGGAATAAAACATCTACGGCAATACAATACACAGAAATGACGTCGCCCTACATTATACATCTTAGGTCATTTACATTTGGAATGGAGTCTATTCGTTTCTTTATTCAGTAAAAATAAATCATAGTTCTAAACCCCTCCTGAAATATATTATTTATAACAGGTTAAATTTAGCATTGGTTGTTCTAATACAATATAAATATTCATCTTCAAGTCGGCTGTGACATCAAACATTCCTCGAACACAGGGCATGGTATGAATCAAGGCTAAGCCTCTTAGTATTGTCAATCTGTCGTCTCACAAAATTGTAATCATTTTAAACTGTGCCTGGCTCTGTCCTCATAAACACAGGTGTGCAGATAAAACAGGTTTCTGCTATGCAGTATGGAGTGTCCACTTCCTTGTAAATATAACGAGAATAAAATCTAGTTGGCTGTGCAAACATGTGACATTTCCTCATTCTTTCCAGCTTGTACAAAACACGTCGATCAATAGTTTACTTCACATTGAATTCATACAAGTTATTCCAAAGCCTTTAGTAAAATAACCATGATTCCAAATAGCCCAAACTGAAAGATGAAATAGCGTGCTATTCCGCAACACTTTAAACTGATACGTCAAAACTATCTTACATTCCGTACACGGCTTAGCTCAAGCCTTCACAAATATAACAAACGACCAAAGCATAGGACAAGGAATTTATTTTACTCACTCTTCATGAAATTACATAATAAAATATTTTGTTTTGCTAAAATGTGGAAACCACTGCCTATCTTGCAGAAAATATTATAACACCGCGGGGAGTCGGAAATTAGAGAAATTCCGCTCATAATCTCGCAGAATAAATATGTGTGGCCCCCTTAGACCTCTCCCAGACTGTTTCATAGATAATTATGTACAAGGGTTATGTCGGTGAATCGTACATCACGATCTTCGCGGCAATCAGGGCTGTTAAATAAGAATGAGATTATACTAGACTACTAATTGCCTGCCTACAAAGTCATGCTTAAAATGTTGTCTTATAAAGCTAATCTACGAGCATCTACTCCTCTACAGAAATTAAATTCATAACTCACATACTCGATGGATTATTCGGAGCATTTTATGTGAGCTGTGGCCATTAGTTTGGCGACCACGTGCTCTGCTGCCTTGAGCTTAATCGTTTCTTCCTTCTGCGTCTCATGATTTATCTAATTTTGGTATCTCCCCAAGGCATATCTCTTCTACTCCATGATAACCATCATTTCCAAGTGTGGATTATTCCAGGCGTGAATATCTGACCATTTGAACATCGTGGAAGCACTGAATTTACAGACAGTTTGTACTATTTTAAATCTCACTGGCTCTACACTTGTCTTGCAGACAAAATCAAAAATTGCCCCGGGGTCTGCCACTGAATTTGAACACTGGTTGTTCAGTGTTGCTTCAGTGATTCTAAACTTTACAAAAACACTAAAAGTTCGTCCGTTAATCGTGATACCGTTATGGGGTACCCTCCTGGCAAAAGTCCTTAGTTTGAGTTTTGCACAGAAAATGCAGAGAATTAATATCCGTTCATAATATTGTCCTTATACACTCGGTTGACGTCTAATTATGCACGCAGCACGTAACATGTGCGATTTTCTGAGCGATACACACCGTCACACAGCCACGTTTCCTCACGCACAAAATATTACATCCGCGCCATGCGGGAACACGAATAGAGCTGTCCTTTTCCGGATCTGACCGCTTGAGTCAAAAAGTAACCATCCCACTTTGACACATTTGCTTAGACACATTTATAGCATAAAAATATCTTTTTTTCACTTCTTCTCTTCATTTATGAAATCCAGGCCTTCAAATTTCCATCGTAAATCATAAAGATTAATTTCCGACGATGTATGAGATTCCCAAGAGTAAAAATATCTCCACTACTCAAGTCAAGAGTTTTAACATGTCTCATTCTATAGCTTCCCTGGTGCGACCATTTATGATTCAGAAAATATCATCGGAGATGAGTTCATCAGTATATTGGCATTCACTCTCGAGCGAGTATGAATTAGTCTTCCTACTAATGTTTCCTCAGATGACTGATCAGTCCAATCCGTGAGCTACACACTCTACTGCAGTAGTAGAGAACGCTAGTATTTGTGCGTTTATCTCTCCAAGTAACTTTCAAAATATGTCTGAGGCACCTTTGGTGGAATTTATGAAGCATTTTTTTGTGATGCCTGTAGGTTGTTCACGACCCACATCCATATAAGGGAGCCGATAGTACAACAGATTTGTACACGAATAACTTGGTAAGACAATTGATGCCGTGATTGTTCAATACTCTCGAACGAAGCTTTCCAAATGCTGATCCAGTCCATTGCAGACGATGAAGGATCTCTGAATCAATATTAGCTTTAGAAGAGAGGTGGCTCCAAGATACGGGAAGCAATTCACATTCTGAAGAGGTTGCCTGTTGACTATTATGTTAGGGGCTTCTGCAATGTGTCCAGGAGCAGGTTGATATAAAACGTTTGTTTTCTGAAAGTTCAGTTTGAGTACTAATTTGCGATATGTCTCAGTGAAAGAATTCAGGATAGATTGAAGATCTTCCTCTGAGTGTGTAAATATAGCATTATCATCTGCATACTGAAGCTGTAAAACGGGTGTTATTGATGTTCTTGTTCTAGCTTTGAGCCTGGATAAATTGAATAGGTTGCCATCCATGCGATGTGTGATTTGTATACCATGTGGAATCTGTCCTTCTACTAGCTGCAGAATTGTTGATATGTATATGGAGAAGAGAGTTGGCACTATCACGCAGCCCTGTTTCACACCAGTCCTAACTTCGAAAGGTTCTCCTGTACTTCCATTTGTGATCACTGTAGCTGCCATATTGTCATGTAGTAGTCTTAAAATCGTTTGATGGACAACCATGGAGGAAAATGATTTTCCAAAGAGTTTCACGGTCTACAGAATCAAATGCTTTCACAAGATCTATAAAGGCCACGTAAAGAGGTTTGCTCTGTTCATGATATTTATCTTGTAGTTGTCGTGCTGTGAAGATCATATCCGCCATGCTTCTGTTTGGCCTAAATCCACATTGGGTTTCAGGTAGAATTTCTTCTGCCAGTGGCGTGATACGGTGTGCTAGTATCTTTCCAGCAATCGATAATAGCGAAATTACACGATAGTTCCCACACTCTGCTCTGTCCCCCTTCTTGAAGATGGCAACTGGCAGTGAGTTTCGAATATCTGGTGGGATCTCCTCAGTGTTCCAGATCTTGACCATAAGGTCATGCAAGTGGATGGTTAAAAAGTCTCCATCTTCCTTAAAGATTTCTACAGGGATGTTGTCTGGACCAGTTGTTTTGTTTGCCTTAGACTGTTTAATGGCCTTCTGGACCTCTCCGAGAGTTGGTGGAAGGGCAAGTTGTTCCTGTATTGGTGCCTGAATAATTACATTAAATACATGTTTGTCAATTTCCGATTCTATATTTAATAAATCATAGAAATGTTCATATGAGATCTACACAGGCCAAATATCCGTGTGTCTGTATATGTGAAAGTCGGTCATCCCAATCAATTGAAATACGATGAAACCGAATTAAACCAAATTTGGTACAGAGGTAGCACTAGTAAAGGACACCTCAACGTCGTGTTTTATATAGCCGCCATCTAAACCTAAACAAAATAGCGGCCACCCAAATGTCGAACGCTTAAATCAAGTTATGACTAAACTAATCATCGGATCTCTACAACATTTTTGAAAAATATACCTTCTAATAGAAACCGTCTGGCGTCATAACTACAAGGTCATCAGCCTAATTATCTGAATATGGCAGCCGTGAGGATCTTTCAAGCATTATAATCCATAACTTATAATCCAATGAATCAATTTTCACAGTATTTGACATTCAGATAGTTTTGTATAACGACCCTATAATGCCAACATGCTAATAATATGAGACTGTATGTTACGAGCACACGCCATCTTGAAATTATAATATATAAAAATAAATTACCCTCAATACTTAAGAGCTTCACAAATTAGTGACAAGGTAGGACCATATATGTGGTTTTGTATGGCCAAGGATCAAAATCACACTCTCCATACATTCAAGAAAGCGGCTATGCGAAATATTAGAACATTAACATTGACAACTTTGAATGAAATTGGGTGATTAAGACGAATCTTGCCAAGAGGTTAGTATCATTATATGCGTTAGTCTGAAGATTAACACACATAATATAGCACACAGCGGCCTTCTTGAAATTTCAAATAAGTAAATTAATAACTTTAGGGATCCTACAGCTATAATAATGAAATTCAGTCATAAGTAGAACTTCATAAGTCGCTTCGTATTGTAACCTTTATGCGTCTAATTTAGCATAAAACTTCCAAACAATTTCATCAAATGTTCATATTACTGTCAGGAAAGATGACGCAGAATTCCAGCAAACTTATGTTCACAAAGTAACAAGCAGTACGTGACTTTAAGCAACTTTCTCCGGATGAAGACAATAAAGTCACACCCTGAGAAAGGAACGGCCGATCGCCAGATGTGCGGAAGCGAGGACATGGGACGTTCACCCTAATGTAAGACGGAGAGGGAAGATCGCAAGCTTAACGACAAATTGCAGATAAAGGACCGCCCACTTATAAAATTTTGAGAAATAATTATTGCACGGAATTATGAGTTACACCATTGCAAAGAGGGGAATTTTAGCCTTACAAAAGTTGCCCCAAAATTAAAGAAACGTCAAAATTCAAATTAATTTATCCTGGCAACTAGAGGGGGAAATCGTTCGAATGAACCAACCAGAAATTGGGGACGTACTGACGCCATGAAAGAGCGCGAATTCCCAATCGGTTGCTACGATCGTATTTTGGATTCAAGCAGAGTTTCGAGACATTGAGAACATGAGGAGTCGGATGAACCATATTATATTGTCCTACGAGTATTAGTCTGGATTTTAATTTTAAGATCGCCCCACCCCTCAGGATTTCTTCGCCAGCACCTAAATAGCTCGATGATAGTCAGAGCAATCAGTCGATTTTGCACCGCTGGAGAGGCGACAGCTCACGCCGGTCTGCGATCCGAATAGTGCAGAAAATGTTATAAGTACAAATAGTTGATCTCACATCGCCTGGGAGGCGACAGGCAGTGCTAAATAGAGGACAGATTTATAAGTATTCTAACGGCACTCACACCAAAGTTCTGTATCGCCGCATCAGATAGTCATTCGCGAGTGCGAAGTATTAAAGTAAGCAGTAACTTTCCATTTTATAGCGCCAGTGCGCGTGTGTTCGCATATAATGTTCACGGGACCGAACCAGTATGATCGCGAGGCTCGTAGGTCAGGAAATAGCCACACGTGCTATAGAGTTTATACCAGTGGCGTAGGAAGCTATATTTGACTGTCGGATGAATTAAGTAGTCTGATTCCATAGTTGTAGGTAATTCAGGAGGTGTTTCGTTAGGTACAGTGTGTCTTAATTATAAAATATTCGTGGTGGTCCTATTTTTTCACGAAACATGAACAGTGCAACAGAAAACCCTCCCTCACTTCAAGAACACTGGAATTCAGAAGGCAACGGTATGAATTTGCTGCAGTCATGGATTAGCCGAGGAGCCATGGCGAGATAAGTACCACGAGGGGGTATGCGTTTCATAATGATCCCTACAACAGGTGTCTGATAAGTTACCCAAAATTATAATTTATTATAATTAGTCGGGGTTGCTAGGAATAACAGGCAGTGATAGATGTGCATAATGTATATATTTATTTGATGGTATTTAGTTTTGTGTTTGTCATGTAGGATTTGCGTGGTTATCATTTGTTTATTTGTGTGTGATTTAATTCATTTATTTGTGGAATGCACAGTAATGGGATTTCAAGGGATTTTACGTGCATTGGCACGATTGTTTAATATGATAATAGGTATGATATTGGTGGGAAAACTGCATTCTGAGGATATAACCGACCAGTACCATTAATGCTATTTTGGAGCATAGTTCGGAGTGAGCGGAGCTGATGACCACCGCTAAGGTAAAAGTAATGTAATGTTTTTGGTAAAAGACAAGTGTGATTCAGGTATGATAACGAGAGGCGTAGATGAACTGAGTCGGGACTGTGTTATGTGTATATTTGAGGAGGTGATATTCCCCGCGCCGGCCCCGTAGTGTTGGGGTAGCGCGCCTGCCTCTCACCCGGAGGCCCCGGGTTCGACCCCCGGCTCCGTCAGGGATTTTAAAACTGACGTGAGGGTTGGAACGGGGTGCACTCAGCCTCGTGAGGACAATTGAGTAGCTGTCTGACAGTGAGACAGCGCCCCGATCACGAATACCAAGATTAACGGCCGAGGGGACCCGACGCGCTGATCACGCGTCACCCCAATATCTGCAGGCCAAATGGCTGGGCAGCGGTCGCTTGTTCGGCCTTAGCCCGTCATGGGCTGGATAGTGCCAGGGGTTGACTTTTTTTTTTTTGATATTCCCCGCAGAGTTTTTCGATGAGATATGGTAAGTTATATGGTAAGCGGAGGTATTTGATTCCCGCATAATTCTACGATGAAATAAGGTAAGTTACGTTACATGTTGTGGTTCTTGAAAGAAGTCTCAGTGAATGACTTCCTAGCAAGATACAATCGGCTCGGGTTCCCATATGTTTTGAGGGAGGGAGACAGCAGGGAGTCTCGTCCTTCGCAGTACGGTTTCCTAGTCTATTGTTTGGGCAAGGTCGCTGACCACTTTTGAATATTCTTAGAGATTGTTAGTAAGACGGAATGGTTTGTTATACCATTGTTTTAGCCATATTCTCTTGGCGATGTTTCAATTTATTGTTGTCGGGATTTTCTCGACTCGCCTTTGGGGATTTTATTCGCTTCAGGAAGCAAAGTAAGATTGATGTTATGTTTTTGATGTGTAACATCTTTCCGCTCGGTTTCTGAATAGTTTTGTGGGAGTGATTTTGAAAATTGGGGACGGAAGAGGATCGGAACGATCGAGCTGGCAGTGGTGGATCAAACGGAAGTATGCACTGCCTGCTCGATCGATCAAACGGAAGTGTACTAGCTGGCAGTGGTGGACAACGGAAGTATGCACTGCCCGCTCGATCGATCAAACGGAAGTGTACTAGCTGGCAGTGGTGGACAACAGAAGTATGCACTGCCCGCTCGATCGATCGAATGGAAGTGTGCCCTAGCTGGCAGTGGTGGATCGAACGGAAGTATAAGATGCACTGCCAACTCGATCGATCGATCCAGCTGGCACTGGTAAGAGAAACAATCAGCGCGCGGTGTCGAAAATTGATACCATGACGCACTCTCGGCCATGTGGAATGTATATGACATACTGAACGGAAAACGCTCATGCGAACACTGGTGTCAAGTGATTTAAACAAATGACTTGGTACATGTTCGAAGTCTTCGTATCAGTATTTAAATGGTAAAATGCCTTAATATCAAACATTGTAAGTAGTCGGCATTGCATTGGCATAAGACATTTTAAACTCAATGTCACTCAGGAACATTATCGAAACAAGCAAAGTATAAATGAAACTTAATTCCGTAATGCAGTATTATTGGAACGAGGAAATAAGTCACCATCTTGTGCATAATATTTGCGTAGTCGAAATAGGCGTGGGGTTATTGCGGAAGACTGCAAATCTAGAGATCTTGGGTTCGAATCCTGGGCGGGGTAGGTATTTTTGCTACCAGATTATCATTTTAAACGATATTTATCATATCAATATGCCTCATTTTAACAGAATCCATATAAAATAACGTGTTGGTTTGTGAATCAAGAGGACCTGTTTATAAGGAATTTAAGGTTATGAGCGGTGCCGCGTCTATTAATCTAGTTGATCCATATCGTATTCTTTATTTAGGCTAGTGCTGGTGGAAGCTACAAATCATCTAATAAAATGAGTTCCGTATTATAAACTACAATATCTGTAAAACACTCCCTTTTACAATATATTAATATTTGTGCCAATAATACTATAAAATACCGGCGTATCAACAATTTCACGTGAGGTTTCTTCTATGTCAGATGTTACACATCATATGCGACTACTGTAAGGCTCGTATTTTTTTTTGGTACAATTATGTAAATAAACATATCTTGAGATCAGTGTCATTACGGGGCAGAGGCCACCGTTATTGTATTAGTAGAATATTGATGACCCAAGTTATTTGTTTATATGTTCCATGTGATTTATCACACATATGGTGAAGGGATCGGACCCTGATCAGTCATTTGCTTTAGCTTCTATTTTGCGCACATTCTGCCAGTAGCCGAGTAATACCCGACGACAATCATGACCGGCCACATGAGTGAAAGGAAATGATTGAATATCGGGAACTTATCCAAACCACCTGAATATCCATAACAAAATGAGAGATCGCGTTTAATTTGAATAGTTTGGACATTATTTATTGCCAATTTTGAAGTTGGACACTTCTTGATGAGTTTGATTTTATTTTTGAGCAGTTGACTGCATGTAATTTACGTGTGTGTTGTATCGGCCTATATTGTGAGGCCAGTGTTTTTAGCCTGTTGGCATTTGCATTTTCAGTAACGTAAGGGAATTTTTGTTTATTTTAAGGGGGGTTAATTTTTTATTTTTATTTGTTTGTCTTTATGAATATATATTTTTATTTAAAGCATTCCTCTGGCATACTAATTTTAGTAGAAGTTCCCGTGCTCCTTCATGAAAATCCCAGGATGTTAAGTGTAAATTTAGTGCCACGCGGACAGACCACCCCTGAGAGAAGAGAGCCCATCCTGAAAGGCATGAGAAGGGTACAGTATGCCTAAAGCAAAAGATCAGCGACTTCATAGATTCAAGATGGCCGCTAAGCGTACTAGTAAAGTTTGCAGAGTAGTAACTCGGGATGTTATTCTACAGTTAAGGCGAAACTTAAGAGAAGAGGAGTATCATATAAGAGCTGCCAGTTGCGTTAGTGATATATTTATCACACTTCTATAGGGGAGCAGCGACATCCTGAAATTTCATAATTTATAAAGCAATGGCATTCTATATTTTAGAACTACAATTATGAAGGTGAGGCAGAAACCCATATGGAGTATTGTATGTCCAAAGGAAAATAACAGCACTATACCATTTCAAGATGGTGGCTGGGCGTATTCTTAAAAACTAAAAATGAATCATTCGGAATGTAAATACACAATAAAAACGAATCATAATAAGAAAGAACCATTTATGAAACCTTCCTGAAATAAGCCATAAGAATAACACACTGAATACAACGCGAGTCGGCCGTCTTGAAAATATAAAATGTATTAATGAATAACTCAAATAATTTTTAAGATACAACAACGAAAATAAGCAGCATAGTTGAACCTTGCAAGTGTCTACCTATGGCCAAGTAGAAAGAGCAGCGACTCCACACGGTTATGATAGCAGCTGGGCGTATTCGTAAAACTTGAATGTTCTTAGCTCACGATATAATAGCACAATTAACGCGAAATTTAGTAAGAGAGAAGTTCCATACGAAAGACGACACTTTCATCTTTCATGGTAATATAACACTGAATTTAGCGCACAGCGGCCATCTTGTAATTATAAAATAAACAAACAAATAATTTTATATATTTTAGATATACAATATCTCAAATTAACATTAATGTAGAGCCAATGGCAAAACAACACTCCAACCATATATTGATGATGGTGGCTGAGTATACTATTAAAACTTCAAAATCAATAACTCGAGATCCAATTGCGCAATTAGCACAAAACTTTCTTAGAGGAGAGAAACAAATAAGATAAACCGCTTGCATGATTCATATGACTATCAACCTGCACGTAGCTGACATTTTGAATATATGAGACGTTGATATAGACATTCCACTATTATTACATGTACAATGGCGAAACGCAGCTAATATGTAGTATTAGGGATAATAGGCCGATTCTGGCGCAGGGGCTAATGCGCAAGATGGCCGCCGCACGCAACCATGCTTATCGTATGGAGAGAGAGTCATTGCTAGCGCAGGGGCTAATGCGCAAGATGGTCGCTGCGCGCAACCGCACTCTTAAATGGCGGGCTTTTCAAATAATGATTTATTTGTTATTAACTATGATTTATTTATCATTTATTAATTATTTATTTTTCATTTAATTTATTACTTATATAATTTTTAATGATTCATTTTTATTTTTTAATTTATTTTATTTTAATACTTATTTTTTATTGTGTTAAAGTACTAAACTGCAAGGCCATTCATTAATCCAAGAATTCTCTAACCCATAATTACAGAAACCTGATTTAGGATTTAAATTAATGCATGTATGATTTCTTTATTTTCATATTTTAGATTTAAAATTTAAAATTTTAGATCTTAGTTTTAGATTTCCTTATTTTTAGATTTTAAATTTTAGATTTTAAATTTCACATTTTAAATTTTAGATTTTAGATTTTAGGTTTTAGGTTTTTCGATTTCAAATTTCAGATTTGACATTTTACATTTTAATTTTATATTTTAGATTTTTGATTTTATATTTTACATTTTAGGTTGTGCGAAACAGACCAAACTACAAGGCCACAAGCCTAATGTTTTATTTTTAAATTTTGTTTTTTTAATTTATACATTTTAATTTATTTAATAAACAAATTATTATTTTAGCACAGGGCTAATGCGCATGATGGTCACTGCACGCCCCAGTTCACCTAACGTATCGTGCCCTGTCATAATCTCAACAAACCTCACCTAACCTAAGTTAGCCAAACATAACCTCAGTTCACCTAACCAAACGAGTCATCGCATAACCTAACCCAAGCTAACTTAACTTAACCTCATCTACCCTAACCTAACCTAACCTACCCTAACCTAACCTAATTTAACCTAACTTAACCTAACATAACCTAACCTGACCTGTGTTTGAGTCTTCAGTCTTTTGACTGGTTTGATGCAGCACTCAATGCCCCCTGTCCTGAGCTAATCGTTTCATCTCTACATAGCTACCACACCCTACATCCGAGGCAATCTGTTTAACATATTCTAACCTTGGTCTACCCCTACAGTTCTTGTCCTCGACCCTTCCTTCCATAACTAAGCTTGCTATTCCTGGGTGTCTTAGTATGTGTCCTACCAACCTATCTCTTCTCTTCATTAGCAGTCGCCAGAAACATCTCTCCTCTCCCACTCGCCTTAATACCTCTTCGTTTGTAACCCTATCTACCCATCTGATCTTCATCATTCTCCTGTAACACCACATTTCAAATGCTTCAATTCTCCTCTTTTCTGCTGCACCAATAGTCCAAGTTTCACTTCCATAGAGCGCCACGCTCCAGACAAAGGCTTTCAAAAATGACTTCCTAATACCTAAATCTATATTCGATGTCAACAGATTCCTTTTTTGTAGAAAGGCTTTCCTTGCCTGAGCCAACCTACTTTTTATATCCTCTTTGCTTCGTCCATCACTGGTTATTCTGCTTCCTAAGTAACAGAAGTCTCCTACTTCCTTCAGCTTTTCACCTGCCAATTTGATCTCCATAGAGGTTTCTGATTTATTCCGGCTGGATTCCAGTATTTTTGTTTTACATTTATTAATTTTCATCATGAATTCCTTCCGTAAGACGGAGTCCATACCATTCAAAAACTCATTCAAATCCTCAGGCTTGTCGGCCAAGATGACGATGTCATCAGCAAATCTCAGAGTTGAAATTATTTCTCCTTGAATCTTCACTCCCACTTTAAATTTTTCTCCAATTTCCTTCATTGCTTGTTCAATGTAAAGATTGAAAAGTATGGGTGATAAGTTGCAGCCTTGCCTTACACCTTTCTGAATACCAGCTTCTCTCTCATGTCCATCAGCTCGAATGACTGCTGTCTGGTTTCTGTATAGATTGTATATCACCCTCCTATCCCTGTACTATATTCCAATAGATTTCAAAATGTCAAACAATTTAGTCCAATCAACGTTATCAAAAGCCTTTTCTAAGTCTACAAATGCCATGAACGTTCTCTTATCTTTCCTTATTCTACCTTCCAAAATCGGCCTAAGACTTAGTACAGCTTCCCTTGTTCCTACATTTCTCCTGAAACCAAACTGGTCTTCACCCAACTCCGTTTCTATCTGGCTTTCAATCCTCTTGTAAATTATTCTAGACAGGATCTTTGAAGCATGAGTAATCAAGCTGATTGTACGGTAATCTTCACATCTGTCAGCTCCCACTTTCTTTGGTATAGGGATGATAACATTCTTCTTGAAATCAGGGGGTACCTCACCTGTCTCATAAATCCTACACACCATGTGAAATAACCTGATCAGACCTTCATCTCCTACGCAGAGTAGCAACTCAATCGGTATATCATCTATGCCTGGTGCTTTGTTCCTGCCTAAGTCCTCTAATGCTCTGTCAAATTCTGATCTCAATATTAAATCTCCTTTTGCATCCTCATCAATTTCCTCCTCCCTTTCCATTACATGATTCTCTATCTCCTTTCCCTTATACAAGCACTCTATGTAAGCTTTCCATCTCTCAACCTTTTCTTCCCTATCTGTCAGAGGTTTTCCATTTGTGTCCTTAATATTGCAGCAGTTAGTCTTCTTTGCCCCGAAAGTATTCTTAATCCTTCGATAAGCTGTGTCTACTTTTCCTAATTTCAGACAATTTTCTATACCTGCACATTTCTCTTTCAACCATTCTTCTTTCGCTTCCTTGCACTTCTTGTTAACCTCATTTCTCAGACGTCTGTATTCTGCTTTCCCCTTTTCATCTCTTAGATTCTTGTGTTTCAGCCTTTCATCCATCAATTCTAGTATATCCTGAGTGATCCACGGTTCTCTCTTTCTTTCCTACCAATGTTTTCTTCTGCGGATTTTGTTATTTCATTCTTCAAAAGTGCCCATTCGTCTGCAATTGAAGTTTGTTTAGGGGTTTTGATTGGTCCTTCCTTTATACTCTTCTTGAATCTTTCGTTTACATCCTTTACTTTCAGTCTGTCTATTGCCCACCTTTTTGGCTTATGACTTTTTTTCAGTTTCTTCAACTTTAATCTGCATTTCATTACAACCAGATTGTGGTCAGAGTTTATGTCAGCACCAGGATATGTTTTACAATCCAAAATCTGGTTTCGAAACCTCTGCTTGACCATAATGAAGTCGATTTGGTAACGTCCTGTATCTCCTGGTCTCATCCATGTGTATATTCTTCTATTGTGGTTATTGAATAAGGTGTTAGCTATGACCAACTCATGTTCGGTGCAGAATTCCATCAGCATGCTTCCTCTATCATTCCTTTCACCTAATCCGAAATCTCCTACTATCTTCCCTTCTCTCCCTTTTCCTACCACAGCATTCCAATCTTCCATTACTATAACATTTTCATCACCTCTGATATACCTCAGAATGTCATCTATTTCTTCGTAGACCTTTTCAACATCCTCATCATCAGCTTGACTGGTTGGCATATGGACTTGTACCACTCTGGTGCACGTAGGTTCAGTATTGATTTTTGCTACAATAATCCGTTCACTGTATTGCTCATAATATTCCACCCGCTGGCCAAGTTTCCTACTCAATATGAGACCAACCCCTGCTTGGCCATTGTTTGATTTAGTGCTAATGACCCTATAGTCTGCTGACCAAAAGTCCTGCTCTTCCTGCCAGCGCATTTCACTAATCCCAACCAAATCCAACCTCAACCTATCCATTTCCCTTTCTAAGTTTTCTAACTTTCCACTTCCTTGCAGACTTCTAACATTCCACGCTCCGATCCGTAGAATGTCAGATTTCCTCTTTGTCACTGCTGTGATGTTAACCCCCTCTCGAGTAGTCCCCACCCGGAGATCCGAACGGGGGACTAGTTTACCTCCGGATTGAAATTTTACAAGGGAGGAGGCCATCATCACATGTAATTATGCATAGAGAGGTGCATATCCTCGGGAATAGCATTACGGCTGTAGTTTCCCGTTGCTTTCAGCCGTGCAGCAGAACGCAGTGTAGCCATTAGTTGGCTTATATTACCAATATCTTAACCGTCTATTAGACTAGTAAAGAATTGATTTATTCTGAAAGGCTGCTACTCCCTTTCAGAATAAGTAAAGAGCAATTCTACTACAAAATACTAACCTTCTACTAACAATTAAATACCAAAATTCTACTAACGAAAAAAATACTAAAGTTTCACCAACAAACAAATACTACCACTAAAACAGTCTGTCATCAGGCGCACTCACATGCACCCTCACCAGACACATTCACACACCACAGTCTAATAGAACAATGATATATCTAATAAACAAATTAACTTCATACTTACAACTAAAACTAACTACATACTTACTGTACTGTAATTTGAAATGACAATATTTACAAAATTTAAAATGATAATCTGGTAGCAAATATATCTACCCCGTCCGAGATTCGAACCCGAGATCTCTAGGTAGGTCGGTAGATACCCACAAAACCTCAAGCAGACATTATAAAATTAAATTTAGATGAAAATAATAGGTGTATATTCAAGCAATGTTAATGTGAAAAAAAAGGGACTTTGACAATATCTTATACTGTATTATAAAAAGAAGGGACAAAATTTTAAAAAACCTCATAAATAAAAATGTAAATAATGAAACATCAATGATTTGATGCCACCCCACACCATAACAGAGCCACCTCCAAATGGAGTCCTGGAGGAGAAAGCAACAGGGCTGAATCCTCTCTCCGCGCCTTCTCCACACTCTTTCTCTTCCATCAGGAGATCTAAGATTAAAGCGACTCTCGTCAGTGAAGAGAACAGAGGCCCAATGGTCGTGGGTCCATCCCAAAAATGATGAAAGGGCATATGAAAAGCTTTCCTGTCAGTGATGGGCTTCTTGTTCTGTGATTTGTCAAGACAAAGTTTGTTGCTGTTTACAAGAGAGTTCCGTGAATATAGATGTTATTACTTGTTTGAGATACGATTGCCAACAGCCAAGTTAGGAACTAAGCTTTGTTTACAGTCAAGATAAGCTTGTATTGGCGCAGTGTTTGCCCCATTATTCCACTAGTCAAAAACGCTACGATCAACCAAGGCTTGTGCAGCCTAGGTTAGTGGCACTCGAATCTCAAATGTGTAATATGGCGAATATAATACCCCTCAAGACAACAAAATATTGCCAACCCTTTGATGTCTACTTCTTTCGGCAATCAAAGCTCCATTTCAGGCAAATAGCTGATTTGGTAAGGATATAATGTGACAAACCACATGTAAATTTACACCATTGTTATTTCATCATAAATTTGATCAACAATTAACTATCTGCAGCAACAATATAAACCTACATTGAGGAAAGCTTGGTAGATGCCAGGTTATGACATGGGTTAATCAGAATTATCATGTAATAATGTCATTTAACCATGCAGAGTTGAAAGTTCTAAATCAGACCTATCTCATGATATTCACTACTTGCATTTACAACCAATTCTACCCTAGATACACAATGAATGGGAGATACCCTAACCTCAGCTTACCTAACCTAACGTCACCTAACCTCACCTAACCTCACCTAACCTAGCGTCAGCATGCCTAACCCCCCCTAACCTAACTCTACCTCACCTCACCTAACCTAAGCTAACCTAATCTAAGAAGCTAGCGCAGGGGCTAATGCACAAACGCAAAGTATATAGGGCACATGCAACTATCCCTATGCTAGTCTTTTAGAGAGTAAGGTAAAGCTAACCCAGTGTCTACTGTGCAAAATAACTGTCACGCACAACGAGCTCAGGATTACAAAGTCAGTTAAGTTTAAATAAGTAAAAGCTTTTGTTCATTTCCTTCTCTCCCTAGGCTTAACATCGGCACTAGGGCATAACCCTATAGGCATAGTTAACACGCACACACACAAACACGTACAGATGAATTACTCTCACGCCAAAGGTTTCTCAATTATAAGTACATGGCCAGAGTTTACATGCGGTAGGGTGGCTACTTTCTTACGCTGTTTATCCTACCACAGCATCCTGCAGGTTTCCATTAAATGTAACAAGGCTGCATACTTTATTCCAAAGCATATGAATAATACATTGGTTATACTGTACTTTTGGCTACCTAGCTACGTCAGCTTGATTTTCAACCCTATAATTGGGCAGCAGGACATCATAGTGGTGGGAATACATGAGAGTTTTTGAAATATCCAGTATACACATTCCAATATATATATGCTTATTGAATACAATGCTACGTTTAGCAATGTGGAAAGCAGCTAGGTTAGGACCATAAATTGTTCGGTCGATAAATGTTGGTTTAGCTATTAGCTTTTCAGCCTTTTTGCGGGCATTACAAAACGTATATCTATTCTTTTACAAATATTTTCCATTGTGTTTTAAAAGATTGCATTGTTAAATAATTTGAACATATTTTTCTCAAAATCATTTTTGGCCTCTTTTCGAAGGTTGTTATCAAAATCAACGTATGCCTTTAGCCATGTTATCTGTTGAAACTCAAACACACTATGATTTTGTTATCAATTTCAGTCCATGATTTACAGCCTGTTTAAGTGCCATGTAATGAACAACGCATTGCCTTCGATTTCCAAGATGAGGAATTAATTTTTTGAGAGGCGAATCCTTAGTTCGTACACACTGTGGTATGAATGGTAAATCTTTGTGTAAATCATGAAGGTTGGATGGATAATCAATATCAATGTCTAGAATGTAACCGACAGCGTCGTCTTCCTTTAGCGTTTCTAGATCAACTGTATCTGGAGAAACCCACTGAAATCCACCGTAAGGAAGGGGGTGACACATAGCCCACCCGTATTGGTTGTTGGCATCAACACAGGTAATAAACTGCGACGGTTTTTCGGAATCATATATTTCCATGTATTTATTGTTAGCTTCAGCATACCGATGAGAAACCTGGAATATTCCTCCACGTATTCCAGACACTATTAGAAGAATCTTATCGTAATCCTGTAGCAATTTCAGTTCAATTCAAGAATAAATAAGCATCGCCTCGAAAATTAAACCAGGCGAAGTAAAGAAGTGTGCTGCATCCACTCTGTGTGTTCCAAGTGTTTTATTTCTAAAAGTTTCAAAGCTGTCTGCGTGAAAGTACATCTGAAGTTAGGTAAAGGTGACTATATTCCCCTAAAGTATTAATTTTGAACTGATTCCATGTTCATAGTCTTCTTGACTAACATCTTCTTGACATAATTTGTTAAGGAATGCTTCTTTTAGAGGTAAATACGTATCACTTAATTTTCCCCATTAATCAATGTAATCATAAGGAAATACACCTTTGCGAGTCATAAGCGTTGCATTCTCTTTTCCAAAGTACTTGTCTGTTTCAGGGTGTGATGTTAAGTTTTTGACTATGTATTCCAAACTACTCGGCAACAACCGAAACGTATCCACAAACCGAAGTTTAACATTTCATACATATTTCGTGAAGGAGATGTAATCATCTTTAGAGTTGACTATAACGTCCACTCTCTCAGTGGTACATCCCAACTGCTTTACAATAAAATTTGCATCATATCCAGTCATATTATGTAGAAACACAGGAACGGGAGTACGTGTTTTACACCTCGTATTACAGTTATTATGAGCGCTTCCACGATATTCACCTGTAATATGACAATGATCTCTAACTTTCCAATCCTCTTCGGTAAATGTTTTATGACACAAATAACAGGTATCAGAAAATTCGAACTCTGCTTCTTGATCATGAGTTTAAGTCTCTGGATCATTTAGGTTGTAAAGGTGATTTATTTCATTAGCCATTGATGTCAAACAGTCCATAATCTTTTCTGCAGCGTCAGAACCACGATACATAATACGTTGGCTCGGAATGTTTTTCTTTATGTGTTCCACAGCTGGTGAGGGTTTAACATATACACCAAAGCGCATAGGAATATGGCTCTGGTGTGGGACTCTATAACTTGCCTCTGGATAAGGTACACATGTGTGACGTGGTAAGAGTATTCATTCGAAATCTGCATAGATAACGCACATTTTTTCCACATTTAAGAACTTGAGAATTGTTTTTAATAGGCATTTCAATCCTCTCAATGTCATACGGGACACACAAAGCTCTGTGGGGAATTGAGACGTTGCAACTCTTGAGAGTTGCAATATATGGATTGCGATTTATGATTGTATTTTGTTTTTATTGTTACTACTTGACTTGTCACTTCGTGAGACTGAATGAAGATCAGATTGTAGTGTTCCCGTTATCCATTTCTATTAACCATAACATTTGGTGCCGTAAACACTCGGGATATCGCATGATATCAAGTGCTTTTAAGGAATAATCTGGTTAGGCCTATACTGCAGGAATTGAAGCCTCCCGTAAGTTTTTCTCTGCAATTGCAAAACGGAACCTCAAGACTGAGGGAAGATTTGCAATTTCACTATACTGGACGGAAGGTTTCCTACTTCGCAACCGACTACAGATAAGTGACAAAGCTACACATTTGTAAACCGAATAACTGTTGAATGACCCTAATAACTTCTTGTTTGGTTATGTATGTGTGTAATAACATTATGTTTTGTTCGTGCATATTGTAGTGTCATCTGGTGCTAAGCATATATATTATAAATTTGGAGCGCAGGCCATAGATAATATAAAACTGACCATAGTAATTAAAGCACAATCTAAGCGTCGACACTAGCGATCCTAGTAGCACCTGACCGAAAATCATTCGATACTTCAGATAACAGATTAACAGCTCTTGCCTTGCATATTTCCGTGAAAACACTGTAACCGTTTCTATTGGCCTCACTTTGCTCCACGTTGAGCGTCAATTGTAATGGTTCTCCACGTTGGGATGACAAGTGAAACGTCTTTACTAGCCCTGAGTTGCACTTTGAAATATTTACTCTGCCTAAGATATGTTGTTTTAATGGGCGCCAAGACCTCAACGCTATGTTGAAATCTAAATTTATATTTAACAACACCTAGCTCTGGTAGAACACCTTCAAGAATCTATTTACTCAGATCGTGGTATGATTTGATCATTAACCCAACAAACAATTGTATCAGGAGAAGGAATTGGTCTATATCAAATGCTACCTACTAAAAGCAAAGATTGCATGGTTAAAATAAATACATTTATTATATAAAACAAGTATTGCAAAATTAATAATAATAATAATAAGTTTTGAATTTAAATTGGAGCGTTGCGATTTGAATATTACCGCTAGAAAATTACGTGAAAACGGATTCGGATAAATTACTGATTTTACTCTTATTCCCAAGCTATGAAGTTACTGAAATACTGAATATTAAACAAAGAGACGAGAGATTGCGTAGTTCTGAGTCATTCGCGCTTACCACTGGAAATTGCCGTAGCATTTCCCTCGTACTGGATGTTGTAGAGAGCTTCCCACAGCCTCCTGGTGGTCGTCATCTTCTTCGTTAGTTGATGATCTACTTGTAGATATGATAACTTTATGGTCCGAACATCGGAGCCAATCACACGTACAACCACACCGGTTAAGTTTTACAAAGATAGTCGCCTTGCCTCCACGGCGCGCAAACCATATATGCACTCGTCACTTCCCCTCTCTGGACCCGGCTTCAAGTCGCCCGCTCTTCTCTGATTGGCTGAGCCTCCACGCGTTACCCCCCTCCTCAGGGTCATTACACTCGACGCGAGGATGATGTCGATTACCGTTCCAGACTATTTCGCCTTTTCTTGAAGCACCAACCCAGGCTTGCGTCATGCTTCTCGACAAGATTAAGCCTGTAGCCGAATTCCCCGTGACTCACCTCTCTCATAATACCCTAACTGACAAAACTCCGTAAAATTCCGTAATCATATAATTTTCTATGATAATGTTGTTCGTAATAATTTGCTTGATAGTGTTTTCTATGACATAGAAAACCTATCTGTATGCTTATAATTTTATAAAATGCTCCAAAAATACCTTAATAATAATAATAAGTTAATACTAATAAGTTAACATGAAAACTTCTCTTGGCTGAACAATTTTCCGCGTAAATAAATACAGAATAGCTTCCTACTGACTTATGTCAGTGGCATAAAATCCCCTCGAAAAACACGTTACAACACGTACAACATGAGCAATAACAATCAAACAGATGGAATTTTACACAATCTAAGAAGAAAGCGAACCAGACAGAGGGCAAATACAACACGCTTTGTTACGGAAATTAACAGTTTCACTGATAATACTTCATTCGAAGACCCGGGAGTACTACCGAGATAGACTACAGGAAACTCTCAACAACTTAACCACACTTGATGATTCTATACATGAGTAACTATCGGATACTGAATACGATACTGATGTTCAGAGTTGTGAAGGATATATAGACTCAGCGAAACGCGCTATCACCGAGAACAATTACAAGTAAATTGTCAAATTCAGCCGCTAATTTAAGTTTCCCCGAATCACTGCCAACTACACCTACTATTCCAATTCAGGCTTCGCACTCAGTTCGACTCCCGCCAATTAAGATAGAATCCTTCGCTGGTGACATCGCAACTTGGCCACGTTTTTGGGAGCAATTCGAGTCATCCGTTGATAAAGACCCTTTCCTTCCTACCATAAATAAACACATATTTTTGTACGGGTACTTGGAAGCCGAGCCGAAGCGGCTAGTCGATGGAATCGCCGTAATAGCAGATACATACGAGGAAACGAAACGGATTCTACAAGCTCGCTATGGGGCTAAAAACAGAATAATACAGGCGCACTTAGACTACCTAGAGGGGATCAGACCTATTCACCTCGCTACTCCTGAAGCACTCAACGACACGTTAATCGATTGTCATCGACACATACAAGCTCTTCGTGCGCTGGGAGAAGACGTAAAGGCTACGGGAGAGTTCTTGCCCCGAAAATACTTAGAACGTTTCCCGATGATATTTGTCGTCGTTGGATAATTCAGACGAAGAGGGAAAACATCTCAGAAGGCGATATTCTCAAGCTCATGGAATTCTTGGGAGAAGAAGTAGATGGGGCTATGTTGACGCACAGGATTCGTGGAACTGCTTCGACTCATGTTCCCACGACAGCATCACTGCACGTTGATTCAAATAAGAAACAATCCAATAGGATGGTTGCGCCGGAACCATTTTGTGTCTTTTGCGGACACTGGGCGCAAGAATGCAAGACAGTTTCTAACGTTAACGATAGACTTACCAAACTCAGGAACACGAACCGCTGCTTTCTATGCTTGAATCGTGGACACTCCGTGAAGAACTGCAACCGAAAGGGTAAGGCATTCTGTTCTTCCTGCAAAGCCTCACATCACAGATCTGTCTGCAGTAGAAACTTATCTACTAATGCAGCGGCAACCATTACGTCCGTTAACAAGATAGATTCTCTTCCATCCGACTTTACTTACCTGCAGACCGCGCGAGTTTGGGTTACGGGTCCCAATGGGCGAACTAAACAGACGCGTTGCATACTGGATGCTGGAAGTCAATCCAGTTTTATCCTTGAGTCTCTAGTTAACGAACTGAAACTTGAAGTTATTGGCCGCCAAGACTTAACTATTGGCGCCTTTGAATCGTCTCCAACCAATCGGAGTGTACGTAACCTTGTTAAGTTTTCCATAAAGAGCATCTGGACAAACTCGGCTACAAAAATTACTGCATTTGAGAGTATCCATGCCTTTTCAGCTCATCCGGTCGTTCTTGATGATGTTAATATCTTAGCACACACTCAAAAACTACAGTTGGCTGACCCAAAGAATGAATCACAGCAACCTTTGCCCATCGAAATACTTATTGGAGGAGATTGTTATTGGAAAATCGTAAAGGACACTTTCATCAGTGCGCATTTCCACCTCCGTGGTACTCATACCAACCATGTTTGGATGGGTATTGACTGGAAATCGATCCGGCATCACTTTGAATTCATCACTAGTAAACCATATTCATTCTGAACAGATAAACTCACCTTTAGGTGAGACACTCAGACAGTTTTGGGATCTGGAAACAATGGGAATCAGGAAAAGTCAGGATAAATATTTCAGTTCCAAAAACTCTGCGATACTTAAGGAATTCCATGATTCTTACCGAATAGAAGACCATCGGCGTGTGGTCTCTCTTCCTAGAAAATCAGGTATCATCTTGCCCAATAACCATGCTAATGCGGTAAAACGATTCAACGCATTGCAAAAGAGACTAGAGGCGAATGAACCTTCGAAGGAGATTTATTATTCACAAATGATGGACTATATTATAAAACGCCATGATGAACATGCTCCTTCTGAAACAACTGGTGATACGTTCTACTTGCCTCACCATTTAGTTAAGAAGTGTAAATCTGGGAAAACGGAATGGAGGATTGTGTTTGATGCATCTTCTTGTCAAGGAGGTGGTCCGTCCCTTAACGAGGCCCTCGAAATGGGGCCAAATTTACTGCCTGAGATACTTTCTGTTCTCCTCAGATTCAGAAGCTACCCGGTAGCCATAATTGGTGATGTCTCTCAGGCATTCTTACAACTTGTACTCGATTCCAAGGATCGAGACTTGACCAGATTCTTCTGGTACGATGTGATTGACAAAGGCGAAGGAGTTTACGAAACAACAGATGAAGTCGTAATAAACCGTTTTGCTCGCGTTCCCTTTGGTCTAACTTGCAGTCCATTTTTACTTTCAGCGACACTAAGGGAACTAACCAATATCCATGACTCTGCCTTCTCAAATGCTGCCGCCCTTATAGATTGTAGTACGTACATGGATGACTTTGTACCCGGCGGTGAAACTGAGAACCAAGTGATCAAACTTTATTATGAACTCACAGGACAACTAAGCACAATTCACATGCCCATGGCGAAATGGGCGACCAACTCTCAACAACTGAAGTGCATCTGGACGTCTGAAGGTCGGGTACTAGAGACCAATACGCAAGTATTAGGAGTGAAATGGTCCACTGAAACTGACACTTTCTACATAGACGACCATGATATCACCGATAATCTCATGCAGGAACCCGCTAGTAAGAGATTACTGTTACAAACTACTTCCCGATTTTATGACCCCTTGGGACTTTTAACACCGGTATCGATTATTGGGAAAATACTGTTCCAAGAAACCTGGTGCAGAGGGATTGGATGGGACGAACTCTTACCACATGATACAGGCGTGCGTTGGCATAATTGGATACTTCGTTTCTTGCAACATGCTCGAAGAAAAGAACGGTTCTCTGGGGAGTTAACAGCACCAGAGCTTCAAAACTCACGCAAATATTGGATTCAAACGGTACAAAATGAGTGTTTCCCTGCGGAATATCTGGCTCTAAGAGACGGTGTAGCTCTGCCAAATGAATCAAGAATAGCCCGCTTCAACCCATTTCTGGAGGTTCAGAGATTCGTTGATAGACGAGGGATACCACACACGGTATATACTGATAATGCTCAGACGTTTCACGCGACCAACAGAGAACTCGAGTCCATCTGGACTTCTCTCACAGCCCTCCTACTCATCAGTACTTCGCTCATCATAACATCACCTGGCGATTTATTTCTCCAAGGGCGTCTTGGTGGGGAGGATGTGGGCAGAGGATGGTAGGCACCACAAAGTGGTGTCTGCGAAAGGCACTTCTCCAGGAAGAGGAGACGCCGAGGCACATGTGGGCAAAGGTCCGTATTAAGGAGCTCCGTGTTGGTAGAGATGCAGTCGTCAGGACGGTGGTACTTCGTACCCCTACCGGAACCACAATAACCCGCCCCATTCAGCTGGTCATTCCCCTGGAGGTTGACCAGGGTGGGGAGGATGTGGGGAATTGAGACGTTGCAACTCTTGAGAGTTGCAATCTATGGATTGCGTTTTATGATTGTATTTTGTTTTTATTGTTACTACTTGACTTGTCACTTCGTGAGACTGAATAAAGATCAGATTGTAGTGTTCCCGTTCTCCAATTCTATTAACCACAACAAGCTCTATATTCTTTCAATTTATTTATCCCCCTTTGGCCATGTTGATTATCAATGTGAGTAAAACACCGTTTACACGTATATATCTTATGTCCGTGGTGGGTGATCTGATGTCCTACTAGTTTATCAAAATATTTGTTAATGACGTAGTGGTTCTGGCCAGATGAAGAAGGTCGCGGTGGTCTTGTAGCTCTTGATCCACAACATTTCGAGGGAATAGTTTATTGTCTTCTTCTTGTCCAAATACATTGATGGATATATCGTTTGCTTTCTCAAATTTGGTAATTTCAGCTGCGATGTAGGAAACGATATCACTGAAAAATCATACTTGGTTTCCAGGTCCTTGTATTTACTAATGCGTCGAGCATCCTTTTTAACCAGATTTGCTAAAATGGCATGCATTAAACACCTCTCGCCCTTAAAGTTTTGAGGATTAACGCAAGCGTTTCCTGCTTTTACAGCTGCTGGTAATGGAATATATCTGCTACCACGCAAGGGATTATACTTATTTATTTTCAATCGCACTTCTTCAAGCTCTAGCAAAGACCAATCACTGCCTTTTAGCTCAGATTCCTCCATTTCCGTAGTTAACTTTTCAAATTGCGGTTCAAAGAAACTACTTATGTTCGTTTCCAAATATATGGCCTCATTACGTGCTTAAAAGCACGATCGGCAATTTTATTCGTAGACGTATGAATAAATCTACATTCGGCCAGAAGTTCAACTTTTATCGACTTGTGTGTTGCTTGTTCTTTCTGTATAGCTTTCGATAATTTAATGTTTCGACCGTTTAAGGTATGAATTAAATCATTACACGTATCACAACGTATATAATAGGATGTAAGAGACCTTGAAAAGACGTTTCATATTCAGTAAATCCGTTTTTATCAGGAACCATTGAAAGTAGGTAATGTTTTGTAGGCTAGGATTTTCGTCTTTTAGTTGGTGGCATAACATTACAACATTCTTCATTGCGACGTCCGTTGTAGGCATTGTTGAATTTGCTTCCACACGTTTTACACTGATGAAATTCACCACACGATACTTCTTTACGCTTTCCTATCATAGTCTCAAAGAAAAGCCTTTCCACATTCTTGGTATATATAGCTGGGAATAGTTTACTCCATTATGGATGTTGTTTTCTGGCAACAGCTGCTTACTGCGTATTACAAGGCTGTAGAATGGTTGGTTAGACGGTCTTTCACGATGTGATCACTGTATGCGGTAGAAGTCAACTGAAGGAATTCTTGCTAAGGGTCCTCTAATATACCCTAGACAAGGCTAACAACTGCTTACTGTCTATTACAAGGCTGTAGAATGGTCGGTTAGATGGTCTTTCACGATGTGATCACCATGAGAGGTAGTAGTCAACTAAACATAGTCTTGCAAAAGGTCCCCTAATATACCCCAGTCAAGGTTAACAGCTGCTAACTGGGTATTACAAGCTGTATAACGGTTGGTCAGATGGCCTTTTACGATGTGATCACCGTGAGAGGTAGTAGTCAACCAAATATATTCTTGCTAAAGGTCCCCTAATATACCCTAGACAAGGCTATACACAAAGCGAGTTTGTTTTATCGTTCAAAACAAGAAAATACTTGTCGCATGATGTAACAAAACGTTAAATTGCGCAATTGATATGTTGCATCAGCTAAAATTTCATGCCATACAGGTGTTTAACATTCTACAATCGCATTAGCGAACAGGTAGTAAATTGTAAAAGTGTATGGGCATTAAGAAAAGCAATGCGTGGGAATTTGTTAAAACAGGCTTTCCAACCCCAGTTTATAAAATACCAATGTAAACCAACAATACCCTCACTTTTATAAGTCACCGAAACGAACCGAACTATACCGAAATAAACCGAACCAAAGCGAACCGAAGCAAACTGAACCGAATTCGCACCAAACCGGACCGAATCGAACTATACCGAACTAAACAGAACCAAACTGAAACGAAACAAAACCGAATCCGTACTACGCCCGAAATTTGGATGATTTATGATGAAAATGATGTTATTATCCGAGCCCATGATAAAATTTAACATTGCGATATAAATCTTGGAAGTTGGCTCAAGGCGATATTTGTTAGCGAACGCAAACTATGGGAGAAACCCATCACGTGATCAGAGACGCCCAGTATATTTTCGATCATTGGAAAGTGCATACCAACAAGGAAATTGCGCGAAATATTACCAGTTAATTGTTATAAAATATACCATTGGATATATGCTTTCAGCCAATGAGAGGAGGGTTTATAGAAGCAGACTTGGATTTTTACCTGGTTAATATCGCTGTTCATCGATGTGTTGTATTGTTGCAACAACAATAAGATCTAAGCTGAGAGCTATTCCAGTACAATGGAACCATTGTTGAGAACAAAAATGTTAGTGACATTTTTATAGTGGGGTTATGGAGGTTTTTGCCATAAATAGTTGTGTGTAATGCGAAGGGGATTACCGTATTTTTATGTCATGAAGTACTGAGGATTGTATAAAAGTAGCGCTGTTGTATTTTAAAGAGAGTCAGTGAAGACGTCTCATGTGATTAGATCTGCGACACAAATGTCGTTTATTGGCGGAACTCTAATAGGAAAAGATATAATGTCCCTGTTCTCTAAATCATTATTAACTTGTTTAAACTAAAATGGTGACGACAATGTACTCATCTTGAATGATCGGTCATTGAGATACCTATAATGTATTTTAACTTGATTTGACAAGGCTATAGTAAATTAATACTATCATGAGAAAGGAGCGTTGATAATGAAACTAATGCAGTCGTATCGCTCAAGAACAACTCTTAGAGGCGATAGACACTTGTATATAGTGTTGGAATATTTTATTTTGTTAATATTAAGGGTTGTTTATTTTCGATAATAATAATAATTTAAAAATGTTTTTGACTTAGGTTATAGCTAGAAGGAGCGAATGTTTTTTATGAGTGTTTGATTTTATTGTTAAAACAGTGTGTATGCCAGCATCGTTGGTCATGAACTACTATCGCTATTGTAAGAATGATTGTTTAAAGTATGAATGAATTTCAACTAGAATTATCGGAGATATTACAGTTTTTGCGAAGTTTATTTTATCAAACGCAAGAACTGCATTGTGCGTGTTCATTTTGCTAGCATTGTGAGTCCAGTCTCGACCACAACAGCTGACAAGCAAGCAGATCCGTTACGTTGTGAGGGTCGAGAGACAAATGAATGAAAGTCTCGCACCTGCAGTGTGGAAGGACAGGCGAGAAGGCTATGACATAACCAGTCCAGATGCGTTATCAGACACGCGACTGAAGTGTGCCAATTATTTAAATAGAATATTCGCTTTATAGGAGCAGCAATATAATGTTTGGATTTATTTTTAACACTTGTAGACGGCAAAGCGTCTTTAAATTTCAACAGGTTACGCATGTATACATGTAGGGAATTTTTATTTGAATGACAGTGGCGTAAATGAATATTTAAATTTAGGGTGTTATGTAGATTTTGAATGGTTATTTAGTTTTATTAATAAATTTATATTTTTCTACACGTTTGTTTGGAGTTCCTTTATTTCTATAAATGAGACATGTTATGGAACAGCCTAAAATAGATAGGATGTCTTTTTCCCTTTCTACAAAGCTCCGAGAAAAGCAAGTAAGTTTGCACACTTCCGTATAAAAGCTAGTTGTTTTATCCATATCATGTTTCAAGCTTGCTGTGTATAATCTTGGAGAACTCACCGGTGGGACTGTGATATGATCTTTAGCCGGGACGTTCACTTTTGAGAAATCCAGCTACGCTTTGGATGACCAGCGAGCTCCTCCTTGATTTTTACGGGTACAGTGGAAGTTTTGGCTGCTCAAAGTCTAGGCGTGAAAATACTTGTTGAAAAGCATTCGATGAACCATCGCGGCGAGATGGCGTCACGATGAGAGTGTAGTGAAATAGCAGCTAGTGTAAATATTTGATAAAAGTGGTAAAATATTATAACAGATGTTTAAAATCCATAAAGTTACTTTCCTTAGGTCGAGTGAAATATGGAATATTGATAGTATTTAGAAATTCTTATTGATAATTTAATAAACTTAAACTAAATTTTGGGAACGTGTATCCAAAGATTCGGTGACTTCTTCAATCACTGTTCGAACCAAGTAGAGCAGTGGTGCTTTTTCGAGTTTTCAGCCGATTGGAAGATATACGTGTTTCACATTTTTCTTTATTGGTAGGTAATTAGATTAGTTCATTTAGGTAGTAATAATTAACATAAATTTAGTGTAATTTGTATAAACATCAAGGCTAAATTAGATCTCTAGTATGTCGGCAGTAAACAGTGTTAGTGTCTCGTCAGGTAATATAACCGTTACGGATTTATGCTCGTCGTGCAAAATAAAAGTAAAAAATGCAAATAAAATCATCACAAGATCTCAGGTAAAATTGAGTGAGGAGAAAAGTGAAACCAAATGTCGTAATGTAGGCCTACCGGTACCGTCATGCGAATGTCATAACCTGAGAAACTAACTGTCCTCAAAAGATGAAATTATAAAGCTGCTAAAGGAAGATATTACTAAGTTAATGGAAGAGTTGAATAAATTAAAAGGAAACAGAGAGGAAAGCAAGGAAACTTGGTCCAAAGTGGTTGCTGGTAAGGTAAGATTGAATATGCCTAGGCCTATAAATGGAGTACCGGTATATGTAACTGAAATTCCCGTCTCAAATTCATTTGGAGCGCTCGTCGAAGAAAATGATGACTTTTTTCAAGAAGAAAAGAAGAAAGTGATAAAGGGAAAATCCAGGAAGATGCGGATATTTGCGGATAGTCACGGGCGAGATGTAGCAGCAAGCGTATTGGAGAGAAGCGGAGAAATGGAGGTCACTTCGACAGTAAAGCCAGGAGCACCCATTGCAGCGGTCACGAACGGGATGGTAGGAGAGTGTGCAACCCACACTTCAAAGGACTATGCAGTAATCATCGCTGGAGCAAACGACATCTATAGAAACGAGAGTAAAAATGTAATCAAAGATTTAAAGGGTACATTGCCATCCATGCTTAACACAAATGTCATAATTGTAAACATTCCGCAGAGATACGATTTAATTCCCAAATCATGTGTAAATGTAGAAATAGAGGCTACAAATGGAAACATTCGTAAAATTTGTAAGAGTTTTCCCAATGTCCAAATTATAGATGTAAGTAAATTAGACAGGAAGTTCCACACTCGACATGGCCTACACTTAAATAGGTTAGGAAAAGAGTATCTTAGTGATGAAATCTGCAAAATTGTAAATTCAAATGGTAAGAATAGTTCAACAGTAATATCTTTAGAGTGGAAACAGGGAAACTTGTAAAAGAAGCCAAACGTGAGGTTTGGCATTCAGATCTTTCGATGTCAAATTTAACTGAGTGGAACAATGGTATTTCGGCTTTGTCTAGCAACAATAATAATAACAATTATGATAATAAGAATAATAATGTAAATAAATCACCAACACAAGCTTGCAGAAGTAACAAATTTAAAATTTACCACCAGAATGTTCAGTCTCTCTATAATAAAATTGATTACATAAATCTAATGCTTAAAGACATCTCAGCACTATGTATTTCAAAACATTGGCTGAAAGAGGAACAACTCGAATTAATTCAATTCCCAGGGTTTATACAAGCTAGTAAATACTCTAGAACTAATATTAGCCATGGTGGTACTTTTATCTTCTTAAGAATTAATTTAGATCATGAACAGTTAACAGCTTATGATTATCTAATTATGGAACAGGATTTTGAATTCTCTGCCGTAAAAATACAGCAGTTTAAGTTAATAATTGTATGCGTATACCGTTCTCCGTCAGGAAAGTTCCGTTTATTTATAGATAAATTAGAATTGTTACTCAATAACACGAGCAAAGTAAATTTCGACATAATAATTTGTGGGGTTGTAAATGTGGATTTCTTAAAATTTGATAAAAATTGTGAATTATTAACACAGTTACTAATTTCCTATGGACTGCAACCTACAGTAAATACCCAACAAGAATAACAAAATTTAGTAAAACCACTCCTGATCAATTTTTTTAAAATACAGATAAATAAGACCATTCAATAGAAGTCTATTGTCCGGGTTTTAGTGACCACCATGGACAAATACTGAGTTTTGAAGTACCCGAAACAATCAATAATAATGATAATGGAGTAAAATCAAAGTGCAGGTCATTCACTGAAACAAATGTTACATATTTCAATGACTTATTAAATAAGGAAACATGGTCAGAAATGTATAAACTAGAAAATGTAAATGATAAATTTAATGCATTTAACAGTACCCTAAAACACTATTTTGAAACAGCATTCCCCTTTAGACAAAGAACTGTTCAAAATAACAAAACTAGCAATTGGATAACAACAGGGATTATAAATTCATGTCAAAGAAAGAAAGAAATTTCTACACAAATTATATAAACAATACCACACAACACCTGAATTAAATTTATACTACAAAATATACACTAGCATATTAAATAAGGTAGGGTCAATCCAGGCCAAGTGGTCCAGCGCTAGTTGCTTGACCATCTCAGAAAAAATTGATACGTGCTGGGTTTGTTCCTTATCATGTAGTGAGCTTAAAAATAATTTTTTGAACTTTTTTTGAATTACCGTTTTTAAATGGCGGCCATTTTGTTATAGGCCGATCGTGTATTTTTGTGTTTGTAAGCATCTGCGGTTTTTTAAATATCTCTGCAATGGGTTGCTCTAGGCCTATCAAATAAAAAGCATTGAATTCAGTACACTTTGGTCTACGTATTTAACCCATTATCACTAGGGTTCATGTGTCTTTTTACAGATTTTTAATTAATCAAATTTTTGTTTTAAAATTCAAAAATCTGAATTTTCAATCAATAATTTTTCTAAGAAAGGACAGTTTCTCATCCCTAACATTTTTTGTGCTTCTACACTTCATAGTAGTGTAATTGTTTATAAAGTTTCAGTGGTGAGGAGTTACCCCTTAAACAGTTACAGGCTTTAAAAAAACTGATTTTTGAAAAAAATAAGAATTTTTGACCTGCAATATTTTGGTTGGCGGACCAGATAAAAATCTGAAAATTTCACATTTTAAAGATATTTATAGTAGTAAACTTCAGTATAAATTTCAAGTTTGAGATTTAATTGGACGTCAGTAAAAAAAAAAATATTAGTAAAATTACGTTCGCAATTACTCTACTTTTGAGGCACAAAATTTAGGGTGAATAAAATACACAAGTTGCATAGTAATGAATTTTTATTTAATTGTTAGAACTAATTAAATAAAGAATTTTATGTAAAAAATTGGCTAGACCATTCTTATTTACAGTTGTGCAATGATGTGTATGTGTCGTTTAAACGAAATAATAAAGTATACACATTGTAAAATAAAAAACAATCAAGACTTTGAATGTCAATTCTTAAGTTTAAACATTTTTAAAAGAAATTTAACTACATCTATAGGTTTATAAATAGCTAAACTGACAGTTATTTTTTATTTACTTAGTAGCTCGTTGAATAGAAGCCTCCGTGGCTTAGGCGGCAGCACGCCGGCCTCTCACCGCTGGGTCCGTGGTTCAAATCCCGGTCACTCCATGTGAGATCTGTGCTGGACAAAACGGAGGCAGACAGGTTTTTCTCCGGGTACTCCGGTTTTCCCTGTCAACATTTCATTCCAGCAACACTCTCCACTATCATTTCATTTCATTCGTCATTCATTTAATCATTGCCCCAGAGGAGTGCGTCAGGCCTCGGCAGCCGGCACAGTTAATATCCTCGCCGCTAGATGGGGGCTTCATTCATTCCATTCCCTGACTCGGTCGGAGACTGGAAGCAGGCTGTGGATTTTCATTTCAGTAGCTCGTTGAATATCTGTGAGATTTCTTCACACACTTTGGGAGTTAAGTTAAATGTTCGCCCTGTCACAGCAGTAAACTCCAGAGGAGACAGCTTCCTTAGTACTTTCTTAACTGGCATCCAAACTTGATCTTTTTCATCTTTTTTTGAACGAAGTTCTTGATCCTGGTGGGTGATAAAATATGACGTGCAAATCTTGGTTTTGGTTATCAACATTGTCGACTTCTGCAATCCACCACTGACCATCATAGACACAAGCCACTATGTCTTTATTTTGAATTGTCAGTGGCACAGCTTTGCCAGTTTTGTGGAGTACACTGTCCGGAGATGTTGATGTTAACTGACACTTCAGCAGGTTGTCAGACTGTAGTATAAAACAATGAAAAGATCGAGTAACTTTTATCTTTTTGCAGGTGTTGAACCTTTCCTCCAAGAAGTTGACATACATTTCTTGGACTTCCTCTGACCTAACAAAAACATAAGCAATACCTTTGATCTTTTCTTTACAGAATTCAAACATTTGTTGAGGAATCAGAAACTGGTTTTCATATGCTCGCTGAAGACTTGCTTTTGTGACAGCTCGCTTTGTTGTACCACCGACACCATCACACGCATTCTTTCCATGGCATGATGCAAAAAATGCCACTCTACATTCATACCAAAGTCTTCTTTGTGGTAGCATATGTTAACAAAGTTTTTTTTATACTGACATGAAGCCCCGTCAGAAAAATAAATCAGTTTTTTTAATGGACGGGTGGTGTTCTTTAATGTATTTAACTAACTGAACTTGGAAGGCATGTACTGTTGAAGTGTTGTGCTCAAGGTGGTCATTTATGACACAGAAACTGTGACTTTTAAGGCAGTCTAGTTCATCTTTGTAATAAAACACAAAGGGATGAACTGTGGCTTGTTTGTTTACCCAGTGGTGTCCTTGCACTTCATCTTGCACAACAAACGTGAAGTTTTCTGAAAAGTCTGCAAGAACTAAGCATTCATGAATTGTCAAAGACTGCTTTTTATCTTTCATATATTTACCTTGAGCTTCTGCAATAAAATTAAGCATTTTAAGATTTTCAAGTTTCGCTACAAACAATTCAAAAAATTCTTCTCGTAGTTTTATGATTGTTACCATTTCTGTTCTCTCTTGAGTTACCCATTGTTTATATTCAATATTGTCTGGCATCAAATCTTCCTCCTCTGATTCTTCAAACATGTCAAATAACGCTTGTTTGCCGGGACACTCATGACATTTTCCCATCATACAGTTATAGCTGTCAATACTACAAACTAGAATTTCTAAGAGGTCTTTGTAGTCTACTTTAAGGTTAGCTCCACTAATCATCAATTTTACGTTTGGTGGTACAAACAAACACAAACATTATGAGTGCCAGATCCTCCAGCGATAATACACCATTTTGGTCTCAACTCACAAAACTTTGATCTTCCAATTTAATTTCAGGAATTTCTTTTTTAAACTCACTGAAAAGCTCATTTAAATTACACCAAAATAACCTCTTTCGTCTATAAATCTTAGTACCATTTTCTTTCACAGGACCACAATCTTTTTTTCCAGGCATCAAACGGCTATTGTTGTCATCTTCGTAAAACATGATGACCTTTTTGATTATGCTATCATCTATCAAATTATTTGCATTTTTCTTTTGCAAAACAGGTAAGATTCCCTGTTGTTGTACTAATTGCCTTGTTATTTTAACTAAGCGTTCTGACACTTTGAATTCATCACTTATTTTTGCCCTACCCCAAGAATTTGGCAGTAAACTGATAATCTTAATCTTTTCTTCTTTATTTGAAATCTCACATTTATTTTTTAGGTTTTCAATCAAATCTTCATATTCTGCTGGAAAATTTTGTGAACTAGTTCCTGGGTTTAAACTAATTTCCTCTTGAAAGGAGATTTCTAAATTTCTTTTAATTGAAGTTGAAACTTTCTCAATTTTGGCTTACAAGGCAGACGGCCTCTGCTCTTCATTTAATTTCCTAATTTTACTTGCAGGAGATACACCAAGGATTTTACAAGCTGAGTCTACTTTTGTTATTGTTTGTTCTAAATTACAAAATTCTTCATCAGAACTATCAGTAGCCCTATCTTTGTTAGCCACAATTACCTTTGTATAACAGGTTGGACATAATGGTTTCCCTGGTATTAGGTTAATGACATGATTTTCATTTTTATAGTATTGATCTAAAGTTATTTCTCTCAGTCCTTAATTATAGGCTTCTTGTGTTTCTTCAATGGGTCCAAACAAGATTGTCCATAGAGGTGATGAAATTTGTTCAAGTATTTTACTTCATGGTACTTACAGCTTGATTTGACATCTAGGTGAACTCTTAAACGAAACAACACTTTTTCTTCTTCACTGTAAATTTCAATCACTGTAATTTCTTTAGAAAACACTCCATAAACACTTTTGTGACATACTTTATTAGTAAAAATGCCAATTGAACACTGAGGCTCCATTTAACTACAATAATACAACTGCTCACTGTAAAAGCTCATGGACAACTAAGTGGGGGAGAACAGATTGAGTGGAAGGGGAAACAAGATAGCTAGCTCACAGACTTGTACAGACTTTCAGTGTTTGACAAGGTAACTCACAGACATGTTGAGACTCGTGGTGTATTGTCTGTCAGTGAGCCTGTACAGACTTGCGCATGCTGCCAAACAGCCTCTTTCAGTTTTCTATTTAGAAATGTTTAGCAACAAATAAGGCCTAAATATTGATTACATAAATTGAATGTATTTAGATCTTAAGTTGAAAATAATTACCCACATTAGACTAGATGTATTGCGAATGATAAAAACCTTCTTTTTATCATATTTGTGATTATTTTAAAACTAACTTCCAATTAAATCTCAAACTTGAAATTTATACTGAAGTTTACTACTGTAAACATCTTTAAAATGTGAAATTTTCAGATTTTTATCTAGTCCCCCAACCAAAATATTGCAGGCCAAAAATTGAAAATTTTTCAAAAATAAGTTTTTTTAAAGCCCGTAACTTTTTAAGGGGTAACTTCTCACCACTGAAACTTTATAAACAATTACACTACTATGAAGTGTAGAAGCACAAAAATATTAGGGATGAGAAACTGTCCTTTCTTAGAAAAATTATTGATTGAAAGTTCAGATTTTTGAATTTCAAAACAAAAATTTTGAGTAATAAAAAATCTGCAAAAAGACACATAAACCCTAGTGATAATGGGTTCAATGTGTAGGCCAAAGTGTACTGAATTCAATGCTTTTTATTTGATAGGGCTAGAGCAAGCCATTGCCGAGATATTTTAAAAACCGCAGATGCTTACAAACATGAAAAAACACGATCGGCCTATAACAAAATGGCCGCCATTTAAAAACGGTAATTCACAAAAAGTTCAAAAAATATTTTTAAGCTCACTTCATGATAAGGAACAAATCCAGCAAGTATCAAATTTTTCTGGGATGGTCAAGCAACCATTTATTTTTATATTGGACCACTTGGCCTGGATTGACCCGGTAATATGACTAGCAAAGAAAATGCATAATGATAATTTTATTTCCCAATCATCTAATAAAACAGGGCTATGTGGTCCGTGATAAAGAAAGAAACTGGAAAATCTGCTAAAATACAAAGGAACATTACAATGACCAGAAATAATAAAGTGATTAATAATCCAGAGGAAATAGCAAACACTTTTAATGACTATTTTCTGGCGATTCCACAAAAATTATTAAATAAATCACAGGTTAATACACTAAATTCTAATAATAAAATAAATATATGTAGTGATTCTTAATTTATAAATCATGTCACAAGTGAATAGGTAAGAATAGTTATAAGAGAGCTAAAAAATAAATTTTGTGCTGGCATTGATGGCATCCCTGATGCAATTTTATAGAAATGTGCAGAAAATATAATAAATCCACTTACACACTTAATAAACAGTTCAATTCTCTCAGGAACTTACCCGGATATTTTGAAGTTATCAAAAGTAATCTCAGTGCACAAAAACGGTTCAAAAGATGAATTAGATAACGATCGTCCTATTACTTTACCAACTGGTATTGCAAAAATTGTAGAAAAAATCGTGTATAAGAGACTGATAAGTTTTATAAAAGAAAAATATTATCAAACTCATAACTTGGATTCAGAACGGAAAAATGTACACAGACAGCAATTTATGAATGTATTAATAGTATACTGAAATTAATTGACAATAAGGAACATGTAACTGGCCTATTCTTGGATTTATCGAAAGCATTTGATGTTGTTGACCATAAAATCCTCCTTACAAATCTAAATCAATATGGTATTAGTGGTCTAGCTAATAAATGGATAGAGTCTTACTTAACAAGGCGTAAACAAATAGTAAGCTTGAGACACAAGGATCATGGTACCAAATTACTTAGTGAAACATTGTCCAATGAGGGAATTATTAAATTTGGAGTGCCCCAGGGATCGGTTTTGGGCCCACTACTCTTTCTTCTATATATCAATGATATAACACAGAACGTTCATTCACATAAGGAAATTTTGTTTGCGGACGATACAACACTCGTAATAAAAGGTGAAACTAAACAGGTCATACAGCAGTCTGCTGACTCCGTTACAGGAGAGTTAACCAAATGGTCACAAGCTAATCGCCTCATAATCAACTATAAAAAAGCAGTATGTCTAAATTTCCACACTATACAGAATAGGAATCCTGCGAAGCCCAATATAATATTAAATGGTCATCAAATGGAAAATAAACCAGAAACAAAGTTTTTAGGACTATGGATACAACATGACTTGAAATTGAGTAAACATGTACAATATCTGAATACTAAACTGAACTCGATGTGCTTTGCGTTACGTATTTTGAAAACCTGCACTAGCATGCACACATTAAGAAATACTTATTTTGCTTATTTCCATTCATACTTAAGATATGGGGTCATATTTTTGGGTATGTCGCCAGATGTACTAAGCACGTTTAGGATACAAAAGAGGGCGATTAGAATTATGGCAAATGTAAACACTAGAGAATCATGTAGACCTCTGTTTAGAGATTTAAACATTCTCCCTCTGCCCTGCATATATATCTTTGAAAGTATTATGTTTTGTAAAAAGAATTTAATGAATAAGGATGTTTTCTTAAAACAAACAATGATGTTCATAGGCATAACACAAGACAAAATCAAAACATTCATATTTCACACACACACACACAAAAGCATATATCAAAGAGGAACTTATCACACAGGAGTTAAATTATACAATAAACTACCCTAGTATATAAAACTTGCCCCAAAAATAAAAACCTTTGATAGAATGGTGAAAGCTTATCTGCAGTGCCATTGTTTTTACTCTGAAGTTGAATATCTTAGTGTATAGAAACGATGAAATCTATAATTATATTTTACTTTTCTATTTTAATTGTAATACCTAGCTGTAAGTTGTTGTATTTATAGAATTAAGTTTTCATATTATGATAATAGAATAAGGTGTAATAATAGTCCAATAAGATTGTATCTCTTAAGATCTGTTATTATAATAAGTTACAAATAGTTATAGTATTAGTATTACTGTATATACCTATTAGTACTTTTATTTTATAGATGTAGATTCTGATGTGTCCTACATCAAAAATGTATTGTATACATGTATTTGATCAAATGGAATTAATAAAACTATCTGTCTATCTATCTATCTATCATTCTTAAGCAAGAATTGACGGCCCTACTATGTGGAGAATTTCATTTCAGAACGGCTAATGGACTTTGATAGTCATGTTCAGTGTAAAGTTAACTTTGTAACGTTGGTAAATTTAAATGTTAGTATGGTGGTATAGATAATTTAGGACACGATCAAGCGGAACGAAACGATAAGTTTATTAATGTAAGAGTGTATTTATTATGTTAATCTTAAGGCTTTAGATAGACATTAAGAACACCCAATTACATGGTAGAAATTGTTGTTCCAAATGTTGTTGTCACGCTTTGATTTGAGGTATTCCTGTAGCGATTTATATTTGAATCTTTGCAATGGCAACGATGGGTAAGGAAGAAGTACAGAGGATGTTGAATGAGATGCAGAAGAGTTTGCAGGAAAACTTGCAATCTAACTTGATGGTGCAACTTAAAACTCTACAAGGTAATTTACAGGAAAACTAGCAGAAGGAGGTCACTGAAAATTTAAAGGTGAATTTTCAGTCCATGAATCGCAAATTTCAGGAGACAAGGCAGGTCCTGGAGCAGGTTAAGAAAGATAGGAAGGAAGACATTGATAGAGTTGTTGTAAAGGTAGTAGAACATATTGTAGAGAATATAACAGGTCGTGTTACAGGGAGTGTCAAGGGAAACGTCAATGAGGAAATACAGGGTGTGCAATCATCCCTGGAAGGTTTGCAGACTAGTGCATCTGAAAATAAGGGTAATATGTCGCGTTTGCAGGATAGTTCCAAGGCGATCCAGACTAAGGTTGACTCTGTTGAAACAAAAGTTGACACTGTACAGGGTGATTTATGTGCTGTTCAGGGTGATGTAAACCATGTTAAAGCAAAGGTTGATACTGTTCAGAATAATGTAGAATCTGTTCAAACAAAAGTAGACACCGTTCAGGAAAGGGTTGACAATATTCAAACGGATGTTAACAATGTTCAATTCGAAGTAGGTTTTGTACAAACAGATGTTAATAGAATATAGACAGACGTAAATAATATGTTTATTGACGTAGTGTGCCCAACATAGTACTCCAGTTTTAGCACAGATTGGCAACCCTGCGTAAATCACGGCCCAAAACACCACATTTTATCTTCGCAGGCCCGACCTCAAGGTTGAGTGACGTCACGCGTCTGACGTCACGCACATCTGTCTACTATCTCCGGCAGAGCGCGCTGTCTCGGACCACGTGGTCAGCTCTGGTGTTCGGCAGCTGGTCACATTGAGAGGCGCAGACACATGCGTTTTGAGCGCGGACTGGACAGTACTCTGTTGTGCGGCAAGAGTAATTTTTACATTCGATTTTGATCGTGGAGGGCCATGTGTGCTATGCCACCACAGCTCTAAGTGTCGCTGTGGATCGGGTGTGATTTTATCGGAGTCCTGAGAGACCATATAATTACGAATCACCACTGTTATGCCGGGCGCGATTGCTATATCAGACGGCCGAGTCCAGCGTGTATAATCCCGGTCGTGCAGGCCCATGCTTGGCTTGATAACGAGAGAAATAGCCCTTTGCGACAAGCTTTGGACGTGAGTTACAATACGGAATAGTTTGTGCAGTAAACATTCGAGAATAGACGAGGCTCTTATAATCGATGGAGGACTTGTAGATTCAACTGAACAGCTGTAAATGCTATTGAATTACTGCTTACGTAAAGCCGGTGGCAATTTGCTGAGAGGAAGAATTGTGTCTACATTGTTCGAGGCGCAGGAACTTATGATTTCCAGAATGGAACGAGGACATTTTATAACCTGTGCTGTTGAAGTATCAATGAAGAATTTTGAAATAAAACTAGTCAGTGAAAATATGTGCCACTAAGCTTATACGTGAGGGGACTGGACGGAGTGACATTTACATCAAGATGAGGCCATGATGTTGCCATGACATAACCACACCGTGGGAGTCGGAGGACGCAGCCACCATGGTACGTGAAGGTCGCGGTTTCGATTCCTGGAGGAGGCGAGGAAGTAGATGGTGGAAGATGCAATCCTGCTGGTTCTGGAATGGGAAGGAGATGGTCCTGAATGAAGATTGGTTCCAGATTGATTCTATGAGCATGCTAGGCTTGTACCATATTTTCTTATTTCGGCCAGTTGGTGTGCTAAAACATTACTTCAATTTGTAGTTGTGAGTAGTTTGTACTACTCAGTAGTACTAGATGCCATGGAGATGAACTAATTGTTATTTATTTGTTGATCAATCATTTTATTATTATTATTAATATTTATGGCCACATTTTTTTCCCTTCGTCTATTAAGTAATTATATGAGGAAGTGATTCACATTGAAGGGTTGTCACACGTGGCAAGGAACTATCCACCATGCTTGGCACCATGATCCAGTTAATATTTTCTTTTGGGAATTTTTGTAAATCCGTCACTACTTTGAATGATAAGATTTTTTTTCTACGATGATAAGATTGGAAATACGACGCGGATACTGAACTGAATCCATGATGGAATGAATGGATGTGGTAGACTAGCTGTCGAGAGCCAGGGTGGAGTTCATGTTTTGAAATTCTTTTCTTTTTTTTCGATTTTGACTTCAGCGTTTGGTGGATCTAATTATGTGAACTCTGAAGGATTATAACTTTAAATATTCCCATTTTTTTCTTCGTCCACATTCATTGATATAGAGAATTTAATTATTAAAAGCATGCTCGTCATTATGCTTCGACACCTACCCATTTGACATTGCTACAGGTCATGCCTGCATTAGATAATTTATGCACACTAGTCATGTGATGGAATGAAAGGTCATGATAATTAAAAGATAATGAGTTTATCTACAAAAAAGATTGATTGGTGTAGTTGTTTATAAAAAAGAGGGGAGAATTGAATGGAATGTAATAACATAAATTTAGGATGATAGTTCACATATTCTGTGAACGTCTTATGGCAAATTTTCTGAGAATTAATCATGAAGAATCCCTTTGTGAATAAAAAAAATAATAATGTAATAATAATTAGTAGTGTAATATCTTTGTAAATAAGCATGACCATGCAAAATGCAGTCAGATGGTGGTGAATTAAGTATTCACAGGAGTAGGCAGGCGATAATCTAATCACTATGTAATTGATGGAGTGAAATACATTGCAAGCATACCATCGAATTGGGAAAGATGGGAACTTTTAGTTGTGATATAATGATCAGCCATGACTTTGAACTTTGCATAAATGTGGGATTATGGGTGCACGTTTGCTTGAAATATTTTGAGTAATTAGACTCTGAAATAACGTTGTACGATAAATATAAATACTGATTGCAACTTTAATTGAGTGGTCAAGTAGGACCTATATTGTTGCAGCAATTATTTTTAATTCATAATTAATTAATAATTAGTTAGAACGGAGATCAATACTCTTACTTTTTAGGCCAGCTATTTATTTAACTTTCATTATAAACTCAAGTGAGTGACAATATTACTAATCTAGGACACTATCTGATGGACATTTAGTGTGATCAGTTGATGTTGATAGTCAGATGTGACTGAATCTATTTTTTATATTTTATTTAATTTTCTTCGAATATCTCCTAATTTTATTTGTGTCTTAAAGATAGGACCAAGGAGATTCGTTGACCCTTTAAAACTTAATTATGTTTATTTGGACTCTAAATATTTTTCTTTTTCCTCGGTCCACATCAAGCTTTCATTTAGATCGAATCTCCGAGGCAAGATAGGCTTTTAGGGGGTTTCCTATATTTGTATTGGTCAATGAGTTGCCAATAAATGGATGCCTATTTTTATCTTTTTAATTGTGCTTATCTTCTGACTTCTGTTGTACTATTGCTTTGATTTAGGTTTGGGGGTGGGTTGATTTAACCTGTTACACCTACATCCTGTTAACCACCCTTGAGACTACTTGAGTTCTCGTACCCACCGGCGTATTTTTTTGATATTCGAACCCAGACCTTAATAATTTTTTTAATTCTTTATCTGATATATGTCTTGTGTTATCGGCATGAATTGCGATGTTTTCGCCGGGTCATCCGATTCGAAGCCGGTTAACGGGGACTGTAGATAAGGTGAATACTAATGTTAACGGAATACAATCTAAATTAAACCATATTGAGTCCAGTAATGTAGTTTTCCAAAATGACTTTTGGAAAGAATTAGAAGTCTCTAAAACGCAATGTAAGGAAAACATGTGCGCAGTTCAGTCACAATTGGGTGATCTGAAAGAAAATGTAGATTCTCTGCGGTCACAAGTAATATACCATAATAAGATTCTTAAGGATGAGATTGAACGCGATATAAGCGAAATGTTAAAAGCTCATGTCGTTGTAAGGAAGGAAGAGTGGAATAAATCTAGTAAAGAGCATATCAAAGGAATTCAAGATAATATTGAAAATAAATTTGCTAGCACTCAACTAGAATTAAGTAAAGAGGTAACGAGCGTTCGGGCTGATTTAAATAAACGTTTGGATCAGCTCCAGCAGACACAGGTCGAAAATGAGGATCAATTATCGCAGGAAATTAAAGCTTTAAAAGATCAGATTAGTAAGGTGGTCACTGATGTGAATAACATTAATAAAATTCAGGAGGGAAAGTCTATCGAACTGGAGGAATACATCACTAGGAAACTCCAAAGCTTAACCACAGGAGATACTACTGTCTTGGAGACATATAAAGAAGATCTCAAAAATGAAGTAGGACAGCAGTTAAAGGATATCATGACCGACATAGAAGAGAAAGAGAAAGAGAAAGAGGACATAGGTGAATGGGAAAGCCGTAATAGAAGAGATAGTGTAGAACACGAAGAGAGATGTTAGATCAGAAGCCAGGGTACTTCGATCTACAGAAAGGCCCGTATTCAGAATTCTAGACTCTGAAAAAGATACGAGGGATCCTAGGATTAACCGTCAAAATACTCAGCCTAGGAACATCACAGTTATACGTAACATTGAAGATAAACCTCTTCAGTTTAATAACCAAGACGGATTCACACCTATTGAGGTTATCCGAAATCTGAGGGATTACTTTGTCGAAGCTCAGGTTCCGAGAGATAGGGAGATGAAAATCATCGAACGCTATCTAGCTCTAGCCCCCTTAGAGTGGTTCCGTGCGTTCAGGTACACGTTTGTGGATTTCGAGGAATTTGCAGAGGCCTTAATTAAGATATTTTGGTATATTGAGGCTCGAAATAGTTTAAGGGCCGAAGTATACTCGAGAAAGTACTCGAGTACTATGCCAACGCGCTATGCAGACTTCTTCACGAGGCAATTGGCCCAACTTAGATTCCTTCAGCCCCCATTATCAACGGGAGAAGTGATTGAAGCTATTTCGAGACAGCTTCCAGTTGAGGTCAGGAGACTGATTATCTCGTCTCAAATTAAGGATTTGGCTAGCTTGGACGAGCTTCTGCGCAAGCTAGATTATACCAGTCCGATTCCCACTGTAATGTCTAGAAACAGCAGACAAGACCAACGGGACATAAACACCATCTACATCTACCAGACGCAACAAACGGAGAGTCACAAAGAGAGAGATAAGGACAGCATAGGTCCGGAAAGAAACAATTATATTTCGAGACAGGAGACCCGAACCAAGATATCGTAGATTCCGAGGAGGAAGACCCTATCAAGAGCAACAGGGTAGAAACAACGACAATACGCGTAGGAATGGTTATTACCATAATAACTATAACTACCGTTATAATAACAATAACAACAACAGTTATAACCGCAATAATAGGTATAACCAGGGTTATAACAGGAATCGAAACTACAGCGAAAATTCGTTCACAAAGGAACAGTATGATGAAAGACACAGAGAAGGGAAAGAATACTTAAAGACTTTAGGACAGGATGAACAGAACGGAAAAGGACGGGAGAAAACACGAGTGTTGAACCCCAGCCAGGTTCAAGTCAGCAGGGAAATAACACTCAGGGGCAACAACAAAAACCCGATTCTAAAACAGAAGTAGGAGTTTTAGAAAATGCTAGACAACTAAACCAGATTACTATTAACGAGATATATGAAGTGACAGATGAAGATCTACTGTTTGAAAAGGAAGTAATTAAAGAGGAGAGACCATGTGAACTGCCTATCAGAAGCATAAATGTTAATGGACAAACGTATAAGTCTCTTATGGATACTGGTGCAGTTATATCCATACTGTCAGAGGAAAGTTACCAGAGACTGTTAAAAGGTGACGGAATGACTGTTTTACCCGCATCATCAGTCATAGTGCGTGGTATATTCCAGACAAGCCAGTAAAATGTAAAGTCGAGGTGCTATTAAATTTCGAGATTATTGGTCGCACTTATGAACACATCTTCACTGTAGTAAGCAAGATAAATTTTGATTTCATTACCAAAGTCGGAGCATTCATTGACATGAAAAACTGCATCATTAAATTTAGCGAGGGATCTATTAACACAGAAGAGTTAGAAGAGAAGGATTTCGATAGCAATCTAGATATGGATCTTAGGGAAGACATCATCCATGATATTATTGAGGAAGCTGAGATTAACAGGGGATCATGGATTTGTAAAGCAGAAGGGTTTGAAGAAAATAAAGATGAATTTGAAGGGTTAATAATGGAATTTAAAGATATTTTCGAGTATAAGCCCGGGTTAATTAAGGATTATAAGTACAGGATCCGATTAACCGATGATACCCCATATCAGAAGAGGATTTATCCCATTGCAGAGAAGTACTATGAGGAAGTACGAGGGATTGGTGTATTCTTGGAATACACGGTACGAGAGAATATAAAGTTTAATGCTCTTTTCTTGTTCATTTCTTCTTTTTTTATCAAACACCAACAGTGATCTTCTATTTTCTCTTTGATGGTCATGTCTCTTATGTTTTTTGTGAGTCTGTTCTAGATATATATCTTCCATAACCCACCTAGCGTCATCAAGCAGCGAATCTCAGAAGCTCCTCAATTCTTCCTGGTGCAAGAGGACTTCCTTATCCATCTGGCCACCAGTTCTCGTTGCCATCGCCAGCTATTATCTCCGTGATTAAGAGAACTTCGCCTACTCTTTCACCCTCCAGGCTGTGCTAGTATCGCCTGCTATCAACTCTTTGAAGACCATTTCCTCAAGAGAATTTAAGTTTACAATATTGGTCATGCTTATGTGTTCTCCTTTTGTCTCCTACCCCCACTCTTTTCCCTTCCATGGACCCTCCGCGCTTCGCTGAGTGGGTCTCACTTGTAAGTCGGCAGTTGACTCGGTCAGTCAAGGCTCAACCAGAGCCAGTCTCCTCAAACCAAGAGGCACTCTCTACATTCTACGCCATATTGGCACATTAAGTATTCAACAAAGGGAACTTCACCTTCGACATGCAACCAAGATAAGTACAGACTTAAGGTTTTAACCTCATCTTCATCAGTTGTATTATCTACATGCTTTTATTGATCATTTTATAGACAGCGTGAGATTACTTATTTGGGGCGGTAATCATTCTTCGCGGGATTTGCCATGTTGGGCTTTTGTATGTCTAAGCCAACCTTAATAGAAAGTAGCTTTTCTTAAGCTATTTAAATGAGAGATCTTCTCACAACGTGGGATATTATCTAATACCCGCTGTCCATAAAATATTAAGCTCGTTCCACCGCTGGATTAACTTTGGCCCCATTCTTCTATTAGGATTGTTCTGGAACCTTCCAGATTCTGTACTTGATCTAAAAGTCTTGCCGTCAGGTACTTTTCACTCACTTGTGAGAATACTATTGAAAATTGAAGAATCTACCTTCTGAATTAAAGCTCAATAGCTAATTTTCTTCCACCGTTGGAATGTTCTATGGCGCATTTAATTGTAATTCACAACTTTCTCAAGCAATAGACTCTCGTCTACCTAGTGCAACCAGTTATTTTTCATCATTGCAATAACTTTCTTTCCCATAAACTTTCGTGTCACTACAGTGAACTTTTCATCCATTCAACAAACTATAGTGAGAACTAGTGCTTGTTCAACTTTTCTACCGCGTCGCGATCGTCCGATTACCATAAATAAGGCCATGAACATTGATCCTAAATCCCAATTGATCTTTCCTAAACCTTCTACTAACAAACCATATTAATAAAATTGTAACTCTAGATCTATTGCAATTAGGTGTCACTCTAAAGACGTGCCCTCCCTCCTTTGCTTATATCTCATTAATTAATTTCTGCATAACCACGTGTTTCATACACGGTTCAAGCTTACATTGTTTCTCCCTTATAATCAGGGAATACAATTCTTTCAACTCAGGAGTGAGTTATTTCTAGGTTTCACGAAAGGGAAACTTGCCCCATTAGTCTCGTGATTCCTAATTAAACATAGGAAGTCTAGAACCTTCCTTTTGACTTTCTCTTCAGGTTTCACAGTAAGTGACCTGCTCTATTTTGCATAGATATCATAAAAGTAATTCTGCATAAATATAAGAAGTTATAGGAACTTCTCTTTTATTCTACCTGTTCTCTTCCTTTGTTATTTTGAAGTTGTAACCTTTTCTAAGATAGGTACGCAGAGATTTCTTATAGTACACACCTTGTACTCTATTTATTGTTAAACTTTAATCACCTTAATTGTCTTTAAATTTTGAATTCGCTATTTTAAATCCTTGCTAGGATTTTATAAAGGTTTGAAACCTAATAAATGGTTAATTGCCTGGCGCAACCGTTTAATGTTTTCTGAGGTCTGTGACCCCAAAGTTGTTAACCAAATTGAAAATATATATTTGTTAAAGTTATCAACTTCTTTTGCCTTGTTAAATAAATTAAATATTTGTTTTTGGATTTATCATTTCGCAAATACTACAGTTAGGCAAGATCCTGGCTTTCCTAACTCTTCTTAGGTTCATGCCCTCGTTAATACGCAATAAATCTGTTACTATTTGTCTTGTCAGACCATCACCCTTCCCCATAGTAGGCATATGCATGCTTGAGAGGGAATACACTAAAGCCTTTCTCTGGCAAACCGCCCAAGTCTTAGCTGCGGTTCCCTTAACCACTTTAGGTATCAGAGAACGGATTTGCAGTGGCAACCGCCTCTAAGTGCATTTAAAGTTAAATTCATAACTTTTGTAGAACTCTTCTCCTATTTTTCTATCCTTTTTCTCCAGTTCGAAACCCAACTCCTTTTCTTTATCATCTTCCCTTGGTGGTTAGGTTATTCTTCAGCCAATGATCTACCCAAAAATTTGGTACCAGAAACCCGGGAGAGTCCATTTGCTATTTCTATTCTTTGTCAAGTGTCATTTGACAATACCTTAAAAATTATTAATATCTGCTTTGATTTTTTCAGCTATAACTACATCGTGCAAAGCCTGTGAAGAGGAAAGAGGCCGCTCCTGTCTCCCTTGGTGTGTCCCTTGCTTTCAACTTATTCGCTGCTGCCAGCCTGACAGCATCTCCAAGGTTCCACAGTTTCGTGAGTTACATTTTAATCTACTTACTTTGTCATGGCTCCTACTGAAAAGGATGAAACTCTCATTGCTAGACGTTCTTCCTATAAAGGGCAACTCACCAGATTCAGAAATTTCATCAACAAAATAAATCCCGCCGAGTGTTAATTAGGCATCTTGACACAACGCCTTAAGTTGTACGAACGGTCCTATGATTATTACGATAAAACTCAAACCGAGATTGAATCCGCTTTCCCAGACCTTCAATCGGATCTGGACGAGGTCGAACCCTTGTACTTTGAAGGGATTTCCAAGGCCCACCAACTGATCCGCAGAACCGGACACTAGAGTCATCAATCCGGCCCAGTTCGCACCCGCTTCAGTTCACAAGGATAAACCGAAACCGTTACTTCCAAAGATAAGCCTACTTCACTTCTCAGGCCAGGAAGGTGAATGGTATTCTTTTTATGAACTTTACTGCTCACTTATTCATGAAAACTCAGACGTTGTCGACATTCATAAGTTCTATTTCCTGCGTGCGTCCTTGGAAGGCGAGGCCTTGGCCTTGGTTCAGTCACTGCCTTTAAGCGCAGATAACTACCACATCGCCTTTTATCTCCTTAAAGAGAGATATGGTAATTTACGTTTGAGTGTCGCTCGCCATACCCGCTGTCTGTTCAACCTGCCAGTCGTCAAACCTAATGACGTCACCTCTTTAAGGGACCTGTTAGACTCTATTCAATTGCACGTGAGAGCGTTATATCAACTCAAGCAACCAGTCCAAACGTGGGACACTATTCTTATTCATCTAGCTACATCAAGATTCGATTTTTCGACATTAAAGGCTTGGGAGATCGAAGTCACTCGCAAGGAGGAATATTCGTTTGAACACCTCATCTCGTTTCTCAACAGCCGGTGCCAAGTCCTTACAGCACTCTCATTTCAGTGCGAAAATATCGAAACGCATCATCAGTGTCACATTTTTGAGAAAAAACTTGCTTCTTCAAAGGGTCATCAGCCCCCATCTGTCGAGAACAAGCAAACCCGTTCTGCTTCTTTCAACCATCCAAGATAACATATCAGGCCGCTCAACAAATTTTTAAAATGCATGCTCTGCAAAAAGTTGCACACTTTGTACTTGTGCAAATCCTTTAAAGAATTGTCTGTCGAAGACCGAAGGAAGTTTGTCTTCAATAGCAAACATTGCTTCAACTGCTTGTCATCTAAGCATTCTTCTTCAAACTGTACGTCTTCCAACCTCTGGTTCCATTGTAAAAAACCGCACCATTCTTAATTGCACGTTCATGATAAATCGAGGTCACCAGTACCCGCTTCTTCAAACTCCATGCAGAGCAGCTCCGAACAAACTAATGCTTCTTCCTGCATTTCTAACGCCGAAACTTCTCACAGTGCGCAAGTCCTTTTTTCCACTGTACAATTCGAAATCCAAGATAAATTTGGAAATTGGTTTCGAACCCGCGGTCTTCTCGATTCCGCTTCAACTCACAACTTTGTTTCGCGATCGTTAATAAAAAAAACTAGGTCTTTCGTCATCGCCTACTCCCATCAATGTATCCGGCATTGACAATTTGAAAACTCAAGCCTTGCAGTCTTCAAAATTGAAAATCAGAGACGTTTGCCAAAGAAACACCAATCTTAACTTAAACTGTCTCATTCTTACCAGTATTGGCAAGGACACTCCTAGCAGCTCTATCAATACTTGCGGTTTAAAGATTCCTTCGCACTTAAGGTTAGCTGATCCTCAGTTTAATGCTCAAGGTCCCATTGACATACTCTTTAGTGCCAATGTTTTCTGGAATTGCCTTCGTAAACAGGTTCGCAAGTTATCCTCAAACGTGGTCAACAGAGACACCGATTTTGTTTGGGTTATTACTGGTGAAATCCAACATCCCAGTCTTCAAACCAAATCGCAATGTCATTTCGTTACAGCTGACATAAATCCCATTTCTGAAAAAGAGAACACCTATGCTTTCGATCTCGATACTTTTGAAAAACACTTGCCAAAACGATGTCTCATTGTAAACAACTACGCCACCTTTGTAAGTTGTTTAAATGGTTTTGCCTTCTGCCCGCATAAAATGGCAATTCAAGTTCGCCTCGCCTTGTGTTACTTCGTTTACCTTCTCATGTCATTTTTTATAGCAGGTAATTGCTTAAACTCTCTATCGAAAACTATCTTCCCCTTGTGTAAAACCATGGCTATCAGTCTCCATCATTTCGCTGTAAGCTATGCTTCACTTCTTTCGTTATTTAGTAGGATGGCCACGGCCGGCTCCTTCCCCCTTCCTCACAATTGGAAGCCGCTTTTGAAACCGCTTGAAAATCTGAATTCTCTAGCATCTAGAATAACTATTCTTACGCATATACTCCTTCTCAATGTCCCAGCTTCTCTTCCTTTTTCGGAAGAATTAAGCTTTTTTCTGTTGAAAATTGTCAGATTCCGTAATCCTCAAAATTATGCGAAATTGATTTCCTACTTTATTTCATATGTCTCTAAACTGGTTTTTCACGTCCAAGCCACGAATGACTGCATGCCGTCTAACCTGAATATCCGCTTTAAGTCTCAGCTGATTTCACTTGTGTTGTTTGTTTATTTCGAACTGCTTGTTTGTCAAACTTGTTTGTATACAAGCTCGGATAACGCCAAGCTGTCGTTTATTTCCTGTATGCTTGCCAAAGGTCAGAGCAAGTTTCCCTTATCTCCACTCTGGCTGACTGCCAACCATTGTCTTGCGAGTTGCTCCCGTAATCTCGGAAGCCGTTCACCTCATTACCAAAATAAACTTGTTCCGGTCAAGGACTCTTTCAGATATTTATATTCCTTATCTCGCTGTACTATGTGGGTCAAGGCCGAGTTTGCCTGCCTCTCCCACTTGCTTACGCTCGTATTCTACAACTGCTTCGATTCCTGTTTCATAACATCGTTGCATATTTTTTACGCGGTCATGTATTGCACCTTGCTTACATATTTTGCAATCTTATTGTTCATTGATGAACAAACTTGTTTTTTCTTGTCTTTACATTCGATGTGTTTTTGTATTTATGCTTTTCACGTCACGTTTCTCGCTGACTTAAGTATTTTTCTGATTAGCCCCTTTGATACTTATTATAACTTGAGGTCATTGTTTATGGCTACTAGATTGTTGTTACCTATAGCGTTCTTGCCTCCTACTCGCATAGTTCCTTTGTTTATTTGCTATATTCTTATCCTTAATAGATGTACTTGTTTCTATACGCTTTGTTTAAACTTGTTAATTCTTCTTTCGCATCTTATCGCAATCTTTACTAGAGCTATACTTCTCGCAGCTTCTAGCTATTTTGTGATTGAAGGTGTTGTTAATTCTCGTTCTTTAACTCCGCTTTCCAATGACCCTGATGACCTGCTTCCACTTACACCTGGTCACTTCCTTATCGGCACTTCTCTTTCTGCCCCTCCTCCTCTTCCCAATTCTTACAGGGATTCTAATCTACCATTGTTTGGCGTAAACTTGAAGCCCTCCGCAATACCTTTTGGAAGAGGTGGAACTTGGAATATTTAACTTCCCTGCAACGGAGACAGAAGTGGTTTCTTTCCAGTCCCAACATTAAAGTGGGGGACTTGGTCTTGGTTAGGGATGTTTCTCCTCCCCTGGTCTGGACTTCTGGTAGAGTGACCGAGTGTTATCCTGGAAGAGATGGGAGAGTCAGGGTGGTCAGAGTCTTGACCACTAATGGTCCGATCACAAGACCACTGTCTTTGATCGCTCCATTACCTTTAAATGTTTAACTGCTTATTTGTTCTCTGTTGGTGTTTACCCCTCCCAGTATTGTGTATTCTTGGAATACACGGTACGAGAGAATATAAAGTTTAATGCTCTTTTCTTGTTCATTTCTTCTTTTTTTATCGAACACCAACAGTGATCTCCTATTTTCTCTTTGATGGTCATGTCTCTTATGTTTTTTGTGAGTCTGTTCTAGATATATATCTTCCATGATCCACCTAGCGTCATCTAGAAGCGAATCTCAGAAGCTCCTCAATTCTTCCTTGTGCAAGAGGACTTCCTTATCCATCTGGCCACCAGTTCTCGTTGCCATCGCCAGCTATTATCTCCGTGATTAAGAGAACTTCGCCTACTCTTTCACCCTCCAGGCTGTGCTAGTATCGCCTGCTATCAACTCTTTGAAGACCATTTCCTCAAGAGAATTTAAGTTTACATTATTGGTCATGCTTATGTGTTCTCCTTTTGTCTCCTACCCCCACTCTTTTCCCTTCCTTGGACCCTCCGCGCTTCGCTGAGTGGGTCTCACTTGTAAGTCGGCAGTTGACTCGGTCAGTCAAGGCTCAACCAGAGCCAGTCTCCTCAAACCAAGAGGCACTCTCTACATTCTACGCCATATTGGCACATTAAGTATTCAACAAAGGGAACTTCACCTTCGACATGCAACCAAGATAAGTACAGACTTAAGGTTTTAACCTCATCTTTCTCAGTTGTATTATCTACATGCTTTTATTGATCATTTTATAGACAGCGTGAGATTACTTGTTTGGGGCGGTAATCATTCTTCGCGGGATTTGCCATGTTGGGCTTTTGTATGTCTAAGCCAACCTTAATAGAAAGTAGCTTTTCTTAAGCTATTTAAATGAGAGATCTTCTCACAACGTGGGATATTATCTAATACCCGCTGTCCATAAAATATTAAGCTCGTTCCACCGCTGGATTAACTTTGGCCCCATTCTTCTATTAGGATTGTTCTGGAACCTTCCAGATTCTGTACTTGATCTAAAAGTCTTGCCGTCAGGTACTTTTCACTCACTTGTGAGAATACTATTGAAAATTGAAGAATCTACCTTCTGAATTAAAGCTCAATAGCTAATTTTCTTCCACCGTTGGAATGTTCTATGGCGCATTTAATTGTAATTCACAACTTTCTCAAGCAATAGACTCTCGTCTACCTAGTGCAACCAGTTATTTTTCATCATTGCAATAACTTTCTTTCCCATAAACTTTCGTGTCACTACAGTGAACTTTTCATCCATTCAACAAACTATAGTGAGAACTAGTGCTTGTTCAACTTTTCTACCGCGTCGCGATCGTCCGATTACCATAAATAAGGCCATGAACATTGATCCTAAATCCCAATTGATCTTTCCTAAACCTTCTACTAACAAACCATATTAATAAAATTGTAACTCTAGATCTATTGCAATTAGGTGTCACTCTAAAGACGTGCCCTCCCTCCTTTGCTTATATCTCATTAATTAATTTCTGCATAACCACGTGTTTCATACACGGTTCAAGCTTACATTGTTTCTCCCTTATAATCAGGGAATACAATTCTTTCAACTCAGGAGTGAGTTATTTCTAGGTTTCACGAAAGGGAAACTTGCCCCATTAGTCTCGTGATTCCTAATTAAACATAGGAAGTCTAGAACCTTCCTTTTGACTTTCTCTTCAGGTTTCACAGTAAGTGACCTGCTCTATTTTGCATAGATATCATAAAAGTAATTCTGCATAAATATAAGAAGTTATAGGAACTTCTCTTTTATTCTACCTGTTCTCTTCCTTTGTTATTTTGAAGTTGTAACCTTTTCTAAGATAGGTACGCAGAGATTTCTTATAGTACACACCTTGTACTCTATTTATTGTTAAACTTTAATCACCTTAATTGTCTTTAAATTTTGAATTCGCTATTTTAAATCCTTGCTAGGATTTTATAAAGGTTTGAAACCTAATAAATGGTTAATTGCCTGGCGCAACCGTTTAATGTTTTCTGAGGTCTGTGACCCCAAAGTTGTTAACCAAATTGAAAATATATATTTGTTAAAGTTATCAACTTCTTTTGCCTTGTTAAATAAATTAAATATTTGTTTTTGGATTTATCATTTCGCAAATACTACAGTTAGGCAAGATCCTGGCTTTCCTAACTCTTCTTAGGTTCATGCCCTCGTTAATACGCAATAAATCTGTTACTATTTGTCTTGTCAGACCATCACCCTCCCCATAGTAGGCATATGCATGCTTGAGAGGGAATACACTAAAGCCTTTCTCTGGCAAACCGCCCAAGTCTTAGCTGCGGTTCCCTTACCCACTTTAGGTATCAGAGAACGGATTTGCAGTGGCAACCGCCTCTAAGCGCATTTAAAGTTAAATTCATAACTTTTGTGGAACTCTTCTCCTATTTTTCTATCCTTTTTCTCCAGTCCGAAACCCAACTCCTTTTCTTTATCATCTTCCCTTGGTGGTTAGGTTATTCTTCAGCCAATGATCTACCCAAAAATTTGGTACCAGAAACCCGGGAGAGTCCATTTGCTATTTCTATTCTTTGTCAAGTGTCATTTGACAATACCTTACAAATTATTAATATCTGCTTTGATTTTTTCAGCTATAACTACATCGTGCAAAGCCTGTGAAGAGGAAAGAGGCCGCTCCTGTCTCCCTTGGTGTGTCCCTTGCTTTCAACTTATTCGCTGCTGCCAGCCTGACAGCATCTCCAAGGTTCCACAGTTTCGTGAGTTACATTTTAATCTACTTACTTTGTCATGGCTCCTACTGAAAAGGATGAAACTCTCATTGCTAGACGTTCTTCCTATAAAGGGCAACTCACCAGATTCAGAAATTTCATCAACAAAATAAATCCCGCCGAGTGTTAATTAGGCCTCTTGACACAACGCCTTAAGTTGTACGAACGGTCCTATGATTATTACGATCAAACTCAAACCGAGATTGAATCCGCTTTCCCAGAACTTCAATCGGATCGGGACGAGGTCGAACCCTTGTACTTTGAAGGGATTTCCAAGGCCCACCAACTGATCCGCAGAACCGGACACTAGGGTCATCAATCCGGCCCAGTTCGCACCCGCTTCAGTTCACAAGGATAAACCGAAACCGTTACTTCCAAAGATAAGCCTACTTCACTTCTCAGGCCAGGAAGGTGAATGGTATTCTTTTTATGAACTTTACTGCTCACTTATTCATGAAAACTCAGACGTTGTCGACATTCATAAGTTCTATTTCCTGCGTGCGTCCTTGGAAGGCGAGGCCTTGGCCTTGGTTCAGTCACTGCCTTTAAGCGCAGATAACTACCACATCGCCTTTTATCTCCTTAAAGAGAGATATGGTAATTTACGTTTGAGTGTCGCTCGCCATATCCGCTGTCTGTTCAACCTGCCAGTCGTCAAACCTAATGACGTCACCTCTTTAAGAGACCTGTTAGACTCTATTCAATTGCACGTGAGAGCGTTATATCAACTCAAGCAACCAGTCCAAACGTGGGACACTATTCTTATTCATCTAGCTACATCAAGATTCGATTTTTCGACATTAAAGGCTTGGGAGATCGAAGTCACTCGCAAGGAGGAATATTCGTTTGAACACCTCATCTCGTTTCTCAACAGCCGGTGCCAAGTCCTTACAGCACTCTCATTTCAGTGCGAAAATATCGAAACGCATCATCAGTGTCACATTTTTGAGAAAAAACTTGCTTCTTCAAAGGGTCATCAGCCCCCATCTGTCGAGAACAAGCAAACCCGTTCTGCTTCTTTCAACCATCCAAGATAACATATCAGGCCGCTCAACAAATTTTTAAAATGCATGCTCTGCAAAAAGTTGCACACTTTGTACTTGTGCAAATCCTTTAAAGAATTGTCTGTCGAAGACCGAAGGAAGTTTGTCTTCAATAGCAAACATTGCTTCAACTGCTTGTCATCTAAGCATTCTTCTTCAAACTGTACGTCTTCCAACCTCTGGTTCCATTGTAAAAAACCGCACCATTCTTAATTGCACGTTCATGATAAATCGAGGTCACCAGTACCCGCTTCTTCAAACTCCATGCAGAGCAGCTCCGAACAAACTAATGCTTCTTCCTGCATTTCTAACGCCGAAACTTCTCACAGTGCGCAAGTCCTTTTGTCCACTGTACAATTCGAAATCCAAGATAAATTTGGAAATTGGTTTCGAACCCGCGGTCTTCTCGATTCCGCTTCAACTCACAACTTTGTTTCGCGATCGTTAATAAAAAAAACTAGGTCTTTCGTCATCGCCTACTCCCATCAATGTATCCGGCATTGACAATTTGAAAACTCAAGCCTTGCAGTCTTCAAAATTGAAAATCAGAGACGTTTGCCAAAGAAACACCAATCTTAACTTAAACTGTCTCATTCTTACCAGTATTGGCAAGGACACTCCTAGCAGCTCTATCAATACTTGCGGTTTAAAGATTCCTTCGCACTTAAGGTTAGCTGATCCTCAGTTTAATGCTCAAGGTCCCATTGACATACTCTTTAGTGCCAATGTTTTCTGGAATTGCCTTCGTAAACAGGTTCGCAAGTTATCCTCAAACGTGGTCAACAGAGACACCGATTTTGTTTGGGTTATTACTGGTGAAATCCAACATCCCAGTCTTCAAACCAAATCGCAATGTCATTTCGTTACAGCTGACATAAATCCCATTTCTGAAAAAGAGAACACCTATGCTTTCGATCTCGATACTTTTGAAAAACACTTGCCAAAACGATGTCTCATTGTAAACAACTACGCCACCTTTGTAAGTTGTTTAAATGGTTTTGCCTTCTGCCCGCATAAAATGGCAATTCAAGTTCGCCTCGCCTTGTGTTACTTCGTTTACCTTCTCATGTCATTTTTTATAGCAGGTAATTGCTTAAACTCTCTATCGAAAACTATCTTCCCCTTGTGTAAAACCATGGCTATCAGTCTCCATCATTTCGCTGTAAGCTATGCTTCACTTCTTTCGTTATTTAGTAGGATGGCCACGGCCGGCTCCTTCCCCCTTCCTCACAATTGGAAGCCGCTTTTGAAACCGCTTGAAAATCTGAATTCTCTAGCATCTAGAATAACTATTCTTACGCATATACTCCTTCTCAATGTCCCAGCTTCTCTTCCTTTTTCGGAAGAATTACGCTTTTTTTCTGTTGAAAATTGTCGGATTCCGTAATCCTCAAAATTATGCGAAATTGATTTCCTACTTTATTTCATATGTCTCTAAACTGGTTTTTCACGTCCAAGCCACGAATGACTGCATGCCGTCTAACCTGAATATCCGCTTTAAGTCTCAGCTGATTTCACTTGTGTTGTTTGTTTATTTCGAACTGCTTGTTTGTCAAACTTGTTTGTATACAAGCTCGGATAACGCCAAGCTGTCGTTTATTTCCTGTATGCTTGCCAAAGGTCAGAGCAAGTTTCCCTTATCTCCACTCTGGCTGACTGCCAACCATTGTCTTGCGAGTTGCTCCCGTAATCTCGGAAGCCGTTCACCTCATTACCAAAATAAACTTGTTCCGGTCAAGGACTCTTTCAGATATTTATATTCCTTATCTCGCTGTACTATGTGGGTCAAGGCCGTGTTTGCCTGCCTCTCCCACTTGCTTACGCTCGTATTCTACAACTGCTTCGATTCCTGTTTCATAACATCGTTGCATATTTTTTACGCGGTCATGTATTGCACCTTGCTTACATATTTTGCAATCTTATTGTTCATTGATGAACAAACTTGTTTTTTCTTGTCTTTACATTCGATGTGTTTTTGTATTTATGCTTTTCACGTCACGTTTCTCGCTGACTTAAGTATTTTTCTGATTAGCCCCTTTGATACTTATTATAACTTGAGGTCATTGTTTATGGCTACTAGATTGTTGTTACCTATAGCGTTCTTGCCTCCTACTCGCATAGTTCCTTTGTTTATTTGCTATATTCTTATCCTTAATAGATGTACTTGTTTCTATACGCTTTGTTTAAACTTGTTAATTCTTCTTTCGCATCTTATCGCAATCTTTACTAGAGCTATACTTCTCGCAGCTTCTAGCTATTTTGTGATTGAAGGTGTTGTTAATTCTCGTTCTTTAACTCCGCTTTCCAATGACCCTGATGACCTGCTTCCACTTACACCTGGTCACTTCCTTATCGGCACTTCTCTTTCTGCCCCTCCTCCTCTTCCCAATTCTTACAGGGATTCTAATCTACCATTGTTTGGCGTAAACTTGAAGCCCTCCGCAATTCCTTTTGGAAGAGGTGGAACTTGGAATATTTAACTTCCCTGCAACGGAGACAGAAGTGGTTTCTTTCCAGTCCCAACATTAAAGTGGGGGACTTGGTCTTGGTTAGGGATGTTTCTCCTCCCCTGGTCTGGACTTCTGGTAGAGTGACCGAGTGTTATCCTGGAAGAGATGGGAGAGTCAGGGTGGTCAGAGTCTTGACCACTAATGGTCCGATCACAAGACCACTGTCTTTGATCGCTCCATTACCTTTAAATGTTTAACTGCTTATTTGTTCTCTGTTGGTGTTTACCCCTCCCAGTATTGTGTATTCTTGGAATACACGGTACGAGAGAATATAAAGTTTAATGCTCTTTTCTTGTTAATTTCTTCTTTTTTTATCAAACACCAACAGTGATCTTCTATTTTCTCTTTGATGGTGATGTCTCTTATGTTTTTTGTGAGTCTGTTCTAGATATATATCTTCCATGATCCACCTAGCGTCATCTAGAAGCGAATCTCAGAAGCTCCTCAATTCTTCCTGGTGCAAGAGGACTTCCTTATCCATCTGGCCACCAGTTCTCGTTGCCATCGCCAGCTATTATCTCCGTGATTAAGAGAACTTCGCCTACTCTTTCACCCTCCAGGCTGTGCTAGTATCGCCTGCTATCAACTCTTTGAAGACCATTTCCTCAAGAGAATTTAAGTTTACATTATTGGTCATGCTTATGTGTTCTCCTTTTGTCTCCTACCCCCACTCTTTTCCCTTCCTTGGACCCTCCGCGCTTCGCTGAGTGGGTCTCACTTGTAAGTCGGCAGTTGACTCGGTCAGTCAAGGCTCAACCAGAGCCAGTCTCCTCAAACCAAGAGGCACTCTCTACATTCTACGCCATGTTGGCACATTAAGTATTCGTCAAAGGGAACTTCACCTTCGACATGCAACCAAGATAAGTACAGACTTAAGGTTTTAACCTCATCTTCATCAGTTTTATTATCTACATGCTTTTATTGATCATTTTATAGACAGCGTGAGATTACTTATTTGGGGCGGTAATCATTCTTCGCGGGATTTGCCATGTTGGGCTTTTGTATGTCTAAGCCAACCTTAATAGAAAGTAGCTTTTCTTAAGCTATTTAAATGAGAGATCTTCTCACAACGTGGGGTATTACCTAATACCCGCTGTCCATAAAATATTAAGCTCGTTCCACCGCTGGATTAACTTTGGCCCCATTCTTCTATTAGGATTGTTCTGGAACCTTCCAGATTCTGTACTTTATCTAAAAGTCTTGCCGTCAGGTACTTTTCACTCACTTGTGAGAATACTATTGAAAATTGAAGAATCCTCCTTCTGAATTAAAGCTCAATAGCTAATTTTCTTCCACCGTTGGAATGTTCTAAGGCGCATTTAATTGTAATTCACAACTTTCTCAAGCAATAGACTCTCGTCTACCTAGTGCAACCAGTTATTTTTCATCATTGCAATAACTTTCTTTCCCATAAACTTTGGTGTCACTACAGTGAACTTTTCATCCATTCAACAAACTATAGTGAGAACTAGTGCTTGTTCAACTTTTCTACCGCGTCGCGATCATCCTATTGCCATAAATAAAAATACAGTTCCGAACTGTATTTTTATTTTTGGTTAGGATTTCGATGTCATATGATGTTTTACACCAACATATGGGCTGAAGAAGGAAACATATCAAGTTTCCGAAACATGTACCTATAGTATTTTTTTAGTAAAGTAAAGTATTGATTTGGCGAGTGTAAATTGTGTTATACATCTTGTAAACATGGTCAATACGGAACCTGGAACGAGTGCGGTTTATAAATGAACATTGATCCTAAATCCCAATTGATCTTTCCTAAACCTTCTACTAACAAACCATATTAATAAAATTGTAACTCTGGATCTATTGCAATGAGGTGTCACTCTAAAGACGTGCCCTCCCTCCTTTGCTTATATCTCATTAATTAATTTCTGCATAACCACGTGTTTCATACACGGTTCAAGCTTACATTGTTTCTCCCTTATAATCAGGGAATACAATTCTTTCAACTCAGGAGTGAGTTATTTCTAGGTTTCACGAAAGGGAAACTTGCCCCATTAGTCTCGTGATTCCTAATTAAACATAGGAAGTCTAGAACCTTCCTTTTGACTTTCTCTTCAGGTTTCACAGTAAGTGACCTGCTCTATTTTGCATAGATATCATAAAAGTAATTCTGCATAAATATAAGAAGTTATAGGAACTTCTCTTTTATTCTACCTGTTCTCTTTCTTTGTTATTTTGAAGTTGTAACTTTTTCTAAGATAGGTACGCAGAGATTTCTTATAGTACACACCTTGTACTCTATTTATTGTTAAACTTTAATCACCTTAATTGTCTTTAAATTTTGAATTCGCTATTTTAAATCCTTGCTAGGATTTTATAAAGGTTTGAAACCTAATAAATGGTTAATTGCCTGGCACAACCGTTTAATGTTTTCTGAGGTCTGTGACCCCAAAGTTGTTAACCAAATTGAAAATATATATTTGTTAAAGTTATCAACTTCTTTTGCCTTGTTAAATAAATTAAATATTTGTTTTTGGATTTATCATTTCGCAAATACTACAGTTAGGCAAGATCCTGGCTTTCCTAACTCTTCTTAGGTTCATGCCCTCGTTAATACGCAATAAATCTGTTACTATTTGTCTTGTCAGACCATCACCCTTCCCCATAGTAGGCATATGCATGCTTGAGAGGGAATACACTAAAGCCTTTCTCTGGCAAACCGCCCAAGTCTTAGCTGCGGTTCCCTTACCCACTTTAGGTATCAGAGAACGGATTTGCAGTGGCAACCGCCTCTAAGTGCATTTAAAGTTAAATTCATAACTTTTGTGGGACTCTCCTCCTATTTTTCTATCCTTTTCTCCAGTCCGAAACCCAACTCCTTTTCTTTATCATCTTCCCTTGGTGGTTAGGTTATTCCTCAGCCAATAATCTACCCAGGGATTATCAAGAAGATGGAAGCCGATGGAATTATCAGGAAACAGGCGTCATCTTACCTCAACCCGATCACGGTGGTGAAAAAGAATAATGGTCAGCTACGTTTATGCTTAGATGCACGGAAAATCTACTTATTAATTTTTCCGGAAACAGACCGACCACCGAAGATACGTGATTTACTCAGGAAGTTCAAGGGAAAGGCTTGTTTTTCTGTACTTGATATCACCGCGTCGTTCTATCAGATTGAGCTTGAGGAGGAAAGTAAGCAGTATACAGGGTTCTTATTTGACCAGTCCAGCTGGGTGTTTGAGAGGGTGCCCTTCGGTCTCATAAATAGTGGACCAGTCCAAATCCGAGCACTCGATAGTAAGCTTACAGAGAACGTGCTTTGTTACATTGATGACTTGATTATCTCTTCCAAGAATGTACAAGAACATCTAGTACACTTACGCAAGTTGTTAGAGAACTTAAGAGAGGCAAATATTAAGATAAATTTTGACAAATGCCACTTCTTACAGGAGAAAATTCATTTCTTAGGACATACTATAGGCCAGCACGGTTACCACCCGAACTTAGAAAAAGTAGGGGCAATTATGAGATTTCCAAAGCCTACTAAGTTCCGACAAGTTCGTGAGTTCGTGGATGCGTGCCAATTCATAAGTAGTCACTGCCCTAAATACTCAGAAATTATGGCTCCTCTCTACGATTTGCTGAAGAAGAACAATCGTTGGAAATGGACAAACGTAACCGAAGCCGCATTCGAGAAGGCAAAGGAACTGTTGAAGAATAACGTAAAACTAGAATACCCTGATTTCGACCGCACATTTTTCATTGAGTCTGATGCTTCACGTGTAGGCATAGGTGCCGTCTTATACTAGAAATATGAAGAGGGAAATAAGCACTATATTGCATTCACAGGAAGGAAATTGAAAAGGCATAAAGAAAATTACTTCACAACCGAATTAGAGGCGTTAGCTTTTGTAACGGCCTTACAAGCATGGAAGAAAATTATAATTGGTCACAAGGTAATAATAGCCAGAGATCACAAAGCATTGCAATTCATTCTACAGAGAGATTTGTCTAGTGATAGGTTAACGAGATGGGCCCTATTCACGCAGCAATTCAATGCGACCATAGTCCACTCTCAATATTCTCAAAGAGAGGTTCGTCTGGACTAACATGAGATCATCTATAGCGAGTATAATAAGAACATGTGATCGATGCCAGCGAGGGAAATTCGCATCTGCATTATTGAAGGCAAGACCCAGAGCTATTCTACCTTCGAAACCAAGGGAGCTGATGGCTGTGGACATCTTTGGCCCTTGTCCAAAGGGATACCAGGGTAATCAGTTCTTGTTAGTGACTGTGGATGTATTCACTAAATTTGTAATGCTGTGTTTCCTAAAGCGGGGAAACCAGAGTATCTATAGTCTGATCACGGTACTCAGTTTACCTCAGCTGAATTTGAAGATGACATGGAAAGGTTAGGAATTCAACACCTATTCTCAAGTGTGAGATACCCCGAGTCCAACTCTAGTGAGAGATATATGGAAGAATTTAGTAAATTCTGCAGAATTTACTGCCCAGACGATCATCCTAGTTGGGTTAAGTATGTGCCTATGATTGAGGACTGCTTAAACTCAACAGTGCAAGAGAGCACAGCGGAGGTACCGGTAGTGTTACATTTGGAGCAGAATCCAGAAAGACCGTGGGATATCGTGTTCGACTTCATTCCTCGAGACCCTGATATTGGAAGACAAGCTAGGATAGATAGAGCTAAAGAGAAACTTCAGAAGGCAGCAGAAAAGCGATGGAAAAGAGTCAAAGGAAAACGATTCAGCACGCCACAGGAAATTCGATGTTTAGTTTTATTATGGAGACCTATCAAAGCAGATGTAGCTAGGAAGATATACCCAAAATGTAGCCCAGTCTTTTTCGGCCCCTATCACATAGAAAATGCCTGAGGAATCAATTGTTACGAACTGTTTGACGAAGAAACAATGTTATACTTGGAAAGTACAATGAAAAAAAATTAAGGAAAAATCTCAAGAAAGTAGGCTAAATTAGCATCCAAAATTTCAGCTCAGTGACATATCTAAGGCCATGAAATAAGGTGATAATTTTTTTTTGGAACTGTTTTTAACGTTAGCTAAGAGGGGAATGCGGCCGAAATTTGGATGATTTATGATGATAAAATTTAACATTGGGATATAAATCTTGGAAGTTGGCCTAAGGCGAGATTTGTTAGCAAACGCAAGCTATGGGAGAAACCCATCACGTGATCAGAGACGTCCAGAATATTCTCGATCATTGGAAAGTGCATAGCAACAAGGAATTTGCGCGAAATATTACCAGTTAATTGTTATAAAATATACCATTGGATATACAGTATGCTTTCAGCCAATGAGAGGAGGGTTTTTAGAATCAGACTTGGATTTTTACCTAGTTAATGTGATTAACTATGCCATTTAAGCCCTATGTAACAATTTTACTCCATCGAAAACATGAAGAAAATTAAAAGAAGATATTACTACTACTTTGAATGACGTTAAACGGAAGAATTTCACCGTAATAAGGATTATTACAAGTATGCGCCACTAACTGCGCGGGATGAGCAATGTCACGAATTTCAGACGAGTTGAAGAGGGAACGACAGCCAAGAATGTTCTTCTCTCGACTGACTTCATAGTGACAAGACGTATTATTATTATTATTATTATTATTATTATTTATTTACCATAAAACGTACACGAAGTATGGAAGGCCTAGTGAAAAAGGGCAAGCCCCACATACATATTTCATGCTTCACAGGCACAGCTTACATCTACATTTGTTTTAACAATATTTACAAGTTTTACAAAGATATTTGCAGTATTTACATATTTAGAATATTGACATAGTACATTTTCCTGTTCACTCACTCTCTCACGCACGCACTTTCATAACCTCGATCACGCGATACATTCATTCATTCCATTCAGATACTCATTCATTCAGCGAGACAATCAATCACTCATACAGACGTTTATTTATACAATGTACCTTTTTACGTACGGCTTGAATTTCCTAAGAGGCAAGATCTTGGCCTCCCCTGGCAGCGCGTTCCATAGCCGCGCAGAGCGGCCGTAGAAACCTGTCAGGTAAGCATTGCTACGTGCGAAGGGCGGAACGAGAGTTACACCTCGTCCTCTCCGAACTGAGCGATATGCCAATGACAGTCGGCAAAAAGGGTCAATGTTAATGGAACCTGTAAGGGATTTTTTAAGAAAAATTAGATCAATTTGTTTGGCTGTTGCCTCTATAGATGGAAATTTTGACAAAGGGGAAGGGGAATAACGAGCTATTAGCCTTTCTGCGCGGCGCTGTACACGCTGGAGCTTGTTTATGTTTTCCGCTGTAGTGGGATGCCAAGCAGGTAAGCCGTACGTTAATATCGGACGGACCATGCATGTGTAAGCCATCCTGAAGGCTCTAGGTTTACAGCCTCTCATGTTTCTGTACAAGAAACCCAGAACTTTGGTGGCCTTACATCTTGCCTCTTCACTTTGTATGTTCCAATTCAGGGTGTCGGAGATTGTTACCCCTAATAACTTTAAGTTTATGCACTGTGGGATGACACTGTTCATAATTTTGTATTCCTTCTCAATGGGTTTTTGTGACCTGGTTATTCTTATGTATTTACATTTTTGTACATTTATATTTAAATTATTCACAGAACACCACAGAGATAAGTTGTCCAGATCTGATTTAAGACAGAGGGGAATCTTCTTCACATTTAATGCCCCTGTATAGCACGGTGTCATCTGCATATAGTGACATTGATGAGGTGACACAGCCAGGAAGATCGAGCACATATATAGTGAAGAGAAGAGGTCCGATCACAGAGCCCTGAATCACTCCAGAAGTAACTTGAGCAGCCTGCGATCGAGCTCCTCCGTACACCACACACTGCGTTCGACCCTCTAGGAATGACCTCACCCATGCAAGTAAGCTACCCCGTATGTTAAGCTGCTGTAGCTTTAACAAAAGTCTTTCATGAGACACTTGATCGAAGACCTTAGCCCAATCCAGTGCAATACAGTCCACTTGTTTCACTTCTGGCTGATTCAAGTAGAACTGAAACTCATCAATGACTTTTGTCAATAGAGTAGTGCAAGAACGACCCGGAAGAAAACCGTGCTGATTTGGGTCGAGCAGATTGTTCTCCCGCAGGAATTCCAGCACACTGTTTGCTACTAGCCGCTCCATACATTTACAAATTATAGATGTTAGACACACCGGTCTGTAATTTGCAACATCCTCTCTGTCACCTTGCTTATAGATTGGCACCACGTTAGCACATTTCCACCCACACGGCACAGAACCTTGGTTGATAGACAGGTTGAATAACGCACACAGAGAGGGCGCTAATGCTTCCGCACACTGCAGCAGGATCCGCCCGGGAACATCATCTGGGCCGGTCGCCGCATGTGGTCTAATCTTCCGTAGGCTCTGAATCACCTCAGTTGTTGTGAAGTACAGGTTGGAGAGTGGGAGGGGTGGAAGTGATGACCTTGGCAGAAGCAGGTTCATGGTCATATCCGGCTTAGAAAAGTTCTGCTTGAAACTGTCACTGAACGCTGTTGCAATATCTTGGGGTGCACTGAGGAATGTACCGTTACAGTGAAATGAGTCTGGCGCAGCGGTGCCGCGTCTTCTGGACAAAAATTTCCACATTTCACTGGTGCTGCTTATTTTGTGAATATAATTGTCGTATGTTTCGCGAATTAATTTCTTTGTTTGGTTCCTGATGTTCTTGTATTTTTCCCACATGATGTCAGTTGAGCAACTTTTCCATTTCTTGTATAAAACGTTCCTTTTCCTAATCATTTTAATGACTTCCTTTGTCACCCAAGGAGAATTTTTCTTCCTACTAATGGTTATTTTCGGTATAGCTATATCCACACATTCAAAGAAACTTTTTCGCCAGGCGTGCCACACTGAGTTGATGTCGCTGGTGTCCAGAATACATGGGGTGGGAAGGTGTCTGAGGAATAAAGATGATAGCAGTTTCCAGTCTGCCTTTTTGTAATTGTATACTGTCCTCACTGTGCTCTTGCTGCGTGGTTTGTTGTAATGCAATGTGGTAAAGATGGCTGCGTGATCACTGAAACCGGGTATGACTTCAGCGTTCTGTACGGAGGAAGGAAGGCTTGTGAGGAATAGGTCTATTGTGGAGCGTGTAGTTTGTGTGATTCGAGTTGCTTCGGTTATCAATTGGTCTAGGAATAAATCGTAGAATGCGGTAAGGAATTCATTAGCAATGGGATCCTTGGGAGTGGGAGGAGAGTTTTGCCAGTCTATTTCTAAATTAAAATCGCCTGTTATGTAAATGGCCTTGTATTTGTGCTGGATGTATTGTACACGACGGAGGGACTCCAAAAGTTCATCATTGATGTGCCGAGTTGAATTTGGAGCACGGTATACAGAGCCTATTAGAAATGTATTTTTCGCACACGTGAATTCCACCCACACAGCCTCAGCATCAGTTTCAAGCTCCCGTTGGCGAACAGGCCTTAACTCAGATTTCATGGCTATTAGTACCCCTCCCCCTGATGTCCAGGTTCGATCTTTGCGGAACATGGTGTATGTTACCGGAAATATTTCTGGGTCGTTAGTGGATTTTTTCAGCCATGTCTCCCCTGAACACACAATTGACGGATTAAGTGCTGTGAGACAAGAACGCAGGTCCGGTTGTTTGGAGGGACATGTTACACTTCGAGCATTGAAGGAAAAAATGGACAATGCTTTGCCATTCGAGGGTGTTACGTCACTATCTACACTATTTGCACTCTGTGTCGATGTATAAAAAAATGAGTTAGAGAACTGAGGTAAAGAACAGTTCCAACACAGCCACGATTGTTTCCCAGAGGTGATTATTTTGTGTTTTGAAGCACTGATTTTTGCACAAGTTCTGTGCGCTTGAGAATGGCAAGATGTACATGTCACAAATAACTGATTCACACGACCCTTCGAATCACAAATTACACACACCTTATTCGGCCCTGGGTTCATCTCCACATCTCCACTGAGGGCCACCGACAGCACCACGAGATGTAATAATGTAGCGGGCGGTCTGGCAACCCCGCGCAGTGCTGGGCGCCCTCTGCCTGCTGCCGTGACTATCAGCCCCTCGCTTCCACACCATGTGAGAGAAGATATATTGAGTTTACAAACTACCATGAGGTGTTCCTTCAGGTCCGAGTTCACACACGAGTCTTCAATTGTTAAAGAATGATCGAGGATCATTTTCGAGGCACCCACTGAGCTTTTTACTAGGTAGAACACGAGGAAAAGTTGGAGCACTCTAACTGCTACACACCTGCTGGCCGCCTCCGGAGGTAATTCATTCCCGTAGACGTGATACAGTGCGAGGTCCTACGCGACACTATAGGCAGCGGTGTTACCGGTCAACATTTTTCGAGAGCCCTGCTTCAATCTAGGTGAAGTTGAGCGGCGGATAGTTTGCTTAATAGCGGACAAGTGTTCGACTTTGTCGAAATATAAGAGTTATCATTTTACTTATCCAGGGATAAGGGTTCACCAAAAGAAGATTCAGTAAAATCCATCGATTATTTTACGAGATATTTGAGGCTTTGTGCTGTCAGACAAAGTTACTCACCTCCGAGCGGAGAAAATCTTTTTAGTGCGGTGCGACTTCAACCCAAGCAAGTCCACATTGCAGCTCGAAGTAAGTACAGTGATTTGTATAAACATTGTGACTTTATTGTGTATGAACATTATGATGGCTACAGACAATTATGACGAGGAAATAGTTTATGACTTTTTAAGTATGTGTGTGATGATGTATTAAACTATTACGCCTTTGGGATATATCAAGGCATAGTTGTGATAGCAACAATGGAACAACGTTAAGAAACAATGGGAAGATCTGTAACATCTAGATAAATAGAATGCCGAGACAATATGATACATTATGTACACTTTTATCCAGTACATTTAATGTATTTCCATGTACATTCATTCTCGACTATGAGCAGATATAATCTTTCAATGACCTACCAAATGAACTTTACCATCTACGATAGTGAATTGACATTCAACTTACGAATTTATTTTGTAACGATGATGCTATCCAGAATATATTGTTAAATGATGATGGAGGAACTTCTAGAAATGTCGGCGATTGAAGAAGTAGAGATGTCGGCGATTGAACAAGCATCCACGGAAGATAGAAGGTATCAGCCCGATGATTGTTTGAGATGGAACTCGAGTCCGAAGAACGAAGTTCGATACCAGGAGGAGACAAATATGCCGTGAAGGAATCCTTTCCTTTCTCGAGGACGCAGCTCGTATTCGATGGAGGGGACTGGGATTGATTTCAACAAATCATACCTGGATGACTATTCAGTTGGGTATTTTCTGATACCCGGTGATGAACTTCAATTTTCTACAAGATCAAGGTAGATGTTTTCCATTATTATTCTTGTTTGAGCGTGTTAATGGCATTTCGGAACAACAATTCTCCATATTTGTTTCATGTATTTTCACTTCGTTGTTTAGTAAATTTTATTCTTCAATACTGTATAAGATGAAAGTCAGTTTATCATCTATACTAATTAAATATTTGTGATTCAGTCTTTGAACTGAAGTCAAATGGTTTGAGAAATTTATTTTCCATTGGAAAAATCTTTAAGGAATTATTCTACAATTTCGACTTTTAGTCTAGAACATTCATTAAATTCAATTTGTTTAAAACGAACTTGGGTATAAGAAGAAATACATAATTAGAAGAAGAAACCGACGAGTGATATAAATGTGAATTATCACTATAATTAGAAACAATTCGACGATCTAAGCAAGTTACATTCGTTATAATTCAACGTGAAAGTGAATAGTTATGAACATTCTATGTGTAGAATGTAGATACATTCAGTTAATGACGAACTATATTGCATTAAAGGAAGGCTTTGCTCTTCATTAAATATAAATTATTTGAGACTTATCTTTTGAAAGATAATTTATTTGATCCTAGGAAAGGTTAGTTAAAACATTTTCCGGTTATGATCGATCCTTATTGAGCGATAAGAAAACACAGGATGTTATCAGGGCACACGTGTAACACTACGTTATGTGTCAACGTAGTTTTACAACCGTGCACATTTTGAAATGACCAGTATGAGGAAACATGTATATTATTATTAAATATTTGGAGACATGGTGTTTTATGTCTGAGTAATTTTGTTTAGTAAACTACGAAAGATCTATTAATACCATCGTTTGAAAACTATCAATGTAATTGTAGAACAGATATCGCTGTTCATTGATGTGTTATATTGTTGCAACATCAATAAGATCTAAGCTGAGAGCTATTCCAGTACAGTGGAACCATTGTTGAGAACAAGAGTGTTAGTGATATTTTTATAGTGGAGTTATGGAGGTTTATGGCATAAATAGTTGTGTGTAATACGAAGGGGATTACCGTATTTTTTGTCGTGAAGTTCTGAGGATTGTATAAAAGTAGCGCTGTTGTATTTTAAAGAGAGTCAGTGAAGACGTCTCATGTGATTAGATCTGCGACACAAATGTCGTTTATTGGCGGAACTCTAATAGGAAAAGATATAATGTCCCTGTTCTCTAAATCATTATTAACTTGCTTAAACTAAAATGGTGACGACAATGTACTCATCTTGAATGATCGGTCATTGAGATACCTATAATGTGTTTTAACTTGATTTGACAAGGCTATAGTAAATTAATACTATCATGAGAAAGGAGCGTTGATAATGAAACTAATGCAGTCGTATCGCTCAAGAACATCTCTTAGAGGCAATAGACACTTGTATATAGTGTTGGAATATTTTATTTTGTTAATATTAAGGGTTGTTTATTTTCGATAATAATAATAATTTAAAAATGTTTTTGACTTAGGTTATAGCTAGAAGGAGCGAATGTATTTTATGAGTGTTTGATTTTATTGTTAAAACAGTGTGTTTGCCAGCATCGTTGGTCATGAACAACGATCGCAAATGTAAGAATGATTGTTTAAAGTACGTATGAATTTCAACTAGAATTATCGGAGATATTACAGTTTTTGTGAAGTTTATTTTATCAAACGCAAGAACTGCATTTTGCGTGTTCATTTTGCTAGCATTGTGGGTCCAGTCTCGACCACAACAGCTGACAAGAAAGCAGACCCGTTACTGTGTGAGGGTCGAGAAACAAATGAATGAAAGTCTCGCACCTGCAGTGTGGAAGGACAGGCGAGAAGGCTATGACATAACCAGTCCACACGCGTTCTCATACACGCGACTGAAGTATGCCAATTACTTAAATGGAATGTTCGCTGTATAGGAGCAGTGATATAACGTTTGAATTTATTTTTCTTGTAGACGGCAAAGCGTCTTTAAATTTCAACAGTTTACGCATCTATAAATGTGGGAAATTTTTATTTGAATGACAGTGGCATAAATGAATATTTAAATTTAGGGTGTTATGTAGATTTTGAATTTTTATTTAGTTTTATTAATAAATTTATATTTTTCTACACGTTTGTTCGGAGTTCCTTTATTTCTATAAATGAGACATGTTATGGAACAGCCTAAAATAGATAGGATGTCTTTTTCCCTTTCAACAAAGCCCCGAGAAAAGCAGGTAAGTTTGCACACTTCCGAATAAAAGCTCGTTGCTTTATCCATAACATGTTTCAAGCTTGCTGTGTATAATCTTGGAGATCTTACCGGCGGGACTGTGATATGATCTTTAGCCGGGACGTTCACTTTTCAAAAATCCAGCTACGCTTGGGATGACCAGCGAGCACCTCCTTGATTTTTACGGATACAGTACCAAACCGTACTGAGCCGAACTAAACCGAACCAGAAACTATACCGAACTAAACCGAACCAAACCGAACCAAAACTTAACCATAGCGAACCAAACCGAACTAAACCGTTCCAAAACGAACCTAAACCGAACCAAACCAAACCGAAATCAATCCTAACTGAAACGAACCGAAATCAAACCAAACCTGAACCCAACTGAATTGCGCCCTTTTTTGCACTTTGCTCCCACTTTTTCTCCCATATTTGCTCCCATATTTGCTCCCACAATTGCTCCCACCTTTGCTTCCACTTTTGCTCACATATTTGCTCCCACTTTTGCTTCCACAAATCACGCCTTACTAATAGCGCCTACTATAAATCGCACCTACTAATTTCGCCTACAATAAATCACACATATAATCAATTGTGGCTATTACTTTCGCCTACTACAAATCGCGCATGCTTCGCTCTTGCTTTGCTTGGTGGCCTATTTTTGCGGCTTATTATATGTTGGCTTATTTTTGCGGATTATTTTGGCTTATTTTCTTGGTCTTGGAAAACTCCATCATCGCTTTTAATAGCAGCATGATTCATACAACCATATTTCTAAGCAAGATTCCAAAACAAGGAAGCGTCAAGAAGGATCGTGTGGTGAATTTCATCAGTGTAAAACCTGAGGAAGCAAATTCAACAATGCCTAAAATGAACGTCGACATGAAGGTTGTTGCAAAGTTATGTCATCAGCTAAAATACAAAACTCTGAGCCTAAGGAACGTTACCTACTTTCAATGGTTCCTGTTAAAAACGGATATACTGATTATGAAACGTTAAAGCCGTCTTAAAGCCTATTTTATACGTTGTGATTAGTGTAAGGATTTAAAGAGCCCAAACATCAAATAATCCAAGCTCTACAGGAAGAACAAGCAATACACAAGTCGATAAAAGTTTAATTTCTGGCCGAATGTAGATTTATTCATACGTCTACAAATGGAATTGCTGATCGTGCTTTTTAAGCACGTAATGAGGCCATATATTTGGAAACGAATTTAAGTAGTTTCTTTGAAACGCAATTTAAAAAGGTAACGACTGAAATAGAGGATTCTGAGCTGAAAGGCAGTAATCTGGCTTTGCTAGTGGTTGAAGGAGTGCGATTGAAAATAACTAAGTATAATCCCTTGCGCGGTAGCACATATATTCCATTACTAGCAGCTGTAAAAGCAAGAAAAGCCTATATTAATCCTCAAAACTTTAAGGACGTGAGGTGTTTTATGTATGCCATTTTAGCAAATCTGGTTAAATAGGAAGGTCAACGAATTAGTAAATACAAGGACCTGGAATACAAGTATGATTTTTCAATGATATCGTTTCCTACATCGCTAGCTGACATCACCAAATTTGAGAAAGCAAACGATATATCCATCAATGTATTTGGACTGGAAGAAGACAACAAACTGTTTCCTCTAAAGGTTGAGGATCAAGAGCTAAAAGTCCACAGCGTCCTTCTTCTGCTAAGTTCTTCATCTGGCCAGAACCACTACATATTTAACAAAGATTTTGATAAACTATTTGGACATCAGATCACCCACCACGGACATAAGATATATACGTGTAAACGGTGTTTTACTCACATTGATAATCAACATGGCCAAAGGGGGATAAATAAATTGAAAGAACACAGAGCTTTGTGTGTTGAAATGCCTATTCTTGAATGTGGAAAATATGCTCAGAATACCTTACGTTATCTATGCAGATTTCGAATGTATACTCTTACCACGTCACACATGTGTACCTTATCCAGTCTCAAACCAGAGTCAAGTTTCTATGAGCTTTGGAGTATATGTTATACCCTCACCAGCAGTTGAACACATAAAGACAAACCATCCGAGCCAACGTCTTATGTATCGAGGTCCTGCCGCTGCAGAAATGGTTATGGACTGTTTGATATCACTAGCTAATGAAATTAATCGCCTTTACAACTTAAATGTTCCAGAGGCTTTAACTCATGATCAAGAAGCTGAGTTCGAATTTTCTGAAACCTGTATTTGTGTCATTAAAAAATTACCGAAGAGGATTGGAAAGTTAGAGAACATTGGCATATTACAGGTGAATGCCGTGGAAGCGCTCATAATAACTGTAATATGAGGTGTAAAACACGTAACCCCTGTGTCCGATAGCCCAGACTCAAATTGGGCGGACGGGCTCATCCCCTCAACCAGTGACAAGAGTTCCGTAAAACGACTAAATAAAATTAACAAAAATCCTAAACGATAAACACATTCGGTTGCAAAAGGAAAAAATGCTCCGGGAAGACTAGATTATAGCAATCCCAGGGCGTGAATTAGGATGGGGTTCACGGGGTATCACCAACTCGAAGTTATTTTAGCAATCGTTCAGGCCTCAGTATGAAGATTAAATGAAAGTTGCCTTTAAAAGAAACATCATGCTTGGTACAAAGATAAGATAAAACGACAATGCCTACCCTACACGTAGAGATCCTCGAAAATTATGTCTTGAAACGCAATGAAGTAAAAGAAATAGAAACACGTAATAAATCATAACCTCTACGTATCCTAACTTTCGACACAATGAACTTACGGAAATCCCAAACTGTTCCCTAAATAGGATTTTATATTTAACCACATATACCTATCTCAGCCATTGTACTGTCTATACATGAGATGCTTTAAAAATGACAACAAAAAATCCTCGCACTTTATTTCCTTCTAAAATAATTGCCTATAATATATTTACACTATGGATGTTCAATCCTGTTATAACTATATTCACATATTATATACAAACTCTTAACACTGTTTTGTCTCCGATAACTGTTTTCACAATAAATTCAAATTTTCCACCTGCAGTTACTTGTGAGTTATGTTACATTATTGGATTTGGTCAAATCTTATTTGCTCCTAGCGTGTCTTTTATACGCTTTGTTTATGAACAATATTTAACTCCTATCTTTCATCAGCTAACATTAGATTTTTATGACACTTAAATAGGATTATTTCGTAACGCATGACTCTTTCACACATATATTTCATCGAATTGCAGTTTCATTTCAATAACTATCACTTTTGTGATTATCATCAGTCCAAAATTAACATTATATGATTTTACTCTGTGGATAATTAAACCTATTTAAACACCATTCAACATTTATAACTATATTCCAATTTCAACATTGGATCAAACCTTATCATTTGTAGGACCGCATAGGTCGAACCGTTATAATTCAACACTTCCTTAATTTCAATATTCATCATTCTCCATACTTCAATTATTATTATCATTAATATACGACATTTTTGATCATACATCATCACATTCAGTGTACCTTGTACTAGCTGCGGTGTTAATTACGTTTATATATTACACAACTCATATCTGTAAACCTATAATGTGTGATCTGATATCATGAGATGGTTTTGTGCTACTGTTTCTTAACTTCGTCTTTCTGCAATTGCTTCCTAAACATTATTTTATCTGTCAAATCTAAAATATTACAAAAAATATTCTTATTAATGTGTGACATCCATAAATTGATTATTATATTCCACCCCCAATCTCCTTTGCATAATTAATATAATTTTGATGTGGTTTCCAACTGCTAATGACTACTGCTATGCTAAGCTACATTTTATGGTGGAGTTTCTGTACCATCGTCCTGCGTTTCATAATACCAGCGGTGTCCATCCCCAGGATCGGTCCTCGTCTTCCTCAGTCTCACTTCTCCCCGGATCAAGCACGTCACGTGGCCCCACGGTCGCCGAACTAGTCCATCTAGCCCTCCATCACCGTCATCCATCCCAGGAAATCCCCATGGTCTTCATTTAGCCAGCCATAGTGTCCTCCATCAATTGCACGTTAGGTTGTCCGCGCTGTGCGGTGCCGATGACCGTATTGTCCATAGTAGTGGTTCCTTAAGAGTTCTAGGCCCACCGCCGCCGCGCCGCTCCACCGCCAAGATGGCGGCGGCACGATATCTCTCGAATGCATGGTTGGATTTTGACAAATGAGGTGTTGTTGAACTCGGGCTGACGCCCCCTTTCCAATGGACAATATATTTCCACCCCAAAATAAAACCTATCCCTACTAGGGGGTTAAATTGCATTTTTTTTTAGAAAATCTCGCTTTCCAAGCGCAACATGTGAGTGTTTGAATGCAAATATGAAATTAAACGTTGTGTCACACAAGTGACATTTGTACGGTAGAAAGCCACTATGAATTAACAAGCTTGTTGTTTGTTTTAACGCATGCCCACTCATGGCTTTTGTAAGAGGGCGGGCTTTTTAAAAGATGGCGGCTGTAGTGTAACCTAACCTAACCCAACCCACGAGGGGTGATCAAAAAGTATTTTAAACGACGCTTGTCGATCGGCAAACCAATAATCGATGAGGATATGTCAGGCCTTGAGGTGATAGCCTCTTTTGGTTGATCCCTGTTGATTGGTCCCTTTTGATTGATCTCTGTTGATTTGTCCCTTTAGACTGGTCCCTGTTGACTAGCCCCCCTTAGACGGGTCCTTTTTGACAGGGGGTCATTTTTGATGGATCCATTTTGACAGGTCTTTTTTGACGGGTCCCTGTTGATGGGTCCCTGTGGACGGGTCATTGTTGTCGAGTCATTATTGACGGGTCCTTGTTGACAGGTCCCTGTGGACGGGTCCTTGTTGACGGTTCCCTGTTGACAGGTCCATTTTGGCGAGTCCTTGTTGACGAATCCCTGTTGACAGGTCCTTTTGACTGATCCCTTTGGACCGGTCCCTATGGACTGGTCCCTATGGACTAGCCCATGCATTTATTCAAATTATGTCAAAGGGGGCCTAACTACAATTATGTGTAAAGCAGTGTGTTGAACTGACGTTGTTCGCCAGCCCTTACCACTACAATCTCATAACGATATGAAAGGAGAGTGACGAAATACATGTGAACACGTGCGAGATGACATTATTACCACCTCCCTTGTGAAACAAGTCACATCCCGTTTTGGTTCATTCGTGAGAAAATGCAAGTTCATTTGTAATATGACCTAACACACAGGTGTTCACCTTGAACTTTAGCTGCGCACGTGCACGATAAGAGCTAACAAGTCACATCCTGTTTTGACAGTGGTGGGAGGTGAAGGGAAGGAGAGGGGGAGAGTCGGTGTAAGAGACAACATAGGTAAAGAGAGAAAGAAATATGTATTGCTCATAATACATGAAGAGCTGAGGACTGCACACACACACACACACACACACACACACATACACACAGGGCTATAGGTTAAGTACAACATGAGTGAATAAATAAATAAATAAGTAAATAAATAAATAAATAAATAAATAAATAAATACAAAGTGCACAGTTTCATACAACATGTAATTTATTAATCCAAGAATTAAAGGCTGAGCTAAATCCCAACCATTTTACATATATTTTATTTCCTTTTTGTTTCAACACTTTTTCCACAAGGTAATGTTTTGGAAACGCAGTCCTTTGGAGTTCTTGGAGATAAAATCTACCTTTTATGGGTTGATGGTTGAGGTCCTCGAGTAAATAGGTGACTGGACTGTTTACGAAGACTTGACGAATTCGAAATAATTCAGTCCCCCAATTTGGTGTGTAACCCTTGTCGAAGACGGACTTGAATTTGCTCACACGAACAAAATCCCCAATTTTCAGTCGGTAACGTTTAGGGTCTGCTGTTTTATGGGGTTAAACAGTTTATCTAGTCGCTGAATATTTTTGATCACGAGGCGTGGCTTGGTCCCAATGGTTCTATGTTTTGTGTCATTGTAACGTAACACTAGCTCAGGTAACATGTCCAACCAGCGATAACTGCCCTGAGCGGTAAACTCTTTCCACATATGGGTTTTCAATGTTCGGTTAAACCGCTCGACCACGCTGGCTTTCAGATTGCTGTACGTGGTCTAATGGTGAATATCCTTAGATTTGAGAAAACTGGAGAAATCCTTGTTGAAAAATTCTTTTCCCTGATCGGTTTATAGCAACTTAGGTTGACGTTTGGATTGTTGAATAATATGTTGAAACGCCTTGGTGACTTGCGGGCCAGACTTGCGACGCACAGGTTCAACAAAGGCCATTTTGGAATACACATCAATGACCGTCAACATATAGCGTACACCATCGTTAACACTAGCATAGGGGATCATTTCAACCAAGTCTGCTTTCCAAAGTTCATCCACACCCCGTGAAATCACCTTGAGTCGTGGATAGTGACGTCTAGCTGGTCGATGCAACTCATGAGCAATTTTAATAGGTGAGGGCTTAAACAATAATTTTGGCATTTCGAAGTTCTTCTTCAATTTCTTGAATTTCCCAATCGTGACCAGTATGCCCGGCTTGACGTGAAGCATGCAATAGCTGTAGCCGCTGGACGAGCTTATTAGGATTGTGCCAGTAGGTAACATCCACAAGGGGTTTAATGGTTTAAATGTCACTCCCGAAGCGGACACTTTACGACGACCACTTTGACTGGTGGGGAACATTTTTGCAATGATGGTTTCATATATTTGAGATATATTGTCATTCACTTGTTGAGTGGGATCATACTGTCTTTTGTGGGCATGGGTGTCCAATAAAATGGATTTATATTTGCTAAGGTCCTCTGGCGTATAATCTTGGGAAGAGGGGGTCCGAGAGAATAGCAGCTTTAACAGTCCTGGTGTTAATTTATAATTGATCTTTTTAATGACGGCTTTAGTACGAGCAAATTTAATCGATGAATCCCCAATTTTAAAACTATCATCCTCATAGCGAACACCATATGTTGCATCTGTGTTTCCAATCAATAAATCGGTGAAATAGGGTTCCAGTGTTGATCCATAATATTTTATTAAAATATTTTTCAGTTGAGCTTTATGTTGAGGGGTGGCCAAGAGTTGTGAAAACAGAGACGATCTGGACGGGCAAGGTGTTTCGACCATGGCCAAGGATTTCTTTTTTCTTAAAAACTCTGCAAGGGGTGAGGTCTTTTTTTGAGGTGTAAACACTTGTTCCTCGTCATCCTCAACCTCGCTAACACTAGTCAAATCTTCCTCTTCCTCTTCCTCTTCCACAGGGTCCTTGTGTAGTGTCTACGTAGCTTGTGAAACAGTGGGTAGCGTTTCAGATGGCTTGAAAGAGGGTTTCAACATGGCTTTTAGTGGAGGTGCTAAATGTTGTTGAATAAACAAAGCATGATCCGCACGTGATCGTTTCAATTGACGGAACTTTTGGCGAATAGTATTTTTTGCTCTATTAATATGCTTTTTCAATTGACTCTCTGCTAACACCATGGTGTCTTGACAAATGACTTGAGAGGGAATGATACAGTGCCTTAAATAGCAATAAAATGATCAAACCCTAAACGATACCGCACTTGGTTGAGTTCACTTTGTTTGTCAATCACTAAACAGGCATGACGTTGAGTATTCCAGCACTTGGCACACAATTCAGTAAACATTTGAAAGGTCATATCCGGATTCACATGTTCATTACAAATGTGACGACTATTCCTCTCGTCCAGGCGAAATAAAACAATGACATTAGCATTGTCACGAATCAACTGTTTGGACATTTTTGAATATGTTTGTCCTAGATAGAAGCAATCGATATGTTTGTGCCGACCCATGCTGAAATTGCTTTGAATGATGCCTTGTCGTTCAGTGGATACATCGTCGAAAATCATGAGTGAATCAGGCTTTACCTCATCCGGTGAAATAACATTTTCTTGCATGGAAAATGTGAAATAACCCATATTCTCATTTTGTAATCCAGACATGACTTAATCCAGAAACAAGTAGAGGGGTTGGTAGAGAGATTTTCAAAAATATAAATATTTAGAAAACGCAGACCATTGGCCGCTGTAATAAGCGTCAGCAAAAGATTAGTCTTTCCACATCCGGAAGACCCCACAATGATGCAGCGAATGGAAGATGGATAACAGTGAACCATGGCGTTGTTCACGTGATGTGGGACAGAGATGGGAAACCATGTCCCCCACGGTGAATGACTCTTGCTGCTTAATAATCTTCATATCAACTATGGCTTAGGGAGGCTAGCAAGCTGTCTATATACATGACACCAAGCCTTGTCATAGAAACAGTAGACTCGTACTACAGGTTGACGATGGATGTCTTTGGACGTGCATTGATGGCTAAAGCTAGGTCTGTCCCCATACATGATCATAAACAAGACACAGATGCTGCTAATAAACACTATGTGGATAGGTCTGTAGTGCCACGCACAAAACAGGGAGATTATGACTTTAAGGGAAAGCGGCTAACCCATGTGAAACATCCTCAAGTGTCTACAGATGTTAGTACAAAAAAGTATGTGGAAAACAAAGTGTATGAATTTTATGACAAAGTGCCTAAGCTTACTGTGGATGGATATACAGCTAATCATCACCGCATTATTCACGTGGAAGTGCACCAAACGCTACCACACCTACCAAATGAAAAGCCTTAATAAATTTATTTCATCTATATTTTTAGTGTATCTGACAAATGAAAAACCTGTGAATGACAGGAACCATTTACCGCTATTCCATGACCAGCACCTGACCTATGTGCTTGCTTCGGGCTTAAACCGCTATCGATTACACTATGATGGAACCATTCACTTGAAATACGCGATGCCTGATGAAAACCATTTACATGTATAGATAAACGGTCATAGGATGTTGGTCCATAACCATGAAATGGTCAATGCAGGAGACGAATTATCCTTTCACCTCATGTTGACATGGGATGAAAAGCAAGCTGGAAAAACCATAAACGATTTCCCGCTTTATGTGGAATTGGAATATACAGCAATGAAATAACAAGCTGACGTTAGTTGTGACTTAAACTTTCTTGTGAAAGGTTGTTGGTCATCATCATGGTGAAACAAAGGTATGTGGTGAGAAAGAATAAAAAGACTAAAAATAAGACCCTGTCATTGGCAAAGCATGGGCTTAAGGCATTCGTGGACAAGCCCTCGCGAAAGAAAAAAAAAGAAAAAATAATGGGTTGACCATAAGGGAAGCTCTTTAAGCGGCACAGAGACATGTTATTCCAAAACGTCAGCGACAGGGTTCAAATCAAGGGCGAGTGATTCCCGTCCCCAAACGAGCTAGATTTTTACCTGCATTATTCGCTGGTCTGGCTGCTCTGGGTTCACTTTTGGGCAGTGCCTGTGCGGTGGCAAAAACTATTAAAGCCGCGCAGCAGGGCAAGCAACAACTAAAAGAAAGTCAGCGACACAATGGAACGATGGATGCCATTGCTATGGGGGCTAGAAATGCCAATTTAAAGCCAGCCTTTTATCAACAAGGATTTGGAATTTCACCATTTCAAAATAAAAATAAAACATCTTTAACCTCAGCCATAGCAAAACATGCCTTGACTCATGAACAAGTGGAAAGCTATGCTAAACAACTGAAGCTTTCTCATTTTCGAGGTGTGTTTATGTGAAACCAATTACCCCCACGACCCTGGAAACAGGAATGTGCTGTTGTCAATTTGGATGATCGCCGAGGACCAGGAACACATTATGTAGCTTATGTCAAAGAGGGATCCACTGTATGGTACTTTGACAGTTTTGCGAATTTACTCCCGCCCATGGAATTTGTGACCTATTTTGGAAACAGGATTAAGATATATTATAATGTGAAACGTGAGCAAACATTTAACAGTCAACAGTGTGAACGTTTATGTTTATTTTTTATATAAGACGCAGCATAAGCAGAAACGTCAACAGTATGTCGGCGGAAAGTAAGACGTTTACAGTGCATGGACGTGGACCTGAATTCAGCCTAGACTTTTACCCACCCATTGAATTGAGTGAAAGACCTTATGGTTTAGGACTTGTTTCACTTGAAACGTACAATCGAATATACAACATACGTGAAAATGTGAACAACAAGTTTTACTATGATGATTGTGTGCTCACCCTGAACTCTGGTGGATATACGATAGATGACATTTATGAACACATTTATGTGGTTTTGATCAATGAATATGGTTTAAAGTCATTTCTCGATGGAACGCACAAGTTTGAACTTGTAGGATATACCAACACTCATCGCTGCAGTATTTTTTCTACATTCAAAATTGACTTTAAAACACACCCCGATTCCATTGGTCCATTACTAGGATTTAAACCACGCGTGTTGGAGCCCATCAAAAACATGAATCAGACCATGAAGTGAAATTCATTGAGGACCGTCACGTGTCGGTGACGTGTAATATTATTAGCCAAGTGTACACCAATCAAGAACCATCGCATTCGCTTGATGACTTTATTGTGACATCGCCCAATGGTTATATTATTCGTGAAAACCCTCCAGTGGTGCTTTTTCATTCTGTGGCTGTCGATGGCATTAGTAATATAACATTAAGACTGATCAATAGAGATCAACAACTCATTGATCTAGATTCTACCACACCAGTGACTTACAAGTTGGTGCTAAAGCCACTATGAAGTTTGTGTATAAAGCAACAACACCGTCTAGGAAAGGTGTTAGTTGTTTGCCACGTGAATACACGTTAACATCTAAGGACAGGCAGATTTTACAACATTTGGGTTACCACGTCAACCCGCATGATGAATTCTATCCTAGAGGTAGCGAACCACATCGAGGAGCAACCAGGAGTGGTAAGAATTGATCTCCATTCCTATCAAGCTCAAACACCTGGACTCAATAACAATGATGAAATTCAATTTGTTATCAACAACCAAGATATTTACACCCTACCGCATGAAAGTGTCATTCAGATTGAAGGTCGGCTCACCAAAGCCGATGGCTCTACACCTACCACATCCAAGTTGGCCAACCATGCTTTTGCCTTTCTGTTTTCTGTGGTGCGGTATGTTATTAACGATATCGTGGTGGATAGCACTCGAAATGTGGGTATTTCCAGTGTCATGAAACTATACCCCTCTTATAGTGAGGAAGAAGGTAAAACACTTTGCATGGCGGGTTGGTGTCCTGACTCGACCAATGACTGGATGGTACACACGGATGGCACCTTTACTGGATTTTACCTCTTAAACTGATTTTAGGCTTTGCTGCAGATCACCAGCGCATTGTGGTGAATGCAAGGCAAGTGCTTTATTTGGTGAGAGACTGGAGTGATAATAATGCACCCAAGGGAGCCGACAATACCCCCATAGATTCAAAAATTCAACTACAACGCATGCTATGGAAAGTGACTCATGTGACCCTTAACGATAGCAAAAAAACTGGACATACTCAAGATGGTAAAGAGAGATATGCCTCTACCCATGGAATTTAGAAGCTGGGCACTCCATGAGTACCCACTATTGCCCACCACCAACACGAACAGTTGGTCTGTAAAAACATCCCGCCATACAGAGAGACCTCTCTACATGATGGTTGGTTTTCAAAACAAATCGCAAGTATCAACAAACCAAAGATGCTACACAATTTGATCACCTGCAATTATGAAATGCATGTCTTTTCCTCAACGGTGCTGTGTTTCCCTATGAAGGACTGGATTTGGATTTTTCAAAAAATAAGTTTGGTCCCCTGTACGACTTGTTTTCTAAATTTAGATGGTCGTATTATCAAAAAGAGAATTGCCCCATGTTGTCACCCCCAAGATTTTAGGGCAAGGGCGCCACTGATTGTCTTTGACTGTTCCTGCTTGGAAGAGTCTGTCAAGCCATTCAATATTGACATTCGACTATATTTCGAAACGCATGATAATGTTCCAGCCAATACGACGGCCTACTGTTTGATCATTCATCACGAACAAGTCAACTATTATCCACTGTCCAACCAAGTGACAAGTGTATAAATAGCAGGACAACCTACATCATGCTGCTCAGTCATGTCTTGCTTCAAACATCAATAGACGTCACACCCATGAATTTAAAATCTGAGGAACAACGTTTCAAGACCTTTGCAACGTGGCCTGTGTCCTTTATAAACCCTCAAGCCTTGGCGGCCGCTGGATTCTATTATTTAAAAACAAGAGATGAAGTGAAATGTGCCTTTTGTCCCATCATCTTAGATCAATGGGAAGAAAGTGATGAACCCATGAAAGAACATCAGCGCTGGTCACCCGCCTGCCCCTACCTGTGTAGAATGGATGTGGGTAATATACCCTGTCATTCATGTTACCCCTCACTGGTGCCTGTGAGTGATGAAAAAAGTTATGATACATGTGGACTTTATGGTGTCAACGGTGCTTCATTGAGCAGCTCACAGTCAAAAACACCCAGTTTAGAGACAATGGGATATCATCGGTGTTATGGACGCTATAAACATAAAAGACTTTTTTGTTGTATGAGTTGGTACCGCCCCTATCCTAGAATGATGAAAGAATGTAAAACTTGTTATGCTAATAAAATAATGTAATAAAAATTGGTTGTTGTTGCTATATTATTATTTCTTATGCCCCCCTGTCATACCCTACCCTCAATAGTGATTAGTCAGTGTTTTTTTTACTAGAATGGAATGTAAGTAATTGTCATGGGTACACCTTACTGGACGATAGTCAGTCTGTGGTCAGTTGGACTTGATACAGACACGAGTGAACATGTTGCGTACACTGATTGTCGACTGTCAAGGGTTTAAAATTGGAGATAACAAATTTATATTTAAAGAAGTGGCCATCATTGATTGTTCCACTTTTTGGATATCGCAAGCTACCCATTTGGTGTTTAAACCACCTTATGCGTTTGATTTGTTGTGTGATAAAGACCGTAAACAAACCCAGTGGATTGAAACTCATATGCAACTAAACTGGAAGCAAGGAACCATTTCATATAAGCACCTGGGCATGGTCATGAAAGCCCACTTGTCTTCTGCCCATGTGGTATTTGTGAAAGGTAGTGAAAAACGTCAATGGCTACAACCATATTTGGCGTCTTACTGTCAATGTATCGATTTAATGGACATGGGCTCTCCCTCGCTGCAAACACTCATGGACCGCTACCCCTGTGATAACATTACCCATAAAGCCTTGGCACAGGTGTGGCATCTCTTTCATTGGCTAACCACCAATGCCTGCTGGGAGTTGTTAAATAAATTTAAAACTGAAGGTTTACCTGTGGATGACACCAGTGATATTCATACAAGTGACGTGTAAACATCAACGTGATAACATGGGGAAAGGGGATGCTACCGATAAAGCGATTGGAAAGTTCTTTGTATATAAAAAGAAACTAGACAGTTTTACTAAAGAAGAATTATTGGCTCTTCCAAAATCGTTCATTTATTATGTGGCAGCAAATGCAGTGAAAGAAATCTGGCAACATGTACCAAAATCATGGACTCAAGACCCCGTGTTAAGTGAATTGCAACCATCTACAGATTATGATCACCATAAGCAAGTGGCCATGGCAAAAATACCCTCTATGCGACAGTGTGCTACTTGCCAGCAGGTCAAACTCTATCACGGTCATAAAAGTCAGTGTAAAGACTTTATTTCCTCATTCCACGGGTGTGATGGCGAGAAAAAAGCAACAACATCAGCATCGTCTACAGATGGAGAGGAAAATCAAACCTTTTCTCCACCTGTGGAAAAGGATATGTCAAACTTGTACTGGTCATGGCGTCATTGACAAAGTCCTTCAATACTTACCTTTTGAAATCCATCTTCCTGGTTATCGTTTTTGTGGTCCTGGAACAATGCTGAATCAACGTTTGCAACGTGGTGACGTACCTATTAATCCTTTGGATCAAGTGTGTAAAGAACAAGACCTTTCTTATCGCCATAGACATCCTGCATTAAGACGTGTGGCGGATAAAATATTGTTAAAAAAGCTAAACAACGTTTGACATCCTGTGATGCCTCAGTGGGAGAAAGGTTGGCAGCCCTCATTGTGATTAGTGCTATAAAAGGAAAGTTAATGATGAGTGGACATGAACATTGAAAGGATTGAGGAATTGCTATTCCTTTGTATTCTATTTTGTAAAGCCCTATTTGTTGCGAAATAAAAACAAGGTTTACCAGATCACAATGTCTTTTAATTTCTTAAATGGTGATAGTCACACATGGATATTTACAATTTCTACTTTACATTTTTACATTGCCCTTGTTTAGTTTAACATTTTGTACATTTTTAAAAATAATTTTTAACCATTTTTCACACATGGATATTTACAATTTTCACTTAACATTTTTTACATTGTCTTGTTCAGTTTTCACATTTTATACATTTTTTAAAATCATTTCTTTAACCATAATATAAAAAGCAAATGTTTACAGTAAAGTGTGTTATTTTAAACTAAAACTACTGTAGCCTAACATTATACATTCTTCATACAGTTTTACAAATATATCACAATATAAAACACACACTACAAATGATACAATATGCTGAACATTAGACTTAAGAAAAGTAATAGTCATCAATGCGACGGTTTCCCCAAGCAAGAGTATCAAATGTGTTGGGTATAATGAATCGTTTGTTGTCTTCATTACTTAAAGCAACTTTGTTCAGCAAATTGGTATGTAGCTGATGATTTTTACTTCTAAATACACACATTTTCTTATATAATATACGTGGGTTACTGACTATACAGTTCTTATAATCACTTATGTCTAACTCTTTACTAACAACATTCTTTTTCACTCCTTTAATTTTTTTATTACTACATCATCAATTGTCATATAGCTGTATGATTTAGATTTTGTGCCTACAAAGGTGTCTATAACAACACTAGCACATTCATCCTTAAATTTTCCTAGAACCTTTTTGTTTACTAGAGGTAAATGGTAGATATTATCCTTGGGATAGTCACTTGTATCAAACCTATTTAGCTCAGTTTTGATATCCTCATAATAATCATCAGTTTTAAATTCGTAAATAAAATAATCTGTATCTGTATAGAGGAATTTTGCATTATCATGATAGTTTTTTTAACATAATCATAGTGAAATTCATACATAAGTGTTTTTGACAATTCCAGAATGGCTTAACCCACATATATGGGTTTGTTGTAGGTTACTTTAAGACGTTTCATTTGTATCACAACTAAATCCTCATGAATAATAGAACAGCTCTGGAAGTTAGGCTTGCTTATTAAGTTGTTCGCACCATACATTTGACCTTCATTCTCCCACTTTGTTATCAGCTTTACATCAACTCGCTTATCAACATTCTCCATAGTCTTTCCAAAAACACTATTATTCATAAGTTTATAAAAATCTTTTTCAAGAGCATTTGTTGATAGTGTTCCTAAATTATTGTTCAGATCAATATATGGTTTGAGCCAAGCTGACTGATGAAATTGTAATATACGATGAATTTTAGTTAGTTTTAATCCATGCTGTAGACACTGCTTTAAGTTTTGACAATGTATTACATATTTACATTTATCATTTACATTAGCAATTAACATTTTTGTTCGTGATGTTATGTATGGAGATTTCATATTCTCAGGACAAAATGGTAGATCATTATGTTCATCATGTAACTCTTTAGGGTACTCAAGATTTACCTCTAAAATACATCATTTTTCATCGTTATCATTTAAAGTGTTAGCATTGAAAACATCAATTTCAGGTTGTGTCAGCCAGCGAAAATCTTTTAGTGGTAGATATTGACTCATAGCCCAACCATATTGGTTATTTGCATCGAGGTAGACAATATACTTTGACACTTCACAAGGGTTGTAGCTAGGCATGTATTTATTATTTGCTTTAGAATATCGCCCACTACATTGACTTAATCCACCTCGAATTGAAGATTTTATAAAATTGATCATGTCTATATCAGTCATCAATTCTAAATTTACTTTTGTCTTTTTCAACATTGAACTAAAACTTAACCCAGGAGCAGTAAAATACTGACAAGGATCAAGGTCGTAAATTTTCATACAAACATTCCGGAAATTTTCAACAACATCTGCTAATAACAACACATCTGTCTTCAAATATATGTCTGAAAATTCACCTAAAGTTTGAATGTCAAACTGTGTCCATACACGTTGTGCATGTAAATATTCCAGATCACTGATGTGACTTGTGTTTAAGGAACTGTAAAATGCATCTTTTGGTGGCAAAGAACACTCCTCAAGACGTTCCAGACAGTTAATATATTCATAAGGGAAGATACCCTTTTGACGAATCAAATTAAAATCATCTTCTTTCGAAAAAACACGTTGAATTTCATGAAACTGATCTGATTTTAAATTACTAGCAAGCATATCAAGACTACTTGGCATAAAGCGGAATGAATCTAAAAATCGCAGTTTTATCCTTTTTTAGTGTCAGTTTTGATGTATTTTGTGAAAGATATGTATTGTTCCTTATTATTTGCAATCACATCAATTTTCACATCTGAAGCTCCAAATTCTTTAACGATAAAGTGGTTCTCATATTTGCTGCCGTTATGTAGAATGACTGGAATGAATTTTGTTACTCTATACTTTAAATTACATTCTTCGTGAGCAGCACCTCGATATTTTCCTGTTAAATGGTCATGATCGCGAACCTTGTCAGTATATAAATATTCACCACAAATAAAACAATTAGTTGCAGTTTCAAAACTCATTTGCTGTGTTGATGTTAGTGGCTCCATTGGAATGATAGTATTTAAAATAGAGGATATACGGAGGGCATCTTTTTCAAGTCTTTCCATAAAAACTTTAGGTGCATCAGGTCCTCTATAGAGCTCAAACTTATTTAACGAGTCATCATAACTACATTTAATATAATATGCAAAGCTAAAAGGTTCATGAATGTGAGTAGTGTTAGTAAAAGGTTTCATTGGATTCGATGGAAATGTATTAAAAGGTTTTAGCAAAGCTTCAAAGTCGGCATATATAACAAATGGTACTCGAAGATGCTTCTCAAAGTCCTTAAATTTCAGAATGTTATTTCTAGGAGTCGGTAATACCGTACAAACATGATTACAACACCATTTTTGATGTTGAGTTAGTTGATCCTCTTTTCTAAAATATAACAAACAGCCATCACACAACCACTTTTTCCCATGACATTTTGTTATTTGACTACCGACAAGTCTACTTAAATGTTTTATCCAGCAATAGTGAGCATTTTCACCTTTGGTTGTGTATAGTAAATTTACATGAGCATCCTTTTTTCCCTGAGTATAATATAGAGGACCTACTATACTCTTGTTTTCAATTCCATACACATTAATACTTACATTGTTCAGCTCTTCAAAACGTTGAATGTCTTTTATCTCCATAGGAAAATCCATTTCTTTTAAATCTAACACAGAGGAATAGTGAGGATAAGATGATGTTCTCTCTACATGCTCCACTGCTGGATTGAGAGCTGAGGTTACAGCCCACGCAAAACATACATGGTCACTATTCATAACGTTTACACAAGCTTTCTTACGTTTGATCCATCCTGGCAAATCAATATATGATGATGCTCGAAGGGGGTTATATTTATTCATGTTGGTTTCTAAATAAAGTACTTCAACCAATGCCCAGCCTGACTCCCTTTCCTGGAACTCTTCACTCTTAACAATGATAGCACTTGCAATATCTTGGTACAAATCACTAATATTAGTTGATTCACTAACAATTACATTTTTTGTAATAAAGGATTTGATATCCATAATTTCACCTTCGCTCCCAGTTTTTACATACAGCCCAAAGAGTTGAAAATTCATTTTAAATGATTTATGCTCTACTAAAACAGTATCTACTAAGTCGAACACACTAGGTTGAACATTTCTTAAAAATGATTCAATACTTTGAGTTTTTTCTACACTATGAACTCTGTAACTAGCAATTCGACTTTTAAACGCATTACCAATTTGTTGAATATTCGCAGAATTTCTTTCATGGCAAGCGTTATTTTTAAGATGAATACTGCGTAAATGTCCATGCATTATTGAAGATGGTATATCAATATTACATACATCACAATGCGTTATCGAAGGTTCACCATTCTTCTTTCTTTTTGTTGCACAACTATTTTCACAATCTTGAGAACGTTTACGCTTTTGAGCATCACATTTGTTTAAAAGTTCCGTGCTAGTTGATGGGTTTGCAGTTTTTAATTCCTGTTGTTCTCTATGCAATTCAACCATGTGGGATTGATATCGCTTTACAGCAGAAAAACCAAGATCACAAACTGAACACGAAAATGGTGCTGAACTAACATGCTTTAAATTGACATGTCGTGAAAGACTATCCTGTCTGTTAAATGTGGTAGTACAATAACTGCAAACAAATATTTTAAGATTATGTTTTGTACTTTCATGACGTTGAAGGCTGTCAGGTCTTGAAAACTGCTTTTTACAATCACTACACTTGAACATAATGATTATCAATAACTTTCCAAATTACCTATAAAAGAAAGAAATCATAAATATTAATAAAAATAAAACAAAGTAAAATAAAAATATGTTAATTAAATTACAGCCAATGGTCATAGAGAGTATTTCAATTGAACGTCTGTGGACTCTCAGCAAGTCTAATTTCAAGTAGTTCCAACTTTGGTTTACAGATATCATTGTCACTTACACCTAGTGGTGAATGTTAGAACTTGATAGAGCGTTAGCCAAATCTAACCTACAAACCTAGCTTTACACAATTGTCAAGTAGTTCCAAGTTTGATTAACAGATATGTCACTATCACTGTCACCTAGCGGTGAATATTCGGTGTTGAGCGTTAATCAAATCTAACGTACAAATTTAGCTTCACACAATTGTCGCGTAGTTCCAACTTTAGTTAGTAAATATGGTACTGGTGCTGGCACTTAACAGTGAACATTGAAACTTGATAGAGCGTTAATCAAATCTAACCTACAAATTTAGCTTCACACCATTGTTGAGTAGTTCCAACTTTAGTTACCAGGTACCATTGTCACTGACATCAAGTAGTGAACGTTGGAACTTAATAAAGTGTTAATCAAATCTAACCTACAAATTTAGCTTCACACCATTGTCGAGTAGTTCCAACTTAAGTTATCAGGTACCATGACACCTAGTAATGAACTTGGAACTTGATAAAACGTTAATCAAATCTTACCTACAAATTCAGCTTCACATAATTGTTGAGTAGTTCCAACATTGGTTAACAAATATTATTGTCACTGACACCTAGCAGCGAACGTTGGAACTTAACAGAGTGTTAATCAAATCTAACCTACAAATTTAGCTTCACACATCATAGTCAAGAAGTTCCAACTTTAACTATCAAATAAACTATTGTCATTGACATCTAGCAGTGAACATTGGAATATATCTCTCTAGCTGTTTAAAAGTTATTAGAGGGGGTACTTACCTTTAATAATTTATCAACTGCTGCCACTGACTGAACTAGGTACTGGAATCTGCTAACCTACAGGTACGCCAATTATCTGTAAACAAATAAATCAATCAATCAATCAATCAATCAATAAACACATTCCAATCAATAACTTGAACATCGATTAGTAATAAAAGACTACAATCCATTAATAATAAGTACTTACCTTGCAAAATAATTTAATGATTTTCCACCAAAAAGGCTTTTGCAAATGTTTAGCAGTAATAGAGCACTGTTCACTTGTAGCGAGTAATAAAGACAGACAGTAGGGAAATATATGACACCTCCCTTATATAGGCTTACATCACTTGTGTCATAAGTTTTTTTTGCTGATCATTGCAATTCCTTTCCTGTACACCTGCCAGTCCAAAGTGCACTAGGAACACCTGTGCGGTATCAGATTACTGCTGACTTTGCATCATCATCACCCATTGTCTTGATGAACACCTGCGGTTTTAAATTACTGCAGCGTTAGTCATAGCAACAGAACTGTGCGCTCTCTGCCATGTCAGCAATATGACACAGGAAATAACAAGTCGGCTTACTGCACGCACAATCTCCTCAGTTTGAACATCTTAAAAACGTGCATTATTCTCTTTCAACTACAAATGACACATCCATCCACCAAGTTAGATCCCTTGACCTGTCCTCAAATTGCACGTGCCCCCGTGTAGTAGAGTGTGTCCATTAACCCTAGCACTAGAACATATTCATCCACCAAGTTTTGCACTTACTCCTTGACATGTCCTCTATCTACCAAGTTTTACACTTATACAAACCAAACAGGATGTGACTTGTTAGCGTACATGTGGTTTTCACAAGGGAGGCGGTAATAATGTCATCTCGCACGTGTTCACATATATTTCGTCACTCTCCTTTCATATCGTTATGAGATTGTAGTGGTAAGGGCTGGCGAACAACGTCAGTTCAACACACTGCTTTACACATAATTGTAGTTAAGCCCCCTTTGACATAATTTGAATAAATGCATGGGCCAGTCCATAGGGACCGGTCCAAAGGGATCAGTCAAAAGGACCTGTCAACAGGGACTCGTCAACAAGGACTCGTCAACAAGGACCTGTCAACAGGGAACCGTCAACAAGGACCCGTCCACAGGGACCTGTCAACAAGGACCCGTCAACAATGACTCGTCAACAATGACCCGTCCACAGGGACCCATCAACAGGGACCCGTCAAAAAGGATCCATCAAAAATGACCCCCTGTCAAAAAGGACCCGTCCAAGGGGGGGCTAGTCAACAGGGACCAGTCTAAAGGGACAAATCAACAGAGATCAATCAAAAGGGACCAATCAACAGGGATCAATGAAAAGAGGCTATCACCTCAAGGTCTGACATATCCTCATTGATTATTGGTTTGCCTATCGACAAGCAGTGCTTAAAATACTTTTTGATCACCCCTCGTGGGTTGGGTTAGGTTAGGTTAGGTTACACTACAGTCGCCATCTTTTAAAAAGCCCGCCCTCTTACAAAAGCCATGAGTGGGCATGCGTAAAAACAAACAACAAGCATGTTAATACATAGTGGCTTTCTACCGTACACATGTCATTTGTGTGACACAAGGTTTAATTTCATATTTGCATTCAAACTCTCACATGTTGCACTTGGAAAGCGAGATTTTCTAAAAAATGCAATTTCACCCCCTAGTAGGGGTAGGTTTTATTTTGGGGTGAAAATATGTTGTCCATTGGAAAGGGGGTGTCAGCCCGAGTTCAACAACACCTCATTTGTCAAAATCCAACCATGCATTCGAGAGATATCGTGCCACCGCCATCTTGGCGGTGGAGCGGTGGCGGTGGGTCTAGAACTCTTAAAAAACATTACTGTCCATTTTCCACATAATTGTATCCTTGCATCAAAATATGGTTCCAATTACTCACAGGATACTTGTGGTGTCCGTTTCATGAAACGTTAATCGGATCACTTTGGGTAGCAATTTACGTAACTAATTTAGCGTTAAGGCAGCTATATAGGTCACTGACACATGCAGCCAAATGTTGCTTCGACCTTGGTTAGAGTTCAGTCACCTCCGGTCCACCTTGAGTCGTTACATCAAAGCACGTCCAGAAATATGTAATTGCCTGCTCTCCGTGTTGTATTTCCTCTTGCGTGTGGCAGTTCATAATACACGTGGCCTTGCTTCAAACTGTTCACAGATGTGCAGCTTGGATTTCCGATATCTAAAGATCTCGCAACACTTTATAGATTTGGCAACGTTAGCATGACATTGCATGTTATCAAGTACAGTCTCCGTTCGAGTCCTGTACAACTCCGAATTATAATTCTACTGTTATAATTTTTGTCACATTTTTCCGCGCACTTAATCCATGCCGGATAATACTCAAATAACCCACCGAACTCCGTCTTAGAATTTGGTAATCACGCTCTAAGTTGTACTCTATACTTGTATGGAGACCCCACTGCTTCACGAAAGTGAGTCTGGTAAAGTGACTGACTTCAGTACCGCGACCTTCCCTCGTTGCCTTGGAGGTATGCAATCAGAGCTCTCTATAACATCCCAGTCGAACTATTGCACTCATTCATCAGTTCCGGTCCTGTGACGTCATTCCTTCCTCATGCACCTTCTGGAACCTACTCGAGCCTCTGCCTACGTCATATCGGGGACATATCCTTCCCGACCAGTTATATAAATACATCTTGTCTTGATTCGTTTATTAATATAATCCTTCTCCGATTACTGCAATTTCATGCACACCATATGACGTATACTTATCTCCTCCTATGATATCTTTTTTAAGTGAAGGCCACTAGTACCTGGTCTTGACTCTTCACGTGGTTTCTCTTGATTCACCCCCCCCCCCTCTTTCACGATGCTGTTTCAAATAGTTCTGACTTTCCTGATGGGGATCGTCTAGTATCTGCCGATTATATTCTCTATCGTTTCTTCTATAACCTTGGAAACCATCATGCTGTCCTCTCCCTATTGACCATGATCCCCTCCTATCATACTCCTGTCTCCCGAATCCTCTTGAATCATACTGCTCTCTACTGTAATGATAATACGGTCTACGATCATAAGGCATTCCCTGATTCCTGTACCGATCTATACTATATCCCTGAGTTCCTCTGTTCCTATCCCATATTCTTTGCTGTGGTTCGGTTTGTGCCGTACGGTCCATCACTACCATGTTCACCTCCCGCTGTTCCATTCTACTGCTTCTAGCCTCTGTCAATGCGCTTGTATGATCCAAATTTCTTAAAATATCTATGCATACATCTAGCCTATTTGCTCCTGCCGCTAATTATATCCGTTGAACCTCGACAGGATATTTTTTTATTATCGCATGAATTAACTTTTCCTCTTCTAAAGGTGGTTCTAGAAATTGCCATTTTGCCACTTGCAACGTAAAGTAGCTCACGTATTGCGTTGGCCTCGTGGTTGAATGCTTTCGTGAGTAAAGCTCTGCTCGAACATTTTGTTGGTCCTCGGGGCTCCAGAATCTGTTCAAGAAGGCTCGTGCGAAATCATCATATCCATTGAACAATGATCTAAAGACCCTAATCCAGTTAAGCGCTTGCCCTTAAAGTGCACGTTCTATCACCCTTAGTTCTCTTTCTCTTGGTGTCCTGTATTCTTCCATATATTCTTTGAGGTCACGTAAAAATTCTACTGGCGTTATGGCCCCTATTCCATGAAATCCTTTGGCAAGTTTATCCTCCTGAGTCGTGATTATCACGATAGGTTGTGAGGTGCTACTGGTGACTGGAGTAGATTTCATGCCCATTATCTCGGCTCCCGGTTTTTTTCATCGAGAAGCTTCAGTTCTAGTTTGACAATCCTCTCTAATTGTGTCCCATTTTCTATTTTTATTTTATCTTCCATCGTGGAAATAGCTTTCCCTACTTGCGTCTTAATCTCTTGATTAAAATCCTGTTTCATGCCTTGTATTTGGTCACGAATTCCTTCAATTTTTCCTTCCCTATCTGTGGTAACCTCAGCCATGCGGTTATTTATACTTTCTATTTTTGTCCACCACTCTTCCTTCAAACTATCAGTTTCCTTAGATGTTTGGTCTACTTTTTGTTTCATTTATTTCAATCCTTCCTTTAGCACTATGATTTCCGCATTTGTCACCGCATTCTTCTCTTCTATGCCCTTTCGAACATCCCTCAATCGTCTCTGGATTACCAAAGTGTTATCATTCATCTTTTTAGTCAATGCTTCAATACTCTTGTCAATATTTTCTTGAATGTCATCCCTAAATACTTTCCATTGTTCGTCCCTCTTATTTTCCATTTCTACCTTATTGTTCTTTATCTGATCGCGTAAGATAATTAGGTCCGCTTGAGTTATCAAAATCTTTTGTCCTATATCTACTTTATGTTCCTCAATTTGATCTCCTAAGAATTTTTGATCTTTTCTTGCTTTTTCTGGACTTTCTCCTTAAAATCACATAACTTGTCATTTAATCTACCTTCTAAACCTTCTAGATTTCCTAGTTTATTGTTTTATTGACATTCTAAATTTCCTAGTTTATTGTTTAATTGACCTTCTACTTTTCCTAGTTTATTGTTTAATTTAGTTTCTATCTTATTCTTTATGACGTTTAGTTGTATTTCTAACCCTGTCAGATTAGTGTTCATGCGTTCCTGGTGATCATTAAACCGATCTCCTAAATTATCCTCACTTTCTTTTAATTGTTTTTCCATTTTACCTCGACTAACAGTCAAGTCCTTCATCTTTTGACCTAGCTCTTCGAACAACTTCATAAATTCCTCAAACTCTCTATACATACACACATCAAAAAAAGTTTTGCATCACCTCGGTTCCAAGAGTTCCGGAACCTTTAAATACAAAGGGAATAGAGATCAACACAAACAACATTTCAGCTCGTTTTATGGCTCATGAGACCCACACATTGCATGTTGTACCATCATACAGCTAGACTTTCAGCATTTGTGGTCCAGATTGCAGTACACACCACTACCTCTAATACCCAGTAGCACGTCCTCTTGCATTGATGCATGCCTGTATTCGTCGTGGCATACTATCCACAAGTTCATCAAGACACTGTTGGTCCAAATTGTCCCACTCCTCAACGACAATTCGGCGTAAATCTCTCAGAGTGGTTGGTGGGTCAAGACGTCCATAAACAGCCCTTTTCAACATATCCCAGGCATGTTCGATAGGGTTCATGTCTGGCGAACATGCTGGCCACTGTAGTCGAGCGATGTCGTTATCTTGAAGGAACGCATTCACAAGATGTGCACGATGAGGTCGAGAATTGTCGTCCATGAAGACAAATGCCTCTCCAATATTCTGCCGATATGGTTGCACTATGGGTCGGAGGATGTCATTCAGGTATCTTAAAGCCGTTTCGGAGCCTTCCATGACCACCAGTGGCGTACGTCGGACCCACATAATGCCACCCCAAAACATCAGGGAACCACCACCTTGCTGCACTCGCTGGACAGTGTGTCTAAGACGTTCAGCCTGACCAGGGTGTCTCCAAACACGTCTCCGACGATTGTCTGGTTGAAGGCATATGCGACACTCATCGGTGAAGAGAACGTGATGCCAATTCCGTGGGGTCCATTCAGCATGTTGTTGGGCCCATCTGTACCGCGCTGCATGGTGTCGGGGTTGCAAAGCTGGACCTCGCCATGGACGTCGGGAGTGAAGTTGCGCATCATGCAGCCTATTGCGCACAGTTTGAGTTGAAACACGACGTCCTGTGGCTGAACGAAACGCATTATTCAACATGGTGGCATTGCTGTCAGGGTTCCTCCGAGCGGCAATCCGTAAGTAGCGGTCATCCACTACAGTAGTAGCCCTTGGGCGGCCTGAGCGAGGCCTGTCACCGACAGTTCCTGTATCTCTGTACCTCCTCCATGTCCGAACAACATCGCTTGGGTTCACTCTGAGACGCCTGGAAACTTCCCTTGTTGAGAGCCCTTCTTGACACAAAGTAACAATGCGGACGCGATCGAACTGCGGTATTGACCTTCTAGGCATGGTAGAACTACAGACAACATGAGCAGCGTACCTTCGTCCTGGTGGAATGACTGGAACTGATCGGCTGTAGTACCCCCTCCGTCTAATAGGCCCAGCTCATGCATGGTTGTTTACATCTTTGAGCAGTTTTAGTGACATCTATGAACAGTCAAAGGGACTGTATCTTGGATACAATATACACAGTCAACGTCTATATGCCGGAGATCTGGGAACCTTGAGTCGTTACATAAGAGCCCGTCCAGAAATAGGGAATTGCCTGCTCTCGGTGTTGTATTTACTCCTGCGTGTGACCTTGCTTCAAACTGTTCACAGATGTGTAGCTTGAATTCCCGATATCTAAAGTTCTTGCAACACTTTACAGATTTGGCAACGTTAGCATGACATTGCATGCTATCAAGTACAGTCTCCGTTCGAGTCCTCTACAACTCCAAAATATAATTCTATTGATATAATTTTTATCACATTTTTCCGCGCACGTAGTCCATGCCAGATAATACTCGAATAACGCACTGAACTCCGTGTTCGAATTCGATAATCCCGCACTAAGTTGTAATCTATACTGGTAAGGAGACCCGACTGCTTCACGAAAGTGGGTCTGGTAAAGTGACTGACTTCAGGTCCGCGACCTGCCCTCGTTGCCTTGGAGGTACGCAATCAGAGCCCTCTATAACCTCCCAGTTGAACTATTGTACTCATTCATCAGTTCGGGTCCTGTGACGTCATTCCTTCCTCATGGACATTCTGGAACCTACTCGAGTCTCTGCCTACGTCATATCGGTGAAACCCCGTTCCTGTATTTCCACATAATATGATTGGATATGCTGCAAATTTTATTGTGGAGCAGTTGGGATGTACTACTGAGAGAGTGGACGTTATAGCTAACTCTTAAGAAGTTTACATCTCCTTCACGAAATATGTACTAAATGTTTAGCTTCGGTTTGTGGATACGTTTCGGTTGATGCCGAGTAGTTTGGAAAACTTAGTCGCAAATTTGACATCATACCCTGGAACAGACAAGTACTTTGGAAAAGAGAATGCATCGCTTATGACTCGCAAAGGTGTATTCCCGTATGATATGATGCAAATTTTATTGTGGAGCATTCATGGAAAAAAAAAGTGAAACGTGTTTACCTCTAAGAGAAGCATTCTTTAACAAATTATGTCAAGAAGATGTTAGTCAAGATGACTATGAACATGGAATCAGTTCAAAATTAAAACTTTAGGGGAATGTAGTGACCTTTACCTAACTTTACCTAACTTCAGATGTACAGCTTTGAAACTTTTAGAAACAAAACACTTGGAACACACAGTGTGGTTTCAGCACACTTCTATACTTTGCCTGGTTTAATTTTCGAGGCAATGCTTCTTTACACTGGAATTGAACTAGAATTGCTACAGGATTACGATCAGATTCTTCTAATAGAGTCTGGAAATATGGAGGAATATGCCAGGTTTCCCATCGGTATGCTGAAGCTAATAATAAATTTATGGTAACATGTGATTCCGAGAAACCGTCGCAGTTTATTACCTGTGATGATGCCAACAACCAATACGGGTGGGCTATGTGTCACCCCCATCCTTATGGTGGATTTCAGTGGAACTCTCCAGATACCGACGATCTAGAAACGCCAAAGGAAGACGACGCTGTCGGATACATTCCAGATGTTGATGTTGATAATCCATCCAACCTGACGATCTACACAACGATTTGCCATTCCTACCAGAGTGTATACAACCTAAGGATTCGCCTCTAAAAACTAATTTCTCTTCTTGGAAATCCAAGGCGAAACGTTGTTGATTACATGGCATTTAAACAGGCTGTAAATCATTGACTGAAATTGATAAAAATTCATCGTGTGTTTAAGTTTCAACAGGTACCATGGCTAAAGGCGTACGTTGATTTTAATAACAACCTTCGAAAAGAGGTCAAAAATGATTTTGAGAAAAATCTGTACAAATATTTAACAATGCAATTTTTGGAAAAAAATGGAAAATATTCGTAAAAGACTAGACTGTTGGTAACAAGGCTGAAAACCTAATAGCTAAACCAATATTTATCGACAGAACAATTTATGGTCCTAACCTAGCTGCTTTCCACATGGCTAAACGAAGCAATGTATTCAATAAGCCTATATACATATATATATATATATATATATATATATATTGGAAAGTGTATACTGGATATTTCATAAACTCGCAGGTATTCCCACAACAATGATGTTCTGCTACCCTATTATGGGGTTGAAAATCTTAAGCTGATGTATATGGATACGGACTAGTTTATTTATTTGGTTAACACCCAAGATGTTTATCTAGACATGTTGAATTATCAGGACAAGTGTCGTTAGGTGAACTGAGGTTAGGTTAGGTTAGGTTAGCATGTCATTTATGTAAGTGGTTGCGGAAGTGACCATCTTGCGCATTAGCCCTGTGCTAAAAATAATAAATTAAGTATCAAATAAATAACAAGAAATTTCGTGAAGAACTATACAGCCTACTTTTCATGCCAATGAGTAATCTACATTATATGAACCTATCTAGAATAATGACGAAATTAAGTTGGTAATATCGAAATATCTAATTAGTTCAAAATATACCTGGTATAATATAGCCTAATAGAGCACTACAGTTGGCAGCCCTGGTGACTGAATATATTCTTAGTTCCATCTCTTAAGGTACAGAATACAACATTTGGTTGAAGTCCAATGGACGTTACATGCAGTTAGACACTGGATCTATTAGCACGCGTAAAAGCATGTCGCCAACAATACCATGCGTGTGCTGGTCAGGAATAATCTGAAATATTATGATATCTTGTTGTGCCAATTTTGTATGAAATCTATTTGTTAGTATAGGAGTTACATGTATTTTAAGATTGGACATATCAGCAGGCATAGAATCATGTTGGCAGCACTGACTTATATTAATTACTCCAAATTATCTAAGAGGGTCAGGTGCTATACGTGTGCAAAGTATAGAGCTGTTGGCTTGCATACTTTCTGATATATTGATATTAGGGTAAAAAAAGACAGCATTTATTAACAGTTGGCAGCCCTGATTGCTCTTAACAATACTTATAGTCATATCTGTTACGGTACACATAGCACATACGAAATTTGGTTGAAATCCAACTGATAGTATAGATGTTGCATGAATTTAAAAATTGGTACTATCAGCAGGCTTATAATCATGTTGGTAGAACTGACGTATATAAGTTACTCCAAATTAATCTAAAATGTCAGAATATACGTGTGCATAGTTTAAAGCTGTTGGCTTGCATACTTTCTGATATATTGGTATTTGGATAAAAAAAATAGAGAGAGCAATTATGAACAGTTGGCAGGCCTGGTGGCTCTTAAGAATACGCTCAGTCACATCTGTTTATGTACAGATATTACATACAAAATTTGGTTGAAATCCAATTGATAGTGTAGAAGTTATATGCATTTAAATATTGGACCTATCAGAAGGCTTAACATTATTTTGGCAACACTGTCATGGTTGGCCTCCTGGAAATTAAACTGAAATAGTATTATATACATGTGTGCCAATTTTGGAATAGCTCCCATGCATACCTTGCAAGATATCCAACATGGAGCTCAAATTTCTAGTGCGTTTTTTCAGCAGTTGGTAGCACTGACATCATTTTCAAATATGGACGAGAGATATTCCAGTGCACATCTTTACTCATACTAAATTTGGTTTTGATTGCTGCAGCCGTTTAGGAGTTGATAGGGGGGGGGGGACACACACACACAGACAGACAGACAGACACACATTTTCCCGGATCGATCTCATGTCTACTTTTTCCTCATTTTTGCAAAATGTGAAAAGTAGGCTAAAAATGTATAAGTTAATAAAAAAATAAAAAAGCAACTAATGTCTGTGACCTTGTAGTTTTGGTCTTTTTCGCAAAATCTAAAATTTAAAATTTAAAATTTAAAATGTAAGTTGTAAAATGTAACATGTAAAATGTAAAATGTAAAATGTAAAATCTGAAATTTAAAATCTAAAAATCTAAAATCCAAAATTTAAAATGTAAAATTTAAAATATAAGATCGAAAATTTAAAATTTAAAAATAAAAAATCTAAAACTAAAATCTAAAATTTTTAATTTAAAATCTAAAATGTGAAAATGAAAAAATCTTACATGCATCAATTTAAATCGTAAATCAGGTTTCTGAAATTATTGGTTGGAAAATTCTTAGGTTAATGAAATTGCAGTTTAGTACACAATAACAAAATAAAAAAAAAATAAAAAATAAAGTATTAAAATAAAAGAAATTAAAAGAATAAAATAAACCATTAAAATTATATAAATAATAAATTAAATAAGAAATAAATAGTAAATAAATAGTAAATAAATAATAAATAATTCATAGGTAATAAATAATTATTTGAAAAACCCGCCATTTAAGAGTGCGGTTGCGTACAGTGGCTTTCTTGCGCATTAGCCCCTGCCCTAGCTATGACTCACTCTCGACACGATAAGAATTGGCCGGTTGCGCACGGCGGCCATCCTGCGCATTACCCCCTGTGTCAGGATCGGCCTATTATCCCTACTTGTAGTCTTACACAAAAGGCTTTTTCTGCAGAATGCGCAATATAAACGATTCCATACATTCAAGATGGTGGATAGGCGTACTATTCGAATGTTCAATCAATTCCTCTGGATGAATAGGTGGAAATACAATGGAACTAAGTAAACCAGGAGTTTTATGTAGGACACAACCTTTAACATTAATCACAAGAATATCCAATTATACTCCTTCATAAGGTCAAAGAGTTATAACTATACCTATACATTTAGGATAAAGTACTGAACATCTTGTTTTAATCTGTGGGTGGAACCAGCTCAAACAATAAGCTTCTCAGTGGCGTTGTGACATGACGTTTAGTGGCAATGGAAAACATCGGGTTGGTTCTCACTGCACCTGTAATATTGTTTAAAGTGTGATTTTATGTACCCAATCTGCAGAGTGGCCTAAAATCAAAAATATCAACTGAGGTATATTTCAGTTTTTGTTCAAGTGATTAACCTATTTAACCAACCAATGACAAGAGCCCGATTGGTAAATAGTAAATTTGAATAGTAACTGTTATTAACAAAAAAGTTCAGATCGCAATCACTTCAAAAGCTCACGATAGAAATTAACGATTGAAAGGGATTTCACACGTAAACACATAAAATGTAATACCATCGCCACACTTACAGAAGTGTAATAGACTAGCGGAGTAACAAGATCATTAGTTTAAGAAAATTGACGCGTTAGAAAATTAATTGGAAACTTCTGTAGCTTAATAATCGTCTTACTCGAGATTATTCGAATGATTGTAATCATTCAAAATAGCCCAATTCATTATATGAAATATTTCTGTAGATGTTGCATCATCGGAGGAAAATTATTCTAAAGCTTCAATTAATGCTGTCTTTATTTCGCTGCATCAATAGCTTCATTTTGGGTGATTTTTGAAGTTCTAGATGTGTTGAGGACTGCTTCCGGTGGTAAAAGCACCTGTGAACCCTGGGGTGGACTTCTTCATTCTTTAGCGACATTCCGGGCGCCTCTTTGAGGGATGCCTTAAAGCTTTGTCGCATTATGCGTAGATACGAGCAGGAAGGCTTTATGCTGCTGGTTTCTAAGGGTGTGTGAGTTATACAGAACACAAGGAACTATATGTTCCATATTATATAGTGAAATATGAAGTTGGATGCACATCTCTATTTATCTTCTATTATCTGCTTCGCTCGTTATTGCAGTAAGGTTGAATAGCACACGACTGCTGGGAAACTCTCACAGCTTACAAAGTTGATGAATTAATACGTTCCAAGTCTAATAAATAATAGGAGCCAAACGTTCTGAATCAGCTGACATACAAAGTGCTTCTTATCTCCGTCGCAATTCACAAGCAGGTAATAGGGGGCATTCTTCTGGATAGAAACACAGGATTAAAATGTGCATCATAGTCAACAGATTTTCAGTAATAACTCTTAATTTTATGATAACTGTGTTACACCAACTTTTGGAATCTCAACTTCGGCAAACTTCAGCGGAGTGTCGCTTCGTACAGCTGCTGTGAGGCGAGGATCTGCTACATCTCCATAGCACGCCATCCATACAAGTTATCTCACAAGTGTTGTGACATCAGATGTGCACCTTAATTTAGGGCCTTTGGGACGTCGTGGTCTTGTAGCCCCGTGTGTGGAAATTGACTGATAACCTTTGCCATTCTAGTGCATGCATTTGTAACTGGGCTACGATTTAAGTATGGGGTGGTCGTGGCCTTAATTTAGGTACTTAATCGATTGCCTGGAATATAAGTGGAAAGCCACGGAAAACAATTTCTAGGGTGGTTTAGATAGGAATCGAGACTTCTTCACAGATCAGCCTCATGAGGTTGAGTGTACCGTTCCGGCCGTCAGAACAGAATTACATTTCTTGGCAGAGGTGAGATTCGAACCCGGACATTCGCGGTGACAGTGACGAATCCTAATTATAACGGTATGAGGAGGACGAATACATCATGAAAATGGCTGGCTGCGTCACAGCGGTTAGGTTCTCGCTTCTGAGCCCAAGGTTGCGGCGCGGCGCTGTCAGATGTCATTTTGAGGGTGAGAGTCGTGCCTATAGATTTAATGACACGTTAAGGATTACCTTCAGAGCAAAATCCTGGCATCCTGGAGCCTCTAAAGCAGCAGTTGTTAAATTCTTCTTTTTCTTCTTATAACATGGAATGAAAAAATCTAGATCTATATATTCTGTTAAAGCGCCACCATATTTAGGCAAAAAAAATCGACCTGCAGTATTATGCTGTGCAACATCTACTACATATTAATACAATAGTTAATATCTCGTGCCCTGTATGCACTAATAGAATAAAACGTTATGATTGTTATTCATTTAAGGTATCAATGAACATTTAATAGTAAGGATAATGATGATAATATTATTATAATTAATAATAATAATCATAATAATAATAATAATGTTATCGGTTTAACGTTCCTGTTAACTACTGCGGCTTTTAGAGACGCTGAGGTGCCAGGATTGTGGCCTAAAGGGGTCATTAACGTGTCAACAAATCTACTGACACGGCTCGCTCTTATTTAAGCACACTCGACTGCACAGGGATTCAATCCCGCAACCGTGGGAACAGCAAGTGAGAACTTTATCGCTGCGCCATGGAGCCGGCCATTGAACATTTATAAGATGGAGTGTTTGATCTCTCGAAAGAGAAAATTAGAGGAGTGTATTTTTGTGTCAATCCTTGACTTTTCACAAGAGTCATAGAAGATGTGTACCCTACCAAGCGTATGTTTTCAGCACGCCTATCAAGAAACAAAAAAATAAAAATAAATAAAGGATTCCTATGTTGATCAAAATCGTAGATATTGGACAAAATGAAGACTTAAGTTCAGCAGGAAAGAAATAGTTTCTATGTAGGAATATACGATGATTTACGATATATAATACATTACGAAAAGAAGACATTCTTGTTTTAAACATTTGAAATGCTGGAGAGTTCAGACACACTACTATAAATAATTGCAAGGTACCCCATCCCTTCTTGTGATTGGTGGAGCGACACAAGTTCAGTAAGGAGAAAGTGAGGATCATTGGTTCAGTCCTATTCGTACGAGAATGGTTTTAGGGACCGAATAGAGGGACCAGTATTCATAATAAGTAAGGTTCGGATGTTTAGGACCTACAGAAACGAGAAGTAAGCAGGCAAATATGCCCTAAAATATAGAAATATGATCCAAGAACGGTACAATATGACCTAATATATTTACATATTTTCTATAAGCACGTGCCAATAACGTAGTGAAATATTATTTTTATTATTAATTTTACATTCAAACCTCAAAAAATTGTTAAAATCTGCGCTGATTTCATGAATAGGCCTACGATAAAAATGTATTCCTCAAATATTTATCACAGAGTGTTTCAAGAGTCTCGCGGAAAGCAGCATATTCTTCACCTGTTACACAAATCACACTTCCTGTAAAAGAGAATGAAAATGCCCAGAGTTAAAAATACTACCAAGTTTACTTACAGTTAAATATTTTCTGATAATCTGCATTCATTGGCAAGTTTTAATTTTTTTTGCACAACTAATGCAGAGAAACCTTTCAGTGGTCAGCGGATACCATATTTTAAGTCCACCACCTACCCCTAAAATATTAACAAAATATTGTTCAGGTAGGTACCCTCATTGGTAGGTTTGCAGGTGCTTGGCGAATAGGTAGTTGGGTGATGAGGAATGCCCAGAAGAGAGTGGCTTCCTGGAATGAGGCTAGGTCTGTGTGGGTGTGTGTGTGTAGTGGTTTGGGGGAATGAACGAGTTTAGAGGGGACGGAAGTGGGCTCAGGATGGTGCTCCACATAGGTTTGTACGCGGGCCACCAGCTGGGCTCGGGGGCACGCGTACGCAACCTTGTAGCAGTCAACAGAGAGTGGCTGAGTCGGTGCGATAGCAACCTGCTGTGTTCTTCATGACGTCAGGGAAGTCAGTGTACGGGAGGATGAAATGACAAGTGACAGAAATTACTTACCCATAACTAGGGTTTAATAACCAGAGTCAGGGTGAGGGTGTTGTTAGAGGTACAGAGGAGGAAAAAGGAAAAGCTGGCACACTTACCCTTGGAGGTGCTGCTGTGATGTGTCTGGAAGTAAAATCCCGACCGGAGGCGATAACCGCCGGAGGGTGGCCATCCTCCGTCCGTCGTCACACTGTCGTCTCTCTGTGTCGGAACTGCCTCTGGCGCGTGGGTACTTCGCTTATTTGAAGGCTCAATTAGGTCATGAGTAGTCAGCGGTATTTTCTCCTTGTTGCGTCGTGTAGTTGCAGGCTTTGTGTTCTGATGCCCTACCTGGTGAAGTAATAATGCTTCATGTGTGTGGCTTGGCTGGATGAAGGAATCCTTTATAATTTTAGAAATTATGAGCTGGGCGTTAAGGCTTCATTGAGGGCTGGGCCTTAACAACCCTCCTCGTCCGTTAATACTCGTCCGTGGGTATTGTCCGGGTCGTCGGTGTGGGGGTTGTGTGGGTAATTCTGTATATTTTTCTTCTCTTTATTTATTTCTTCTCTTCTTCTTTCTTCTTTTCTTCTGTCTTTTCTTCTTTTCTTGTGTGAGTTTGTGGGTGTAGTCGTGTAGTGGCTTCTTCTTCTTCTCGTTGTCGGTTGGATAAGTGTGCCGTGCTAGGGGTAGGTAGGGGTGGGTGGGTTTGTGGCGTATACATTTGATTTACATATTTACATTTTGCATTTCTTCTTTGCACAGGTAATATAGAGTTTGTTTGTCAATAGATTTGTGGTGTTTAGATGTGAGGTTGATTGTGGGGGAAGATTACAAATATGCGGTGCGTGTGAGGGTGTGTATAGATTCAGATGTAGTGTGGATGAGAGTGAAGGTGTTGTTTGAGTGTAAAATAAGAAATGTAAGTGTGAAAGATAAAAAAAATGGTATAAACGAAGGTGTAGGGAATTTACAGTATAGCTACCCCTGTTTGTACTCGTCCGTGAATTGCGTAGCGTTCCACAGTTCACGTTCTGCCGTGGGGGTGCATTTGGAACGTTACTTTCCCTGTAAAGTGGGGATGATGATGGTATTGTGTGACGATGATGCATGCATGATTGTTTATATTATTAGGTGAAAATAGATGTTTTGCAATGAGTTGTACTCGTATGATGAATAGTTGGTGTATGTGTAGAAGGAATAGAACTTAGAGCTAACCTGCCTAAATGCGGGTTCTTTGTTGGGGCTGTAATTTCTCTCTTTTGTCGTCTTCTTCTCCTCGCTCTTCATGGTAAGCTTATCGTCACTTGCTATTATGGGTAATAAAGGGTGTGCCATCTTTGTTATTTCTGAAATCAGAGAGTAGTATTAGTTTATTTCCATGTTTGGGTGGTTTTTACCCAGTTAATCGTTCTCCACCTGTAATGAAGTAGAGTATGAGTAGGATGATGATGTTTTAGTGGTAATAATAATAATAATAATAATAATAATGATAATAAACATATTCCTCGGTGTTCTTGTATCGTCCCTCCCTGCTTGATTTCAGAAACGCATTCGATTCTGTTAACCATGACATATTACCCTCTTGTATATTTAAAATTCTTCTCTCCATGAACAGTATCCAATGGACGGACTCTTATCTACGTGGAAGTCAACAAAGTGTTCAAAGTAACTCAAATCAAATGTCTTCATGACGTTCAGTAGGGAAAGGAGTCTCTCAGTGGTGGACCTTGGACCGCTCCAGTTTTCGATATATAAGCGACATTACTTCATCAATCATAAATGCAAGCACCTTCTATATCCTGATGAAGTACAACTCTACCTGCATTTAACACCAGAAAACCTATCGGAAGCAATCGGTACCTTTAATAAAGACTTAACTGAAATCTGTAACTGGACTTACTTACATGGACTACGATTCAATGAAGCTAAAACTCAAGCAATCATAATCTCCCACCCGAAAATCCTACTAAAATTAAAAAAGAACCAAAAAAAAAAACCAAACCCCGTGGCACTACAGCCCATGAAGGGCCTAGGCCTACCAAGCGACCGCTGCCCAGCCATTTGGCCTGCAGATATTGGGGTGGCGCGTGGTCAGCGCATCGGGTCCCCTCGGCCGTTAATCTTGGTTTTCGTGACCGGGGCGCTGTCTCACTGTCAGACAGCTACTCAATTGTCCTCACGAGGCTGAGTGCACCCCGTTCCAGCCCTCACGTCAGTTTCTAAAATCCCTGACGGAGCCGGGAATCGAACCCGGGGCCTCTGGGCGAGAGGCAGGCGCGCTGCCCCAACACCACGGGGCCGGCAAAAAAAAAAAGGAACCAACCATACCAAAATTACGCTTGTGCGGTTCCCCAATCGAATTCCAAGAATCAGTTCAAGATCTAGACATTATTTTAAATGAACATCTTTCCAGGACGCAGCACGTCTGCAATGTTTCCAGAAAAGTATTTTCCGCATTGAATTTACTTGGAATATTATCTCTCGTGTATTAAAAGAACGACTTGTTTCCTCCCTAATATTGCCTCATTTTGATTACTGCGATGTGGTGTACAAAGATTTGACTCTTAAAAACAAACTCCAACAGGCACAAAATGCCTGAGTACGCTACATATGGAATTTATGGTATTATGACCATGTCACCCCCGTCTATGAGCAACTTAACTGGTTACGTCAAAATCAACGCAACGACCTCCATTCCTTATGCCTTCTTCAACAAATACTCTCAACTTCCACTCCAGCTGACCTGCAGTCTCAGTTTCACCGCCTCTCAGACGAGCATAGTCTTGGAACATGGCCAAAAACGACACTCTCATGCTGATACCCATACACCGCACAGTACGCTATACCAACTCCTTCGTTGTTGCTACTGCACGACTGAGGAACAATCTGCCTTACCCTGTCAGAGGAGCAACCCCGTCCAGCTTCAAGCAGCGTTGCCGGCAGTACATAATCACTAAGTAAATGGAAGTTGAACCCAACATTTATTCTTATATTCTTATGTCGTATCTCATACATTCAATCTTTCCAATTCACACTTTTTATTTACTCTCTGTTTAGACATCTAAATAATATTCTTCATCCATTCAAAATACAGTACACAGAATAATTAATCTTGCTCATAAGTCAGTAATGACTAATCATCATCATCATCATCATCCAGGGTCGTATATAAGGGGGGTGCTGAGGGGACTCCAGCCCCCCTCCCCGAAAAGAAGCCAACAAAAATTAAGAAAGTGTTGCTTCGGTAAGAGCATAAAATAATTGTAAATTTGGTTGTACCCTAATCTTAACTTATTGGCTAAGTTATAAAATACATTAAGATTGAAATTATACTAACTCGTGGTGTAGTGGCTAGCATTCTTGGCTGCCGACCCGGAGGTCCAAACTCGAGTCCCGGTTCTGCCAAGAAATTTTAATTCTAGTCTGAGGGCTGGAACAGGGTACACTTAGCCTTGTGAGTCAAAACTCTGAATTCCACAGCACGGTACTTTTGAGAAATAAATTATCAACTTGTAAAAAAGAAAGACAAAAAAAGACTACCTTTCTGCTTAGTAAATTGACAAATATTTCGATATCGCCATTCATACTCCATAGGCCATAATAGAAAATTCATGAAGTATGAAATTTTATTCGTGTGTTGTGTTGTATTTTACAACTTTTTTTGTATTGCCAGTAATAATTGTAGGCTATATAAACTTTGAATCTTATCTAAAATAATTACACAAACTTATATGCTCTAAGATATTGGTTGATATTTCTGGGTATTTTGCGGTGACAAACCCCTGAGAATACTCACAATTTTCCAGGATAGTCAGCCCCCTCCCCCTCCCGAAAAAAATTGTATATACGCCCCTGACACCATCATCACCATCATTAGTCTTTATTTTATCAGTATTTCCTTTTCTTACATCAATTTTAAACTCACTTCTAAGTATCTTACTTATTCACCCTAGCAATAAATGAGCAATACAACAATATTCTTCCTATACCAAGATAATCTGTTTTTATATGTATTTTATATTGTATCAACATTGTGTTATTGTTAGATTTACGTAGTATTTGTATTGTTCATTATGTTCATTGAATAATCTCTTTACATGGAAGAGAGGAAGGAACTGCCCCAGGCGCGTGGGTACATTGCTTATTTGAATACTCAATTAGGTCATGAGTAGTCAACGGTATTTTCTCCTTGTTGCGTCGTATAGTTGCAGGCTTTGTGTTCTGGTGCCCTACTGGGTGAAGTAATTATTGCTTCATGTTTGTGGCTTGGATGGGTAAAGGAATCCTTCATAATTGTAGTAATTATGGGTTTTTGGTCAGCGAGGCCTCATTGAGGGCTGGGCATTAACAATATGACCTTAAAACATTAATATTGACGAAATATGACAATAACTATGAAAATGACCCAAACATGCATTTTTATCCTCTATAAAATCCACCTAAAAGGAAACAGGAGCATTGAAATCCTGCTTAATTACAGTTTTTAATGAAAATGTTTTCAAGGAAAAAATATGACATTTCCTTAATATCCGATCCTTAGTGATAAGTTATTGGAATGAAGTGCGCAACTGTGGTTGAAGTCATAAGGCTAGAGAATTGTAATGCGTGACATGCAGTCAGACTAACTTTTATTAAAGAAAGACGCACAGCGCTAACTTGTACTGGATATAACTCCGTGAGTCTAACAGTGAAGTGCGCGGGCATTATACATTTGAACGAACAAGTGGACTTTGACGTCGACTTTGGTGGGCTTGTGGTGAACGAAAAAATGGACCCTTTGTTCGAGTGACCAGATTTCGACTTCACAATGGAAGCCAAGTTGATCATGGGCTGAGTTTCAACGCGTGAGGTGAGACGCCCGTTGCAGTCGTGATGAAATCCAGAAGGATGTAGCAATTAAACCGGAAGGGATACATGGTATGGTGAGGTGCAGAATAGAGGTTATCGCAGAAGGCAGACGTATTTTTCACATGGTCGGGTACAAATGGAAGGTTTTATTTTGACAACGTAAAATAAAGGATCCATAGAGTACAGCAGATTAATACAATAATTCATGCTCTCTAAAATATACAGATTTGTTTGTAGAAGTTTGTGGTTCGTAAGCCACGATGACATTGCGATATAACATTTGCCATAATGGTACGATATTATAAGGAGATTTTGACGGACAAATTGATGCCCCATTTTTTATTGAACACATTTCTGAGTGTGATAAGTGAATATTATTAAGAAACGGAGACAGTGAATTATTAATTGATTCGTGTATTGGTGAATGGTTTAAAGCACACTATTATACCAGTATATGAAGAAACTTGAGGAATTTACAAAGACTGATATCAGAATCAATTGACAGGAATTGTTCTACAGAAATATATTATGGGAAGTGCCAATTGAATTTGAGTATTTGGTGCATTGTTGTTCCAACGAAGCAAAGTACAGTATTCCAATGTGTGAATAATAGAATTGATAAACACAGAAGATGTGTGTTGGAATATTAAAATCCTCTAGATATGAATATTGAAGGTTTAGTATGAGTAGAGATCATGCTGTTATACTAATATGTTCAATGGTTGATAAAATTAATGAATGTGATGTCATATGATCTAGTAGGCGTGTAATAATAATGCTAATTAAAATATGGAGGTTGAAATGCACACTAAGTAAATATTGATGACGAATTGAGAGTTCAAATAGGATTTATCATGCAATAACTTGAAATTAACGCTAAGAAGTTCAGAATAATTTGCAATGATGATAATATTACCTCTAATATATTATTAATATTTAGAGATTAAAACATTAACCTGATGTTAGTTGTAGAAGTATTCGATACTACCGTAAGTGATGTTGGGGTAAATTCATTTTAGGGACTTGGGACAGCTTGATCAGCAACCCCGTGTAGATGGGTGCGTGTTGAACTTGACTGATAACCTGTATTTATGTGATGACTGCAGTAGTACAAAATGTGTAGCTGTATTAGGGACTGGGATGTGGTAGGTGACCAAGGATTTAAAGTATGGCACTATCCCGGTATTTGCCTGGAGGGAGTCTGGAAAAACCCGGGGAAAGAACACACTCAGGATAGCCAATATCAGCACCGGAATTCGAACCAACGATCTCCGGACTTGCTGCAGATGCCCTCACAACCATGATGCACGATTTAACGAACATGGCTACACCACGGGACTACCGTAAATGATAAAGTGACTATATATAATCGCATCTAACATACACTTGTGTCCAGAAGTTAAGCATAAGTTACGAATAAGCAGGGCAACAGGAAATAGACCGCACATCACACGACATATGCACCTACCAGCCTTACTGTACGTGTTCGCTCTGTATAGGAAATGAGTATTCCCTGCTTTGACTAGCGGCGTAACTGCAAGGTAAACACTGCCAGTGCCTGCGCCCCATATTCCCTCATTCGTGTTTGCCCTGTTATAGTGTACGGAGTGTAGCCTCGTCGTGAGCGTGACAACATAATGGCACGTTTTGCAGGGTAGAGTGCTCGGCTGCCTGGAAGCAGGCCGGACACATAGCCCAGTCAATAAAGGTTTAGTGTCGCAACTAATTAGAGGAAAGCTGATTTTTTTTCAGGATGTTAGTATATAAAGTATAAAGTAAAAAAACACAAAGTCCCGACCCCCACCCCCCTTGCTTCCACCCCCACCCCCTCCCCAACCTTACAAGAGGAGTACTCTGTTTTAATGCTTACAGTTAAAGAACTAATGAAGTTACAAACGCGATTTTTTAATAATCTTACGCCTAACATTATTCTAAACAAATTATGTCATATAAACTTTTTATGTAGATAGCGTAATTTCACCGTAATACTCCAATATATGCAAAAAAATTCCACTACAAAACACAAAAAGTAACTTCAACCTATTGTACCTTTTTATCCTTCCGTCATACAATGAAATGTTTTGCACAAAACTTATAGACAATTTAATTAGCTTTAAAAATATGTGTCTACTATAATGCTTACCGTTCAAATGATGGCTTCAAAGAGAGCGATGAACAGTAATGGCCACCGCGTCGCCGCGCCAGACGAAGCAGCGCCGCGCCGTTGTCACTCGATGCTGAAGGGCACCGCTGTATGTACTCATATCCTTAATCTTGAATAGTCATTGAGTTTATGATGATGAAATATAAAAACTTTAACTTCAACTTTTCATTACCAAAATCCTGTACTTAGTACACTTTTATAGCTGACAAATAATAAAGTTTCATTGTATAGTATTTTTGATAACTTATTAATTCCTGCACAACTAACACGGCCTAATAATAAACAACGTTTATGTTTTTCCTTTTTTTTTAGTATAAAGGGTCATTTTCTAATGTTTCATCAGTTTGGACTGAAGAATTTTTACAATACATTCCACTGCAGTTCACACACATAGATGTGCAATCGAACCCAGCTTTACGACAACTACAGCTTGTAACACACAATGTTTTGCAATTACAAGTTATCAGTAGAAGAAGTTCACTTGGAGCAGCAGGATTCGTCATGGGCTTAGGTATCAGTCTGTTATTTGATGTATACTGCCAACCCCATTCTTCTGACGGAATTTTACAACCTAACCAAGTTTGAATCTGGTGGTAAACCCTCAAAATATGTTGATGAGTAGCATCGAAGTTGGTGGAGGTTTTGCTAAATCAAAATTAGACTTGAGAGACATTTTTGCGGTTAATTGCTTGAACTTAAAGTACCTGGCTTCATTGAGGGTTTTGAACTTTGATAAGTTGTACATGCTTAGGATAAACTGTTCTCCACTTTCTAGAAGGATATCTTTTGTAATGTCTTGTTTTGTGAAAAGCTCAGCCTGAGATCTAGCTTCAGTTGATTTACGTATCATGTCGGCTGCTTTTTACTTCCCTAGCCCATACAAAGCAGACGTCGTATCACAACCAGTCATTGAATGAGAAAAAAGCAGTAAAGTTTGCTGCTTGACATGTTGATTTATAAGAAAATCGACAGAGTACAGTTTGGACGTTGACGACGAAGGCTTTAAGAAGAAAAGTTTGGCGTCTTGCTGGGGAGCTAATGCTACGAGTAAAACCAAGAGATCTGTATCAGTTCCCACGACAACAACTGTAGTATTATTAGTCTGCACATATTTAATTGCCTGGTCGACAATGACAGTGTCAGCGTCACCTTCCGCAGAAAAAAAATTAATATCCTCAGTCACACAAAATGTTGTAATTGCTTCTATCAACCTCTTTTTGTTATGAGGGTTTGCTGGAAAGTCTGCTTGTTGTGTTGTGCAAACTGTATTTTCATTAAAAAAAATTGTGTGAGAAGATTTATTTGATGCTCTTCTCTCTTGTTCTTGCTGTTTTGTGGTTGGAAAGTTGGGATAACCGTCGAATACCACTGTAACTTTATTTCCGTATTTACAAAGTATAGAGCTTAAATAAGAATCTATTATTTCCTTAAAAGTGCTGTTTTTTCTCCAAACCACAGCATGCAACAAATATCCACCATCCATCACAAAAACATCTTCATTTGCCTTGAAGCTTTCTTCAACAATTCCATCTTCAAATAATTTCATAAACAATGCTTTCGTACCTTTACGTATTGATGCCTCGTCAAATAGTGACGGTGGGTGAGATGCTAATTCGGACTCAAAATAAGATTTCAACTTAACGGGGCTGTCACAGATGCATAAAATTCGATTGAATATTTGCTGGGAGTTAATTGAAACTTTTTTAGATCTCACTTTGATAGACTTGAAACTTGCCTGTGTTGTAACCATATCCTTCCGCTGTAGTGCCAATGTTTCAGGAATCAAACCATTTGATACAGTACTCACTTCCTTTTCACTTGCGTATTTTCCACAGTCATAATTCATTTTTTGTATATCTTCCCTAACGATTTCTGCTGCTGTTCTAACAATTCTTTTACGTTCGTCTTCAGTAGTTGTTTCTCTGTTTTTGTACCACGAATCTAATACCTTGTGACTAGTATGTGACACATAAAATACTTCTCTTTCCAGATAAATTATGTACAACTAGCCGATCTTTGAAAAAATCTACAAGTTTTGACTTGAGATAATAATCACTATAGTCTATATCAGAACCACATAATTCCACTACTATCTCTCTTAATTCTTTTAGTGAATACTGGCACTCATTGTCGCTCTCAAGGTAATTAGTAAGCAAATTAAATGTATCTACAGACTCGGCTAATAATGGACGTCCTACCTTTTGTTCATGAGGTTTAGGTTTACAAAAGTCCTTATAACATTGCCCATGATAACGGGCTTCGGCCGCAACTAAATCAATCACATCTAAAAGCCTGGACTTAACTTTACAGGCCCAATCATCATTCCTATTATCACAAGCATTAAGGAGAGTTTGCTTTATTTCAATTGTTGAAACCTCATGAATTTGGGTTCGGTATTGAGAAGGAAGTTTTGGGTCAAACACAGCATTTTTTCACATAACAAACAGTCATGCTTGAAATCAAATTTGGTGTCTAATTCTCTGAGAAGGCGCTATAAGGTGGAAGATTCCGAATTTTGAGCTTTTAATGCTGTTTTAATATTGCTAGGTCTGGTATAATTTTGCCTGCATACAGTATGTACTTTTATTACATCGACGTTAACAAGTAACCTATGGATTTCGTATTTTCTCTCAATACTACATTTTATTAAAATGTTTATACCTTTAGTGACTGTTACCCCGGCATCTTTCACTTCCTCATTACATATTACGCATATATTGGAAAATCAGTCATTATTAAAAACTGTTGATAATAAAGAGCGCCTAGCTGTAAAGTTTGTGGGTAACAGTTCAGATTTAACAAGTTGTTACTATTTTTAAGGGTTACCTTTTATCTTGCTTATCTCGCTCAACAATACATAACAATAGCAAAACTATCAGCATTTCACTGCACTTGGCACAACACAACAACTTGTATTTCTGTACAAAAAGTAAAACTATCACGAAACACAAAATGCAACGAACCGCACAATGCCATGGTTAACCGAACACTAAACAGGCAAGGCCCACTAATAACGAAAAGGACTCAATAAGCAGCGTAGTAGAGATAAGACGGCAGTAAACAAACAAGTTGCAACGTGCAGTCTGACTCGTGCAGACAGCCAAGCGGCTGCCCGGCGGGATGCGCGGTGTCCGCTACTGTTCATCGCTCTGTGAAGCCATCATGTTAACAAATATATTTTGTAGACCCATAACGTTAAAGATAATAACAGTAGGTAAACATTTTAATATAACATATTTTTTTTCTACGACATAAGGGTAAATAGTTATAATTAGTATAAATTACTTTTTGTTTTTTGCAATGACAGTTTTCTGCATATATTAATGTATTATGGCGATAATGGGTTGTCTACATAAAAATTTATTCTTAAATAAATTGTTAAAAATATTGTAAGGAGTAAAATAAAAAAACAATCACGTCTGTAGCTTTATTAGTTTTCGAGCTGTAAGCATTTAACCATAGTACTGCTCTAGCAAGGTATAGGAGGGGGTGGGGGGAAAGCAAGAGGGGTGAGGGTCGGGACTTTGTAATTTTTGGCTATTTACTTTGTATACTAACATCCTGCAAAAATTCAGCTTTCCTCTAATTAGTTGCGACAAAGCGTATATTTTTACCTTTATTGACTGGGCTAACAGACCGAAGTCGCCGTATCCTTGAATGTGCCACAAAGTGTAATTTCCAGGCTTTGGAGACGATTTCGAGACACAGGAGATGTTAGTCGTAGCCCAGTACCAGGTCGACCAAGAGTAACCACCCCACAGCAGGACCGATATCTGGCCTTAACCGCCCGACAAAATCAGAGTGCACCTGCAAGACAATTGTCGGAGGAGCTTGCAACCGTCTCAGGGGTTGCCGCTTCCCGGCAAACTGTGTACTGGAGGCTCAGATTAGCAGGGCTGTTTGCCAGACGTCCAGCGGTGTGCGTCCCGCTCACTCCAGCACAGAGACAGGACGTTTACTGTGTAGCCGTCAACATCGAAACTGGACCACGACTAAATGGAGGCATGTGCTCTTCACAGATGAATCCCGCTTCAGTTTGCAGAACGATTCCCGTCGCACATTAATCTGGAGAGAACCGGGTAGCCGATACAACCGAAAGAGCATCATGGAACGGACCAGTATGGTGGTGGTGGCGTCATGGTGTGGGGCGGCATCATGTTGAATGGCCTTACAGACCTACACATCTTCATGGGTGGTCCGGGGAACACTGTGAACTCTTGGAGATACAGGGAAGAGGTACTGAGACCACATGTTCGATTCTTCAGAGGTGCGGTTGGTCCAAACTTCCTCTTAATGGACGATTATGCCCGACCGCACCGCGGTGCTCTGGTGGATGAATTTCTGGCTGGGGAAGACATTCATCGCATGGACTGGCTAGCGAGGTCTGCGGATCGGAATCCTATAGAACATGCCTGGGATGCATTGGGGAGGTGAATTGCATCCCGTCAGCCTCCACCAAGGACCCTCCAAGACCTTCGCATTGCCCTTACGGAGGAATGGGATCGACTGCCACAAGAGCTCTTTGATCATATGATAGCGAACATGCCACGTCGCTGCGAAACATATGTGGCCGTTAGGGGTAATCATACACCCTATTAACAGCATATTTTGTTTTGGAAGACATTGCCAAGTTTTGTTAGTTGTTGTCAAAGGTATACCTTAGCTATCAGAACCTTTCTGACACTGTTTCGTTGGACAAGTTGTGTGGCATATGGTGTCTGATTCAGCTTCCGTTTGTTCAGCGATCCGTCTGGCATTTCTATCAGGCGATATGGCCTCGTTTAGTGATTATGCTTAACTTTTGGACACTAGTGCACATGAAAATAAGTTATGATGGAGTAATGATTGATGACGTGAGGACTTAGACTGTGAGTCCAGAGAAAATTAATGAGGGTTAGAGGATTGTCAGTTGTAACTCTTCAGCCCGTCAACACAAATTTGCCCAATGACTGGGCAGGGTACAACGTAAGTTATAAGTGTTACGTTTACGGTTCTTGAAATAACCGGTCAGGCATATACAAATACACTACTTCTTTATTTATCAAACCTTACACTACTAAATATTAATGTAGTATTCATTAATATCTAAACTGGGAACGTCGAGCTCTAGTCTTTCTGAACTACTACACTCCAATTCCCAACACGGGTATTTTCACAGAATACTCAATCTCCTCTCTCTCATATCGTCGCCTTCTCGATTCATCCACTGCCAGCTTGCCGGCCCAACTCACAATTGCAGCCAGCGCGCCACGCGCTCGCACGAGTCTGCCACCAGGCGCGCTCGCACGAGTCTGTCACACTGTCCCCTCCTTAAGACTGTTCCGTCCCGGAGCAGACACCCCGTCTATTTGGGACCAGCAGCATGCCAGAATTTCAATCCCTGTGCGCCGATTGACTTCTTCTAGCATGCTTCTTACGATCCTCCAGTCCGATCCATCCTGCCCACAGCCCAACTTGGGCACAGCTAATCTGGATATGTTCCGCTGCAATAGGAGCTCCCGCATCGCAAGTAGACTATCCCACACGGCACGATAGGTCGGTTTCTGATGGGAAAGTTCTTTCGTCACTAGATAGAATAGCGATCGCTCGTTCCTGGGTAAATACAACACGTTTCTGACACGTAGCTCTTGACGCTGCAGCTCTTCAATCCCACCATACTTCCGCCGGAATACTTGGGCGATTCCTCGGCTCATCCTCAGGTCCTTATCCACACAGTGAGCCAAGGCATACTCACTGAGGGTTTGGAATAAATCCTGTCGAATCTCAGTACTGACGCCATAACAAAATTTGCGGCCACTACCATATTGGGCCATGAATTCTTCGAACGATCGTTCCGACTCTGGGACTCGACGTATACGGGCGAGTTGCCCGTGCCCCTCGTCATGGTTGTCGCCCAGGAACGATGCCAGCCGATTGAAGTGGACCACTCGGGGTTTGCCATTCGGTCTCCTCCTGATACGGTAGACGACGTCGTTAATCCTCTTCAGTACCTCATATGGTCCGTCCCAGGAGCGTTGCAGCTTTGGAGAGAACCCTCGCCATCGTTTAGGGTCGAAAAGCCAGACTAGATCTCCTGCTTGGTACCCGCGTGATTCGGCTCTTACGTCGTATCGCTCCTTCATTCTGTCGCTCGCATTCTGAATGTTTGTGCGAACGCGGTCGTGAATGTCATCCATCCTTCGACGAAGGCCGGAGATGTAGTCCTCCCAAACGACATTATCCTCAGGTTTGCAACCGAACGCCAGGTCACACGCCAACCGCAGTTCTCGGCCAAACAGCACATTAGCTGGTGTTTGGCCTGTGGTATCATGGATAGGAAAGCGATATGCCAGTAGAAACAAGTGGAGAAACTTGTCCCAGTCCCGCTGGTGGTCGGAGACAATTTTCGACAGGTATTTCTCTACTGTCCTGTTCATGCGCTCCACCATTCCATCGGACTGTGGGTGCAGGGCAGTCGTTCTCGTTTTCCGGATTCCGAGAATCTGGCACATCTCCTGGAACACCGACGACTGGAAATTTCGCCCGTGACCGGAATGCAGTTCCAAGGGTACACCAAATCGGCTCACCAGCTCCTTTATTAGCGTCTCGGCAACCACCACAGCGTCTTGGTTGGGCAACGCATATGCTTCTACCCACTTGCTGAAGTAATCTATTGACACCAAGATGTATTTATTCCCATTCTCAGTCGTAGGGAAAGGGCCAACTACATCGATGGCGATCCGTTCAAACGGGGAACCAATGTTGTACTGTCTCATCGCTGCTCTTCTTCTGTGGCCTGTTCGCAGTGGCACAAACCACGCACTTCCTACACCATTCACGTACGTCATCTGAGTAATTAGCCCAATAAAACCGCTCTCGGACTTTCTCCATGGTTTTCCGAACTCCAAGGTGCCCCCCAGACGTTCCATTATGCAGAAACTGCAGTACCTCGGGCACTCTGTTTCGTGAAACAATACCCTGTAGCCTCTCCTGAGCCCCATCCTCTCTCCCGAGTACCCTCTTTAGCACCCCGTTTTCCAAAATCATGGAATTCCATTGAGCCTAGTAGGCTTTCACAATGCGCGAGAAAGGAGCTACCTCTTCCCAAGTCGGCCGTTGCTCAGACTTCTTCCACCGCAGTAGGTGATTTAAGTCCGGGTCATTTTCTTGATCCTTACGGATTTCCTCATCCTGCTGGTCGTCGAACACAGTGCTTCTTCTCACTGCTGCAACTTTTTCTTCAATCCGATTGCAGTGCTTGCAGTCTTGTGCTCATGGTCTCCTTGACAGAGCATCAGCATTTTGGTGTTTAAGGCCAGCCCTGTGTTCAGTGTCGAAGTCGTACTCCTCGAGCCTTTCAATCCACCTGGCTACCTGTCCCTCCGGGTTCTTGAAGCTCAGTAGCCACGTAAGCGCTGCATGATCAGTCCGTAGAAGGAACTTCCTCCCATAGAGGTACTTGTGGAAATGCTCCACTGACTTCACTACAGCGGGCAATTCCCTTCTAGTTACGCAGTAGTTCCTCTCCGGTTTAGAAAGAACCTTGCTGAAGTAAGCTATCACCTTTTCTTGCCTACCTTGCAGTTGGGAAAGCACGCCACCTACTCCCACATTGCTAGCATCGGTGTCCAAAACGAATAGTCCTTCCGGTTGTGGGTAACTCAGGATAGGAGCATTGGTCAATACTTCCTTCAGTTGTTCGAAGGCTTGTTGACAGGTCGCGTCCCACACAAAACTCCGACTTTCCTCGGTAAGTCTGGTCAGAGGCTTAGCAATGTTAGCAAATCCTGGTACGAATCGAAGGTAATAGGTGCACAGTTCGAGGTAACTCCAGACTTCTTGCTTATCTTCGGTACTGGCCATTCCTTCACCGTGTTAATCTTCTCCGGAATTGCGGTGACTCCCCCTCCGGAAACAACATGGCCGAGGTAGTTAACTTGTTTCTGAAACAGGAAGCACTTCTGGGAGTTAAGCTTAAGGTTGGCTTGCTTAAGACGTAAGAACACCTGGTTGAGATTTCTCAGGTGATCTTCAAAAGTTCTTCCCAGAACGATGATGTCATCCAAGTAGACCAAGCATGTTTCCCAAGACAGCCCTTTTAAAACGCGATCCATCAGACGTTCAAAGGTCGCAGGGGCATTACAGAGTCCGAGTAGCATAACTGTGAAGTCCCAAAGCCCAGAACCAATCGTAAAGGCGGTCTTCTCCTTGTCTCTGGGGTCCAATCCTACCTGCCTGTATCCACTCTTGAGATCCAACGTGGAGAAGATCGTGCTCCCACCCAAGGTGTCTAGGGTGTCATCGATGCGTGGTAGAGGGTAACTGTCCTTTTTCGTCACATTGTTCAGTTGACGGTAGTCAACACAAAACCGTGTGGATCCATCTTTCTTCTTCACCAGGACCACTGGCTAAGCCCATGGGCTGCTTGAAGGTTCAATCACCCCATCGCGAACCATATAATTTATTATCTGCTCTGCTTCCTCTCGCTTGGCTAGTGGTAATCTTCTGGGAGTCTGGCGAATTGGTCTTGAGTCACCTGTATCGATGCGATGTTGAACCACGTTCGTTCGTCCATTACTGGTCCCGTCCTGGAAGGCATCCTTATGACGTCGAAGAAGTTCCCTCACTTCTCGGCTCTGCCCAGGATTAAGCTCTTGACACGCTGCCTCGATAAGACCGTCGAGCCACACTGAAGATATATCGGATGAGGAAGTAGCTGTTTGTACTTGGCGTACGACGGAGGACACAGACGAACAGCTTCCCAAACTGGTTCCTTTCCGAACGATCATTGAGCGATCATTAAGGTTCATTACTCGCACAGGAATTTTCGCTCCTGCACGGACCAAAGCTCTGGCTACCAGTATTCCACGTTCAGGATCATCGTCAGCAAACGTAGGCCCTACCATTACGACACAGCCGTGAGGAACTCCCCCGTCCGGCTTCCCTTCTACCATCACTTCACTAAGCGCAGGTGGTACAACATCTACCGCTGCGATCACCCGTACCGATGAGGCGTTCCTCCTCTGCAACACTACCTCCTCGTTTCCGACTCTCAAAATCCCCCTCTCCAGGTCCAGTCCAAATTTATACTCAGTCATGATATCCATCCCGAGAATGCCGTCCTCCTCCACTTCAGCGACCAAGAGACGGTGGCGAAACTGGGTATCACCGATGACAAAGTTGATGACTATCTCCCCGCGAACGTTGGCTGGTTCCCCTGTGGCCGTTCGCAGTGCCCATCTCGTGGTTGTTACTGTTCGTCTCACGATGCCTGGTCTGATTATTGTCATTGTGGCCCCTGTATCCAGCAGTAGGTCTCAGGGTTCTCCATCCACATGGCCACTAATAAAAATAGAGTTGGCTTGACAACCCAGAGACGAGGCGATAGTAGAAGTAGGGGCATTCCTGGTGTTGCCGAGGGTTGAGAGTCGCCCCTTTCTATCAACCCTGTTTAGTTCCTTTGGCTGGTGCATCCCGTTCATAAACTTAGGGTATCGATCTCTGAGATGCCCCATCTCCCCGCAGCCCCAGCACCTCGTCCGTTTCTTCTTGGACTGCAAGGCTTGAAGTACTTTCTCCACGATTTCTTTTATGGAAGGCACTGGCTGGACTTCCTTGTCTCCCTCCAGAGCTCGAATGCGAGCCTGGTCGCGCACGGATTGTTCGACAGCCTCAAACTCAAGAGCCAGAGTCAAGCCATCATTCAATATTTGCGGGCGCATCAGCTTCACAGCCCACTGCGTCTCAGTCTCGCGGAGTCCATCGAGAAACTTCTCGGTAGCATGACTCTCGTACACGTCGCTGGGCACTGTTGGATAGGTGCTCCTAACGAGACGTACTATGTCTGCTTCGAACTCCTGTAGGCTCTCGTTGGGTCTCTGACAACGGTTTCTCAACTGGGAGTGATACAGCTGTTCCATGTGACGATGACCGAACCGCATTTCAAGTTTCTGTACAAGAATGTTGTAGTTCTGTCTTTCCGACAAGGGAACAGCCTGCAGGACTCGTAGGGCCTCCCCGTGCAGCGACAAACTCATCATTGAAGCCTTCGTGGCATCCGATCACCCATTAATCATGGCAGTGGTCTCGAACAAGGTGAGGTATTCTCCCCATGCAGACTTCCCATCGATAGTCGGCAGGTCAGTCCGCCCAAACGTGGAAACAGGTATACGCTCCTTACCTTCCGATGGTCCACCAGCGGTAATGAATTCGTTTTCCTGCTTGTCTTTATTTGGAAGCACACCGCTCGCAAGCTCGTCCTCAACTTCCACACATCTAGTTGACATTTGAGGGTGCGCAAATGTTAGGGAGCCGTGTCAGTTGATTTACTGACACGTTAAAGATGCCCTTCGGAGTGAAATTCCTGCGCTTCAGCGTCTCTAAAAATGCTTCAGTAGTTAAAAGGGACGTAAAGCCTATCGCTCACCAGACTTCCAGTTTCCCTGTGCAGCCATGGTGCAACCTAGCCCTGTGCGCTGTGGAGGTCTAGGAATAGTCGTTCATTTATACTAATATAATCTATACTTATGTAATAAAGCTGAAGAGTTTGTTTGTTTGTTTGTTTGTTTGTTTGCGCTAATCTCTGAAAATACTAGTCAGATTCGAAAAAATATTCTTGTATGTGACAGCCAGATTCAAGAGGAATAGTTTAGGCTATGTAGCATTAGGCTACACCTCTCAGGTAACTTAAAGATTGATTTTTATTCAGTAAGTCGGAAGAACAAGCGCTCCCGAACAGCTTCAATAATACCTAAGTCTATTGTTGCCTGGCAATGCGGACTGCATCACGTCGCTCCTACCAGTGTTCTGGTGCAGAATTGCGAGCTGCTTATAAACTGCAGTTACGGGGAGTAATTAGTGCAAAAAGATTTCTTAGGCCCCTGAAAACAGTTATCATCATGACAATAGTATGCCTCTGTATAAGGGCGATGGAGTTGGTGCAGTATACTGAGGTTATCAGCTGCAATAAGCGTTGGTGCTTTCCGATCCTTATCCTTGAGGGCTCCAGTTCTATAGTAGTATTCATTATCATCCATAAAACAAATAAATCCACCGGGCGAAGCCGGGCACTGCTACTATAAGGCATCCACCGTTTAGAATGAAGCACTGGTTAGATAGGGATATTCTTCTCTCTTTCTGTTACACGTGAGACATGTATGACGCTGTCATTTTCTAGCAATCCACTGTTGCCATATCAGTCGAAAATTTTTCTTTGTCGAAACAACAGCATATTCGGGTAGAACTATGTTTTGCCGATCTTTTTTGTCCTATATTAGAACTACGTAAACTTGATAGAAATGCTAGAAAAATTAGATATCCATATTTTTTAAAAAGCGATAAACTGTGTCCCCTTTTTAGTAAAATCGATCTTATATCATGTTGCATTGACTTTGTGATGCCTATTTTTCACACACGTGTAGCTAAATGTGCCGTCTTGATGATGGATTATTGAAATATTTTATACTGGCAATATTACAATTTTCATGTAGGTAAAACTTCTGAATATTCTCTCATAACCGCATAGCAGCATTGAAAAAGTTCGTATGCTGCCAACTTTTCTATTTTTAAAGATAACCATGTCATGTCAGTTTGAGAGTTGTAGAGGAATGTTGGAACAAGTTTTCTACCTGCTTACCCAGAGTGTAGGTTTAATTGTTTACACAGGCCGGGCTGTTCGTTGACCGCAGATTATATGAATGACGTTTCGAAGGACAGCGGGGTGCAGCATGCTACTCACAGCTTTATTACTGTGCCCTTCGAGCTTGTATTTCAGTTGTTCAGCAGTCTCTATCTTGAGTGTGTGTGCATCAGTTCTGTTAGATTTAACGTGTTGTATTTTACGTATTTCACGTACAACAATGGATAGTTTTGTGAAAAGAAAGCGTGGTCAAGTGCTCAGAGGAAGGGAAAAACAGGTCGTAATTAATGTGTTCAGTTATTTTAAGAATCTTAACCTAACGAAAGTATAAATAATTCAGTCAATGAAACTGCTCTGACCACAGGAAGATCAAAGACTACCGTTTTTAAAATACGTAGTGAGAGTGGACAGGGTCCAGTACTGTCGCCACGCAAAAGGAGGCTAAGTAATACACTTCGCAAGAATAGCAGGAATGTTAAATATAATGACTTTGAGAGGAGCAGCATCCGTCGCAAAATCCACAAATTTTACTTTCAAAACCAACCACCAACTTTACATTCAATCCTGGCTGCAGTAAACTCCGATTCCGACCTTCCAGATTTTAAAAAATCTACTTTCCATTCGCTGCTTAAGGACATGGGATTTGAGTACGCGAGAAGAGGAAATAAAGCCATAATGGCGGAGATGAGTGATTTAGTGATATGGCGTCATGATTATCTTGTGGCAATAAAAAAGTACAGAGATGAAGGGCGGAATGTTGTGTATAGTGATGAATCATGGGTCAATACTGGGACTACAATTGAGAAGATATGGCAAGACAAGACAATAACAACACCAAAGCAAGCGTTTCTGGCGGGACTTTCGACAGGCCTAAAGGCTCCTACTGCACGAGGTCCGCGGTTTGCAATAGGCCACACAGGAATTGAAAATGGATTTGTACCCAACGCGCAGTTAGTATTTTTGTGCAAAAAGAACACCGCAGACGCGCATGATGAAATGGATGGTGAAACGTACGAAAATTATTTCAAACACCAAGTGCTACCTAACCTGCCGGCCAAATCTGTGATTGTTATTGACAATGCGTCATATCACAGTCGTAAAGTTGAGGCTATTCCGACTTCGGCATGGAAAGAAGGAAAAATGCAGGAATGACTTTCGTCGCATGGGGAACCGTATGAAGAGCATATGCTGAAGAAACATTTAATGGAAATTATTAAAAGTGTGAAATATAAATACGATAAGTACAAAATTGATGAAGTGGCTAGAGAAATGGGTCATTTAGTTCTACGCCTTCCACCTTATCATTGCGAACTAAATCCAATTGAATTAGTGTGGAGTCAGGTCAAACATAATGTTAAAATGAACAATTTGCACTTCAAAGTAAAAAAAATATGGAGCAGTTGATACATGAAGGATTTAATAATGTGACAACCGAAAAGTGGAAAGACTGTGTTGAGCATGTAAAAAAATCGAGTCTGAAATGTGGAAAGTCGATGAAATTCAGGATGACATTGAACCTCTACTCATAAATCTGGGTGACAGCTCTTCATCAGATACTGAATCAACTGACTGTGATGACGAACGGGATGTCTGTCTGCTGTCATCATGAAAGGTAAGCTAATGAGGAGAATTTTCTTTAATAATAACGTACTTCAACTTTAACTGCAGTCGAAACTTCACACATTTCCTTGTGCTTGTACTTTACTTATTTTATTTTGATTGTTTTCTTTATGTTACATTCAGCATACGTTGTAGTTAATTTAATTTAATTTCGTTGTATGTGTTATGTTAGCCTACTATTAGTATTATTATACAGTACTTTATTCAAGTCTTCGTCACTGCACAATCGCTGAATGTGCGGAAAGTGTACGCGAAGCGCTTTGTACTGCCTCCTCTCATGGAGCGACAACCCTGTCGTAACGCGCCATAAGACCAATGCTTCATTCTAAACGTTGGATGCCCTATAGTAGTATTATAAATCTATGGAAGGGATACTCACGGGCCCGTGATGATTGATGACAGGACGTGTATTGGAACCTCACCACAGTCATTATATAGAAGGTGTTCAATGTTACACTCACTTCACGTCGATTATAACTTAAGGCCATAGCTGCCACCTTGTCAATACTCACCCCAATTTCAAGGGTGATCACTAGTACAGACACCACCCTTACAAAGGTTATCTGATATACTTCCTACACATCGAGTACATGGGGCTTATGTACACGATGTTCCTAGGTACAAAGTCTGTGAATGAAAACAATAAGTCCGGTGAGCGAAAGTTCGAATCTACTTACTGCTAGTGGCCGTCCTGAGTGCGGCTTCTCCCCTATTTTCCACATCGTCTCCAAGAAAATGAGGCGATCGTTATAGCTTCAAACTTCAAGTCCCAGACCACCTGCCTCAATCCTAGAAACTAATAATTAATTACAACCACAACAATGGATTTTTTCAAATTCACAAGATACAGTTTCTAAGGAAGTTTACATCAATGTACCCAGCAGCGTTGCTGATCGCGTTATATCGCACTTCATGACTGCTGTGGGGAGATACAAGACCGGAGTTCCGAGATTCTAATTCCGGCAGTGATAGTGGGTATCATGTGTGTAATTTTTCCCCGTGATTTTCCACACTTCCTCCAAGAAAATGTAAGATTTTTCCTCATTTCAAGTTTTAGCGTACCTGGTCCATTAGGCCTACTTGGGCCAAATAATTATATCTACACACACTACTACAGTCACCACAAAAACACAGGATGTCAGACACCCAATTGCACGGTGCTTATCAGTAAGTTATCCAACAACATCTTAATAGAACAGTAAGTAAATATATCGTGTAGGTATTGCACCCGATAGTGCATGTTCGATTCGACGTTCGACTGCCTGGATGATCGACAAGATGTCATATACACTGGAGCAGCGCTGGACTTAGTGGGAATGAAACTCTTTGTATCTTGCCGGAAATTGATATTTATGAACAATATAATCTTTGACTATTATGAACGTGTTTGGATAATTTTGGAAATTATTTGGAAAAACTTTGGGATTCATAACTGTATTTTGAACATTTATAACATCTCAGAAAGGCGAATACTGGATTTTTAATTGGATGCTTGGTGCACGTCGTGACAACATGAGTTCTGTTCGCTACCCATAATCACTCTAGTACTTGTATAACTCGTGGGGACAGGTCGTTTTATGACCGAGAGAGTTGAAAACATGTTGAGTAGAATCATGAAGAAGTATCCGACTTTTGTTGTGTGGGATTATTACATCCCTGCGTGTGATTTAGCAGAAGAAGTTGATTAAGAGTTATAGAGGAACAATGAGACAATATTTTGTCATTTGTGCATTTTTGGGCACTATTTTGTGGTTGAACTCAGGACTGTTGGGTGACCACATGGCCGCAGGTCCCACGTTTTGAAAGTACATTCAAAGACACGCATCTACGAGGAGATTGTGGCGAAATAACTCTTACATCAAGTGTAATCTTAAAACTGTGGAATTCTAATTAATTGGAGCAGCGATTACTGTGATCAAATGAGATCACGTGGTCATCGGACATTATAAAGCACAATTTTTTAGTGAGATAATATCACACAAGTGATATCTTAGCAGCTGTGGCGGAGTGGAAAAGGCAATTTGAATATCCACACTGTACCTTCAGTGATATTTTAATTGAGTCAAGTCAAGTAACATTAAAATCTGTGTTGTTGTTTGAGTCTTCAGTCTTTCGACTGGTTTGATGCAGCTCTCCATGCTTCCCTCTCCTGAGCTAATCGTGTCATCTCTACATAGCTACTACACCCTACGTCCGAGGCAATCTGTTTAACATATTCTAACCTTAGTCTACCCCTACTGTTCTCATCCTCGACCTTTCATCTATAACTAAGTTTGCTATTCCCGGGTATCTTAGTATGTGTCCTACCATCCTATCTCTTCTCTTCATTAGGAGTTTCAGAACCATCTCTCCTCTCCCACTCGTCTTAATACCTCTTCATTCGTAACCCTAGCTACCCATCTGAACTTCATCATTCTCCTGTAACACCACATTTCAAACGCTTCAATTATCTCCTTTTCTGCTGCACCAATAGTCCATGTTTCACTTCCATAGAGCACCACGCTATAGACAAAGGCTTTCAAAAATGACTTCCTAATACCTAAATCTATATCCGATGTCAGCAGTTCCCTTTCCTGTAGAAATGCTTTCCTTGCCTGTGTTAACCTACTTTTTATATCCTCTTTGCTTCGTCCATCACTGGTTATTTTGCTTCCCAAGTGACAGAAGTCACCTACTTCCTTTAGCTGTTCACTTGCAAATTCAACATCCATAGGGGTTTCTGATTTATTTCGGCTACATTCCAATATATTTGTTTTACGTTTATTAAATATCATCATGAATTCTTTCCTCAAGTCAGAATCCATACCATTTAAAAACTCATTCAACTCCTCTGGTGTGTCGGCTAAGATGACGATGTCATCAGCAAATATCAGAGTTGAAATTGTTTCTCCTTGAATCTTTACTCTTACTTTGAATTTTTCTCCAATTTCTTTCATTGCTTGTTCAATGTATAGATTGAAAAGTATTGGTGATAATTTGCAGCCTTGCCTTACACCTTTCTGAATACCAGCTTCTCTCTCATGTCGTTCGGCTCGAATAACTGCTGTCTGGTTTCTTTATGGATTGTACAGCACCCTCCTAACCCTGAACTTTATTCCAATCGTCTTGAAAATGTCAAACAACTTACTCCAATCAACGTTATCAAAAGCCTTTTCTAAGTCTACAAATGCCATGAACGTTCTCTTATCCTTCCATAATTTAGCTTTTAAAAATCAGCCTAAGTCTTAGTATAGCTTCCCTTGTTCCTACGTTTCTCCTGAAGCCAAACTGGTCTTCACCCAACTCTCTATCTGTCTTTCCACCCTCTTGTAAATTATTCTAGTGAGTACGACGTATTTCGACAATATGGGAGCTATCAAGCTTGGAACCAATGCCAACCTGATACTTTGCTGTCTAATTGTACCAGGACTTGAGATGGAGTAAACACATTGCATTGGGAGAGCTGTCGATTTTAATTTACGTGCAGACCTTGTAGGAGATGGCTGGTGTCGAAGCCACAGCTCGCTAATACACCTCAAGCGAGGCTCCAGCCATGCAATGCACGAGAAAATGTAGGTGAGTCGATATGAATTGAGCGCATGTGTGTAAGGGTTGGAATTGTAGAGTAGTATAGATGGTTTCATTTTGCACAATCTTGAGGTGGGCAGCTTCTTTTATATGTAAGTGTGATCATAGTTTCACGTATCATTTACACGCCTGGAACTGGCAGATTTTTCATTGAGAACCGTATCATTTTAGCAAGCAGACAGAGAGCTGTCTTGCATTTTGTACAGTTGAAATATCGTGACGTAGGAGGCTGACACATGTTTTTCAAGGTTAGAGGCAGTAGCCTTGTGTGGAGTTTTTTGTATACTGCACTGCGATATAAATCTTACCATGTTAATCATTTGTATAATCTGGAAAGCATTGATACTATGTCTGACTGCAGCAGACATGCTTAACTGTAACTTGTCCTCATAGCACGTACATACGCATGTGCTAGTGTGGAGAGATTCTTTCATCTTATTTGACGTTGAAAAGACGACTTAAACTGAATCTATTGAATGTACTCGGAAGAGAGATATCGCTGGTTCGATGAAGGTCTTTTCTAGAGAGCTTATGAAGGCCTATGATTAAAGCGAGCATTTAAATCGTGTATTAGACACGCTATTATTGAAAGCATGTATTGGTTTATTGAACTTAACTTCACGTTCGTTAGACGACAGCCGATTACCAGAGCATCAGAATATTTGAGTCCATGAATGAAACCATGCTATTGTGTTGTCTAGTAGCAGACTCTAAAAGGGAAGTTTATGGTCATTGCACATGTTTTTGGAGCTGATATTTTTGCCAGCGACACTTAACGTTTTTTTTGTCTTGTCGACAAAATTCATTGTGTAATTGAGGTGACATGCCTCTATGGTGCCAGTGTTTTTCACTCATGTTCTACGATTTTTAGATGGTTCTTTCCCTACACTGAACGAAATTCATGGTCAATAAAATTTCCAATTAAACATTTAGGAATAAAATGGATTAAACCTGAACGTAATAATCAAGTGACAGGATTTTTGAAATTAAAATATTGCTTAAATAATTTTTGGAATCTAAATACGAGTCAAATGCTAGACTTAAATTTTCTTTTCTTGACCAACACATTTGAACTTGCTATTCTTCGTTTTGTTGGAGACATTCTGACTTTATTCCAATTTTGAGACGATGATCAATTATTGTGGTGATAATGTGAAAGCACGCATACATTGCTAACGCATCGTGAGACGCGGTGGCCTGCCATAGCAGTTGCCAACGTAATTTTTCCTTTTTTCACACTAATGACCTTTTACCGCAAGGAGCGTGGAATGTGCGTAGGCAGGGGCACCATTTGCGCAGAACATTAGGAAGATCATATAAAATATATCATTGTGAATTATTTGTGTTGCACTAGATAATTTATTTTTATGATTGGAACAGATTGGGCATAGTTTTTATTTTTCAATAAACGCTTATCGCTTATTTTTATTTAACGTCAATCAGGGTTCGCTTAGATGAGTATCGTAAAATTAAATGTTGAAGGTGACATCACCATAACGAAGATATTGATATTGTGCTTGTAAATGTATATGTAAATGAACTTAGGCTTGTAAACAAGTTAAATGTCTTGCTTTGCCGTAAATTCATCGATGTTATTATTATTATTAATATCTGATTTATTGCATAGGGACGATTTACGTGTCACTCTCTTAGTGAGTTTGTTATCGATTTTGTGGACAGGACTTCGCGAGGCCTAACTTAGATTTTTAGCCAGGATTTAAATTTCTTTTCAGGGCAGATTAGTTCGGACTAGCCGATTTTTACCTCTCAGAAGTGGGCTAGGGATCTGTTCTTTATATCAATAAATTTGGAAGGGTGTTGACGTAAGCCTGGCCTCTTCCTTGAATAGATCGTGTTTTGTGTTGATGCATTCCTCTGGGCTGGTTAAACATAGAACTTCACCCATTCCCGACACCCCGAGTGGCGTTTTTCGTGCCGAACCAGTCTGAGAATGTGTCCTTTCCCCCGAGTTGTGTGTTGGTTGGAAGAGGGTCTTAGAAGGGCCGTTTGAAAGCGACGGCTCCCCAAAATCTTCGTCTAACGGGCACAGTATGGACTCGTCCGTTGCGAGAATGCTCTCATGATAGACACATTAACAATTGTAGTGGAGGGACTGATGACCATGGTGTACAACATCACTTTAGTGGAACAAAAAGTACACTACATATAGCTTGTAGATATAGAGTCGCGAGACATGTTCACAAGATAAGACACATGCGATTGTTGTGGATGGGGCTGATTACCAAGGTGTCCATCAACACTTCAGTGGAACAAAAGTACAGTACATATAGCTTGTAGACATAGAGTCGCGAAACATGTTCACGAGATAATACACATTAACAATTCATGTGATTGTAGTGGAGTGTGAGCTCCAGGGCACAGGAGATATGAACTGTGTGGAACACTCGATAGTACAGGCTGATAGCAGTCTGGATTGGACTACAACTCACGCTATTTCTTCCGTAAAGTAGACTGTAGTCAGGTAAGTATTCACGAAATAAACGCTGTGTGTATGCACAGTACTTAATACTTTTATTGAAAGCTGTTTAAGTTCTAGGCTATCTTAATTTTATCCTACTTTCTAATATTTCAATAAATGAAAGTAAACTTGCAAGAATTACATGGAAGAAAATGTCTGTCTGTTCATCCGTCTGTGCACGTACTGTATATACCTGTCCCTCTATCAAGTCCCAAACGACGAAATAAAATTGAAAAAAGCAAGTAGTTCCATGAAGAACTAAATAGCCTATTTTCATATATCCTACTGGTCTTTTCAATTAATACTGTCCCGGCTATGAAAAGGATTTTCCCTGTGATGTATACTAAATAGCTTTTGGTATATGACCTATGTCTCCACCAACACCTTGACATTGAAAAATTATGGTCTAGATTATAATTATATCTTTTAGTATCGGTGATTATGACTCCTCCCGCGAGATGGCATCTTTCTGTAACGAGTTAGGGGAGTTTAATGCAAGAAAAATCAAATGCACGGCTTCTATGATTTACGAAAAGTGAGCTGAAGTTGGATTGCTTAAATAGTTTAGGAGATATTGTGATGTTTACTGCATGGACGCCATGTTGGATTGTAGCATATATTGGCTAGAAATTTATATGCCAACAGATTAATATTCTAATGATAGTTTATTATACCAACCTAAATTTCTATCCCTTGAATAGAGTACGAGAAATAAAAACGAGATTTAAAAAAACTTGCACAGCTGCCATATTTAAGTTTTGATAACATTCTATTAAATTAGACGTCAATGTAATATGCCATGTATAAAGATATACCGTGATACGTTTCACAGCGCTCGGATGATGAAATCGCAAGTAAATTCCATTTATATATTTAAAATTCGCGTTGCTGCCATGTTGGTTTTCTAGTCATGTTGTTGATAGTCCCATAGGTGAACATATGTTAATAGCCTCTATCAACATACAAAATTTCAGTTTGATTGCTGTGATATACAGTAGGCCTATTCATAGATATTGAGAGCTGTCAAAATATTTCGGATGTTTGCCATGTTGGTTTGGTATTGTGCCCGTTTAGACCGAAGTCCAACGACCACATATGCATTTCACCAAAAATCAGTCAGCACGAGAGTCTAAACATCTCATGCTCTACCTACTGAGCTATCCGGGTGCACTATGGGTTAAAGTGACAACGATAACAAGATAAAAAAATGCTTTACTGATTTTCGGCTCGATGCAACAATAAGGATGGAAGGAGACTTTGAAAATAGCACAATTCCTAAAATAATCTCATTTTAATAAAATTTTAAAATTTAATTTAAAGAAATGCCAAAATAGCAATAGGAATGCATGAAGAATCATACATTTATGTACAACAAAAATACAGGGATACCAACACATGAACACTTGAATTTGAACGAAAGCCAGAATGTCAGCCCTGTTGACTTTGTTCAAATTATATTTATTAACAGTAATAGGTTCTTCAGGGCAAATTAAATTGTGCAGCCTGAATCCTAAATTATTAGCATTCACTTGTTGAAAGAAAAATTTAATTGTTTCACTCGTTGTAAAAAAGTCACTTTGTTTCTGGTTTCATTTTGTTGCAAAAATAACCATTACTTTCCAGGAATCATTATTCCAAAAATTTGTACATTTTTAGGTCATAACAATGGGTTTAACACAACATCAACTTATAGGACATTGAGCACCTTTGAAAAATAATGTTTAAACAATATGAGCATGGATTCGAAGAACTTCGATGTTGAGCAGAAAATGTATTGTATCATCTGTTCTCGATCCAAAATAATAATTCTGAGTGCTGGAATCGACTATTAATTCATGGCCAAAAATTATTAACAAAATCATCAATTCTTTCAATGTTAATTTAACCATTCAATCATTCAAATATTATTTGAAAATAATATTCAGAAAATTGTTACCAAAATAGAAACAAATACTATTATCAAAAGTTGCAATTCTTTGACAGAATATGAAAATGTTAGTCTTTACATTATTTTACATTTTATAATATTTATAATTTTAATAGGATCACAAATATCCTTTAAATGGTAGTGGCTGTTCATGAAATAACAGTATTAAGTTATTTATAGCATCGGCCCATTCGATTTAAATGTGTCCAAAAATCACATTATGATATTTAGCATTAGACAAACGGTAAAGTCTCATTATAATGAAATGTTAATTTTAATAACAAATTCGGGTTGACAAGTACTGGGAAAATATTTATAGAACACGAGAATCAACTGTGAATCAACTGTGATGGTTTCATAAAATAACCCTTGGTTATCAAATTCGACGAATGTGTGGCTGGTAACTATATTTTCAACTCCCAACATATTTATAAAAGTCATCTAACCTTCACAATGGTTGATGCTTCATGTAACGACTATTTAATTCCTGTGAGTTAACTGCACAACCAGAATGACAAAATCCAATTATTTCCACACATAATATTTCTTCCCAAATTATACATAATCATGATAATCAAGCCCTTGCTTGTTATCCAACTGGAAGATTAAGAAACTAGTAAGCTCCTCCAATAAGTTTACTGTAATTTCACCATCATATTAAATCCTAATATTTTCACATCGTGTCTATTCATGGTCAAACGTTCTATCAAATGACGTTACCCAAATAATTTATATTTATATAAACTCTAACAAAACCCTAATTTATACATTCAATTTGTTTCCCATATTATCACTTTCCGTGTCTTCTACATGATTTGACGGTGTACTGTAATTATCAATTGCTTCCAATATATTATTCTGTTAGTAGAATGTGGGCGTGCGTTTAACCACTAACCTTCGGAAAAGCAAGTATCCGATATAGTGAACTGTTTCGAATTTAGATTTTATAAATTCACACTAAATGATTTGATTATTAGGGAGTACAAATCATTATTATTATTATAATCTCAGAAAAATTGAAAATAATAATTATTATTATTCAATCATTATTATTATTATTATTATTATTATTATTATTATTATTATTATTATTATTTCCAAAACTGGAGATAACTTCAATAAACTATTCGAGAAAAGATCAAACTCGACTTCTTAGACATGGAAAATCTTCCATTCCTCAACTTAAATTTATTTTAATATTTACAGATACGACGGCTAATGACCGCGATTAGAAAAATGACAAAATGAAATAAAATACTCATGATGCTTGTCCATAGATTCGAGTCATTGAATCGACATGTCTGAACGTAGAAAATACTCAGAACTAGGCTTCCCATGCCTCGCAGAATCATTTGCAACAGCAAATTACCAAAAAAAATTGTGTTATCAAGTGAAGACTGTAGAAAATGCGAATTCCGGCTAAATACGCATAAGAATAATGCAAATTGTAGCTTACATTCTTGTAGATCTTGGTGTAGAAGATAATCTGGTTAAAACCAGACCATTTCAGTCTTCAGTCCCCATTTGGACTCGTACTTAAATCTTGGTATCGGCCTCCATTTTGCACTCGCAATTTGTCTAGCAAGACATAGCGGTGATTATATTCGTTGCCTGGTAATAATCTTGATGTAAACTGTTCATGATGGCAGCTCTAACAGCCGTAGTTAATTTCTTGAAAGGGACTAGATCTATTTGATCCATGGTAAAAATACCAGATGTAACACAGACCCAACCGTGACGCATTCAGTACAGTTTAATACGCTAACAATCTTATTCAGCTTTGGTAACAGATCTGATGTTCTCGTTGTCCCTGGGTAGAGTTATGCACTCTCCAGTCAGAGCTATGCACAGCTGGCCCCTTATGTCGGCTAAGTGATCTTTACCAAGCAAGAAAGGTATTTGTATAAGTACTGACATGTGATCTTGTTTGGTCATTCAGTCACCAAGACAAAGCTTGCGTCTGGTAATTGGACATGAAAATATTCCAATAATAATTATGCACTGTGGAAAGTTTATAGACAAAGTCTATCATATGTCCGTTAGCAGTTTGATATTTACCAGTATTGACTGCCAAAAATGTCTATCACATGAGTGATAAATGACGAAAAATATTCTATGTTTCACTGGAAGTTTTTCTAACACTTTTAAAGTATCAGTAACCATGTACTGTTTCGACGATTCACACTAAGACTTAGCAACCATGTGCTATTGACAAGTATTGCGACGAACATAGCAACCATATGCTCGTAGATAAGTATCACGAAGTACTAGCAACCATGTGCTCGTAGTTAAGTATCACGAAGTACTAGCAACCAAGCGCTGTGAAGATGTGAATGTTGAGTCCAGTTCGGCACTCATTTTATACAGTCCAGGGCAGTCCCCTGACGTCATAGCGGGATATGTCCTCATTCATTAAACTTCTCATATCTCGGCTTCCGCTGGTTCGATTTTCTTCTAATATAGCTCTTCTTCTTCCCTTATCCGTGCCAGTAATATGGTATGTGTCCCATGCTTCCAATCAATCGGGAAATATTTTATCAAAAATATAGCCTCGCTTGTGACAATCTGCCGCGTCACTAGCCATTCTGTAGCCTGCATGTTCCTTCGATTTGCTTCTAAGAACACTCGGCGCGCGCTATTCAAATCTTCTGCCGGGGACTTAGGATATGTGCCTGTGCTCTTAAATCTGTACCAGTGGATTTGGGCACAGTATATATTTAGACCATGGAGTTATCTACCATTAGATGAAGCTAATTGCGTAGGTTTGTAATTTAAATATTCACTTCGATCGAATGATACTGTACCCGTGGTCCAGAGGCCTCATGTCGTCATCCTAGTTTGAAAGAAGCGCCTATCGAAGGTTTGAAATAGCGCTCACGGAAGGAGAGCCATTGTGAGGAGCGCGTGCTCTGGTGTGGCGAATGAGAAGTTGTCTAAGGTGCTGGAAGGTTGTAAGCTACCCTTTTTCATTAAGCAAGAAAGGAAAATGTTTTATCACGAAGTAGCCTCTGAATTTATACTGATATATTTGAAAGAATTAGGATGACAACATTTCAGATTCAGGAGATATGAACGAAGGAAGTTTATAGCATGACATAACTGCAGGTTCACGTGACGTGCCTGGGTAGTAATGATGCAGGGAGCAGACCACAGCAGCGACAAATGTACAGCGACAGAGAGTTCTACAGTACTGCGAGAGTATGAAAGTGCACGACAGTGATTATAGACAGCAGTCTGTATGTAGAGCCCTGCGCGGATAAACAAAACGTTATCCGCATCCGCCCCGCATCTGCACGACTGTTATCTGCATCCGCCCCGCATCCGCACTACTGTTATCCGCATCCGCCCCGCATCCGCACTACTGTTATCCGCATCCGCACGACTGTTATCCGCATCCGCCCCGCATCCGCACTACTGTTATCCGCATCTGCCCGCATCCGCACTACTGTTATCCGCATCCGCACTACTGTTATCCGCATCCGCACTACTGTTATCCGCACGACTGTTATCCGCATCCGCCCCGCATTCGCATGACTGTTATCCAAATCCGCTGTTTTTTTGTTTTTTTTTATTAGATGAAGCATAGTGTTAAACCAACACATTTAGACATTTGAGAAGAAAGTCGTTCCTGACAATTTGCTTCATTGCAAGGAACTTCAAATTTGGATGACGCTACTGGTTTCTTTACCTCCACTTTAAACACAAGAAAAAAACAGGCTATACTTTTTTGGCTACTTTTGCACTTGTGCCTCAGTAAGTTTGATTTGTGTCCTGAGTATGAATACACTTTTTTTTTCAGGTAAAACATCCTACTATATCGTTTACCTTTTCGTTTCCATTGAAAACGTAACCAAATGTCTGCCATATCGTTGACTTGAGCTTTGTTTCACGCACTATTGAATATTCATCTTTTTTATTTTAATAGATAGTTTATCCATGTTGGTGAAATCATGTTCATACTCCCGGTTGCGGTAACATTCACTAATAATAAGTGAACTTCTCTTTACGCTTGGAGAAAGGGATTGACATTTGGCCGTAAATTCCAAGTCTGTCATCATCCTGCTTCTTGACCCATCCATGTTCGAATAGTTGATGTCAACATAACTCTCCCCGTTGCAATATCACAATCAACGTGTTATCGTCACATCTTACAGGATAGCTTAGACGGCGAAGTAGTTGATTTGAGGAATGTTAATGATGTCACCAAGATGAACTAACAAGCTTATTGACAGAATTATATCTCGTAAAATACTTATAGTAATAATGGCAGTGAGATTTGATGAGATGTCAAGACCATCTACTACAAACATACGGTACGTAATAAAATGTAGTTGAAAGCATGAGTAAAATCATCTTCTCGTGTAAGTGGAATACGTGCCCTAATAATTCGTACGCAATAGGCTATAGAAGTATTCCTCTTTTTAAGCAAGGGCATATCAAATATGTAATATTATCGTAAGTTCCACATTGTATTCAAAAAACTATCCGCAGATTTACTCGAAACATTATCCGCAGCATATCCGCTATCAGCACAGCCATGCAAACTATATCCGCGTGGCGAAAAATGTTGCGGATATCCGTGGGTTTATCCGCGGATATCCACATCCACGCAGGGCTTTATCTCTATGCGAGTGAAACGTCATCGCCGCGAACATTGCGGGTTGCCGAGGTGCACGGATCAGGAAAGTTCTGGTATGCAGGGAACATTTTTCTAAGTGTTTAACTACAACAGTATTGCTAGTGGAGTGATGGACTTGAGAGATACTTCAAACCAAAGAGAGTTTAACAAACTTTATTATTTTAGTGAACTGTTATGTCAGAAGTGATAGCCACTAGAAATGGGCCAATGACTTTGTTTTGGAACAATGCATCACGTTTGTATGTGGAGATAGTGAGAGGAATGTGCAGGCAGCTATTCAGTGAAGAAATAATTTCAAAGTATTGCCGCATAGTTGTATATGAATTGTGAGGTCGGGGATATCAGGCCCCAACACTTTAATTTTAGCCACCCGGTAATCAAGCAGATAAAAGTCGAAATGCTCTTCAGTAAACTTTGGTCAAATGTGAGAGGTCTTTGGACAAGTGTTAACTGGTCATGCGACCATTAGCCGTGAGTGAAGGACTTGGAAATTGTGTGTGCAACTATAAGCATAGCGTGCTTAATGAAGTTTGGGAAATACAAGTATCAAATGGAACGAGTAACCATATGGTGTAAAGATAGTGAAGGACACTCTCAAAATATGTGTGTGGAATATCGTGGTCATTTTTCGAGTTGCGTCTTGGGACTTTGTGATACTACGACCATGCACTAAAAAAACAAGGATGGGTTAGATCCAAGGAAATGTGGAAAGGACGTCACCGATACCAGCCCATTTGGAAAGCCGGAGGAAGGTTCCCGAACATCACGATGGGGCATCAGGACCCGAAGTCGCCTACGTGCAGTCCAGGGCGTGGTGTGACCTGTGTGGGCATACTTCCGCCGCATGGAGGAGCTATTTTACTGGGAATTTCACCATCTGGCAGCCGATACAAATTCACATCGTGGAAGATATAATTTTGTAGTCATGCTGTAGTCTAGTCATGTATATTATCCCAAATTCCTAGGTCAGCGTATGCTAGTGTTATTTTTCTCCCTAGTTTGCATAAGTTAGCACAGGCAGGGTTTGCCAGTAAACAGTTTTTCATATTTCACTTTCGAAACTTTGTGCGGATTTTATTGCATTATGTGGAGCTTCCATGATTCGTTATAGTGATAAGAAAATTTTGGTTATTCCTGAGTGGATATTCCAAATGTGGATGTTTTGTGAGTGAATAAATATCAGGCAGTTGGATGCAAAGAATGATAATAATAAAAATGGTAAATGACTCTCAGTTATAATAGAGTTAATGATTTCTCCTAATTTATTATTATTATCATTAAGTGTGATCACGATAATTGTTAAATGAATCAGTTGTAGAATGTATTTATTTACTGATAAATAGCTCAGATCAGATAATAATAACAATTCCGAGTGGAATAGGAGATAATATTTTTGCAACACTTAAAGTATTTGAGTTGTGAATTGATTATAGAGGATTTTCTTTTTACAAATGAAATCTATGTTGTTGTCGGAATGGAATGACAAAATCAGGTCGTGACAAATGTGTAATTTTTGAATTTTAGCATTCAGTTTTATAATGGGTATGTCGTGGACATTGCACCGATTAATAATGTGATATTTGGGCATCAGGCAGATTTTGAATGATTTGTGGAGTAGTGGTTTTTGTAATAATGAATATGTGGGACACACAGTGAAGATTAATTTTTTTCTGAATGCATAAGTATGTGGAGCTTACAATAGATCTGAAATACAAAGGGATTAACTTCTTTCTTGTGTAATCAAATGGCATCTGACGTAGTCAAAATCAGAAAAATAAGTCTCGCTATTAATCTGAAAATGACGAGGAAAAATTATTACGTTAGGATCTGATCGAATGCTTAATTTTCAACATGCTGGTGATTTTTGTATAAATAATTTTTGCAACAAGATTTTTGATAAATAGCTAATCATTTATTAATAGATAAACCATGATATTTTTGTGGAGAATGAGCCTTTATTTCAAGTGTTTTCTGAGTAGTGAAATAGTGAAATGAAATAGTGCCTCGTGTGGAAAATAAAAAAAGGAAGATTGTAGTTTTACGTGACCGTGAATCTTGTGATTATTATAATTTTTTTTTTGTGGAAAATAAAAAGTGGTAATAAGTGGAGATATTTTCATAAATGTGGACATGGTGGACATGCCTAAATAGTAAGACTTTTGATAGGAAGTGCCTTTAGAGTAATTTATTTCTTTATCATCAGGGATCTCAGGGTGAGAGACTGATAATATTACACCCTGTAGATTTAGGTAGGAAGTGTTTTCTACTGCTAACATGATTTCTTTGCTATTATTCAATAAAAGTGGTGTGTGTTTTAGTAAACATTTAGTAAAAATTGCTATATTCAGGCGCGAGTCTTGGACATAGTTCAGCACCTCCTATCCCTTACCCGTTAACCCCTGTGATTTTTCGAGTCTTGTGTTCAACTGTGATCAAGACTCCCGCATATGTGGGCGTTTATCTTCGGGTAAACGGGCACAATACGACACAAAAGATAAATACCCAATTTTAAAATTTTGCTCAGCCGCCATCTTGAGGTCATAAAAACAATGTAATTGAATTAGATGCCACTAGATTTAACCTTGTATATTTACCGTACTACGTTCCACTACGCTTAGATGATAATATCGCGAGAAAATTCCATTCACATACTTTAAATTCGTTTGGCCGCCATGTTGGTTTTGTACTTAACAGGTTTTTAAAGGTCACAAAGGTGAACTTATAGAAGTGCTCTTTATCACCGCACAAAGTTTCAGGGTGATATCTGAAACTGTTACGGAGATATAAAATGCTAGTGAAATATTTCGCACGGCCGCCATGTTGGATTGGTGAAATGTATTAACATTTAAAAGGCACGGTCTAGATCGGAGGAGGCAGTAGAATGTTCTTACCGTGTTTGATTCAAATCGCTTCGGCCCTGTAGTTTTTATTTGGACACACACACACACACACACACTTGGGCAATTGGTGATCTCATAAGTCTATTTTTTCAAAAGATGAAAGACTGAACAATTAGTTCCGCGAAGAACTAAATAGCCTATTTTTATATATCCCACTGGTCTTTTCCATTAAAATTCTCTTGCCTATTACAAGGATCTTCCATACGATATACTAAATAACTTTTGGTTCACGACCTACCGTATGTCTTCACCAACAACATTACAATGAGAAGTTATGTGCTAGAATATATCTTTCAATATCAGCTTATACCAGCCATGGATGCCGAGAGCGCAAACACGCTACCCTCCTGGCATTGGGAGAGCGCGGGCTAGAATCCCACCTCAGCCACCCTAAAATTGGTTTTCTTGGTTTCCCAGTTTCACCATCAGGCAAATGCTGGGCCGGTTCCTTAAAAAAAAGCCCTTCCCTGACCCTTCTTTAATTACACCCAAGTTAGCAATTGGCCTGCCAGCATTCCCAGTTGTATCTGTTGATAAAGTGTGTTTAGCTCCCAGACACCGTCCTTACAATGGTAGAGGAATGATCCCTCACAAAGTCCGTGGGTGAAGCCATAAGTGAATAAACGCAATTCAGCTTATAATACATCTGAGTAAACTGTATAACATTATAAAGAAAATAATAATAAAGCTGTATCAGAGTGGAACATTACAAGTGGTTGTTTACAGACCGTGTCCTTACGCACTGTGTTTTACGGCAGTGCCTCTTCTGTTCCTTGTTGAAGTTGTGTATCTTCAGAGATGCCCTCAGTCTTAACCAGTGATCCGTGTGTGATCTGATGGCACGCGAGTTTGACACTAAAAACTGTAGATAGTTTACTGGTTGCAAGCAGTTTCTCTCACTGCAGTGCAACAAATCATTGTTTCCTAACACTACCGTATGTAAAATAACTCATCGTACCTTGTATTTTAGCCACTGTGACTAAGATCCATAGATTAATGGGGACACTGGGTTTTAATCCTACCCAATGATTTTCCATAGTTTTACTCTTCAACAGCAGGCAAATCTTTGGATACTACTGTACTTTTCTCAATTCTGAGTTTGCTTCCTTCGAGTTCATAACACCAATTAAAAATACACATCACAGTTAAACATACAGATACTGTCATAACACACTAACTTCACACATATAGTCAGGATACTAGGACGATGGCCACGGTCTACTCATACCCTAAATGAGGTAAATATCAGCAACATCTTATAGAGTTTCTGCATGATAGTATAAGCTGCATAACAATGAAATATATCGATGACATAGTTCTGATACCAAATAAGTCCTCTTTGGAGGACGAAGGAAAACAAGTAAAAATGTTGTTGCTTAAACATCTCTCTGGTAGCAGTTAAAATGAAACACCTCGAGTACTCACTTAAAATAATTTATTAACTAAATTCTACAACTAAGGAGAACATCTTAAGACTACGACATTGCTTTCCGTGAGACTACACGTGACTGAGGAAAAGGGACCTCGCCTCAAGGCTACCCGACTCGCCTGCGGGATGCTGCCGCCTGGTGGGTGCTGGGTGAACTACCCTTAGTCCAGAGCGAAGCACCAGACATGCCGCCCATCTAATTTGTACACAAATTATAAAGAAAGATAACAGTACGTGGACATAACTGCTCCAACACAAGTCTCTAGCAATAAATCAAAACACACAATGTAGACAAAAGAAAACAAGATAAACACAAGATAAACACTATATGAACACAAGATAAACACAAGATAAACACAAGATAAACACTATATGAACACAAGATAAACACAAGATAAGCACACTACACTGGTAGTCCTTTTAGATGAGTTCTTCGGGGAAAAGGCTGATCCTGGTTACTGGCCGTTTGTACGACCCCTTGCTCGTCCGCACAGTCACCACACGCACCAGCCCATCAGTCCCAGGATGGAGCTCTTCTATTATCCCGGTTGGCCATGTGAGGGGGGGAGCATTTTCTTCTTTGAGGAGCACCAGCCTTCCTGCCTTGAGGTTGGGTTGGTTGTGGAGCCACTTGGAACGCTGCTGGAGCTGGCCCAAGTAGTCGGTTGACCAGTGTTTCCAGATGAGCCGTCGGCACCGCTGGACCAGTTGCCATCTTGACAGCCGTGATGATGGCCCTAAGAGACAATCTGGTTCAGGGAACGACACTAAGGGTTCGCCAGTCAAGAAGTGACCAGGGGTGAGGAACGCATACTCATCAGGACTGTTGGGTATCGGGATGATGGGTCTCGAATTTAAACATGCCTCAATTTGTGTGAGCAGTGTTGTTACCTCTTCAAAAGTTAGCACAGTGTTACCAGCAACTTTCTTCAGGTGGGTCTTCACTGATTTTATACCTGCTTCCCACAGTCCGCCGAAGTGAGGGGAGTAAGGAGGTATGTGATGCCAACGAATTCCTTCTTCAGCTGTGAAGTTCGATACGGTAGTTTGATGGTCTTCTGTTCGGATGAAGCGCGACAATTCATCTAGTTTCCTTCTTGCTCCGGTGAAGCACGTGCCATTGTCACTATACATGTGACTGCAGCGCCCACGTCTTGAAATGAACCTTCTTAATGCGGCAATAAAGGCCTCCGTGGATAGATCACTGACTGCCTCAATGTGTAGTGCCTTGGTCGCCATGCACACAAACAATGCTATGTAGCATTTCTTCTGTATTTTACTTCGTGGGCTTCCATATTTCACATGCAGCGGCCCTCCATAGTCCACACCACAATGAGAGAACGGCTTGCTTGGGGTCACTCTAGACTTAGGCAACTGTCCCATGAGCTGACTGGTGTCATTGGTCTTCACTCGGAAGCATGTTACACAGCTGCGGATCACTTGCCTGATAACAGATCGGCCATTGGTTATCCACCACCGTTGCCGCAACGAGGCTAAGAGAAGTTGGCTTCCTGCGTGCAAAAGTCGTATGTGCTCATTCCAAATAAGCAATTTTGTGACAGGATGCTTAGGGGGCAGTATCAAAGGATGTTTTTGTTGAAATGATGCTTCAGCATTCTCCAGCCTGCCGCCCACCCTCAATAGGTTGTCACTATCCAGAAAGGGGTGCAGAGTGAGAAGTTTGCTCTGAAGTGGCACTGCGTTTCCTTGATGTAAATTATGTATCTCCTGACTGTACGAGCAGCGCTGAACGATGCGGATGATTGCTGTCAGACTATCGCGAAGTTCGTCAGTAGTCAAAGGTCCATGCCGTCTTGCTGCTGCCTCCTGCTTTAGATTGTGAAGAAATCTGAGAATGTATGCAAATACTCTGTGCAGTTTAGTCCAGCTGGAAAAGCGAGTGAAGAGGTTATCTGCGTCATGATTGCTCGCCATGAAACACAATCTTACTCCTCGCTGCTCAGGAATTTCGGTTGGTTCAGCAGTGGTTAGTTCAGGCCAGGCTGAAGGATCCGTCGATAGCCAGGCGGGCCCCGCCCACCATAATCGATTGCCTTGAAGTCGATGTGGCTCCGTTCCCCTGGAGATAACGTCCGCTGGATTTTCCTGTGATGAGACATGGTTCCAATCTTGCTGAGAAGTCAGTTGGTGAATTTCCGACACCCTGTTGGCCACATATGTTTTCCAGGCTGAGGAGCTACCTGCAATCCAGGCCAGAACGACAGTGGAGTCTGTCCAGTAATAACGTCGACATGAATGTAGATTAAGGGCTTGAATCACTCTTTCCATTAGCCTGCTCAGAAGTAGTGCGCCATTCAACTCCAGTCTTGGGAGCGACACTTGCTTCAAAGGGGCTACCCTAGATTTAGAGCAAAGTAAGTGAACGGAGATTGTTCCATTGGAGTTGATGCAACGTAGGTAAGCGCAGGCACCGTAGGCTCTTTCTGAGGCATCAGCAAATCCGTGAAGTTCAACATTGGCATTCATGCCGTCTGCGGTCACCTTCCGTGGTACACGAATCTCATTTAGTTTGGGGAGCTGCTGATGTATCTCCTTCCATTGTGTCTCAAGTTCTGAGGGATTTTTACCATCCCAATCGAGGTGTCGTTGCCAAAGGACTTGTATGAACAACTTGCACTGGACAATTACAGGCCCTATGAGTCCCAATGGATCATAAATGGACGCTACATTGGCCAACACTGATCTCTTTGTCCAAGTCAATTTGTTGTGGTTGAGAGCTCCCACGGTGAATTGAAATGAGTCACTACTCGAATGCCATAACAGACCAAGCGTTTTCACGGCGCCATCTTCAAGAGGAAGACTGCAAGACACCTGGCTCTCGCGAAGTGTAGGTGGGATGGCCTCCAATACATCGGGATTGTTGGACCGCCATTTACGGATGGGGAATCCTCCGGTTTGCAGGAGCGATGTGAGGTCTTTGTACAAATGGATGGCTTTTTCAATGGTGTCTGTCCCTGTCAAAAGATCATCAACGTAGAAGTCTCTCTTGGCAACTTCGGCTGCTGTAGGGTGTATGTCTTTACCGTCGAGTGCCACCTGCAGTAGGCAACGGGTAGCTAGATACGGAGCCGCTGCAGTACCGTAGGTTACCGTAGTCAATCGGTACATATCCAATTGTTGATTCGGAGAACTGCGCCACAAGATTCTCTGGAAGTCTCGGTCTGCTTCATGAATCTGGATCTGTCGGTACATCTTCTCGATATCTGCTGTTAGCGCATACTTGTGTGTGCGGAAGCGAAGAACGATCGAGAACAGATCCTGCTGAACAGTTGGCCCAACCAGCATCACGTCATTCAGGGAGATCGACGAAGTTGTTTTAGCCGACGCATTGTAGACAACTCTGACCTTGGTAGTGTTGCTCGTGTCCTTGATTACTGCGTGATGAGGCATGTAATAAACAGGTTTCTGCTGGTCACTACGATCGACAAGTTCCATGTGTCCTAGTTGGCGGTATTCATCCATGAATTTGATATACTCATTCTTCAGTTCAGGTTGTCGATGCAATTTCCTCTCGATATAGCCAAAGCTCCTCCTGGCATTGGCAAACGAGTCACCAAGTTCTCCTACTGCTTCTCGTAGTGGAAGTCTCACTGTGAACCTGCCCGACTTATCACGCGTGAATGATTTCCTAAAATGCTCCTCGCATTGACTTTCTTCCTTGGAATGGCTACGAGTCGTCAGCTCCTCCTGTTCCCAAAAGCGTTCCACCTGTGTGTGCAAGGCTTCAGCCGTGGATAACAATGATGTTGTTCCATTCTTACGTTGTTGAACTGAGTGAGGGGGTAGACATCCAGATAGCACCCAACCAAGTTGTGTATTTTGAAGAGTAGGGTAACCTTCTCTAGATTGTTGTTCGGGTCTCAAGACTTCAAAGAACACAGTAGCACCTAACAGCAGATCTATCTCCTTAGGCTGGTTGAAATTAGGGTCGGCTAGTGGAATGTTGGCGGGCAGTTGCCAGTCCTCGCACTCTATTCTTGATGAAGGCAACGGGCCAGTAATCTGACGCAGGACAGAACCTACTATATGCCGACTATAAGTACCAACTCTCGACTCTATCTGAAGTTGACAGAAGTGAGAGGATTCAGTCGCTCGCGTGTTGCTAATGCCATTGATGGGCATTGAATGCCGATTCAGTTTGATACCCAACCGGTCCACTAAGTTTCGAGACACGAAGTTCATCTGTGATGCACTGTCTAATAGTGCTCGGCATTGATGCATTCGACCTTCGCTATCCCTAATGTTAACAATGGCAGTTGATAGCAATACTTCATTGCGAGGGCAAGCGCCTCTGACAGAACAATATGCTTGGTGTTGGGATGAAGTGTGTGACGAGGTAGCAGTACGGTCCATATTCTGGTCTATATGTAACATTGTGTGGTGACTTTTATTGCATCTTCGGCAGTTACCTGCGTTGCAATTGTTGGCTATGTGGTCATTTCTCAAACAATTGAAACAGAGATTATGTTCCCTCACAATACCTATACGGCCATTTACGTCCATGTATTTGAATTTTGGACATTTATGCAGACTGTGAGATGTCTTACATAGCACACAATAAGGTGACGTGGTGACGAAGGCTCGGTGTTGTCCCCTTGAACTTGTACCACGCTTGACCTCATCTTGGGTTACAGCAGCTGTCTTGTTGGACGTAACTATTTCTAAAGTTTGGCAATTACTTTCCAAGAATTGAATTAGGTCCTTCAAGCTGGCATGCACTTCATTTGACGTACCGTTCTCCCATTGTTTCCTGAGATTGAGACTGATTCTTTCCAAAACTAAGTGCGAGAGCATAAGGTCATGCAAGGGCGTTTCAATTTTTAGAGCTTCTATGGCATTTAAGTTGCTGCAAAGTTGATTAATTAGCAAACGCAGCTCTTTAGGAGAATCATGCTTTGCGTTAGGGAGTGACAGCAATTCCTTGATGTGAAGGTCTGATATAAGTCTGGGATTGTGATACCGACTGCGAATCAATTCCCAGGCGACCTTGAAGTTATCCTGTGAAATTGGTAAATTCTCAATTAGGTGGTGAGGTTCGCCAGACAAACATGATAGAAGATAATAGTATCTTTGAATGTCTGTGATTGTATCATTATTGATGATCAGCGCTACAAAGGTGTCATAGAAATGCATGAAATCTTGTAGAGCACCACTGAACTTGGGTAGTGAAATAGTTGGAAGTTTTAGGGCGCAACTATTGCTCATGTTATCACTATTTACAGGCGGAGGTGTGTGTGTATGTTCGGGGCACAATAGCGTTTCCATTTTTGACTTAATGTCCAAGCATAAATCATCAAAGGCTGCTCTATCTAGATCATGTGCTTCGTTTTCAGGATCATCGATTTCCAATTGTATCTGAGTGTCATTATACTCATCCATTAAACTCGCCAACGATTGTTTCCTAACTTTAATGTCATTAAGATTCCCACCTGCTGCAAATGCATTCACGAATATACTTAAGCGAGTCACGCGAGATTTGATGACTGCTCTTTTCTTTGTTAATACACGTTTTTGATTGGCATCCATAATAACCCGGTAAGAAAGATCAGAAGGAAATGTTGAACCAGATTGTACTCACCGATGCTGTCTTCAATGTTGGTAAGCTTGTTTATCTGTCGACAGCGGTCTCTGGTGGATGTTCCTGCAAGTTCCGTTCTCTAGCACTCCTCTGGCGGGCATGTATGGTAGCTGACGTAAGCGGACTAGCACCTCACAAGATGGCGTCCTACGGCCATGGCGTGGTTGTGCTATTCAAGATGGCTATTTACAGAATACGAATTTATTTCTACCGTTATATATGTATATATTTTGTATTCTTATACCGCACTTTGTATTATTAGTCACAGTTTGATTTGTAACATAAGTCATGCACATTTCATCACTAAACAGGTACACTTGTTTCACAAAAATCCCACATGTTGGCACACGAATAAGTTCGAAGTTCACTTTTTTCTATAATCCGGCATTAGGAGGACCAAAATGTTGTTGCTTAAACATCTCTCTGGTAGCAGTTAAAATGAAACACCTCGAGTACTCACTTAAAATAATTTATTAACTAAATTCTACAACTAAGGAGAACATCTTAAGACTACGACATTGCTTTCCGTGAGACTACACGTGACTGAGGAAAAGGGACCTCGCCTCAAGGCTACCCGACTCGCCTGCGGGATGCTGCCGCCTAGTGGGTGCTGGGTGAACTACCCTTAGTCCAGAGCGAAGCACCAGACAACAAGTATTATGGATCCAACCAAGTTCCTGTCCAGTGAACACAGTATCCAACCAATATTTTATGAAGGGAACTACGTGACATAGAGTATCCTGCTCCACATATTAACTGGCATTTTGCAAGTCATTGCATATGTTGTTGAAATGCACACTGCATGCTACTGAGCATCGTACTGCAGGAAAAATAGCTCTCAATTGTCAGTACGTAATGGGGAGTGGCCACTAAATACAATAACAATATTATAGATGGCGTTCTTTCCAAGTTGACCTTGGCAATACTTACGTGGCCTGAGAATTAGGCTACCCATCAGTGGCAGCTGGTGGTTTGAAATCATGGGCGTGAACTGTTTTAAAATATTGTCTAAATTTGATATAATTGCAAGCATACCTAACCATACAAAATAACAGCTTCATTGCGATGTCACGATTTTAATAATTCATTGCTTATGGACAAAATATTAAATATTTTTAAACGAAATGTTTTACTGCGAAAACTGGTCAACGCAAAATTTTACTTTAACATTATTGTATTTACAGTTCAAGAAATTAATTTTAAACAATTACCGGTACATCTGATATAGAAATGTACAAAATGTATAATTTACCGTGCCAATCCTTCCTATTACAGACATGAATCCTACGCTGGGTCGACAGTCTGAAATTTTGTGATATTTACTCTGACGAAGTCACTCACATTATATTCCCCAAGTTCGCTAGTGGCACCTTGAGTCTATTTACAAGAACATTTGTGAACTGAACAGATTAATTATTAAGTAGCCTATATGGCTTGAATAAAGAATAACAACAATGGATACACAACTTTAAAACCATAAATTACGTTTTAATCACTTTTCTGTGAATCAAGTTCATTCTTCTCTCCTTCTTCTTGGCTAATTTATCGACAACTTTGTCATTGAAATTTGGATTTGACCTCACAAGTTGTTTTTCAATCGGCAACATTGCTAATGCCGTCAGTCTATCTTGTGACAATGTGCTTCGGAGAAATGTTTTTATTCGTTTTAGTGTAGAAAAACACCTCTCTGCTTCACTTGTGGTCATAGGTGTGGTAGTCAAGACTTTGAGAATTTTGAGCGTTTCACTGAATATTTTCCCCAAATTATTCTCAATAATGAATTCAATCAAGTCAATTGCACAGGTGACATTCTGGAAGTCTTCACGCATGTACATAACTTCTTATTCTGTTCTCAACTTGGATCTGTCAACAAAAGGATAGGCTTGGCAAGCGTGGAAAGGACTTTCTTCTGGAAATTTCTTATCGAACGACTTGAAATTTTCCGAAGAATAAAGATTTGAAGCCATAAGATGACCCATGAAGGAGAAACGTTCTTTAGCTTGCATAGAAATAACATCACACACTTCTTTAGCTGCAATTTTTCTTGAAGTTGGAGTCTCCTCGCGTCTTCGTTTTGCTGAAGAGGTTTCTTCTGAAATGTTATCCACTGTATCCCGAACACTTTCCACTGCAGATTCAAATGAATTTATTGCTTTTCTCACTGTAACAGTGTCTATTGTCCTCTTTTGGAGCTGTTGATATAAAATATCCACATGTGGCATTATGTGGTGAAAAAATTCAAGCCAGAATAAGAACATAGGCTGCTCTATTTTCAAACGTAAACCTATTGCCTGTGAGATGGTGTTTATTTGTTTACTTGAATTTTCAATTTTCTCGAAACCTTCCATCAAAGATTCTCTAGGTTCATACACCGTTTGTACCGTTCGAGATTTGAAATTCCATCTAACGTTTGAACCTGAAGGAATTCTTCTACCAACCACTTCATCTAACACATTAACTCTTTGAGATGAGTTCGAAAAGAACTGAGGAATTTCATTGAGATCTGCAAAAAATATACGCACTTGTGTATTTTGGCTACTAGCTTGAGCCGTTATTAGATTAAGCGTAGTAATGTAGGCTATGTAATAAGCGTATGGATATTCTCTTCTTACAATCTCCTGTAGACCGGAGTGCGTTCCACTCACCACATTAGCTCTATCATTGCTTTAGTATATGACTTTGGTCTTTTCTGACACAACATCCTCTAAAGCGTCTTTAACACATATAGCCAAAGCCTGTGCGTCATGACCGCTAGGGTTCTTGAAAGTCTAGAACGTGCCATTTGGCAGCAGGTAGCGAAACACAATGCCCATTTGGTATTGTGATGCATCCGACGTCTTGTCAGCCATTACGGAGATGAAGTCTGCTTCTTGGATTTCTGTTTTAATTTCATCTTGGCATACGTGAAGGCATACACTGTAATAAGTCATTCTGAATTTCTTTAGATGTTCCTCTAAACACTGTTGCACTTTTTAGATGATCCTTCAGAAGCGTATCTAATTCGGATGTGAAATCTATTAGTTCTCTAAAAATTCCAGGGTTTACAGAATCTTCTTTCTCATTGTGCCCTTTCAATGCCAGCTCGAAAATTCCACAAAACTTGATGCATTCAATGATCTGTGACAGAATGTGTCGGTTCTTCGATACCTCGATATTTTGTTTTTCTATGTTCCTCCTGAATGCACAATCAAGCTGCTGTCTGATCTTGTATTTCCCTAGTACTTGAAATTCTAATTCGGCATTCATGTGTGTTTTTGTTTGCTCATGTTAGTCCTTTTTTTGTTTCAAATGTCCTAGGTCAGAAAACTCTGTTTTGGTCCAGGTATCACTGCCTTTGTCTTTGTCACATGAAAACATTAAGCACGGGAAACAATACATCCTGTTGGTTAGTTCACAGCCACAAACCCACTCATATTTGCCATACATGTCATTATGGAATAAGCGAGTCCTAGCCTAGCCTTTGCACTGAGTCATTTGAACTAAATTTAGGTTTGGGATAGGCCTTCCCTTTTCTTTTATGGCCACCTTTTCTTGCAGAGTAAGTTGGGAAAAGGTAATGGTTTTTAAATCCTGAACAGTATTCATAATAATAAATGTATAAATAAATACCTACGTTAATAATAAACACACAGTCAAATATCCAACTTAAAAAACACACATCTGACAAAGTACTTGCCACGGCCAAGATAGCCAACTTCTCGAAAGGAATAAATTTATTTTCTATCATAGGTCATGTTAATCCTCTGATAAGGTACATCCAAATACAATTATAATGGGCCTTCAAAATCTGTAAATTAGAAAGGAATGTTATGAAACTGAGTTAACTGTTATAACTATAGCTTATATATCCATTCAGTTGGCTGTTCTGTGATTTTTAAATGTACAATAAAAATCAAATGACAAGGGCGCTACACGCGGGGAAAAGACACAACCTTTCAAACTGCTACTTGGTACACTAATTATCCAACAGCTAGTGCGGTAGTTGTTATCGAAGCTCGTGTCTGAGTCTGTCATTAGTAGTGAAAGAGATGGGATAAACTGAGCATGCGCAGTTCTTTTCGTCGGGGAAGGAAGTGGCTCCGTTGCTGTTATTGTTAACACACTACCCCTCTTGCCCCCCTGCATCCGTATAGCCTTAAGTCTGGCTCGGTCTGGCTACAAAGCTCTAGCTGGCGAACGGCGATCATTGGGCGATACCCGAGCCATCATACAGCGAGGAGTAGCACACGCGGTGTACAGGACATTTGTTGACGCGTAATAATACCATAAAATCATGTTGTTATTTACATATTTATAAAACTAAAATGCAAAGCAAGACTAATATTGCAAGAATGGGTGAGCACTGGCTCCAGGGCGAAGACCCAGGAACCGCCACTGCTACCCATATGTATCATACTTCATTCTGAACATAGATGACGGCTCTCTTTTACAGAAGAATGTCGCATGTTGAGTGATCCTGAGATATAAAGGCACTCTGAATGTTATATGGTGTGCAGAGTACATATATCTGCTCTTCGTCAAGAAGTGATTAGTTGTGTCCTGTATCGCCTGGCACGTGCTCTTGAAGCTACTAAGAGATGCAATGTGTCAATTAGTGAGATGCCACAGCACTGGTCATGGAGGGGCGAACATCTAGACCCGGAGGATTCCATTGCGTTACTCAGCAAAGCGTTAAGGCAGCCATTAGTGGGAGCTATTAGGGGCCTCCAATCGATAATGTGCATGTATCACCTATGAATTAGCCATCACAAGTCCCAATACCCACAACAACGGCGCTAATCTATGTTAAACAGTGCGAGTAGGAAGACCTCACGTAACCTGTGTATAGCGTGCTTTGGGAGTTGCCACGCCTCTGTCCTATTGAGGAATGACGAATTGTTGGCGTGGCTTTTTTTTACTCGTGTCTGCAAATGAGTCACACCCCCTTCCCCTTCCAACCCCATCATCTATTTCTGGAGTTGGTGATTTACTTGCCACACTAATGAAAGGCCTTGGAATCCCTTTTATCTTATCGATTGCACCTCAGCCATTTCTTTCACTGGAGTTGATTTACCTTTAGTAAGAAGAATATAAAAACTACAAAGTGTGTTTCGCTTGAATCATTTAAGATCTAAATTCACCGGCGACAGCTGGATCTGTGAACATTCCCATAATATGACGGATCTACAGCAAGAAATGAAACAAAAATGAATCAAGAGATGAGGTTAATGTGTACAAATTCAAACCCCGACATTTTCACTTTTACTCGAAAAAACGTTGTAGGCACTAACGGGTTAGTTGAAATGAAACTCAATTCATCTCTGTCTTCTATTGTACACGATATTATATTTGTTGTTGTTGTTGTTTCAGTAGAGGGGCTTGGGCATCGTGGTCATTTAGCCCCGTATTATTTTTGTGTCTACGCCTTAGATGATCGCCACTATGGTTGTATCATATTCAGCGAAAGAGAGAGAGAGAGAGAGCTATTTAGTGGGCGTGATTTCTATTTTAAGGAGCGGAACATCGAGGCCATCTGCTCCAGAGAGAAGTTGTTAATTCATTTTAGGACCTTGGGACACCTTGGTCATCCGACCTCTATATTTGATTGTGCGTTTGATTTGTCTGAAAACCTGTGTATCCGAAATGACTGTATTAATGTACGGTCGGCTGCGTGGCTCAGCGGTAACCTTCTAGCTTGCTGTGCCCAAGGTTGCAGCATCGAATCCTGAGGGTGCACAGATGTGAGGGAGCCGTATCAGTAGATTTACTGGCACGTTAAAGATCCCCTTCGGGGCAAAATTCCAGCATCCCGGCGTCTCTAAAAGCCACAGTAGTTAAAAGCGACGTAAAACAAATAACATTGTATTAGTGTGTGTGTAACTGTAACTTATCATTGCAGTCGGGGATGGGTAGCTGCTCCGGGACTTCATATATGGTATTATCCCGGCATTTGCTTAAAGGAAGTGTTGAAAAGCCTGGGGAAAACCATACTCAAGATAGCCGATGTCAGCGCCGGGATTCAAAGCTCCAATCTTCGGACTTGCTGCAGTCCCCATCACGATCGTGTAGCCCCGTGTACTTGGGTGTGTGTAGAATTTGTCTGATAACCGGTGTCACTGTGATGTCTGTACTAGTGTGTGTATTTGTAATCGAGGTAGGATTTGGGCAGGAAGCGGTCGTGATCTTATAATAGGTACCATCCCGGCATTTGCCTGGAGTAGAAGTGGGAAACAACGGAGAACCACTTCCAGGATGGCTGATGTAGTATTCGAACCCACCTTTTCTCACCTCTTCTCAGCGTCACCAGGCTGAGTGTGCCCCATTCCAAGCCTTCAGACCAGAATTAAATTTCTTTGCAGAGCCGGGAATCGAGCCCGCGTCTTTGCGGTGACAGCTAAGAATGCTAGCCACTACGCAACGAGGCGGACTAAGAGAGAGAAAGAGAGAGATGATGATGATGGTGATTGTAAATATACGGTGTGGAACATCGTGGTCAACTTCTCCGAAGGAAAGCTTATATTGTGATGTAAAGGAGGGAGACTCATGTCTGGCTCGAGACTAGACCATCTGAATCTTGACCAAGACTCACAAGAGAATGAAACTAGGCTAAACATCATAATATATCTTAAACAAGATATGCATTTGACGGACCAACTTTATAGTAATTTCGAAAGCCAATATAAATTTATCAATCGGTAAAACTTGTGAATATTATAAACTGGCCCAGTTTTCAAAATGCTGTGTCAAGCTGAACGCGAGTAATGTACACTCGCCGACACAGAAAGTGAGTGGATGCAAAATCCTAGGTCCAACTTTACAGTGGCGATCATTGTCCCATGCAACCATGAAGTTGTGGTTCATAGCTCAATATTTTGAACCAATAAAAAATTACTCATATAGCTTACTCGTAGAAGTTGACATAATAACTGGCGTTTCTACGAGTTTGGGAAACAGTGAGACTGTTTTCTGTAAACAGCCATAAATAAGCAGACTAATGGCTGTGCTATACGGTATATGCCTGTTTTTGAAGAGGTGTAGTCCATCGGGTACGAACTCAGGTTCACAGTTGGAAAGTCACTGGCTCAAATCCACTTGGGGTGTTTTTACTTTTACTCCGCCAACGGCAGCAACAGTAGGCAAACTAATCAGATTGCAGGATCCCTCTACCCCGTGGTGCCACAGCCGTGAAGGATCTTGGCGTACCAAGCGATTGCTGCGGTTAATCCAGTTTTCCTGAGCGGGGGCGTTGCTTCACTGTCAGCCAGCAACTCAATTGTCCCCACGGGGCTGAGTGCACCCCTTTCCGGCCCTCACGTCAGTTTCTAAAATCCCTGACGGAGCCGGGAATTGATCACAGGGATTCCGGGTGACAGGCATGCGCACTACCCCAACACCACGGGGCCAGCCTTGCAGGATCGAGACGAAAAGAGTAACGGCAGAGGCCTAACCAATCCAACTCTAAATACAAACGACGCTATTTGGGATGGTGTGAGAACGGTGTGGGTCATTATACTGTATAGGCAAATATAGCACATTAAGGACCTCACATACGTGAGCGCATAAGACACTGGACGGTGCTACAGCAACTCACAGAGTGCCACGACCTGTTGGATAAGGTGTTTTCAAGATCGAGGGACGTAACACGACTTGCTGACTCGGGTTCCTGGTGGGCCTCGAACTGGGAACAGGATGATCGCTCTATTGGTGAGGTCCTTTCAACCCCGTTCATGAACGCCGTGCAGCTACACCAGGCCACGCGTTTTCCCGGCAACTCGAGGAGGTCTTGAGACGCCTGAATGAGGCAGGGTTATACTCCCGGTGAGCGACTAAGAAACAAACGCTTACTGATGAGTAGAGGTAGGCTATACTGCCTTGCGTTTGCCGAGGATAACGAGCTACATGATTGGTCAAATATTATATTCTCCGATGAGAGCCCTTTGTCATTGGCAAACGATAGACCGGTACGTGTGTATCCTTTCAGTTGGCCTACCCGACACAATCCAGCATACATGGCCGAGGATCGGCGCTTTGGCTGTGTATCTGTTGCATGTTGGTGTTGTATGAATTTTCAAGGAACAGGAATGTTGCACAGAATCGAGCAACGTCTACATGGACATGATATCACTGCCAGACAATATGTGCACATTTTAGAGGATAATACTGCCATTTCAATGCGGATGCTTCGTCACACTATGAAATGAAAATCCACAGCCTGCTTCCAGTCTCCGACCGGGTCAGGAAGGGAATGAATGAAGCCCCGATCTAGCGGCGAGGATATGAACTGTGCCGGCTGACGAAGCCTGTCGCACTCCTCTGGGGCAATGATTAAATGAATGACAGATGAAATGAAATGATAGTGGCGAGTGTTGCTGGAATGAAATTTTGACAGGGAAAACCGGAGTACCCGGAGAAAAACCTATCTGCCTCCATTTTGTCCAGCACAGATCTCACATGGAGTGACCGGGGTTTGAACCACGGACCCAGTGGTGAGAGGCCGGCGTGCTGCCGCCTAAGCCACGGAGGCGGATGCTTCGTCACACTAATGTTATACAATTTCAGCAGGACCCCTCTCCGATCCACAAGTCCCGATTAGATCAGGAATGGTTCGCAAGGCAAGGTCTGGTCGAACTTATCGGCTGGCCTCCTTATTGTGCAGACATGAACCCGATCAAGAACGGTGGGTCGAGCCTAAAAGAGTAACGGTGGAGGCCTAACCTATCCAACTCTAAATACAAACGGCGCTATTTGGGATGTTGTTAGAGCGGTATGGGACGAAGTGGCAGATTGCGACAATACGCATGCCTCTGCACTAGTCTATTCTTGGCCACACGTCTGGAGGAGGTCGTGTAAATCGGCGATGTGAGGTCCTCTTGTCACTTTCAGGGTCACAAATAAGCCCACTCACTGTAAATACTAGCATGATAAAACAATGGTGGTTACATGACTCACCATGTACGCAAAAGTAGGAATGAAAATATGCCTACGTTTAGTATTAACTCTCTCGAAATGCGAACTCTTGACACTAGAGGCGAGTGGTAGAACTCACGATTTAACACGCACGAATACAGCCTTGGCTAACAGAGTTTGCACGTTCGGATGCACTTAACAAAACTATAACATGACCACCGGACAAATATATTGCATATCTCTACTTAGTATAAAATTAAGTCCCCGATTCTAGGATGTTACGGGTAAACTCGAGAACCACTGGATGGATTTTGATGCGGTTTTCACCATTCTGTAAAGGATATCTCGAGGATGACTTCTGTAGAAAATAATTTATTTATGATCAAAGGAAGCCGAGCAGTAACGATTTCAGTGGAAAAGTCGGGAAAAAAACTTGCGTCCAAGCGCTTTGTAAGCTTACGCTGGGCAAACCGTTAAAAATATCTAAATACTATGAGTGTAAGAATTGTTCAGCATGAAAAGTTCTACAAAAAAGTTCGCGAGAGCATATGTCTATCTTCAATACATCGCCCACTATAAGTGCTTTTACGTTTTAATTTCTTCCAACCATGCCCATTCAACTACTGAGGTGACAGTTTACGAGCTAGCTTAGGGCGAGTCTATCATCCCTGTTACAGCCTAGCTAGCGGGCGAACCTATTGCCCCAGATACAGCCAGCAGCAAACCAATGAGTCGTGTTGAGTTAAGACTTCTGAGAAGGGTGGTTGTGTTTAGAGTTTCTCTGGAAGTGCAACTCGGGTTTTCTTCATTTCGCCTGTGAATCACAGTCAAGTTAAAATTGGACGGAAGGGGGATTTGAGTTTTATTTACCTCGCCATTCCCTGGAAGTGCAACTCTCATTTTTCCTGTGAACCTTTCGTTCCGCAAAATTCACAGTCATTTTAAGATTGGACTGAAGGGGGATTATATTATATTAAATTATACTGATTGGCGTATAATCTCTATTTAGTATAAAACAATGTCCCCGATTCTTGGATGTCACGGGTAATCTCGAGAACCACAGAATGGATTTTAATACGGGTTTCACCATTCTGTAAAGGATATCTCGAGGAAGTTTTCTGTAGAAAATAATTTATTTATGACCAAAGGAAGTCAAGCACTAACGATTTCAGTAAAAAGGTCGAAAAAAAACTGGCGTCCGTGCACTTTTTAGATCACGCTGGGCAAACCGTTAAAAATATCTATATACTATGAGTGTAAGAATTGTTCGGCATGAAAAGTTCTACAAAAAAGCCCGGAGAGCATATCTCTTTCTTCAATACATCGCTTACTATAAGTGTTTTTACGTTTTCATTTCTTCCAGCAATCTCCATTCAGTTACTGAGGCGTCGGTATACGAGCTAGCTAGGGGCGAGTATATCACCCCAGTTACACCTGAGCTGGCGGACGAGCTTATTGCCCCAGACACAGCCAGCAGCAAACTGTCGAGTCGTGTTGAGTTAAAAACTTTAGAGAAGAGTGGTTGTGTCTGGAGTTTCCCTGGAAGTACAACTTGGCTTTTCTTCATTTCGCCTGTGAACTTTTCGTTCCGCAAAATTCACAGTCAAGTTAAGATTGGATGGAAGGGGGATTTGTGTTTCATGCACCTCGCCATTCTTAAATTACGTCTGACAAGAATTTGTTGCACATGCATTTCCATGATAATATAATAAATAGTCCAGTCAGTGATTTTAACCCATCATGCCGAGACTTAAAACAGATATTGGTCGCTGTTCATTGACATTGAAAAAAAAAAGCGCTTTTCACGTAATGCATTCATAACTGTCGCCGGGCGAAGGCGGATCGGGTTGCTAGTATTACGATAATTCGAAAAATAGGCCACTGGACGGGTATGTTATGTCCGAGGCCTAAAAACGTAACAATCCGTATTCTATGGCCACAGAAGGACAACGAAGTAGGCCTATAATGTAACTCGGCAATCTCATGCTGCATGAGGTATCTTCCCTTCTGTACGTACAGTGGGCAACCATACCTTCCAGGAGACGCTCAATTTCTGTTTCGGCGACTGTAAACGTGACGAGATCCGCTTCAATCATTTTCAATCTACATATCTACTGATTTTTTTTTCCACTGGGTAAGTACGTTCCGCTGCTTTCACTCCTAGAACTGTCCATTCTACTGTAGTGGCATCACTGCTTCCTGAAATTCTGGATTTAATATCTGATCCGTGGTTCCTGTTAGCATTCTCCTGCATCTCTCCCTCTTATAGTTTTTCAATATATTCGTTCTTCTACAATAAGCTCCCCCTTTCTCTCTTTTATGCCACAGCTTTTATAGCTCATAATAGAAAGCTGCTTCCGTTCTTAAGGTTTGTTTGAAATTACATTTTTGAAATGATCTCACTATCTTCCTTGATCTGTAGCGAGGAGGCTCATCCATCATCAGTCTTGTGGTATGCACACACTATCATAAAAATTGAAGTGATCACTGTGGATGTTATGTGCTCCAGATCCTCAGGCTTTGGAAAATATTGCGCCTCATCCAGCTTTTAAGTGTGAATTCTCCTCTCCTCTGCAGCATTTTACATGCTAGTGCAATACTATGCTGTATAATTGAGTGGTAGCAGTGAACGCTGGTGTGTGACGATATAAGGAATGTTTTGCCATAACAAACATAGACAGAACTAAGGGTGCACAGGTGTTTAGTTATATCAACTCTCGAAATGTTGACGCATACATACATACATATACAGGGTGTAATTGATATAATGGAAGTCCGTTACACTGGTGATAGAAGAGACTAATGTAAGCTTCCTGGGTAAAAAATTTGTCACCTATCTTTAAATTGAAAATTTATCATTAAAAAGTCAATGTTTTTAGGCTTTTCCGAAACTCTTCAAACAGAAGGTGAGGCAGCAGGCTGGGGTAAACGGGGCGGGGCGAGGTGGGGCGATGCACGGAGGAGAAGTTGGTACGTAATCGGAGCGTTGACCTTACTAGTTGAGGGGAGGTATCAGCTGTTACGAGGAAAGCGAGCGATACCCATCTCGTAAGAAAATTTGTATTGTTGTTGTTGTTGAAATTGCACGCAATGTCTTGGGACGTTATGACCGGCAGTATTGTGTAGCCTACTTTGTAAGTGTCATTGCCGTCCGGCACTTTAATGAAATACGGTGTGACAAAATTCCGACATCCCGTATTCTGTTCAGAACTAGCATTTAAGACGAAAGGAATAAACTTTATGTTTTGTTTGAGAGGCTTGGCGATTCTGGTCATTTAGCCCCATGTGGTTGGGTGTGAGAAGAATTTGTCTGATAACCTGTGTTTTTGTGGTTTCTTTAGTTATGTGGGTGTTTGTAATTCAGGTGAGGATTGGGAAGGAGGCGGCCGTGGACTTAAGTTAGGAACCATCCCTGCATTTGTCTGGGGTAGAAGTGAGAAACCATGGAAAACTACTTTCAAGATTTAATACTAGTATGGTACCACATGTACATAGTAATAATAATAATAATAATAGCCAGCCTTGTGGTGTTGGGGTAGCGCGCCTGCCTCTCACCCGGAGGCCCCGGGTTTGATTCCCGGCTCCGTCAGGGATTTTAGAAACTGACGTGAGGGCTGGAACGGGGTGCACTCAGTCTAGTGAGGACAATTGAGTAGCTGTCTGACAGTGAGGCAGCGATCACGAAAACCAAGATAAACGGCCGAAGGGACCGATGCGCTAATCACGCGTCGCCCCAATATCTGCAGGCCAAATGGCTGGGTAGCGGTCGCTTGGTAGGCCTAGGCCCTTCACGGGCTGTAGTGCCAGGGGTTATTTATTTAAATAATAATAATAATAATAACATTAAAGCAAATATAGCGAGTTGGTTGGCCCTATCAAAAGGCAATGGCATTTAGAACGGGTAAAGACCATACCTATCATTGTCTCAAATATGGGCGTGATCCGAAATTCCTTGCTCCAAGACCTTAAAGAACTGGTTCTGGATACTCAAATTGACAAACTAATGCAGAAGGCAGTAGTTCTCTCAACAACCCGAATCGTCTGGAAATTCATGGGTAGCGATTTCGACTTTCCAGCTTAGAAGTGGCTGTTTCAGTAGCAATAGTTTGGTTCCCTGAAGCCCGTATAGTTATGTTGTGATGTACCAGCAATGTATTATATGTACTGTATAAAACAATAATAATAATTAAATGATAGTGAGGCTGTGAGCTCAGGTATTAGAGTGCTATCCTTCTCGAGGGTTCGATCTAGTCTGAGTCATGTAATACATGAAGGTGAAGAAATACGACAGACTTATGCCGATGGATGTAATGGCACGTACATGAAATTCTGTGAACACAACATTCCGGAATCTCGACATCCCTGCCAAAAATAAAAGTAGTGTGTCCAACAACATATTACTATTATTATTATTATTATTATTAGTATTAGTATTAGTATTAGTAACTTACACTTTATAAGAGACTATATCTTTACTGAATGTTATTTATTTTTAAGTAGGGTTCCAATTGTTTAGGACGTTCAGTAAATAAATATTTTTGGTAACAATGATGATGGAAGAGACTTGAAAGCTTGTTGTGATGGTTGTTGTTAATTCATTTTAGGGGCTTGGAACATTTGTTTATCAGCACCGTGTAGTTGGGTGAGTGTTGGATTTGTCTGATAAACTGTGTTTCTGTGGTGACTGTAGTAATATGTGTAGCTGTAGTTATTAGGGTCGTGAATGAGGTTGGTGCTCCGGGACTCCACGTACCATACTATCCCGGCATGTGCTTGGAAAGCGCGTGGAAGAATCCAGGGAAATCCAAACTCAGGATAGCCACTGTCAGTGCTGAGTTTGGACCTTCAATTACCGGACTTGCTGCGATCGTGGTGTACGACTAAATGCGCATGCCTACACCGCGGGGGTAGGCATTCCAACTTTGGGCTCGTGGGATGCCACGGGAAATCATCATGTGGCTGCAGATGGTGGGAAGTAAGGAAGCTTGTGTTTTTATATGACCGTAAATTTCGTGATCGTGGGCTACTGGACCTCCTTTTTATGTGGAATCCGAACCACAGGACATGGCATTTCACTTCGAAAAACTCACATGCATTGACCGGGAATCAAACCCGGTCCGCCGTGGTGAGACGCCAACAGCTGGACCGCTGCGCCATCACGCCCCGACTTGCATATCGGCCGTTGATGGTAAGCTGCCTCAATTCTAGCACCCCATGAACATGATGATGATAATAATAATAGTCTAATAATAATAAGAAGAAGAGTCAGCATGTGTAGCTCTGGTGTTAGAATGCTAAAAATTAAAGTCTGGCAACTCGACATACCAAATAAAAAACATGAAGGAACTTAGGTTGGTTCCATAGTTTAGGGGCTGCGACAACGTGGTCAGGTAGCCCCGTAGAAGTTAGTGTGTCTAAAATTCTATTATTACTACTATTAGTACAGCAGTAGTAGCCTGGTATAATAATAATAGTATTATTAATATTTTTGTTACGGTTGTTGCACTGTCTTCACACAAAGATAGACCAACAGTTTCTTAAATTAATTTACCAAATCTTTAGGATTTCCATTTTCTACGCATAGGCCATGAGGATGGCAAAATCCTAAACAGATACACCATCACTAGTCATGTAGCCACTCCCCATGAAGGTGTGAAACAGCTGTTCATAGGCTCGGTTTGTGTATTTCAATGCCATTGGCAGACAAGACGAGGAGGTCACTCAACTTCAGACTCTTGTCAACATTCCTTAGCGTTGGAGGGGAGGGCGACGGGGAGAAGTCAGCTGTACTGCTGTGGGGAACGAAGTGTAAGCCCGTTTCCAAGACATTGACCGACGATTTTTGTGATTTAATTCCACCTACACTAATTAAAATCCGACTGAATTTCATGAAGATATTTGCTTAGAATACCATCTTCTATCACCAGTGTAAAGGACTTCCATGATATCAAATACACCCTGTATAATGTACATGCATGCATGCATACCTACATACTGTACCCTTGTCCTATGGTCATAAACCAAGACCACAGTCCAGCCTTTTGTATTATGAAGCAATGTTAGTGTAAAAGTTGAATCATGGCCGGGAAATGTGAATATTCAAGAATGATAATAATAATCTTTGGCCAGGAAACTTATATCGTGCAGAAGATAGCAAGTATTGCAAAGGATTTTAGTTGCCCATGCAGTGGGATAGGAAGTTGTTCACTCGTTTCAGCAAGAGCAGGAGCACTCGGCCGAATTCTCAGAAAATAGCCAGAATTCCTGAGTTTTCCCTGGCTGGTGTGGAGAAATCCTTAAGCTCCGCCCTCAAAGCACACATTTTAATTAATTCCGAGGGATCGGTAAATCGGATGAGTGATTTGGAATGCCTATCATGGAATTAAAAATTGGCGGGATTTTTGAAGATAAAATGATCAATTTAAATGTCTCCGTATCTATTTGAGAACATAGTCCTACGTGCAACGAATTATGGCAACGTCGAGTTGTGTGACAGAGGTCGCATAGCGTCCTCAAATATCAATTTAATTCTACCGAAGCGCGGTTTATAAAAATGAAATCTACGAACGGATTCCGATCGTGATCATATTTTGAGAGAGGCCAAATTTTTATTTACTATTTAGCTAAGTTTGAGATTTATAGTGTCTGTAATAACGGAGCGCAGGTATCCGTAAGTGTAAAACTCTGAAGTGTCACCCATCAAGGAATATATACGTGTTGGCACAAGGGCGAAACACAGTCCTGCGAGAGTTGTAGTCACGCCCGGTTCGCGCTAGGCGACCGCAATATTTTGGTATACGCAGATGATTGCACCATATTGCAAAGTACGAATATTGCGTAAGACAAATATTGTCAATTGTATCATTCGTGTGCTCAAATGTAACTTGTTTTAGTGAAAAAGAAAATATATTTGTAATCAAAGTGTATGAAGATATTTTGCTGCCCACTTGCTGTTCTGATGAAGTGGTGCAATATTAAGTAATTGTTTGTATTGTAAAAGGGTGACTTATGGAAGCAAGAATAATTATGGATACGTTCCACATTACCGCCACCATGAGCTAGATCGCTGAGATGGAGCCCTGGCCATGTACGAGATGAAATGGATTGGAGAAATATGATAAGTACAATAATTTGATTATTCCTTTGTCGGTAATTCATGGATGTTAACTAAATTCATAATGCCTGTTTTTTATGTTTGCACATTAAGATTTAAGATGTTTCATTTGGTTGTCCAACCATTTTTAATCATAGTGGTTCATAAAATACAGTTGATGTAAAGGTGTCGTAGATTATCGTGAAGAAACGTGAGAATCGTATCACTATAGGCAGGCAGACGTTAGGATTTTACTATGTTTGTAAGTGCGTGCATAGAATTTTTCCCTTTCATTTTTGCCCTGAATAAGGAAGACCAAAGCATGGTATTTGATAGAGGTGCATTTCGGGCTAAATTTTGATTTGATAATGACCAGATGCATTTATGTAATTGCATACCAGATGAATGAATATCCGAGGATTTAGTAAGATATTGGGGGACCATGGTTGAAGTGATGAACTGAGTTATATAGTTTTACAGCGTAGTAATAACCAAAATTTAGATAAGCAGAATGCAACAGTGTGAAGTACCTAAGAGCGAGTGATAGCTGATTCCAGCTTCAGTACTTATAATTATTATTATTATTAAGTGCGAATGATATTATGGCCATACAAGTAGGAGGCTAAAAGTAATCTACGATGATATGAAATGAATTAAGTTATAAATGCCAGGTAATAAGTCCTGAGGAAAGCGCCGGAATATATAAGTAAAGTAAATCTACGAAGATACGAACTGAATTAAGTTATAAGTGCCAGGTAATAAGTCATGAGATCAAGCGCCGGAATACGTAAGTAAAGTGAATCTACGATAATATAAAATGAATTAAGTTATAAATGTCAGGTAATAAGTCCTGAGGCAAGCACAAATAATGTAAGTGAATCTACGAGAATAATACGTGAAATCCACTGGCCTACGAACGCAGTTAAAAGAGTGCTATAATTAGGTGAATTAATTGGAATAATTAATTTTTATTCGAATGAGATCGCATCGCACAGGGGAGGGAAGGTAAGGAATTCACACTGCAATAATCTCTAACAGGAAAAGGGTTAGCGCGTTGCCACTGTGAGCAGTTCGCTTTCATTGTCAAGGTCGCTTAACGGGACATCGCAAGTATTTGAAATGATATGCAGTGATAGTTATATGCTTCGGTCCAAGTCTGATATTATGTGAGGGTACACCAGATGGTCCTTGGTTTATAAGGTATTTATTTTGCCTGGTCAATTTGATATTGTTACGGCTGTGAGTTTGTTTTGTTGCCTCGCCGCGTTGAGTCACAGCTGCCTCCAGGCTGTGTGTGCTCTGCCTCAGTATATCACGTGCGCGTTACGCAACGGGCTGCGAAGTGAAAGGGACGGTCCAGAAAGTTCGTGACCCAGCCAGTGAAGGAAATCTCTTGAAGCCGTGTGTCCTGGACGATTCTAGAATTCATTGAGTCACCAGCCTGCTATATAAGCGGCCTCAAAGTGAGGGGACGGGGCTTTCTGTGGGTGTATGTTTCTGAGCTAGTGCGTGTTTTCCTGAGCGACAGAAGTGTGGTGACGAAGTGCCGTGCGAGTTACGAAATCCAGTGACATTGTTTCTCCCAGCTTGTGAACAGCCTGCAGCAAGTGATTGTAAGTAACTGTAGTCGGTGTACAATAAGGCAGAAGAGCAGGTAGTTTCTGTCAAGGCCACCGTACTCATTAGGACGGATTAACTTCTGTGGTCTGTTGACAAGTGAAAGGGCCAAGAGCGCTGAAGGGAAGAGACTTGAGGAAACTGGAGTATGGTTCCAATTGCTTGTATTTGCTGATGAGTGCTGTATCTTCCTGCAAGCAATAAAGCTAACTTCTCTTTAAAGCAGTAATTGGTGTTGTGTTTTCTACCCTCCGTAATCCAGTTAACAAAAGTGCCACTAGGGGGTGGCACGTAACATTATGTAAGGGTGCTGCCTTGTAACGACCTTTGGGTCTTTGGTTCATAACAAAATTATTTTCGGTCCTGGAAAATAATTTTTGTTTATTTATTGAAATGTTTAAAATTATCTTGAGGGTGTTTCCTCGATAAGTGTTAAACAAACATGCTTTGGATCTGTAGGAACGTGATCTGCAAGATGGGGATATTCAGGTTGGAACGGTTTCTCAGGAGTAACCTATCCATAAGTTTGTTATGATCTTATCAGGAGTGTACTGTAAATACAATTTTGAGTTATGTTTATTTATTTCAGTGGTCGGAGAATTGATTGAGGAACATTCACCGTTGTTTAATTATACTGTATTAATGTGATACGATTATTAGTTAGGAGGTTGATAATGAATATTATTATGATTTCTAATATTAGTTGGTCACGTAATTTCTCCTTTTTGTTTGAGATTTCCTCTTACATTTTGTAGATGGAAGCTTTCTATTATTGAAGTAATATTTTAGTTCCTAGTCGCACCTTTACATAAAGTTAGTTTACAGAATAACCATGAATTGCTCGACGGGGCAACGGGTTCTTGGTTTGAATGTTGTATTGTCGAACGTAAGAATTTGTGCCTAACTTTTCATATGTCTCTAAATGAATTTTATAATATTGTAGAACTTGTAGGGATATTTCAAATAATACTTCCATAAAATATGTTCGCAACGCTTCCATAAATGATGTTCATAGTATGCATTAATAATGGACAGGAAATGCATAGTTTATGTTCAGAATATGCATAAATAGATGTCGTAATATTTGAAGATTTTGATATAATTATCAACTAATTAAATGTGATTTTGAGTAAGTGTTGAGTTAATAATCTAAAGGCACAAATAATGCATAATTATAATTGATTTGAAAAATTGCATTGTAATGAACTTATAGTGGACATGGAAACTGTTAACTACCACTCATTGAATACAATTTGTTGATGGAGTCTGATTGACAGACTAATTGAGATTTGATAATTGTGGTGCCAAACTTACTTAAGCATTTCCTTAATTTCATTATGATATGATTTCTCTTACTAATTTTGGTGTTCATCAAGTGTTATACCTGATTGATTTTATGGTTGATTGAGTTATATAATCCCACAATTCTAATTAATTCTAATTAATTTTATTACTTGAATAATCAACATTCTGATTATGACTGATTGACATTAAATGGATATGATTAATCCATTATTCATCTGATTTCAATTTATTGATTGATTGATTGAGTTATATAAACCCACAATTCTAATTAATTCTAATTAATTTTATTACTTGATTAATCAATATTCTGATTCTGATTGATTGATCTTAACTGGATTTGATTATTCCATTTTTCATCTGATTTCTATTTATTGGACGATTTTATAGTTGATTGAGTTATATAATCCCACAATTCTAATTAATTCAAATTTAATTTATTGTATGATTAATTAACATTCTGATTACGATTAAGTGACACTATATGAATTTAATTAATTCATTATTCATCCGATTATTATTTATTGAGTGATTTTATTGTTTTTAAATTGATTTTACTAATTTTTGGTTGTTTTGATTGATTTTTATTGATTTCATTTATTATAATTATTATCGAAATTTCTCACTTTATTATTTTTGGTATTAATTCATTATTAATTGTACGTGTGGTTTAAGTCAATACATTTTTGAACATTTTATTTGAAATCTGTGTGTGATGATTCATTAATCAGCCCTAATGATATTCCTGTGGTATACCACGAACAGTTTTATTTCAAGTAGAGTACCGTACACGCCTCGATGACAGAGTCCTGTTCTGAAGGCCTTATGTGTAAGGGTACAATGAATACATATATGCTGAGCCCGAGTTCACGTCTGCAATGTGACATCGATGGCTCATGAGGAGTATAACTTCTGTGGATGAACCGAGGACTCCAAAGCAGCAGTACTTTCTCTTTGGGAGTGACTCTAATTTGAAGCACCACAAGTTGCCACGCCGCCAATGTTGAATATGTATATTTTCCTGGAGACTGGATTTATTAGAAGATGTTTGTACATATTTTGAAGCACTGGAGAATTATATGATTTTTGTTAGTAAAAGGAAATGAAGATGTAACCTCGCAGAGAATGCGAAGAATGTTTATAGTTGCACCCTTGACTGGTGACTTGATTGGAACATCCGGCTTTTGGATGAACACATTTCAATAGCAGGCGAGGTCCTGTATGTACGTGATCTTTAATCGTTATCTGAATCTACGAATACCACGTTCGGTAATTATCATCGAGTGAGTAATAACGTGCTAATGCACGCAGCAAAGGTGCCAGAACTATTTGGAACAGTGATTTGAAGTGAATTAATAATATGTGTGAAATTGGTAATTTTTCCGTCAACCCGGAAACGAACATAGTGAGGAGCACATGGTTGCTGATCGAGTGAAAACTGTTTAAATTGCTAAAACATTATAATTCTTTGTGTAACACTCACCTGTATTTAATAGCTGAATTTTCCCTCAGCAAATCGCTCCAGTTTAAAGTAATTAGTGAGTGTTTAAATTACACAAAAGTTTTGAGTGAGCTTAGTGGCACAAGCTGCTATTTCGAGTCTGTGAGCGGATGAACACATGGCCATTCTTTGCAACAACCTGCTATATGAGTGTAGAATCAGTGAATTTACTAAAGCAAAGCCACAACATATTTAAACTCAGTGAAAACTTCAAATATTTCACCATCATGGAGCTAACTTTATTGGTTCAACGCCACATGGACACGCTGATTATTCCCACTATCATGGCTGCTATTATGGAATAAATGCCAGTATGGAGGGGAATAGCGACGGATGACGCTCATTGACGGAAGGATGGACCTTTTGGTTACAAAATCATGCCAGGAGACCAGGCAACGCCTACACGCTGGAGACGTGTAAGAAAGTCACGTGAGTCCGACTGAAAGTCGATACTTTTTATGTACGATCATGGCAGGGAGGATTAGTTATAGAAGACCTTACATAGCACATTCTTAGGCAGGGTTTATCTCTTTATTTCACGAACTTATTTATTATTACACTAAACCGTATCATTTGCCAGAGCTTGAGGCAAACGCTCTTGCCATTATCATTGTACATACATTTTTGAGAGCTCGAGAACAGTGTGCCAAGTGTAGCCTATTTACGAAAAAATTCTGTTATATATGCCATCAGTGCATTCCACTGGATACAGTTAGTCCTTGTACCGAGATTTTTTCAAGGCCGAAGCCCGGCAAATGTGATTGATACTGACCTAGTTGTCGGGAACGCAACGCACTCTTTAATAAGTGTATGAGTTTAGAAGGCAGTGAACTGCATGCTAGCAGCCACCGCATGAAACCTGTTCTGACGCTGCACAAACACGTGGGAGTGTTTATTTTGTTTTTACTTTTATCAGTTGACAATCTGACGACTATGAACCAATGCTGTAATTATTTAGATGAGGGTTCGACGTGAGGGGCCATTTTGTAACTGTAAGGAAGACCCAGGTATATTATACCACATGTTTCTCGACTGCATAAGTTTCTGATACAATCGTAGTCCATTCACACTTAAGTACGTTTAAGAGTACATTAAAAAAATCCGTAGCTGATTTGTACAGCTGATCATAATCTTGTCCACAGGCTGGAATTGTATAAGGCTAGTGAAAACCATTGTTACATTTATTGAGCACTACAGAGGTAGGATATGATTACCCTTAGTTGCAAGGTACGCTTTTGGGTACTATTTGAGCCAGCGACGTGTGCGATTTTTGTTTCGTCGACTGAGCAAGACGGCCAACGGGCCGAGTGTTATTGAGAAGCACTTATATGTGCACATGAAGGTTTGTAAAGAGGTTTTTCTTCCAACTGTGGGTCTGATGTTGGTTTGATCCACACCATTTTTCACACTTTTCAAGATTTACATGTTCACTAAGGAAATACAGAGAAACTGGTTGGACTAAAGATGACTTTAATAAATAATATCATAATAATCAAATAGCATGGTTTTTGTCTAAACTGAAACCTAGATGAAGTGTTAGGAAATATTTGTAAACATGAATAAACCCACTAAACGTAACGAAACCTAGATGACCAATGCTTAGATTTTGCTATTCTCCGACATCTTAAATACAATTTTAGGCATTCCTCATTGTGAGACGACGATCAGTTAACTACGTGTTTAAACACGGTAGCAAATCTGATAACGCAACATTAGCCATGAATTGCTCATGCAGTTGCCGACATAATTTTATCTCCCATACATTCATGACCCAACTTCATAAAGAGTGAAGCTGCGAGTAGGCAGGTCAGAGGTGCCAATTGCGCAAATTTCAAGGGTGATTTGTAATAAATTTGTGTTGTACACTAGATTAGTTTTTTCCATTTAATCTGTTAGGTTCAGAATGTGCTTTGATTTTGCTATGTAATAAATTTTGGATGAAACGATCCTCATTTGCATCATTGCTCCTGTTAACGTACGATAGGTATTAGCTTAAATTACTGCAACGTTAAATGATAGAGATGGCACCATCATAGCATAGTCTTTAAACTTATTGTGCAGTAAATGTAACGAACTATTTGCATTGTATACAAGTAAATATCTTTCTTTGTTGTAAATTCAGGCTTGTATTATTATTATTATTATTATTGCAATCTCCGAAGAAATTGTGTAGGGCTGAATTACGTGTCATTCTCTTATCTTTGCTTGTTGATCTCATGATTTTTAGTAGGACTTCGAGAGGTTTTATTTTTAGGATTTCTCGCACGGAGACGAATACATTCATATTTAAACTGATTAGCACGGATTAGCCGTTTTTAACCTCTCTGAAGTAGGTTCGGTGTCTGCCACTTTTTGAATAAAACAAGTGCGATTTAAATGTAAGCCTGGCCTCTTTATTGTATTTTTTGTCTTTTTATTCCTCTGGACTGGTAGGTTTTGATCTGTCATTATACCCGACACACCCGAGTACAGTTTCCTAGTGCATTCCCGGTCAAAGAATGCATTCCTCCCCGTCCTATATGTCTTCTCGTTGGAGGACGGTTTCGGAAGGGTCATTTAATGTCTGTGGCTCCCGGAAATCCTCGTCAAACGGGCACATATAAGGCATCTTCTTGGCACCCAACGTGGGGACGCTCGAATTTGAGAGGTCACGTTTGTTTTTTAAGGGTATTATATAGCATCTGCCTGGTCAGTGACGAATTTGGGATTCGCACTGCCGAGTTGTAGCTGCATGGCACTCATGTTGAGGTAGGACCATGAGGTCGGATGGCAATAATTTCAGTAAGTTGATGTATTTTTATCAGCAGCCAATCTGATCTTGTAAAGTAATTGTTTTGTTTTTATGTAACTCCCGTTAGGACAGAGGTACAGCAATGTTTCCTTGCTTTATGAAAAGTGCAGACTTTCCTCCGAGCCTGATCTTAAGATCCATCGTAGTCAGTAAGTATCAACGGAGCTCTTCCCCACCCATTCTCATGTTGGATTTTCTTGAAATGGTGAGTGAGGGAGAATTGGACATAATCGCAAATCTGCCGGAGTTGTTGAGAACTCTGCGTGTGTCCATAAACAATGTTCATGTGAATGTGGCTAACATGCAAACTAATTTAAATGACATGGGGGCTAAAAATCGAGCCGAAATGCAGGCTAACACAGAAAATGTTAGGGCTGATATGCAGACTAACGCTGATAATGTTAGGGCTGATATTAGGGCCGATATGCAAACTAACAGTGAAAATGTTAGGGCCAAAATTTTGGCAAATGGTGACAACATGAACACTATTTTAACAATTTGCGTATTGAAGTCAGGGCTGATGTAGTAAACCTTAGGACAGATATCAATGATATGCAGGCTGATCTAAACAGAGTCAGGGGAGACATACAATCTACTTATATTAACATTAGGGCTGATTTCAGGAAGGAGATGAAACAAAAAATCGCTAAAGTTACCGATCATATTATGGCAGAAATCGAAACGGACCGTCGTAACTCAGAAATACACATAGAACCAGTCAAGACGGTGATTCGGACAAATTGAACCGAGAATGCTCAGAAGTTGGAAGAGATACGTGTAGCTGCAGCTAAATTCAGGGTCGATTTCGATATTTTGAAAGGTGACGTGAATGAGAGCCGTAAAGACATCACACGCTTGGAAAAGAAGATGGGTGACATTACCACTGAGACTACCGATTCGAACAATAGGACACGTGAATGTGTGTGTAAGGTAATTGAAGAGTTCGGTGAAGAAATGGACGAGAAATGTAAAGTTATGGATGGAGTATTAAGAGGGAAAATTGAGAGGCTGGAAATCCAGTTGAATCTTATCTATGCGAAGCAGGAGACGAAGCCGACCTCACACATAACTGAATGGAAGATGCCCGATAGGAGAGAACACTGAACAGAGAGATGGTGATACTACTCAAACACCGAGGGAAGAGGCGCAGCCAAACACCATCGAAACACCAATAAGATTCGATATCCCAAATTTAACAGGACGCCTAATGTAATCCAAACTCTAAATTCTAATGTGGTTTTGCTGAAGAATCATGATGATCGCCCCATAAGTACACTGGAACGGGATCTCAGACACCCGTCGAATTTCTCCATAATTTGAAACTTACATGCAAGAGACATTAGTTACGCCAGATAGAGAACTTCGTGTTATGGAGCGCTTGTTGGATGGACCTATTTTGGTTTGGTTCAAAGCATTCAGCTATTCATTTAGGAATTACCAAGGGTTTAAGGAAGTCTTATTGAGATTTTTTGGTCGACGGAGATACAACAGGGGATCAGGGCTGAAATGTATAGCAAGCGATTCGCCAGCAATCTTCTTACCAAGTACGCTTCCTACTTCGCACAGCAACTTGCTCGATTTCAATGTTTACGCCCGCCTGTATCTGAGCAAGAACTCGTACAAACCCTAATTAGGCAATACCCAGGAGACGTTCAAAAGTCATTAATAGCTTCAGGGGCGAACACGTTTGTGAAATGCGACGAGATCTTACGCAGGTTAGACTGCAGTAACAAACAATTTGCTCCGGTTAGACATCGTGGGGAGACACGACAGGTCAACCTTACATCTGTGGATCGGATGGTACATATCCACCAACCGTACCGATAAATATGAGGAAAAAGGAGTGGTTTTGTAAGATTTTTAATGCCACCACCACCGCTCTACCGCTGGAATTCTAAGATGGCGATATCTTTCGAACCAAATATTGGAGGAAGTCATGTCAGGTGTCAAATTACTCGGGGTGATGCCCCCTTTCCAGTCTACTATTTATTTTTTCCCAAATTTTGCCAAAGGGCCCAGCTACACATTTTTGAAAATGTTGCCATGGATGGCGTGCTTTTCAAACAAAGATAGTGAGCATAGCTTAACCTAGCCTAGTCAAGCTAACCTAGTTTGGTCAATCTAACTGGAACCGGAACCGAACCGAACCGGAACCGAACTAAAACCAGAACCAAACGAGTGAGTAAATGTGTTCTAGAGCAGGGGGCTAATGCATACACCAAAGTACATGGGGCACACGCAACTCTTTCATACAGTTTTTATGGAGGATGATGCAAGCCTGTGATGTATGATTTAAAACAAGCCAACTCTTGCAATGTATGAGGTCATGCGATGCAGGTGATACAACCGGATGCAATGTCAGCGTTAGGGTAAGGAAGTGTGCAAGACATGATTCTTGCTGACGTAGGATGACAGCGAATAGAAAAAACTTTCCACCGGATGCAAGGTTTAGTGTTAAAAATAGCAAGTGTGTGAAATATGATTTTTTGCAGACGTTTGATGTCAGCAAATCATGAACTTGCCACCGGATGTAAGGTGCTGCGTTATAAAATAGCAAGTGTGCAAAACATAATTCTTGCAGATGTATGATGTCACGTGATGTAGGTGTTTATTATCGATCATGAGAAATGTTACAATGACAGATATTTGAGGCGACACAGGTGCACGCATGACATAGGTGTGTTTGCGGTATAAAAGAGCTAGGGAGGGGGAAGGCCTTTCTCACTTTGTACTTGAATCTCATGAACGACAGTTAACAACGTGTAGTCTCTACAGCTTACCGGTGTTGGAAGAGGACTTGAAAATACCTTACTACGTTGTTAGGTATGTTTTCTTTAAAAATCATATTTAGTTGGTTATAATCACTCTATTATGTTCGAACGTTCACCACTAGGTGTCAGTGACAATGGTATCTGGTAACCAAAGTTGGAACTACTCGACAATTGTGTGATGCTGAATTTGTAGGTTAGATTTGATTATCGTTTTATCATGTTCCAACGTTCACTACTAGGTGTCAGTAACAATGGTACCTGGTAACTAAAGTTAGAACTACTCGACAATTGTATGAAGCTAAATTTGTAGGTTTGATTTGATTAACGCTCTATCAAGTTTCAACGTTCATCGCTAAGTGTCAGCGATAGTGACATATTTTGGTAAGTGAAGTTGAAACTACTCGACAATTGCGTGAAGCAAAATTTGATTAACGCTCTATTAAGTTCGAACGTTTACCGCTAGGTGCCAGTGACAGTGACATATCTGCTAACCAAACTTGGAACTACTCGACAATTGTGTAAAGCTAGGTTTGTGGGTTAGATTTGATTGACGCTCTATCTAGTTCCAACGTTCACCACTAGGTGTCAGTGACAATGATACCTGTTAACCAAAGTTGGAACTACTTGAAATTAGAATTGCTGAGAGTCCACAGACGTTCAATTAAAATACCCTTCTATGACCATTGGCTGTAATTTAATTTAAATATTTATATTTTATTTTGTTTTATCTTTTATTAACATTTATGAATGTAATGCTCAAAAGCGTAAAAGTTCTCAAGATAGTAAAAATAGTTGTACAACAAAAAGAATGAAGAATGGTGAACCTTCGATAACACATTGTGATGAATACAATATTGATATACCTTTTTCAATCCTTCATGGACATTTACGCAGTATTAATCATAAAAACAACGCTTGACATGAACAAAATTCCGTGAATATTCAACAAATTGGTAGTGCGTTTAAAAGTCGAATTGCTAATTACAGACTTCATAGTAAAGAAGAAACTCAAAGTTTTGAAACATTTTTAAAGGGTGTTAAACCTAGTGTGTTTGGTTAGTAGAACATAAAACATTTAAAATTAATTTTGAACCCTTTGGGTTATATGTAAAAACTGGGAGTGAAGGTGAAATTACTGATATCAAATCGTTTTATACAAAAACATAATTGTTAGTGAATCAACTAATGTCAGTGATATATACCAAGATATTGCAAGTGCTATCATTGTAAAGAGTGAAGAGTTCCAGTGAAGGGAGTCAGGCTGGGCATTGGTTGAAGTAATTTACTTAGAAACCAACATGAATAAATATAACCCTCTTCAAGCATCATCATATATTGATTTACCTGTATGGATCAAACGAAAGAGAGCTGTTGTGAATGTCTTAAATAGTGATCAAGCATGTTTTGCGTGGGCTGTAACCTCAGCTCTCCATCCAGCAGTGAGGGACACGATGAGAACATCATCTTATCCTCACTATTCTTCAGTTTTGATTTAAAAGAAATGGAATTTCCTATGGAGATAAAAAACATTCAACATTTTGAAGAGCTGAACAATGTAAGTATTAATGTGTATGGAGTTTAAAACAAGAGTATAGTAGGTCCTCTATATTATACTCAGGAAAAAGGATGCTCATGTTAATTTACATAACTAAAGGTGAAAATGCCCACTATTGTTGGATAAAACATTTATGTAGACTTGTTAGTAGTCAGCTATCAAAATGCAATGGTAAAAGTGGTTGTGTGATGGTTGTTTACTATATTTTAGAAAAGAGGATCAACTAACTCAACATAAAAATGGGGGTGTAATCATGTTTGTACGGTATTACCTACTCCTAGAAATAACATTTTAAAATTTAAGGACTTTTAGAAGCAGCTTCGAGTACCATTATTTGTTATATATGCTGACTTTGAGGCTTTGCGAAAACAAATTAATACATGTTCATCGAATCCAACCAAACCTTTTACAAACACCACTCACATTCATGAATCTTTTAGCTTTGCATATTATATTAAATGTAGTTATGATGACTCGTTAAATAAGTTTGAACTCTATGAAGGACCTGATGCACCTAAAGTTATTATGGAAAGACTTAAAATGATGCAATCCGTATATCCTCTATTTTAAATACTATCATTCGAATGGAGTCACTAACATCATCACAGCAAATGTGTTTTGAAACTGAAACTAATTGTTTTATATGTGGTGAATGTTTATATGCAGATGGGGTTCACGATCATGGCCCTAACAGGAAAATATCGTGGTGCTGCTCACCAAGAATGTAATTTAAAGTATAGAGTAACTAAATTCATTCCAGTCATTCTACATAACGGTAGCAAATACGATAACCAATTTATCGTTAAAGAATTTGGAGCTTCAGATGTGAAAATTGATGTGATTGCAAATAATAAGGAGCAATACATATCGTTTACAAAATACATCAAAACTGACACTGAAAAAATACTAAACTGGGATTTTTAGATTCATTCCGCTTTATGCCAAGTAGTCTTGATAAACTTGCTAGTAATTTAAAATCAGATCAGTTTCGTGAAATTCAACGTATCTTTCATAAAGAACATGATTTTAATTTGATTCGTCAAAAGGGTATATTCCCTTATGAATATGTTAACTGTCTGGAACGTCTTAAGAAATGTTCTTTGCCACCAAAAGATGAATTTTACAGTTCCTTAAACACAAGTCATATCAGTGATCAGGGATATTTACATGCACAACGTGTATGGGCACAGTTTGACATTCAAACTTTGGGTGAATTTTCAGACATATATTTAAAGACAGATGTGTTATTATTAGCAGATGTTTTTGAAAATTTCCGGAATGTTTGTATGAAAACTTACGACCTTGACCCTTGTCAGTATTTTACTTCCCCTGGGTTAAGTTTCAGTTCAATGTTGAAAAAAACGAAAGTAAATTTAGAATTGATGATTGATATAGACATGATTAATTTTATAAAATCATCAATTCGAGTTGGATTAAGCCAATGTAGTGGACGGTATTCTAAAGCAAATAATAAATACATGCCTAGCTACAAGCCTTGTGAAGAGTCACAGTATATTGTCTACCTCGATGCAAATAACCAATATGGTTGGGCTATGAGTCAATATTTACCACTGAAAGATTTTCGCTGGCTGACACAACCTGAAATTGATGTCTTACATGTGAACACTCTAAATGATAACGATGATATAGGATATATTTTAGAGGTAAATATCGAGTACCCTAAAGAGTTACATGATGATCATAATGATTTACCATTTTGTCCTGAGAATATGAAATCTCCGTACATCACATCACGAACGAAATTGTTAATTGCTAATGTGAATGATGAATGTAAATATGTAATACGTTATCAAAACTTGAAACAGTGTCTACAGCATGGATTGAAATTAACTAAAATTCATCGCGTATTACAATTCCGTCAGTCAGCATGGCTCAAGCCATATATTGATCTGAACAATAATTTAAGAACACTGTCAACAAACGCTTTTGAAAAAGAATTTTATAAACTCATGAATAATAGTGTTTTTGTTAAGCCTATGGAGAATGTTGATAAGCGAGTTGATGTAAAGCTGATAATAAATTGGGAGAATGATGGTAAAAGGTTTGGTGCGATCAACTTAATAAGCAAGGCTTCCATAGCTGTTCAATTATTCGTGATGATTTAGTTGTAATACAAATGAATCGCCTTAAAGTAACTTACAATAAACCCGTATATGTGTGTCACACCATTCTGGAATTGTCAAAAACACTTATGTATGAATTTCACTATGATTATGTTAAGAAAAACTATCATGATAATGCTAAATTACTCTATACAGACACATATTCTTTTATTTATGAGTTTCAAACTGATGATTTTTATGAGGATATCAGAACAGGTTTGATACAAGTGACTATCCCGAGAATAATATCTACCAATTACCTCTAGTAATCAAAAAGGTTCTTGGAAAATTTAAAGATGAATGTGCTGGTGTTGTTATAGACACCTTTGTAGGCACAAAATCTAAATCATATAGTTATATGACGATTGATGATGTAGTAATCAAAAAATTAAAAGGAGTGAAAAAGAATTTTGTTAGTAGAGAGTTAGATATAAGTGATTATATAAACCGCATAGTCAGTAACCCACATATATTATATAAGAAAATGTGTGTATTTAGAAGTAAAAATCATCAGCTACCTACTAATTTGCTGAACAAAGTTGCTTTAATTAATGAAGACAACAAACGATTCATTATACCCAGCTCATTTGATACTCTCGCTTGGGGAAACAGTCGCATTGACTACTATTACTTTACTTAAGTCTGATGTTCACCATATTGTATTATTTGTAGTATGTTTATATTGTAATATATTTTAAAAACTGTAAGTATAATGTATAATGTTAGACTACTGTGTATAAGTATACATGTTACTGTAAATTTTGCTTTTTTATATCATGAAAAAGATTTTTAAAAAATGTACAGGATGAGAGAACTGAACAAGGTGATTGTAAATAAAATGTACAACCATAAAATATATATTGAATAAAAAATAAATGATCTTGCAATAATGTTTTATTTCATATATAATACAACATTACAAAAGAAAATCATAGTTATACATATTCCTTTATCATCTTAAGCCCACTTTTCTCATCATGTCCAAGCAGTTACATTGATCCATTACACAAGAATACCAGCATAACAAGGTTCATCTTTTATTCCTAATAGTTCTTCCTCATAACTAGTATGTCCAGCCTGTTTAGAAGCATTCAAAAAGCATATGGCTTACCATGGCTGGTTGTTAATACTTTTATATCGACAGATAAGCACAAACTGAACTCTAGTGAAGTTAACGCAGTAATAAGTGAGAGTGGGATAAAGGTAAGTGTAAGAGTTAACATATGACTTTTAAGGATTTTAGTTTAAACATATAACCTACTTTCCCAATTTAACTTTTCAAACATTTGAAATATATAATGTTTCTGACTAGGTGTTGGGATAGAGGTAAGAGTAAGAGTTGAGAATCAATGATTAACCTGAGATTACTTTGGATTTTTGGAATTTTAATGTGTAGTTGTTGTTGCTTACACACATAGTGGTAACCATTATGCTGTCATAAAAAAGGTTGAAATATTTTACAAGACCAAGAGAGAAATCCACTAAATAAATTGATAAAAATAACTTGTCAAATAATCAAACACGCAAAAGCCAATATATAAACCAACACAAAAGCCAATATAAAAGCCAACACAAAAGCCAACATAAAAGCCAATACAAAAGCAAACATAAAAGCCAACTCATAAGCCAGCACATAAGCCAACATAAATGCCAACATAAAAGCCAACATAAAAAGCCAACATAAAAGCCAACATAAAAGCCAACACAAAAGCCAACATAAATGCCTACATAAATAGTTAATACATAAGCCAACACAAAAGCCAACATAAAAAGCCAACACATAAACCAACACAAAAGCCATTGTTTTATGTGAAGTAAGGTAAAGTTATGTTAGGTTAGTTAGGTTAGGTACACAAGATGGCAGCTGTGCGCAACCACTTACATGGCGCGCTTTTCAAAAAAAGCTGGTGAGCATAGCTCAACCAGTCTAGTCAAGCTAACCTAGTCTGGTCTACCTAACCGGAACTCAACCGAGACGGAACCGAACCGGAATCGAACCCAACCCGAACCGAACCGAACTGAACCGAACCGGAATCGAACTAAACCAGGATTGCACCAAACGGGTGAGTAAATGTGTTCTAGAGCAGGGGCTTATGCATACACCGAAGTACATGGGACACACGGAACTATCCCATGCAGTTTTTATGGAGGACGAGGAAAGCCTGCGATGTACAATTTAAAACAAGCCAACTCATTTAAAGTGTTGTTTAAACGTCTCATATAGGTAAGAAACCGGTCACGCTATGATTTTGGCTACCGAGTTTCAGATACTTTTCAAGGTTACTCTCTTGATCATTGCCGGAGACTGCCGATAAACACCTATGTTCCCACGGCCGCGGGCCGTGCGCAACATAGGTGTGTGCCGTGGGAACATAGGTGTTTATGTATTTTGCATGACTCCGTGCAATAACATCAGTAGTGAAAGAATGGCTAGTTCCAATCAGACATAATCCTACGCGTATTTCCGTCACGACACAGGATCAAACATGCCTGTCGCCGCACTGGCATAGATCGTACCGACCTTCATGTCCAGTTTCAGACAACACACACACAAACAGACTGCTTATGCAGGAGAAGACTCTATAGTTTCCACTCAAAAGGGGTGGGGTAGGAGGAAATTCCATAGTTCATTCTCCCTACTCTGGAGGTCGGGTGGAAAAGTATCTTCATGATATTAATCCATAGTTCCCCTTCATTTCCGTCGCATAAAGGCAAATAATTACTTATGGGCGTCTTTCACGTCCGTCGTGTATATAAATAACTGGTATTGTCCCAGGCCATAAATTAAAATATATCAAGTATTTCATATAGAGCCGTCACTCATCGTTCACACACATCCATTACCCAGCATGCCAAGTTCCCAGCTAGGCTGATAACCCGTAAATCCGCGTGACGCGTCACTCCAGACGTCACGTTAGCTTCTCAGATCCAGCAATTTCGAGAGTGTTCCGGATGCTGAGATCAACCCAGCTCAGATCGGTCACAGTATATACCTGAGTTTGGCATTCCTCTCGGGATTTTATCCGACAGCGGGTCGCTGTTCACTGCAAGACATTGGAAAACCAGCATGTAGATAGCCTGCATCACACATGTACACTCATCAGTAAGGTTCACAAAAGGAAATCCTTCAGAACATCCGATGCGTGAGGTAGCTCGTCTATTCCAAACTCTCGTGCACGATAAGCATTCGGCGTGGGTTGCGCAACTTCCCAAAGTTGAGACTTGGCTGAATTATGTCCATTTGTCTGTCTGTGTGGGTTTGTATCAATTCAATTCAAACAAGATGAAACCGAATTGAACCGAATTTAGTACAGAGGTAGCACTTACAAAGGGCACCTCAGTGTCTGGTCACCATCTTAACGAAAACAAAATAGCACTCAACCAAATCGTAAAAGATTAATTAAGTTATAACTAAATTAATCATTGGATCTCTACTAAATTTTGGAAAAAGAAGCATTCACGTAGAAAACGCAAGAAACACAGATTATCAGGTCATCAGGCAAACAATTTTAAGATAGTGGCCGTACGAATCATGCAAGCATTATAATCCGTAAGCTATGATCCAATGAGCCAATGTTCACAGTACTCGGCATTCAGATAATTTCCTTCTGTTACCTACTTTATGGCCATATGAGCGTGAATATCACGCGCAGCCGCTATCTTGAATTTATAAATCAGTAAAAAAGGCACTCTCCACACTTAATAGCTTCTGTATCGAAAATTAGTGACAAGATTGTACTATATATGTAGCCTTGTATGTCCAAGGCAAAAGAACAAACTCTCCATACTTTCATGATGGTGGCTGGGCGAACTATTAGAAATTAAAATCAACAACTCAGAACGTATTCGCGTAATTGAAATGAATTTTTCCAAGAGGTGACCATCATACAAGAACTCTCGCTTGCATTAGTTAAGATATTAGGGCCAATCACTCTCAATATATCGCACAGCGGCCATCTTGAAATGTCAAAAAATAGTAACTTTCGGTATCCTAGTGCTATAATCACAAATTAAGTAATAAAGTACAACCTTATAACTCGCTTCGTCTGCCCAAAGCAAGAAAACAGTGACTCCATCGATTTAAGATGGTTGCTAGGCGCACTATAAAGTATGCAAATCACTAACTCAGGATGTTATTGCACACTTAAGGCTAAACTTGGTAGAAGTGGAGTACTATATAAGTGGGGTCAGTAACCTTAGTGATACATTTATCACACTGAATATACCGCGCAGCAGCCATTCTGAAATTTCATAACAAAGTTTTCTCTGTTTTATAACTAAAATAACGAATATTAGCGATAAGGTAGAAACCTATATAGGGTTCCGTATGCCTAAAGAAAAATAGCAGAGACTCCATATTTTCTAGATGGCGGCTGGGCGATATATTATAATGTAATAATGAATCAGTGAGAATGAAATTGCGCTATTAAAACGAAACCATAAAAGAGAAGTAATATATAAGGAACGTCGAGGAAAGAAGTCATGATAATATTAATAACCCACTGAATACAATGCGTGGCAGCCATCTTGAAAAAATATGTTATATGATAATGAATATCTCAAGGTGTTTTTAAGATACAACAACGAAAATTAGTAGTAATGTGGAACCTTGTATGTGGTTTCATATGACCAAGATAGAATAACCGTGCTATATATGTTCACGAGGGTGGTTGGGCGTGTTCTGAAGACATGAATATATTTAACTCACAATACAATAGCACAATCAACGTGAAATTTTGAGGGAGAGGAGTACCGTACAAAAGACCTGGGTACCGTAATTCATAGTGATGCCACTCTGAATATAGTGCACAGTGGCCATCTTGAGAATATACAATATAAATGTAAATAACTCTATATATTTTAGAGATACAATATCTCAAATTGGCATAGATGTAGAACCATATACGGGTTTTGTATCCCAAAGGCAAAAGAACCCCCCACCATATATTTAAGTTGGTGGCTGAGCACACTATTGAAACTTCAAAATCAATAGCTCAGGATACAATTGCGCAATAATACGAGATTTAGTAAGAGAAAAGAAACATATAAGGTATTAGTTAGTAATTTTTGTTTGATGGGGCGAGGTCATCTGCCCCTTCAGATAAGATACCTCGCTTGCGTTGGTCGTAGGACTATCACTGCATATAGCACGCAGCCACCAACGTGAATATGTAAGTTATGAATATCGACAATCTACTATTTATTACCGTTGTAATGACGAAACGCATAAAATATGTTATCTCACAAAAAAGGCTTTTTCTAATGTTCCAATTAATTCTTCTGGAAGCAAAAGGAGAATTACAACGAAAATTTGTAAATGGGGAGTCAACTCATAACGTTCACACTGGCTTCGTGGTTCAGCGGTAACGCTCTCGTCTGCTGATCCTATAATAGAGGGATCGAATCCTGGCGCAGTCAGTTGACATTTGAGGGTTCTTAAATGCGAGGGAGCCATGTCAGTAGATTTACTGGTACGTTAAAAATCCACTTCGGGGCAAAATTCCGACAACCCGGCGTCTCTAAAAGCCACAGTAGTTAAATGGGACGTAAAATCAATATCATTATTAATCCTGAACAAGAACATTTTATTATACTCCCTGATAAGGACAACGGGTTATAAATATACCAATTAATTTAGAAGAAAGTAGGCTATGTGTTCTTTGCTGAACGCCCCGTGGCGTAGCCGTGCTCGTTAAATCGTGCACCACGGTTGCGAAAGCAGCTGGTGCAAGTCTGGAGATCGCAAGATTGAATCCAGTCGCGGACAGTGGCTTTGTGGTGTGTGGTATTTTGCTGTTCTTTTCCACAACCCTCCAGGCAAATGCCGGGATATTACTGTGCCCAGCATGTGTTTAGGATGGGTCGGCAACGCGACGAAGCGTGGAAACTTGACAACGGCGCGAACGAAGCTAGGACAAGTTAGTTAGTTATTGAGGTTTCAAGGGGCGGAACTATGAGATCATCTGCCCCTAGCTAGGACAGGACGAGGTGATTTGTCTTCGTCGAGTGAACACCTAGAAAACTTATGTGACATGCTCAGACAACGATACCCAGTGACCACCTTGGTTTGTGAAATATATGAAGGAAGGTCAACAAATAAGTTTCGTCTTTCCTTCCAGAGACCTATTATTGCCAAATTATTATACACCATGACATCATGAACTATACACCTTGAACTAATTTTCGACATAGTCGCCACCAACATTGAGGCGCTTGTCGTAGCGTACATTCAGTTTGAAGAAACCACTCTGGTAACACTCGGTGCCTTGCGATGCAAGGAATTATCGCACAGCCTGCTCCACCTCAGCATTGGTGTGAAAGTGACGTAAATGTCCGATGGGGCAAAATTGGGACTGTAGGCTGTGTACTCCAATCGCACCCATCGGAAGCAAGGAATCTGATCTTGTGTGAGCCTATAAGTGTGTGAGGTCGTGCGTTGTCGTCCAAGAGCACAACACTCTCACTCGAGAGACCTGGTCTCTTTCGTCGATAGGTGGACATGAGGTTGGTGAGGGTGTTGCAGTAGCGTTGCGCATTTATGGTTTCCTCATGAAGGAAATCGAGGAGAATCACACCTTCGGCGTCCCAGAACAGTGTGGCCATCACCTTTCCTGCGGAGGGTGCCACTTTGAATTCCTACCTCACTGCTGAACTGGGATGCTTGCACATCATTTAGGCGACCTTGGTTTGGGGGCTCAAGTGGTGCACCCCTGTCTCACCGTCCATGATGATTCTGAACAGGAAGTCATTTCCCTCTTGCGCGTACCATATCAAGTGATCGAGGCTGATGTCCATTCTCGTACTATGTTGTTCCGGGGTCAGGTTTCTATGTACCCATCTTGTAGACACATTTCGGTAACCTAACACATCAGGGGGCATGTGAAGGGCCGGGCACGACTATTTTGCAGTGTGGACGGTCGTCACCGTTATGCGCCTGCCCGCATACATCATGTCCGGTAATCGAGCAATGTTGTTTTCATTCGTGAATATGGAGGGACGCCCACTTCGATCTTTACCTTCCACACTCTGCCATCCTTTATTGAATATGCAACCGACCATTTGACGAGACAAGACCGCTTCACCATTCAAGGTCTGTAGGCGTTCATGGCTGACTGGCACACTAGTCCCACGTCATTCATGAAGATTAACAGCACGCACTTCCATCAGCGACCATGGTTTTAGTATACGTCTGTCTGATAACGTGAGTTGTACTCAAATTATATCGGGCACATCGGTCTGCTGCTCCTCACTTCTCATCGGCGCGGTATATTCAGTGTGATAAATTTATCACCAACGCTATCGAGGACTCATATAATACTCGTCTCGTACTAAGATTTGTCTTAATTGTGCAAACTAATTCTGAGTTGCTTATTTGTATATTTTAACGTCGCTGTTCTTTTGTTTTGGACATACGAAGCGACTTATAAGGATTTACCTTATTTGTAAATTTAGTTTTATGGCTCTAAGATACAGAGGGTAATAAAAATAATTTTAAATTTCAAGATGGCCACTATGCGCTATATTCTTATCTCGTCTTTAACTTTAGTTACTGTAGCTTATAAGTATTGACATTATTTATTTTTATATTATATTATTTCTAGATGGTGGCAGCAGGTACAATACCAAGTAATGTAGTTGTCATGTTAGTAACAGAGGGTCCTTATATAAAACTACCTGAATGATAAGTTCTGTGAGCATTGATTCTTTGGATCATAAGTTTAAAAAAATCGAATTTACCCTCCAGGTTGGTGGCTCCCACGGACTCAGCGAGGGAACTCATCTCTACCGCCCCCTACGGGCAGTGTCCTAAAGCTGGGATCATCTGATGGAGTGGATACAACTGGGGAGGTGTGACCAGCACCGCGCCCAGGCGGCCTCACCTGCAAAGCGAACAGGGGCCTCATGAGAGAAGGGAGGGGAAGATTAGGAGGGATAGGCAAGGAAGAGAAAAGGAGGCGACCGTGGCCTTACAGGAGGTACTGTGCCCGTTTATCACTTACCAATACCTGTTGAATCCCACGAGGAACACTGGATCGTAGAATCTGAAAGTGCCCAGCTAAAAACCCCCAGATCCTACCAACAGGTGAAGGAAGTATAAAGGAAGCATATTACCTAAAAAAATTGTGAAAAGATAAGATCAAAGTGCCCACAAAGAAAACTAGCTCAGGTCAAAAGACGTAACGCGAAACTCAAATAAGATAAAACGTATCTCAGAGAAGTGAGAAAATTAAGGAAAAACACATTGATCTTCTCGACATAATTTTATGCGATTATTATGAATTATAAATCTGAATTAAATTGCTGTAAGATAAAATTTTATTCAATGAAGTATTACTGAAGGTATCACCTCACTTTCCGAACAAAAATAGTGACGAAAACGCTTAATGACCTCTAAGCGTAAAATGAAACTCCTCATAAGGTGTTTAACATACCCTTGCAAGAATCTGTCCTGCCAGGTAGCGATACGTTAAGTAACGTTCTTAAACACCAAAAATGGTGAATGAAATCCACTCAAAACACAGTATAGTTCCTTAACTTGAATTATATTATACCGATATAAACACACTTTGTGGGGTTTGAAGCCATTTTTTCAGTGTTGCCTTAGTAAACAAGAGTTTAGTGCTTTTCATTCGGTCAACACGAATGTACCCAAAAGAGGTGGTTTATGCCCTAAACCTGAAATAAATTACATGAGATTAATAAATACACTAGGATGGCCAGTTTCGATCGTCAAGCGATCATCATCAGATCCATTACACTTTGGCTATAAAATCTATTTTTGAAAATACAGGTGAAAATATTTACAATATGCACAAGTATTTATTTGCAGTATTGGTAATGCAACTGTCGGTGTATGCTAAATGCAGTATATATGATGTTAGGTGAAATGCTAAATGGTGATAGATATCCGGAGTTTGTATATTTGGAGTGATTATATGGTTGTAAAAATCAACTATGGTTAAACTGTAATATTACAGGCCACTACTTATCTGGTTGTATTCCTCGCAGGGGCTACGAGCAGTTTCGTGTTCACACCTTGAGTGAGAGAGAACATGAAACTGCTCGTAGCCCCAGCGAGGAAGACAACCAGATACAACCATATAGCATTTCACCTAACATCATATATACTGCATTTAGCATACACCGACAGTTGCATTACCAATACTGCAACTAAATAATTGTACAAATTGTAAATATTTTCACCTGTATTTTCAACCAGTAACCTGTAATATTACAATTTAACCATAGTTGATATAAAAAACCATATAACCACTCCAAATACACAAATTCTGGATATCTATCACCATTTAGCATTTCACCAAACATCATATATACTGCATTTAGCATACAACGAAAGTAGCATTACCAATACTGCAACTAAATAATTGTGCATATTGTAAATATTTTCACCTGTATTTTCAAGCATAGATTTTATTGCCTAAGTGTAATGGATCTGATGATGATCGCTTGACGATCGAAACTGGTCATCCTAGTGTATTTATTAATGTCATGTAATTTATTTCAGGATTAGGGCATAACCAAGCTCTTCTGGGTACATTCCTGTTGACCGACTGAAAAGCACTAAACTCTTGATATAAACACATTTACATTTTAAGTTGTTTCTAAATGAAACATAATCCAATGAACATTTTCAACATCAATACACCTTCCTAATTGGTTGAATTCGACATAGTATCGTCACTTCAGAAGCAATTTAGCCAAGTGGCAAAGCTCAGCTAAATATAATTAAGTTCACACTGTAGTAAACGAAAATGCAAATAATTCGAAAAAAGATTACAAGAAAATAACTGTACTCAAGAAATTCTCAGAAATCGACACAGGTCTCATTATGGTTAATAAATATTAAGTATGAAGTGGAGATAAAGTTTTACAACAGAAAATATCTTAAAGATACTACCTCCAATTGATTGAAAAAACATACGTCACTCGATGACGTAGTCTCACAAGACTTGATTGTGTACTCCTTGTACATCCATATAACTTCAATATATTTTCCCCAAAGTATTTTACCACTCTGTGAAAAATCTACAAACTTGAACTACATTTCCTTGAACGCTTATAAGTCACACTGTACTTCAATCAAATTCATATTATAATTTCATAATCATCGCCACTCTCACAGTGATCGAAAAACTTTCTCAAACTTGAGCATATATCACGTGGTTACAATAATCCACGAACCCATTTCCATAATCAATTATTCTTCAATTATAACTTAACACTGTACCTGATACCTAGTTGAGGCTATCGGCTACGCCAGCAGACATTAAGCCGTAGTTGAGATGTTAGGAAGAGTTAAGAAAAGATAGCGCTCAGATCGAGTCAAGAGGAATGTCAAGATGACGTAGTAGGTCTAGGATTAAGAAGGCGCTGACCGCAGTCAAGCAGATGGAATTATGGATAGAAATATGAAGCTTTATTAAGATCTATATGGAACATGGTATTTAAACATCTCAGAAGAGAAGATATAACATGCATTATATGTGGTAATAATTTTAAGGAAGTCAGATAACCCTTAAGTTATTTTATAACTTAATAGCCGAGTTGATCGGGGTTCGAGATTATATTTGTGACGCAAGAGCACAGAGGTGGGGCGAACGTCACGTGACTGCGCCAGGGAGATTCAGGTCAAAGCAGTCTAGAGACAGTCAGTTGAGCTCAGTGAGCCAAGCAGTCGAGCTCTGTAAGCAGAGGAGTCAAGTACAGTTAGCACGGCAGTCGAGGTCAGACAGCGAGCTGAGTAGGACATGCCGAGCGTATGGTAAAGGTCGCGCAGCGAGCAGCTTTTGTCAGCGGAAAGTGAAAGCGACAGTTTTGACTTCACCAAGCAGCGAACGAAAAGTAGGTCATTGAGCCGGGCGGACACCCGCAGTAGGCAGCGTGAAGACCGGTTACAGAACCAGCTGTACGGGTCAAGCAAACATGAGAAGGCCGGGGTTTAGGACAGTACGGTAAAACGAGTTGGAGAACTTATTTCAAGCCGCATTTTGGTAACGCAGAACAGCATAGCAGAGCGACATGGCGAGGCCAGCTTTAGGCGGAGATTATTCTATAGCATTGCAGTAGGGGCGAGCGGGTTATTTCCAATCTTATACGCAAGCATTATGACAGAAGCTGAACTTCATTACAACATTGAGTTGGAACGTTTATTCAGCATTTGAATTATACAAGCAGATAGTTACGAGATACTGCAACTGTGAACTTCAACTGAACATAGTTTTTCAATGACATTACGACTATGCATTTCATAACGCATTCCAAGTAACATTAACAATTTTAGGCAAATGAAATGTTTCAGGCAAATGCACTTATGAACTTTAGCACGTGCATTAATGCAATTCTTTCTTATGAAGTGTTATCAATTACCGAGTACGAACACAGCTACAGGGTGTTTCATAAACTTAGACACTCTCATATAAATTTTATTTTATGAAAGTGAGACTTAGCAGTTATTGGAGATTGAACTTTCAACACTCAAACCGAACATTGTATGGAACAGTGGCGTAACGTAGAAGAGGAATAGGGGGTCCGCTGTTTCTATGAACTTTTTCGTGAGGATTTGGACAATATCCGCTATGGATAACCAGAAGTTCATCATGTCGGAGTAAACGCAGACAGAGACGCGATGGCACCACAGAGCGATGGATTCGATTCCTGATCGTGGAGGAGTTCCACCAGCTGATTCACTTGGGAATTCGAAGGCAATCGTCATTACATGGATGGAATGATATTCACGCCGATCTTTCGAGAAATTCATTACATAAGGAAAATCGACGATCTTTGAAATTTAATAACAGCTGAATATGAGAAGGTACTGTAAGAGTTATAACTTTCTGATACGATTATTTTCATGAACACTGGGCACACATGTATATTTTTCTAATAGGAGTGATACGATTGTTTAGACATGCTTTGTCTTTATATGCTTCAAATTTTGCTAGAATATGGCGTGACCATATGATATGGCAGGCATCATTATACGAAATTCTCACCATTGGTTGGCTTTATTAAGCAGATGTTTGGTCTTTTAGACATTTTTTCCAGCAAGGATAGTTTTCATGAAGAGTTTTTTTTGTGTAACGAGTATTTCGAACTCGTGATCTGCAATTGATTATCTAAATTACTTCGTCAGTTCATTGCATACTAGCGAGTGTGTATTATTCATCAGTAGGGATTTTTTCCATTGGATTGTTTGGAGATATTAAGATGTTATTCACTTTAGTGAATGAATATCGCTTTTATATGACAACTAGAGACTTGTTGATTCCTATCTGGTACATTCACTCATTTAGTCTTCGAGATGGGGTCTTTCGTATTTATACGATTGTATGGTGTTTACTCATCTAACCAATCGTTCAGGGCACTATCATGTTAGTCGACGGGGCAAGGTCTTTCGTATTTATACGATTGTACGGTGGTTACTCATCTTACTTGCCATTGAGGGACTCATTTTTATCATCCGAGTGTACATGAGATTGTAAGTGAATCACACAAGGAACTACTAGTCACATATCAGTCGAAATTTTGTTAAATAAAGTAAAGATAAATGTCAACAGGGTTACATTTGTAATTCTTGTTTGCCAATCCAATATTTTGTTGCTTTACTCTTTTGAGAGTAATTTCAGTTTAACAGCTGGTACAGCTGATGCTTTTGATGATTTTTATAATTGTGTCTGATACCTTTGAGAAGGATTTAAAGTAATTGAATCTTGTAAGATGAATCATTAATGGTCAGATTTATTTTAAGGCAGATCAGTATTGCAGATTTTGATATGAGAGATTATAGCACATTGGTGTTTTTCTGTGATGTGAATTATGAGAATTGTAAGAGAATTTATGCTATTTGAAAGCAGATCTTGAATTACTAAGTGAACCCTTCAGAATAGCAGTGTTTAATATAAGAAATCTTAATCAAGGGGTCGCGCTCAGTTCCTATGTGATGTTTACGTTCGCCAAACAACATGCTCTACTGAGGTAAGGGTCATAGGATTAAAACTATAATTAAGAAAGAAAGGTGACACGATGTAAAATAATAACATGATTTAATGACTAATAGTGCATAAAAAGAATATATAACACAATAATAAAAAAATCCTCCCTGAACTTTCCCATGACAGGAATATCTATCAATGCTGAGGAGTCAGACGGATCTCCCCTTTATTAAATGTGGATCCTAGTTCCACTAACTTGCAATTTGGAATTTATGTACGCGTAATGACTAACTACGAGAAATGAGCACTTGGATGACTGTTCGTTTACAACGGGTTAACAGCCACGGTGCTCACGAACAATCATCGCGTAAATCAACGTTTATGGATATGGGCATGACACTAATAAAAACCCTTAAAAATCTAATGCTGACACACACACTAAAAATCTACTATTTACAGGAATCTTCCTGAGACCCTCATTAGTGCGATGACGCACTTGACAGAATGAGCTGCCAACCTGGCCAATTGCTCACTACACACACAAGGAAAGACAGCATTGCACGTGACTTCACGAGTCACTGATGTGGAATATAAACGTGGACTAAACCCAACAACAGCAAAAGCCTGACCGGCTAAGATTACTTTATATGAACAAAACTGCATGTTAAGGTAACGCTTCGGAGATTATCGTGATTCGTAGGCAACTCCCATTTATTCAAACAATTTTTACCATTGATCAGTTCTTATTCTGTATTTCAAGTAATTACGGAGTCAACAAGCACTCCTCACTAATGACCTCGCTTGCAACGTTCAGACCGCCTTGTGAAACATCTCCCCTTTCCTCAATACTTGTCATGTCCCAACTCCAGTGTATATAAATAACTGACCAGCTGTGCCGTTATCTCAAGGAATCAACAGCAACAAAATCTCAACCACCTCAACAAATGGTCAGACATTAATCAAATATCCACAATTTGCCCTCGCAAGGTTACAATATGGACCTGGCACCAAGCTGACAGAAATCAGTCTACGCTGAAATTCCCGCTTGTAATAACCACAAAATACACACACACACACACTTCTGGGAATGACATGACGTTTTTCACACAGGTCTGCTGAATAGATGCTCACAAACTATTAAACAATATTTAAAACCCACGATAGAGCTGATTGCTCTTCGTCACAAATTACATTGCTCCAAAGGCAATAATCTCATTGAATCTGATCAATAATAAACCTTATACAATTTTTAATTACCCTCCAATCTACTGTATAATTATATTACTTCAGTCCTACTTCTGAAACACAACATATCTCCGAGAGACGTTTTTAACCGCAATGCGTAACATATGCAAACACGGCCGTTCACATAGCTACGTTAGTTAAAACAACACAAAAACTAGAACCTTCTACTAATAACATTTGTGCGAGCTGCTTCCATACAAAGGTGTGTCAGACCAAAACTAAATATACTACGTTAATCACACAAGCAAAGTATTTACAAAAATATGTCCCATAAACCATAAGTTAATTTATCAAATAATAAAGAATATTATATTGTACTCATCTCTCGTTCAGTCACCCGTCAATGAACATCAGCTGCCATCTCCCAACTGAATGCTTCTTATCTCATCTCAGCCATCTGGACGGAGTGTTGAGAGTTCCAAACTTCTTCTATGGTAATCGATGTCATCTCTGGCGCTGATTCAAAAATTAGATTATTATACACTTGATATCTGACTACTAAATTCGCCGTTCCAGGTACTACTTTCCCCGTAACAGTTTGTTGGCGAATTATCGACGATACTGCCACTACAAAATATAGTACTGTGACTATCTATCACTGAATTTAACATATTTACAGTAATTTCTGTGTCCTCATGACACGCAAAAGTATAACAGCCTACGTCCTTAGACGCACAAAAGTAATAATCAACCTGTGTCCACGACACACAAAATAATAAGCCATGTCTTGGCTCTTCACGCCACTTATAAATGAACTGGCCCTAGTTCTCGATGGGGGGGGGGGGAAATTATATAAAAAATTCTCGAAATAATGGTGGTACTGGAATGAAATAAATATCACTGAACTCGTAACATTGCACAGGTCAAGAATATGCCCATTAATCCTAGAATCGATCGTAGAGATTTTGTCTAGGCGATTTCCCGCGTGAATGCTAGCCACCGCGTACCCAAGCTGGACTTGCCGCGCTCGTAGGCATTCATTTCTCATTGGTTCCACATTTTCTGTAACTTGGAGGTTTATTAGCAGATCTTGGCCTCGTAGGAGCTTCTATCATCTTCATCAGCCACTCACGTTACTGCATCATATTTCTTCTAGGCGCGAATATTACAATGAACATACCAGAACCATGTCTCACTGCGCGTCGCTTCTATTTTGAGGTGGCCAACACCTGTCCTTCTGACACATCGCTAGGCTATTTCCTTTCACAGCTAAAGTATTTAGCCTTTTGTCAAACTGCTTCAGGTATGTCCCCGCTGTCTCCAACAAATGCTTGAAATTTCCTCATCACTGTCTGGCTATTTTCATGATGCTGGTAGAAATATTTATTAATTGAGGAAATAAAACATAGAATCATTTATCCAACAGAGGATAAAGGGTTCATAAGGTAATGTTTTTTCCAATTGTTTAAGAAGTTGTCTAGATGTGATCAGAGTAATTACAGTTATTGGAGATTGTGTGCGTTGATAATTTGAAGCCAGTTATATATTTTTTGTAGATCACGCAACATGGTTAAGTGAAGTTTGTGATAGGCATTTTGTGGAAGTTACCAAGTGATAGTTGCAATGTTGCTAATGTATTTTGAGGCAGACATGAGGTTGTCGAACCCAGTCTAGCGTAATTGTTGAGATTCAGGCTGTATGCTGAATATTTATGGAGTTTTGTGGAATAATTGTGGTATTCAAATGTGATATTTGAAGAAGTGCGGATATATAATGTAGTTGTGGATAGTCAGATCCAACGTGATGTCGTGAAGGCAATAATATTTTTTGGCATGACAATTAAATACGAGATATAACTTGGAAGTGATAAAACTGTAATACAACGTTCTATAACCCATATTAAACAATTTGTTAGGAAATTAAACAAATAAATAAAGTTGATAATACAAGATTTTCTGATAATAATAATTAATGAAATAATAATCTGAAATTTAAGCATATTAATGATCTGACCTAATGAAATAAAAATCAGAATGACTAGATGAAATAATAAAAATCTAAATAACCAGAAGAATAAAATTTAAATAAGTTGATAAATGAAATTTTGGAATAAATCAATGAATTAAATAAATGGATGAATTAAAGATTGGATAAATAAGCTGATTTAAATATATTAATAGATGATTGGATAGATGAAGAATAACTGAATTAGAAGGTGATAATTAATTAAAGAAGATGATGATTAATGAATTTATATGGATTAAAATAAATTTAATTGAGATATGAATTAAAGGAATTGCAACTTGAGTTGAGGAATTAAACAATTTGCATTGATGATTTAAGATGATTCAATTTGAAGAAGATGATAAAATAAGATTGTGTGAATAATTAGAAAGTATAATGTAGTGATGATAATAATGTTCATTTAAATGATTTAATGGTGATGAGTTAATGATTCTGACAGGAATATGTTGAAATTTGAGATGAGAATTAATGTGAGAAATGTTTAACTTTGATGATGATGATGATGACCAATGAGCAGTGGATTTTCTGTAATTCACAAACAAGCAATTGTTAATGACTATGTAAATAGTGTAAATTAATTATTCGATGTTTAGGAGCATTTTACTAACGTATTCAACATTTAAATTATGCCATGCAAGCCATAAATTACGTGATATTTAAAATATGTGATTATAATATGTGTATGTTTAGACAGATTAATAATTTTTTCAAATCCACATTTATGATGTTAAATTAAAGAGAAATTAGGTCTCAGGTATCACAAATGTCAGTGACGAAAGACATAGTGCTACAGTGATCCTGAGAACCCAAGAGAACTTTAGAGATTTTTCACGTTTTATGTGGATGAAATATTTTTGATTAGAAAAGAGATGGTTCGATTTTTGGACAATGACAATTTAACGTTGCCATTCGACCATGCTCTCAAGTAGGATGAATATTTAAAATGTCTGTCTGACTATCAAAGTGAAATAAATTTGTTTTTATCTTAGTTGTGGTCTGATGATGGTGTGATATTCCTTTTTCTTTCCTTGTCTTGATTAAGGCTTAACCGGAAAGGATGTGGTTTGCTAGGAATTCAGTTGATGGAGCCCATTTATATTTGCATTTTTTTAATTAAACTTGAGCCCGTAACGACCCTAGAGATACTTTGTCTCGTGTTACCCACTGCTTTTTCGATAACTCAGCTGAATTTCCGACACATTCCTTATTTGACTAGAGGTTCATTTAACTCCGCTCTGTCCTGGAACTCCAGGAATGCGATGTAATAGCAGATGGGTCATCGCATCCCCAGGACGAACGGGTACAACACTATGGCTAATTAACGAGAAAATCTTCATAACATTACTTACCAAGAATCAAATTCTTTTATAGCTTAATAAATATACAGTTTAAAGTATTTCTTTCTGATAGATTATCAAAAATTAAATGTACATTAAATGTAAATGAGCATAATAGAAAGAAACCACAAGAAGTTGAAGACTTCTGGGAAGACATGGAAGAAGTAACAAACAACATACCAAAAAGGCATGTTAAAATTAATGGGAGACTTTAACGCGCAATTAGGTAAGGAGAGAAAATACAGACAAATCACAGGCCCTCATTCAGCACACTATCGCACAAACAAAAATGGGGAACACCTCATAAAATATTGTCAAAATTTTAACCTCAAAATTATGTCGACACAATTTCAAAAGCCAAGACGAAAACTTACAACATGGAAAGCACCCAACACCGTATGGGGAGAATTCCAGATTGATCATGTGGCCATTTCTAACAAAAATACGCAGGAAATTTTAAATGTCAGAACGCGTAAAGGGTTCTTCGAGTCTGACCATTATTTGTTACAAGTCAAGATTAGACCAATCCCAAGACAGAAAAAGACAACAAAAAACAAAATAGTGAAGCCTGATCCAGAATATTTGAAGATAAACAGGGACAAAATCATTGAAGAAATTAATAGGCATCCAACAGACACTTGGACAGATCTTGCAACCACAGTTCAAAAGGCAATGCGTTGGGCACAACCTCCTAGAAAACGAAAACATAGGTGGTGGAACGTAATTTGTGATCAAGCCACTGAGAGAAGAACACAGGCATGGATGAAGTTCAGCTGTAACAGAACATCCGAAACATGGAAGGAATTTCACGAAGTTCAAAAACAATCATCAAAGGAAATCAGAAGAGAAAAACGAGCGTACGACAACAACAGGCTAAAATAAATTGAAGAAGATTTTAAGAGAAATAACACAAGAAATTTTTACAGAACATTCAAAGAAAATATTAGGGATTATCAGCCTCCTAGCCTCTGCTTTCGAAGAACAGATGGGTCCCTGGAAACGAACACGAAAGAAAACTGTACAATTCTCAAACAATACTTTAATAATCTTCTCCATTGTACAGAACCCACGGAGAAATTGACCTTCCAAAAAACCACATCCAATCCCGATTCTACTCCACCTACAATAGAGGAGATAGAGGAGATCATACAACAAACGAAAAATAACAGAGCGGCAGGAGAAGATGGCATTATTGCTGAAGTATGGAAGCTTCAAGATAAAAACATCACCAAAACAATTCATAAGATCATCACAGACATTTGGATCACAGAGAAAATGCCAGAGGAATGGAAATGTGCATTGATCCACCCATTACATAAAAAGGGTGACAAGTCAGATCCAAATAATTACAGAGGGATTTCTCTAGTGCCAGTCGCTTACAAAATATTCTCTAAAGTGTTATTGAACAGACTAGAACCACAAGCAGATCAACAAATAGGAGAATACCAGGCAGGCTTCAGAAAAGGGAGATCATGTATCGAACAGATCTGGAACTTGAGAACACTACTGAAAGTCAGACAGACAAAAAACACTGTAGTTACCTTTGTGGACTTAAAAAAAAGCATACGACAGCATTGATAGACAAACGCTATTTGCAGTACTGGAAGAATATGGCATTGACAAAAAAACCAGGGCACTTATACAACTAACGCTCTCGGACACCACCTCTAAAGTTAAGTTCATGGGTGAAATTTCAGAACCCTTTCATATACGCACAGGTGTCACACAAGGAGACGGCCTCTCACCAATCTTTTTCAACATGGTCTTAGACAAAATTGTTAAGCAGTGGGAGGAACAAGTTAAAGGAATACAGCTAGGAAGAACCCGTGAAACAAAAACAATCATAAAATGTCTAGCATTTGCAGATGACGTAGCCTTACTCAGCAATAACACACAGGAGGCAAAGGAAGCACTGGAGCGATTACATGAAATAGCTGCTAAAACAGGTTTACAGATATCTTATGAGAAGACCCAATACATGGAACGACACACCAACAATGTACAAACCATGCATACCATATATGGATCCATACAAAGAGTTGAAAAATTTAAGTACTTAGGAGAATATATACAAATAGGAGGATCAAACAAGATGTCTAACATAGAACGAACGGAAAAACTCCAGAAAGCATACAAACTTACATGGTCACATTATAATAAGAAAAGCATATCAAGACAGGCCAAACTTAGACACTACAAAACAGTTGTATTACCAGAAGCATTGTATGCGTCAGAAACGACCACAATTGGAGCATCTGGCATCACAGAAACAGAAAAAATAGTACGTAAAATTCTGAGAAAAATATTTGGAGCAGTACACAGAGATGGGATATGGATGAAAAGACCTACCAAAGAGCTATATGAACACACAGATAGACTCACAGATATCATTAGAAAACACAGACTAACTTTCTACGGGCACATACAGAGAATGAACAATAAACGACTTACAAAGAAAATCTTTGATGTAGTAAACAGTTCAAAAAGGAAAACAAATTGGTATCATGAAATAGAAGACGATTTAAAGCAATTAGGGATCAACAAGCAAATGATAGAAGACAGAGAAAAATTCAGAAACAAAATTAAGAACGCCAAATGTTTAGTACGTGAAAGGAAGAAGATAGGAACATTGTGGACGGAACAAAGGAAACAGGAGCACAGTCAAAGGATGAAGAGATTTTGGGAAGAGAAGAAGGGAAAGAAGTGAAAATTGTGACATCATGAGATACTTAAGTTCAAACACTGTCCATAAGGGCAACAATGATGTAATAATAATAATAAATGTTCATCTATGAACCTGAGTTCAGGAATCATGTTAATGTTTTAGAAAAAGGAATGTCCATCAGAATTAAATTCCAAATCTCAAGAAAATTCCGATGATAAAAAACAATAAAATCTCCCACGAGAATGAGAAAAGATAAATCTAAACCAAACGAAGTTGATACGACATTAAAGTTAGTCAAAATGAGAAGAATTCACCTCTCCAGAAAAACTGAACAAACTGAGAAATCCCCTACACCATGAGTCATTCCTGGATAACAGAGTTATACACCTGTGAAACATTAGGGGCCTTCTCAAAATGGACTGTCTCAATCGAGAAATGAGATCCTGAGAAAATAGATTGGTCGACACCACATTTCTCAATAACCATCACAAACGCATGAAATTCAAATTCATGGCAACGTCAAACGATTTTCAATATGGAGAAAATAACTCACTGGGAGTCGAAATAACAACAAGCATGACGGTGAAAGAATGCTTAAATCACTTATTACTAAACGCTAATCTTCTCCTATATGTTGGTCTTCAGATCAATTGAAAATATCAGAATGTTACGTTGAAACTGAATTGAACGCAAAAGCTAAGAAGGAAGTAAAATATCCTCAAAATACATGAATAGAATAAGTCTGTCAAACGAACTTATAGAAAATGGAATCAGGGACCAAGAAACCCAAGAAATTATCAGACTTAAAATCCCGTCATCAAATTCTAACTACAAAAATGGCAACTGGCAACAACAACAAAATCTATGCTCAATTTACACCAAAAGATGTCTGACTTATAACTTATAGCTGGTTGATGAAGAGGCGTCAATCGGAACACATGCCCGAGTCTGGTTTCCACACATATACTCGCCTTCAGTATATGATTCCAACATCCTGGTCTCAAAACTGGGACAGTTTTCTCCCTCGATTCCATTTCGACTGTGGGCTATGCACCAAATCAGGCATATTCTGGGAGCTCGAACAAAACTATTGTAAACTCCATCTCTCTTAAAAGGCAATCTTGATATGGTAACAGCAGCGCAATTTTGAAGTGTATCTGCGATTCACTCCAGTGTCATCCATGAGTTCGTATGAGTAAAAGTTCATGGCGATCGTCGTTAGAAAATACTCCACAAACAACTCTGGCGAGGATGTATGTCACGGTTACTTTACGTAGTCAGACCTCCACTCAGGAATACTGTGTTCCCGTAGTCATACTTAAATGTGCATAATTTTATAATCAGAACACCACAAAGCTAGTCTTCTCGAAAGTAACTTGATATGCATGTTGTGTTGTGAATAATCTTCGAGTAGCATTCAACTCTCAAGGTTCACTTCAGTTCTAAGTTCAAAACGTGTTTCATAAGGAATGTTTGAGTAGATGAATTGGAGCGCGTGGCAATGCTGAGAGTGTCGCATGCCGATTAAACAAGCGCTATGAATGCTTGATATAAACGAAGTTCCCTTCACGCTCGTAGAGAAACTCAATACACTGCATTATAAGTATACTCAAGTCCGTAAATGTCTACCGTGAGATGAAGTCCACTAAATTGAACTTACGAACCACAATAAAAGCGCCGCACGGCACGATTTGACTCGTTTTAAAGACAAGAGCATTCTCTCCGTCTCCATAAATCATAAGTGAGTCTCTGTCACCAAACTACCCAGCGTCTCTTCCTCCCCCTGAACGGCTCTTACGTCACTTGGCCTTGACAAGCCGAGAGCCAGTAATTTCGAGCAAGTCAGGAGGTCGATCGTCTCGTGACGTCGCTAGCAGCTGGTGAGAGACCAAGCAAGCTCAAGAATACATACGTCTCCGCTGCGTTACAAGTTGAGTTCTCAGAATACACAAATCCTGTATACAAAAGCGGTCACATCATCCTCCCGACACAGTAAATAAAAGCGAGAATTGCTTTTATTTAAATCATTGTAGCTATTCTTAATACAATGGAGCGTATTTTGTATCAGTTTACTTGACCTTTTTAAAATATCGCTTCAGGTTTTTCTACCATATCTCTTTCTTCTGTAGCTACATTTTCCGTAACCTCTTCACTTCTATGTATATAATCAATCATTAACGGAGTAAAGGTGTGAAGTGTTAATTGGATTCAAGGTCATCAGTACACTGACGTCTTTTCCGTTTCCTTAGGGGCTCTACCTTGATTCGTCCTCTGTTTACTCGTACTCGCTTGATAATCTGCGCCTGATTCTTTTCTCTTATCGCGCTCATATCCTCGTCTTTGTTCACGAGATTGATCCCACTCCTTTTCTCGTCTTTGCTCATGAGACTGGTCCCGCTCATTTCTAGGCTGATTATTATTCCTTCTTCCGCGAACAAATTCTTCTTCACGGTAATTTTATATCACCTATATACTTGTTGTGACCTATTCTCTGAACGATATGGAGCATCTCTATAATAATTATATCTAGGCTGTCCATATTCTCTGCGTTTATTGTTCCTGTTCTCATATCGGCGATTTTGCCAAGGTCTATCCTGGTATTCGCGATACTGATTATTATATCTTCTGTCCCTTTGATAGTAGTTCCTAATGGTTATTGTTCTCTGGTTTTCCTGCCCATATATCCGATCAGTTTGCTGCTTCCTATCCATGCCGACTGCATTCACTGTCCTAGGTTCCTGATGGGTGTTCTTATTTACTACAGGAGTCGCATTTGCACATCGATATATTCCAATTTACGCAGAACGCCCTCCATAGAAATCCATTCCGACACACCAGAAGAAATCAGGTACCTACGGACTTTCACGGGCAATTGACGAGCTATCGCCTCAATCAATTCTCCTTGCGTAAGAGGTGGTTGCAAAAATCTGAGTTTTGTGAGCTGCATAGCAAAGTACTCAGCGTAGCTCGTTGGTCCACTACTAGAATAATTCTTGTTGTAAATTTCCAAACGAATGTTCTCTTATGCCTCCACTGACCAAAATCTTCTGATGAAAGCATCCTCGAAACTCTCAAAACCTTCGAACGTGTAACGGAATGCTTTAAACCATGAAAGAGGGCCATCTGATAAGAAACGTTCCACAATACGTAATTCTCTCCCTGGAGCAAAGTGATTTTCAACAAAGTAATCCCGAGTCCTTCTTATGAATTCAATTGGGGTCGACCCATCAAGATTGCTAAATTTTCGGGGTTTTTCATCAACATTGCGAATTATCGATACATTCCTTGATCCATTCCACGATGTATTAACTCTGGCTTCCCCAGTTGCCTGAGTACCTGTCGGAGTCTTATACTGATTACGGCGAGGTTGTCCTACTTGCAATTCAGATGAAGTTTTAACATTAGCTTCCCCAGTTGATCGCAAACTTGTAAACGAAGGATATAGATTTCGGCGGGGTTGTTCTACGTGCAACTGATCCACCCCATTCAATCAAGTCGCTTCCTCGGAGTTTGTGTGCCCCGAAGTGTGTAAGCCATGACCATCTCTAGACGAAAGCTCGAGCCTAAACTGGTTAATATCCTCCTGCCATTTGACTTTTAATTCCTTCTTTAAAGCCTCTACGTCAATATGGTCGGATAAATTAAACTCCTCAAGTTTTTTTTCTAACCTCATTTAATTCGGACGTTTTCCTTTCTCGTTTTCCTATAAAATCAATTTTATTCTGTTCCCCCTTGGTTCAATCAGTTTGATCCTATCGTCTAACATTGTCCTACATTCATTTATACTTGTTATTTGGGAATCCTGATTGACATCCATTCTTTTATTAAAGTCTTCTCTAACATCGGCAATATCCTTATTGAACCTTATTTCAGCGTTAGCAAGTTTCAAATCTAAGTCTGTTTTGACACCTGCTACACATTCTTGATTAATTTTTACAATTTCCTGCCAAAGTACACCAACATTTTCATCCATTATAGTCTTTACATCAATTTCAATGTCTGCTCTAAAGAGTGGCCCTTTACCTACGTTTATAAAGACAACATGTCCTTTCTTAGCAGTACAAAGGATTCCTGTGTTTTAATGGACTCGCCAGTAAATTGAGTTTGGATAGCATCCAACTTCTCCTTTTGCTCCTTTATATTAGCATCAAGTTCTGACCTTATTTCTACTTGAAATTGTTTATTATCTTTGTCTAAATCAACTAATCTGGCTTGTCCATAGAACACCTTAAATTGTACAGTGTCCACCCTTACCTGCATATTATTGACATCGGACTGTACCTTATCTACCGTGGATTGTACCTGACCCATGTCCGATTTAACATTATCTACTGTGGATTGCATTTGAGCCATGTTTGATTGTACATTATCTACTTTAGACTGCATATTATCTACTTTAAGTTGCACATTTCCCACGTCTAATTTCATAGCATCCAACTTAAATGGTACATTAACTACATCGAGTTGTACATTATCTACCTTATCTTGTATATTACCCACTGTGGATTGTACTTTACCCACTTCCGTTTGTAAATCATCCACTTTAGATTTAACCTGCATCATGTCAGATTATGCATGGTCCACTTTGGATTCAACCTGTATCATGTCAGATTGTACATGGTCCACTTTGGATCTAACCTGTATCATGTCAGATTGTTCAGGGTCCACTTTGGATTTAACCTGACCTACATCAACTTTAACATTGTTCACATTCAAATTAATGTTTTAATGTCATCCTGAATCTCATAATTACTTGCTTCAACATTATTTACTTTCGATTCTACCCGTTGTGAAATATCTTGTACACCTTTAAGGGTAGTTTGCATCAAATCTAATTCACCCCTAATGCTTTCGGCTACACTATCTTTAATAAGTTCCATGTTGCTTTCCTGCAGTTTATCAAAACTGGATTTGGTAAATGTTTTGATACCTTCCAAATCCTGATTTAAGATGTCCATTTTATCTCAGACGAATTTAAACATTTCGTGAATATCAGCAACAGTCATCGTCTCAGACGTATAACAGAGTATAACAGAGCAGAGCAAAGACATTGTGAAGTATCCAGATTGCCAATACCTGAAATTTTCAATCGTTTAGCATTACTTTAAATATTATCTTATTTCTAATTAACCATATCGAAGCATGATCCAAGAATTTCCAAAAATCTCATAAGATCGCCATAATTCATAATAATCACGAGAGTGACCCTAGTAACTAATAATCTAGTTTAAAATCAAAGAATTTACGATTACTACGATACAAAAATGATCGTAAGCCGGTCAGAAAATATATACCCACTTAAGTGAAGTTCCAACGTGAACCCCATTAAGGGGATACGGAATGGGTAATTTTTCAAAAATTGGACTTTTTTCATTTATTAATATTTAAAAAGTCCTCTTTAAAATGGTGTATGAATTATGATGATATTGTAACTAGAAGTATGTTAAAAATATATAGATCATGATGTACACTTGATTTCTACTGGAAGTAAACATGGCCAGCAATGAAGGTATCTTCTCTGGCTAATTCTTCAAAGAGACCGTCTTTAGAGGATAAGTTTATACTTTGGCCACCTGTGTAGTGTGTATAATGAGCATCTTGAGATTCATTTGTTTCTTGCTTTGTTTATAGTCTGGTTGGTTTCCATGTAAACAGTGCATCTAGCCTTGTGTATCAGTGATTACTCTGTGGTATTGTGTTTACTAGTCCCTCTAAAATGCCTAGGCATACTGGTAAAGTATTCAAGAGACGTACTAATTGGCAGAAGAAACGTACAATTCATTTGAACTTGTTAGAAGATACACAATCTCCATCAACAATACCTCCACATGTTACTGTAACAGATAACCTCAACATTGGCCTACAATCAACACCTGTACAAAATACTCTTTGCAAGCCTGAAAGTGCCTCACAGAAAAAACTCAGTGGTGTCAAGGAGAAATATGAAGACTTACCAAAAGAGAATGAGAGTTGTGAAATTGTAGATATGTGTATATTATCAGAAGTGATTCAAAATAATACCATTTGTAAAAAAATGTGCTAAAGGGGGGGTGTCTCTGAGAGTGAATACACATGTTGGTCTTGCAGCAGAGTTCGAATTAATTTGTAAATATTGTGCACACAGTGTGATGTTCTTCAATTCTTCATCAGTTACTGTAAGTACCAAAGTAAAAGATAATGAATTGTTTAATGTAAATATTAGGTTAGTGTATGGCCTCCGTGCAGTTGGTAAGGGAAAGGCAGCGGGTGACATGTTGTGCGGTATAATGAACCTTCCCAAACCACCATCAAAGTTTGATGATTATAATTTTGTACTGGGCTCAGCTGCTGAAGATGTGGCACAAAAGAGCATGCAAGAAGCTGCTGAAGAGGCTATTTCATTAAATAATAATATTCGTGACCTAACAGTAGCCTTCGATGGGATTTGGCATAAAAGGGGTCATACATCACAAAATGGTGTTGTTACAGCCACATGTGTTGAGACTGGGAAAGTGATAGATGTGACTGTAATGTCTAAATACTGTAGATGTGCTGCCAGATTGAAAAATTGTCATGAGGAAGGCGGCATTGCCAATTATGAGGGGTCTAGTGGGGGGATGGAAGTTGCAGGGGTGAAGAAGATTTTTGAACGTTCCATTCAGTGGTACAATGCTAGATATTTATATTACTTAGGGGATGGTGATTATAAGGCCTTCAATGTAGTTCAGGATTCTAAACCATATGGAGATATTGTAAATATAAGGAAATTGGAATGTGTAGGGCACGTCCAAAAGCGAATGGGGACAAGATTGAGACGACTGAAGACAAGCATGAAGGGGAAGAAACTAAGTGACCGTAAAACATTAGATGGCAAGAACAGATTGACTGACTCAGTTATTGACAAAATTCAGAATTACTAAGGTCAGGCAATCAGGCAAAATACTCACAATGTGGAAGCAATGAGGAAAGCTGTCTGGGCATCATATTTCCACATGTGTTCAACCAATGAAAATCCTGTACATGGCTTGTGTCCTTCTGGGGCAGATAGTTGGTGCAAATATAACAGGGGTAAAGTAACAGGAGAGAAATATAATCATCCCCACAGTTTGCCATCAGCTATTATTGATCAAATAAAGCCCATTTTAGGGACCTGTCTGACAAAAATCTCCTAAAAAGGTGCCTTCACGGTAGGACACAAAACCCAAATGAATGTGTCAACAGTGTTATCTGGAACCACCTACCCAAAACAGTGTTTGTGGGTATTAACCTTCATTTTGGGGTTTATGATGCTGTGTCAAGTTTTAACCAGGGAAACATAACTAAGTGCAAAGTTATGCAGGTGTTAGGGCTGAATATTGGGTGTCGAACAGCTGATGCTATGTTGCGTATTGACTTAGAAAGACTAAGAGCTGATGAAAATGCCATGAAAAATTATCTCAGAAGGCCAGAAAGGAAAAGAGAGGTGCCAAGAAGAGATTACAAGAGGAATTTGAAGAAGATCTAGAGAATCCAAGCTACGGACCTGGCATGCATTAGAGTTGAAACATTGAAGCCTGTTTCCCGTAAGTCTACTTTTTTATTACTTAAGGAACATTTTTTCAGCCAATTTTGAATGTAGAAACTTCAAATTTGCATCACATCCTTATACATACATTTTACAACTACTGAAACAACAGTTTTTAATTTGCATGTATATTAGCATTTTTTGCCAAAATATTTCAAAATACAAACAAACATAAAAAACATGTTCCATAAAAAAATGTTTTCTCCTGGAGTATGTATTCAAAAAAATATGCTTGTTTCAGTAGAAATCAAACATACTCAGCCTTAACCTGTAAAAATGTTAAGTGTCTAGGTTCAGTGGTTTCTGAGAAAAAGTTCCTTATATACAGCACATTTTATCATTGTAAGCATAGGGCATTCCGTATCCCCTTAAGCGTTTTATTCGACTGGACACGTGAATAATGATTCCTGTACATACCTCCATTACACTGTCGCAAGTCGCTAGTGAATATACAAAACAAGTGGCATTACCTAACATCAAATATTTTCCAATAATGGCTGCAATACTATACGGAATTATGTAGATCGAGTACGCTCGTAATTGCTTTATTCACCTCAGTGAAATCCCAACATTCATGCCTAAATATTGGCTTGCCATTATATCCAGAATAATCATCCAACGAATTCGTAACTGATCGTTGCGAAGATACCTGAAAATGGAGCTGTTCGACAGAATTAAACCCAACACTCAGGTGCCACCTCCGTAAGACACGATTTCTCAATTTGTAACCCCACGTTGGGCGCCAAATCTGATGTGCCCGTTTATCACTTACCAATATCTGTTAAATCCCACGAGGAACACTGGATCGTAGAATCTGAAAATGCCCGGCTAAAAACCCCCAGATCCTACCAACAGGTGAAGGAAGTATAAAGGAAGCATATCAACTAAACAAAATTTTGAAAAGATAGACCAACGTACACACAAAGAAAACTAGCTCAGGTCAAAAGACGTAACACGAAACTCAATAAGATAAACTTTATCTCAGAGAAGTGAGAAAATTAAGGAAAAACACATTGATCTTCTCGGCACAATTTTATGCGAATATTATGAATTATAACTCTGGAATTAAATTGCTGTAAGGTAAAATTTTATTCAATAAAGTATTACTGAAGGTATCACCTCACCTTCCGAACAAACATAATGACGAAAACGCTTAATGACCTCTAAGCGTGAAATGAAACTCCTTATAAGGTGCTTAACACGCCCTTGCAAGAATCTGTCCTGCCAGATAGCGATACGTTAAGTAACGTTCTTAAGCACCAAGAATGGTGAATGAAATCCACTCAAAACACTGTATAGTTCCCTAAATTGAATTATATTACAACGATATAAACACATTTACATTTTAAGTTGTTTCTAAATGAAACATAATCCAATGAACATTTTCAACATCAACACACCTTCTTAATTGGTTGAATTCGATATAGTATCGTCACTTCAGAAGCAATTTAGCCAAATGGAAAAGCTCAGCTAAATATAATTAAGTTCACACTGTAGTAAACGAAAATGCAAATAATTCGAAAAAAGATTACAAGAAAATAACTGTACTCAAGAAATTCTCAGAAATCGACACAGGTCTCATTATGTTTCATAAATATGAAGTATGAAGTGGATATAAAGTTTTACAACAGAAAATATCTTAAAGATACTACCTCCAATTGATTGAAAACTCATACTTCACTCGATGACATAGTTCCACAAGAGTTAATTATGTACTCCGTGTACATCCATATAACTTCAAAATACTTTCGCAAAGTATTTTACAAATCTATGGAAAAACCTACAAATGTTAGCTACATTTCCTTCAACGCTTATAAGTCACACTGTACTTAAAACAAATTTATATTATAATTTCATAATCATCGTCACTCTCACAGTGATCGAAAAACTTTCTCAAACTTGAGCATTTATCACGTGGTTACAATAATGCACAAACCCATTTTCATAATCAATTATTCTTCAATTATAACTTAACACTATGGCTAATTAACGAGAATATCTTCATAACAGTACTTTCCAAGAATCAAATTATTTTATAGCTTCATAAATATACAGTTTCGAGTATTTTTTTCTGATAGATTATCAAAAATTAAATATGCCTCTATGAACTTGAGTTCAGGAATCATGGTAATGTTTTAGAAAAAGGAATGTCAATCAGAATTAAATTCCAAATCTCAAGAAAATTCCGATGATAAAAAACAATAAAATCTCCAACGAGAATGAGAAAAGATAAATCTAAACCAAACTAAGTTGATACCACATTAAAGTTAGTAAAAATGAGGAAAATTCACCTCTCCAGAAAAACTGAACAAACTGAGAAATCCCCTACACCATGAGTCATTCCTGGATAACAGAGTTATACACCTGTGAAACATTGGGGGCCTTTACAAAATGGACTGTCTCAATCGAGAAATGAGATCCTGAGAAAATAGAATAGTCGACACCACATTTCTCAAAAATCATTACGAACGCATGAAATTCAAATTCATGGTAACGTCAAACGAATTTAAATATGGAGAAAATAACTCTCTGGGAGTCGAAATAACAACAAGCATGACGGTGAAAGAATGCTTAAATCACTTATTACTAAACGCTATTGGACTCCACAACGATTGAAAATATCAGAATGTTACTTTGAAACTGAATTGAGCGCAACAGCTAAGAAGGAAGTAAAATATCCTCAAAATACGTGAATAGAATAAGTCTGTCAAACGAATGGAATCAGGGACCAAGAAACCCAAGAAATTATCAGACTTAAAATCCCGTCATCAAATTCTAACTACAAAAATTGGCAACTGGCAACAACATCGAAATGTAAGCTCAACTTCCACCAAAAGATGTCTGACTTATACCTTATAGCTGCTTGATGAAGAGGCGTCAATCGGAACACATGCCCGAGTCTGGTTTCCACACATATAGGCTACTGGCCTTCAATATATGAACCCAACATCCTGGTCTCAAATCTGGGACAGGTTTCCCCTTGATTCCATTTCGACTGTGGGCTATGTACCAAATCCGGCATATTCTGGGAGCTCGAAAAACATTATTGTAAACTCCATCCCTCTTAAAAGGCAATCTTGATGTGGTAACAGCAGCACATTGTCGAAGTGTATCTGCGATTCACTCCAGTGTCATCCATGAATTCGTATGAGTAAAAGTTCATGGCAAGCGTCCATAGAAAATACTCCACAAACATCTTTGGCGAGCATGTACATCACGGTTACTTTACGTAGTCAGCACTCCACTAATGAATACTGTGTTCCCTTTGTCATACTTAAACGTGCATGATTTTGTAATCAGAACACCACAAAGCTATTCTTCTCGAGAGCAACTTGATATGCATGTTGTAATTTGAATAATCTTCGAGTAGCATTGAATACTCAAGTTTCACTTCAGTTCTAAGTTCAAAACGTGTTTCATAAAGGATGCATGAGTAGATGAATTGCAGTGCGTGGCAATGCTGAGAGAGAGAGTGCCGCATGCAGATTAAACAAGCGCTATGAATGCTTGATAAAAACTAAGTTCCCTTCACGTTCGTAGAGAAACTCAATACACAACATTATAAGTATTCTCAAGCCCGCAATTGTCCACCGCGAGATAAAGTCCACTAAAATGAACTTACGAACCACAACAAAAGCGCCGCACGGCACGATTTGACTCGTTTTAAAGACAAGAGCATTCTCTCCGTCTGCAGAAAACATAAGTGAGTATCTGTCACCAAACTACCCAGCGCTTCTTCCTCCCCCTGAACAGGTCTTACGTCACTCAGCCTTGACAAGCCAAGAGCCAGTCATTTCGAGCAAGTAAGGAGGTCGATCGCCTCGTGACGTCGCTAGCAGCTGGTGAGAAACCAAGCAAGCTCAAGAATACATACGTCTCCGCTGCGTTACAAGTTGAGTTCTCAAAATACACAAATCCTGTATACAAAAACGGTCACAGTACCATCCCGGCATTGCCCGAAGATGAAGTGGGAAACCACGGAAAACCACTTCGAGGATGGCTGAGGTGGAAATCGAACCCCCTCTACTCATTTGGACCACCCGAAGCTGAGTAGACCCCGTTCCATTCCTCATACCACTTTTCAAATTTCGTGGCAGAGCCGGGAATTGAACCCAGGACCTCCGGGGCGGCAGCTAACAACGTTGACCTCTATGCTACGGAGGCGAATTGGATCATAAGTTATGGATTATAATCCTTGCGGGATTCGCATGGCTCCCATATTGAAATTGTAGTTTGGGTTTCGGACGCTTGTCACATTCAAGTTTGTATTTCTAATATTTAGTATAAATCCGATAATTAGTTCGGTCTTAATTCTGTTTAGGCATTGAACACTCGGATGGTCTTTTTTTCGTTAAGATGTCGGCGATATGAATTACCAAGATGCCCTTTACTAGTGCCATCTTGGTACCAAATTCGGTTCAATTCAGTTTCGTCGAGTATGAATTGATAGAGGGGGGGGGGGGGGGGTGCAGATATACACACATACACGGACATTTGGCCCGTGTAACATCTCATAAGTCTACTTTCACTTTTTGCAAATTTAGAAAGTAGGTTAATAATTTCATTACAATTGTTTCCCACAGTTTGCAGTGTTCGGATGAAGAGAAATAATGATAATAATAATCATCATCTTCACCTTTCTTGTGGAGTGAACACGCCATGTACTCTCTCGGCTACTCCAGCCAATGGACAGCCTTGCCTGTGAGGTTTCAGCGCATTCGTCACTTGTTGATGTGACAGTCGCCCATAGACTTTTTCTCCGCTCCCTAAGCTATACGCGCTTCCAGAGCCTACCGAGTCTACCTGGGCAACACTGGGCTAGGGAAACGTTTATTGCTAATGAATGAAGCATATGCAATGAAGGAGAAGGATGGACTCCATATTACTTTCCAAAGATTTGGAATAGGGTTTTGAGGTCCTACTTAATACCTCATAAGAATTAGTAAGTTATTTGGATACGCTGTGAGTGGAGCTTATTTTGTGAGTTACATACGGAAAGTGGAATTATTTGCTTTACTTCTTGTGGATGTATTATTTCATTGGGTGTACAATATGGGATTAACCTATAGAATAAGAGTGTGTGGCATTGGTAGGCGTATAGTAAACATTTCAAAGTATTAAACTCTTCCTGAGGACAGAACACCGAATAATGAAAAGCATAATTTCCAATTCTTGGCATTTTGGCTTCCCAAAATTTGAGTGAGGAGCTCATAGATTTTATGATTGCGACTAAGGCGACGATAAAGAAAGGCTTACTAATAGTGTGACTATAATGTTCACTTTGCCTTAGAACTGCCGTGGAAAACCTTTCAAGATATCATATCTCTTTGATTAATACAGCAAACAAGCTTTAAAAGGCTGAGTACTGCAGGGCTCTCCCCTTCAGTGACAAGGCTGAGTAATGTGTTGGAAGGTCGGTTGCTCTCATCGGAGAGGAACATAGCCTATGTTATAGCCACTTTCCAAACCTCATATACAGTATTTTCTCATCGTCCCTCCCTATTGTTTCATCTTCTTCGTTGTCATACACGTCTTTGCTAAGTTAGAAGGAGGAGCAGCGAATGACAGAGTGTTTCTAGAGAGGGATTCCTCATAGGATGACTAGAAAGCCCTCCTCCAGAAATTCTTACCGCGTAATATCATACGAACGTTAATAAAGAAAAAAGAATGTATCTTAACCCCAAAATTAGAACGATTAGTGCTACAAAGACTTTACGCTGCAGCTTAGAATTAGTTCGTTGTTGTATTTGTTATTTTATATGAGGCACGTCCTGTGTCTCGGATTCCACGTAAAATAGAGGTCCCGTGACTCGTGATCGCAAGGTTAACCGCCACGCAAAACTACAAGCTCGAAGCTTTCATTTGATGGGCTTGGACATCGTGGTCATGTGGCCCTGTGTACTTGGATATGTGTAGAAATTTGTATGATAGTCTGTGTTATTGAGATGGCTATATTAGTGTATGTATTTGTAATTGAGGTGAGGATTGGTGAGGAGACGGCCGTGGCCTTACGTCAGGAACCATCCCGGACTCGCCAGGAGTAGATGTGGGAAACCATGGAAAACCACTTCCAGGGTGGCTGAGGTAGAAATCAAACCCACTTCTTCTCAGTTTTTCCTCACGAAGCTGAGTGTACTCCGTTCCAACCTTCAGAACAGAATAATATTTCTCGAAAGGGCCGAGAATCGAACCTGGATCTCCGGGGTGACAGTCATGAATGCCAGCCACTACACCACGAGGTAGTCCGAAATAATGCACCGTGGCTTTTGATCGCAAGATTAACGGGCACGTAAAACTACAAGCTTTCTTCTTTTGACTCTTGGTTGGTGTCCCTGAAGATCTGTAGGTGGCGGCATTGTTAGCTTTACGGTATTAGTGGGTATCAGGATAGTGAGAAATTTTGAAATGTAACTGTTTGAGAATAAAATTACGAGATGGTGCGGTAACTAGAATGCAGAAAACTTGGATAAATACTCTGAATGATGTTGAAATGTGCTGGCAAATTGATTAGTAATAACTTCCGTAACCAGTATGATTATCATACCATGCAGTCGCTGATTACTCGTTGCTGGTGAGCTGGCCCAAGGTGGAGATGCAAGTATTTTTTGATTGTTCTCACTATTAAACGCGTCGGCGTAACAAATGACAATTTTGTGAAATGCAGTGTATCGGATGATGTGGGATAGCCTATGTGTTGGGGGTGGGGGGCAGTAAATCTAATATGTCGACTCTACTTAACCAGTGCTACTGACAACGAAACCAGCAACCCTGCTTATATCGAAACTCCACACATCCACAGATTTGCCAGCAACGAACTTATTCTGAAAATCTCTTTTACCAATTCTAAATGCAAGGGGGCAATGTTTGGAAGTTGAAATTGTGCCCAACCTCTAGTAAGATTAATTGCGTACACTTCATGCAGGAGGCACAAAACGTGAGTGAATGGAGGAGGAAAGCAACTAGGAATATCTATGCGTAAGCAGTTCGATAGAGTTTAATGTGGTTCTTTTTCAGCTCGGTTGTTATTAACTAGGCTCAGTTCCATCATTATATTGAAACTTGTGCTTTAGTAAAGACGCGTTGTTATGGGTTATTTGTGACAGTACAAAGTCGTTGACTCCAGTTAATGCACTTGAGTATGCATCACAATATTCTATCGATATTGTAACATTCAGTCGGTCAATACAAAATAATTCCAATTACTGGATTATGTGAAAAAATAACCTGAAATAAATTACATGTGTTTAAGATATATATTGTTATGGACTATTGGAAAGGGAGAAAACTAACGTAAGGGATGACATGTTTCGCTCGTCATGCGAGGATCATCAGATCCAAATTTACATGATAAATGGCTCTACAAAACTTTGCCAACCCTACAGTGACACCCACAGACAGTCTCTGCCTTCCAAGGACAAAACAAGAAACAAACAAAAAAAATCGCCAGAAAACTTAGTAAGTGTGGTAAATTATTCCTGATAAATATTTAGGCATTAAGCACCACGAAAAAGAATTATTAGTATTTTAATGTACCAAAACTTGGAAATGACGATCCCATCAACAAACCATTCTTCCTCCCCCAACTTATCTATGAAGGTGTAGCTACTATTGCTGTGATACACTTAAGCAATAAGCCTTAAAACTACTGTAGAATTGTAAACTTATATGCGAAATGACCTACAAGCACTATGCTGTGTTGATGGTAAATAGCTAACTCGTACAACATACGAAATAGCGTGTCTACTATTAATGTGTTGAAAGATCTGATGTGGATACTTATCTCAAATTGTAGAATGTCAACAGGCTGCACAGAAAACCACTTTTTGATGTTAACTATAACTGCTTTTATGAAAGCTACTCAAATTCAAATTCAGATTTATTGTTAACATCAAAAAGTGGTTATCTGAGCAGCCTGTTGACATTCTACAATTACAAGGTAGGAATCGAATCGGCAGCTAACTCAGTTATCCTGAGAAGACCCCGTTTCAGCACTCAGACCAGAATTAAATTTCTTGCTATAGTCGAGAATTGATCCCGAAACTTCAGGGTTGGCAGCCAACAACACAAATAAATGAGAAGAACAGATTTAAAACAATAGACTTTCCTATCTCTTATTCTAGTTATTTGTTGGGAATTGTGTCTGGACCCTTGACTTAACGTTTAGTGCATTTTAACCCGAAGGGTACCGGTTTAGGTTCCCAGTGGGACGATGAGATTTAATTGCCATACGTTTAATTCTTCCACTTTGGGGAAGTCTTCATCATATTTCCATATTCATCACGACGCGTAGGTCACCCACGAAAGTCAACTCGAAAAATCTTCCTCTCTGGAGCCCAACAGTCATTATTAATATTATTATTATTATTATTATGGGGGGGGGGGGGGGTTAGACATTCATACATACACATTATGGTCATAATAGGAAGAGTACTTTGTTAACCAATTTTTAATTTATGAAAAAAAAATAGACTTATGAGATCACCTTTTGTCTGTGTGTGTGTGTGTGTGTGTGTGTGTATGTGTGTGTGTTGATCCCCGCTTAATAACTTCTAAACGGCTGGAGCGATTTCTATGAAACTCGGTAAGTTCATAGTACTATTACGTCCAACCCCGACCATGCCCTTAACATTTTATTATGTCTCAGCAATCCAACATGGCGACTGTGCGAAATATTTCACTGTTATTCTATATCTCCTAAACTATTACTGATATCACCCTGAAATTTTGTACGGTGATAAAGGGCACTCCTAGAAGTTCACCTATGAGACTTTCGAAAACCTCTTAACTACAAAACGAACATGGCGGCCAAGCGAATTTGAAACATTTAAATTGAATTTTCTCGCGATTTAACCATCCAAATGCAATGAAACTTGGTACAGCTAATGTTTATGCACATTGTAATGCACTGGTATCTAATTTATTTCAATTGTTTACATGACTTCCAGATGCCGGCTGTGCGAAATATTTAACCGGCATTCTATATCTCCGATTAGGTATATTACAGATATCACTCTGAAATTTTGTACGGTGATAAAGGGCACTCCTAGAAGTTCACCTATGAGACTTTCAAAAACCTCTTAACTACAAAACGAACATGGCGGCCAGGCGAATTTGAAACATTTAAATTGACTTTTCTCGCGATTTAACCATCCAAATGCAATGTAACTTGGTACAAATAATGTTTATGCACATTGTAATGCACTGGCATCTAATTTACTTCAATTGCTTACATCTTCAAGATGCCGGCTGTGCGAAATATTTAACCGGCATTCTATATCTCCGATTAGATATATTACAGATATCACTCTGTAATTTTGTACGGTGATAATGGGCGCTACTCAAAGTTTATCTATGAGACTTTCAAAAACCTGTCAGGTACAAAACAAACATGGCAGCCAAGCGAAGTTGAAACTTTTAAATAGACGTTTCTCACGATTTAACCATCCAAACGAATTGAAACTTGGTACAGCCAATTTTTAAACACACTGTAATGCACTGGTGTCTAATTTAGTTCAATTGTCTACATAACTTCAAGATGGCGTCTGTGCGAAATATTTCACTGGCATTCTGTATCTCCGAAACTATTACTGAAATCACCCTGAAATTTTGTACGGTGATAAAGGGTACTAATTGAAGTTCACGTATGAGACTTCCATAAACCTGTAAAGTACAAACCGACCATGGCGGCCAAGCGAATTTGAAACATTTTAATAGACATTTCTCGTGAATTTAACCAAATGAGCGCAATGAACATTGGTACAGTGAATGTTTACACAGATTGCCGTGCACTGACATCTAATTTAGTTCAATTGTTTACATAACCTTAAGATAGCGGCTGTGCGCAATTTTAATATGAAGTTATTTTCTTCTGTATTATTCATGCGATCGAAGGGAACGTTTGAATAATGAATCCACGCAAAAATCGTCATCTAATAGTACATAACTCTATGGCCTGAATATATAAAAATCCAACATGGCGACCAACCGTAATATTTAGACGGTTCTCAATATCTACGAATCTATTACAACAATCAAACTGAAATTTTGAATGTTGATAGAGACAATTAACATAAGTAGGATATATTAAAATAGGCAGTATAGTTCTTCACGGAACTCCTTTTTTTTACTTGATTTCATGCGGCTCGTGTGTTCGTATCTTAACTGATGTTAAGTAAAAACTTAATCAAAATTTCACATCTAGAATCATTTAAGAGGCGATAGAAATAGCTTAACACAAAACAATTTCTTAAAGGTAGTTGATATCCTTTGAGCTGATCTTGACTGGCCTCTGTAGTCAGGTACTTTGAGGTCATGGAGTAGTGAATGACGTTTCGATATGACCTCATATCTAGTGTCATTTGATCTATGGAGGGGACATGCGATTGTTGGTTTCCTTCTTCATTTCCAAGTTGAGTTTCAAAACAAGGCAAGCAGAAGTCCTGAAAAATGCGTCAGTGTATTTATATTTACATACCTCGACCTAAATGCTTCTATGTTTTGTCATGGAACACTCAAGTCTTCGCCATGCATGTGTTGGAACTGGAGCATGCCATGACTTCAAGCTCTCTTGGCAAATTCTATAGACGCCCATACCCTGTTGTGTTTTGCCTGCATTCGGTACTCAGGAGTGACAATGTTACAGAAATACACGTAGCAGCTTACTTGCCATACATACGCACGTTTACTAACAACATAATTGTGATTCATACGCCGTGTATGCCATATGAATTCCATTTAGCAAATAAAAACGATATGACGAAATTCAGGCATATCGTATATCATATAGATGTTTTATTATGTGAGGTCGTTAGCATGTTATTGGCTAGCATGCAATAAATAACCATAATTTCCAGTAAGTTATGATTTAATTTCCGTCTTTCATTTGCCACACTGAAGCGTATACAAGTTTTGATTTCAATATAATGTTAAACATGTACTGATGTAATTCTACTTCGTTTTGTATGGTTAGCTTGTGAGTGACTTAATGGTGGTACCGAGTTATCTACCAAGAATATATTTTTAAAGTAATGTTCGTTTGGAAATATGCAGTATTCTTAAATCCAATTCATTGTTGGTAGTTTGCTTGAGCGCAGACTTTCAGCATACTTTGCGTACAAGCAGACACCATACATAGTCATGTTGTCAATGTGTGCTTTCATTGTTTAATACGAACAAGCTGGACCACATCATCACAGGGTAGATAACTAGCCGCAAAGGAAGACGTACGCGTGTACGTTCTGAGTGTATTCTCCCATGCTAGCTTATACGGGACTATGTGTTCTATTTCAACTGTCGTTCACTTTTACAGTATATTTCATTAAATTTCAAATATTTCAGACACTCTTGTGACGATGAAGACCCTGATCTCTACACCAAGTCGTATTATTTCTCTTATCGAACGCGTATAGCCATTTGTATTTGACATTTTCATCATTATTTGACTTAAGGTTTATTTATATAAGTCTATAAAATCCAGTCTATTTTAAGTACCGTACGTATTTTTCATTAAAAAAGGTTTCCAACCAAGATTAGGTGTTATGAAAGACAAGTCCGGAAATTTAATTGCTGATCAGATTGAATTACACTATTCTGCGGTACAATTACTGCCTCAAAAGTTTGAATGTTTTAAGGGTATTTTATCTTGCTGAAATGAAATTCAAAGCCAGAAAGTTCCTATTACGTGCCATGTTTATAATTTTAATTTTCTTACAATATATTAAGAGTGTAATTATTTAAACTGTAATAAACATATGTAGATTTAGTACGTTAGAATATGAAAACCAATTGTATTTAAAAAAATAAGGTGTTTTCAGTAAAGGCTTCAGACACCGGTCACCGGATGTTTCTTGGCAGATAGTGGGTACAAGCACACAAGGAAGTCGCAGCGGCTTAAGAAGCAGTCTTGCTATTATATTTGAGACATGCAAAACCGGTCTCATATAATCTATTTCTACGTCAATTACTGAATGATACCTAATTTTGTAATTTAAAATACGCGCTGGGGTTTCAGTAGTTCTTCCGTTGGCCTGGAGATGGCAGCATTCTACAGTAACTACTACAGAGTGTTTACCAGATCGCCGTCAGGGCGCAGGATGGACTATTTGTATTCTTTGATCCAGTTGAAGACGTGTTGAAAAGGAAGAGATTCCTCGTGACGTTTCCCTACGTAAATGACAAATGAAATAGGACTCCTATAACCGCCAAATTAATATTTGTGGTGTCAGGTGAAGCTGATCTTAATATGCACATTGTCATATTGGGAGGCACCTATGCTGATTGGTCAATTCAAAACATTGTGGCCATGTGTATTAGGCCCTGTCCTTCTTCTGGACGCCATCTTGTGAACTCACTCCACTGGTGTTTATTGGATTAAGAACACGTAAATTTGATTTCGTGTCTTTGGGGCGAGGGATTATTTTATCCCTAGCTCAAGGAATTTGAACTTATGAAATGTGATTGTGTTGCAATTTAATTATGTTTAATTATGTCGGGATATGTTTACTGACTATAACCTCTACTGTAAATCTAGGTTGGCAACAATGTGATCAAAAATGTATTTTACTTTTATAAGTTGGCAATTGTTTTAAACCAAAAAGGAGATGTACAGCTAATGGCGAAATGTATTGTGTAAGATATTGTCTGTGAAATCTGAAGCCATCAGCCATCAAAATTGTATCTATATCGAATGTAGGGAAGTTTTTGATAACTCATAAACATGCGTTATGCAATAGAGTCAAAAGGTAAGATATTGTCGACTTATTTAATATGTATTTTTCAACTTGCATTTGAATGAGGTCATATGTTGTATGGAAGCACACCTTAAGTTTACGAAATGTTCATAATAATAGAATAAGTTTGTAACTGAGAGTTTAAACCATTATTATATTATTTCTTTGTTTGCCAGGCGCCTTTTGATGATACTTGCTGTTTAATTTGATAAATAAAAGGACGTCATACATATTGAAAACGACTTGATCATTCATCCCTGCTCGGAGCATAAGAATTACAACAGGTTCTGGGCCCAGGTACCGCTCGTACGTCAGACACGCCGAGCTTTACGGGAAACAATTTGGACGTCGAGAAAAAGTCAGCCGAGTCAGTCGTCGTCGTCCAAGTCAGAAGTGGTCAGGTCAGTCCAGTCAGCCGAGAAAGTCCACGTCAGTCATCGCAAAGTCAGTTCCGTCGAAGAGGACGTCTACCACATCGTCAGCCCGAGAAACGTCAGCTAAGTCAATCTATCCTCAAAATGTCAGTCAAGTAGCCAATACATGAGTCAGAGTAAATTGATAAAACAATTTGAAACTAGATAGCAAAATCTTGTGAGATCAAACTTTTGTAAATTTGTAATATTTTTGATACTTAATGTTGTTTTTTAAGTCATGTCATGGATCCAGTAAAGGTACATTTAGAACCTTTGACAGAAGATTTGCATGAAAATGTCAATTATGATTCTTGGCGTTTCAAAATTAATTTAGCTATGAGAACAAAATAATGTTTTGATATTGCAACAGGTTTGACTGTCAAACCATCAGGTACAAACTCCGATCCTGTACGTAATTGGATAAAGAAAGATGTAGAAGCTCAAGCGCTTATAGGTTTAATTGTCATTAGTAATATAGCGAAAAAGCTAGTCAAATGCCAAACTGCAAAACAAATGTTAGATAAGCTAGAAAATGTTTATGGTAACAAGTCTCATATTACTGTTGAGGGTATGCAAAGGAAATTTTTTGGTTATGTTTTTGACAGCCAAAAATCAGCTGTTGAGAATTGCTTGGAGATTCAACAGATAGCCGAAGACCTGTCATCAGATGACGACAGGGGGAAAGACAGTTGGATCATGACACGAATGCTGAGTATGCTACCACCTAAGCTGCACCATTTCAGAATAGCCTGGGACAATGTGACAGGAGCCGACAAAACATTTGAAACACTCATCAAAAGATTGATGCTGGGAGAGGATCGACTCAATGAAGGTAGAAAGGAAAGTGGAGCAACTGCAGTCAACGCACTCATCGCAAAGGAGAAGAAAACTGGAAATCAGTCTACTCACAACAATAGCAACAGACAAGGTGGAAGCGCACCAGTCAGCTGCTTTAAATGTGGACAGAAAGGACATGTGAAGAAACACTGCAGAAACAAACCCTGTGCCAAATATCTTGCCTGTTGTAAAGAAAACTACCCTTGCCATGTGTGTGGACAGAAAGGTCACTTCGCAAGAGACTGTACAAAGAAGGATGACAACAAAAATGGAAATGAAAGTTCAGAACGGAGTGAACAGAAGAGCACGAATCGCCCATACCGCGCACTAGCGTCAGTGGGACTGTCAACTGCAGAACTGAACAGTCTAAATTCTAAATATAACACACGAAATCACTGGTAACAGGACTGTGGAGCTACTCAACAAATGACATCACCCAGGAACTGGTTCGTCAAATTGATTCAGTTGGAAACTCCATCTCCTATTGTCATCGGAGATGCGACTGTACTAGAGGGTGTTCGTATCGGCAACGTTTAACTTGAGGCGTTCAACGGAACAGAATGGTATAAGGTCATCCTGGAGGATGTGCTTCATGTGCCTAAGCTCAACTACAATTTGATATCTGTCAGTCAGATACTCGACAGAGGTTATGTCCAAACTTCAAACTAAGATAAGTCAATATTTGAAACGTCTGATCATCGTGAAATTGTGGCCATGGCAGTCAGAGAAAGTGACCTGTACAGAATGATGCTACGCCAGGAGAAGTCTGAAGCCTGTATGGTAGTCACCTCGATCGTAACCTGGCACGAGAGGCTCGCACACCAAAACCTGAAGTATGTGAAGGATGCTTTTGACAGGAATGGCATTCCATACGTTGATGACTGGAATGAGAAAGTCTGCGAAGGGTGCACCTACGGGAAGCAACATCAGGTATCTCACCCACTAAACGAGAAGGTTGCTACCCAACCATTGGATCTGGTCCATGTCGATATGGGAGAGATGGCGACATCATCGCTAGGAGGAGCAAAATACTTCTTGCTTTTCAAGGATGATTTTTCACATTTCCGAACAGTACTTCTTGAAGACGAAGGACGAAGCCGCAGCCAAACTGGACGTTTTCATGAAGGTGGTGGAAAACCAATTCGGAAGAAAGATGAAAATTCTACGATCGGATAATGGAACCGAGATCAAGAATGCCAACACACGTAAGCTGCTGGAGGAGCAAGGTGTCTTTCACACTTTTTCAACAGCTTACACCCCAGAACAGAACGGAAGAGTGGAACGTGAAATGAGAACAATTGTAGAGTCAGAAAGGACAGAAATTCATGCACGAAACCTGAAGGACAATTTGTGGGCAGAAGCAGTGAACTATTCTGTGTTCACGATCAACCAGACTGGCACAAGTTCGATCAAAGGAAAGAGTCCAGCCAACCTATGGTTTGGACGACAGGTCAACATGAACAAACTGAAAACCTTCGGATGCGGCTGCTATGTTTTGACTCCCAGCCACAAGAGAAGCAAGCTTGACAAGAAGTCTAGGAAAGGTATATTTTTTGGATAAGACATTGACTCTCCATCCTACAGAGTCTATCTGCCTGAAGAACGTGATGTTGTAAGTTCAGACAACGTCGTGTTTAATGAAGGAGAAAAGGATGAGCGAAACCTGACAGATGTTGAAATGGCCGTGAACAACAAGAACGAATTGATTGAAGAAGAAGATGAGTATGAAGACAGCATAGTCCTGAGACAAGACAGAAACGAAGAAAGAGATGAAGCCAGAGAAGAAGATGAACAACCAAGAAGACCAGGACTACGCAATCGTCAAAATATTCAGCTACCTGCCAAACTATCAGACTGCGTCATGGGCTACCTCCAGGGAGGAAAGAGTGCCAACTTAGCCATGATAGGAGAAATCCAGGATATCTCTATTTCCAAAGCGTTGAAAGATGTCAAGTGGCTGAAAGCCATGACAGAAGAATTTGAATCGTTACAGAAGATGGAAACTTGGAAACTAGTGAAATGTCCAGAAGAAGTTCGACCCCTGACCTGCCACTGGGTGTTACGAGGGAAGCCTGATGGGAGAATAAAAGCACGACTGGTAGCACGTGGCTTTGAGCAGGAAGAAGGAGTTGACTATTCAGAAACCTTTAGTCCAGTAGCAAACGATGTTTCAATTAGACTGATTCTCAGTCATACCGCTACTGAAAAGATGAAACTTGTTCCCTTTGATGTGAAGACAGCCTTCTTGCACGGAGACTTGGAGGAGAACTAGTACTTGTATCAACCTGAAGGATTTTAAGATGGTACCGGCCGAGTCTGCAAACTAATGAAAAGCATATGGACTAAAGCAAGCACCAAGAAAGTGGAATGAGAAAATGTCAGATTTTCTTGAGAAGAAACTTGGACTAGGGAACACTGACGATGACCCCTGCATTTACTATAACGAGTAGAGAACTTTGACGATGGCTCTTTTCGTCGACGACGGGCTCATCGCTGGATATAATGAAGAAGAAATCTTTGAAGTCTTGGATGCCATAAATCGAGAATTTGAAATCACTTACCAACGATCAGTTCAAAAGCAATTCACGTACCTTGGCATGGAAGTCAGAATAGAGAATGAAGGAATTTTTGTGAACCAGCCTGGACACACCAGAAATATCATCAATCGTTTTCGGTTCGACACTTGCAACCCAAGTTCAACACCCATGGAGAAAGAAATGGTGACAAACTAAGAAGATCGAATCAACGACAGACCAGCGCCACCACTTCAACTCCATATCGAGAAGCAGTGGGAAGTCTACTCTACCTGGCTACAATATCCCGACCGTATATCTGCTACGCAGTGAACTACTTGAGCCGCTTCAACGGCAAAGCCATGCAGAGCCACTGGAAAATGGTGAAGAAGATATTTGAGTATTTGAAGGGAACTCCAGACTATGGAATTTTCTTCATTGGACACGACAAACTTGTGGCATACACAGATTCAGACTACGGTGGGGTCACCGTAACAGGGCGCTCAACAAGTGGTGTTCTACTGTTGAGAGGAGGACCAATCATTTGGTACACACAGAAGCAGCGACTCGTTGCTACGTCAATTGCAGAAGCAGAATACCGAGCAGCTGTCTCATCGATAGATGACATCAGCTGGATCAAGAGAATTGGACTGGAACTCGAAATTTTGAAGTCAGACAAACCAGTCACGCTGTTTGTTGACAACCAGTCAGCAATCCACATGCTGCACAATGCAAACGAGGGGAAGATTACAAAAGGAAAGAAACAAATGGAGATTCCACGCAAATTCATCCAGGAACACGTGGGTAAAACTGTTGCTCTCAAACATGTCGAAAGCTCCAAGCAACTTGCTTATATCCTGACCAAACCCCTCAATAGAAAATTGTTTGAATCACTTCGTTGTAAAATAATTAAGGAGGAGTGTTGAAATTTAATTATGTTTAATTATGTCGGGATATGTTTACTGACTATAACCTCTACCATAACGAATAGAATAAGAAGTGATATCACTGGCCTAGTTGGTGTATTCTTGGAATACACGGCACGAGAGAATATAAAGTTTATTGCTTTTGCATGTTCATTCCTTCCTTTTCATCAAACACCAACAGTGATTTTCTATTTTCTCTTTGGTGATCATGTCGCTTATATCTTTTGTGAGTCTGTTCTAGGTATATATCTTCCATGACCCACCTAGCGTCATCTAGCAGCGAATCTCTGAAGCTCCTCAATTCTTCCTGGTGCAAGAGGACTTCCTTTTCCATCTGGCCACCAGATCTCGTTGCCATCGCCAGCTATTATCTCCATGAGCAAGAGAACTTCGTCTACTTTTTCACTCACCATGCTGTGCTAATATCGCCTGCTATCAACTCTCTGAAGACCATTCGTCAAGAAGAACATTTATTTTTGATAAGTTGTCTATTCTGATATGTATTCCTTTTGTTTCCTACCCCCACTCCTTTCCCTTCCTTGGACCCTCCGCGCTTTGCTGTGCGGGTCTCACTTGTAAGTCGGCAGTTGACTCGATCAGTCAGGGCTCAGCTAGAGCCAGTCTCTTCAAACCAAGAGGCACTCTCTACTCTCTACGCCATGTTGGCACATTAAGTATCTGTGAAAGGGAACTTCACCTTCGCCATGCAACAAAGATAAGAACCTACTTCAAGTTTTAACTTCATTTTCATCGCTTTCAACTTCTACATGCTTTTAACGATATTTTATAGACAGCGTGAGATTACTTATTTGGGGCAAAAATCATTCTTCGCGGGATTTGCCATGTTGAGCTTTTGTCTTTCTAAGCCAACCTTAATAGAAAGTAGCTTTTCTTAAGCTAATTAAATGAGAAATCTTCTCACCACGTGGGATAGTATCTAATACCCGCTGTCTATAAATTACCAAGCTAGTTCCTCCGCTGGATTAACTTTGGCCCCATTCTTCTATTAAGATCGTTCTGGAACCTTCCAGATCCTGTACTTTATCTACAAGTCTTGCCGTCATGTATTTTTCACTCACTTGTGAGAATACTATTTAAAATTGAAGAATCTCACTTCTGAATTAAAGCTCAATAGCGAATTTTCTTCCACCGATGGAATGTTCTATGGCGCATTTAATTGTAATTCACAACCTTCTCAAGAAATAGACTCTCGCCTACCTAGTGCAACCAGTTATTTTCATCATTGCAATAACTTTCTTTCCCATAAACTGTCGTGTTTCTACAGTGAATTTTTCATCTATTTAACAGACTATAGTGAAAACTAGTGTCTGTTCAACTTTTCTACCGCGTCGCGATCGTCCGTTTACTTTAAATAAGGCCATGAACATTTATTCTCAATCCCAATTGATCTTTCCTAAACCTTCTACTAACAAACCATATTAATAAAATTGTAACTCTGGATCATTTCCAATAAGGTGTCACTCTAACGAAGTGCCCTTCCATCTTGCTTGTTTATCATTAGTTAATTTCTGTATAACTACGTGTTTTATACACGGTTCAAGCTTACATTGTTTCTACCTTATAATCAGGGAAAACAATTCTTTCAACTCTTGAGTGAGTTATTTCTAGGTTTCACGAAATGGAAACTGCCCCATTTGGCTCGTGATTCCTACTTAAACATAGGAGGTAAGGGAACCTTCCTTTTGATTCTCTCTTCAGGTTTCACAGTAAGTGACCTGCCCTTATTTGTATAATAACCAACAGTAATTCAGCTTAAATATAAGAAGTTGTAGGAACTTCTATCTTATTCTTCATGTTTTTCTTATTGTTATTTTCGAAGTTGTCACTCTTTCTAGAATATTCTCTCAGGAGTTCCTTAAAGTACACACCTTGTACTCTATTTATTGTTAAATGTTAATTACTTCATTTGTTTTTTTTTCTTACAAAGATTTTAGAAAATATATAAGGTTCGAAACCTCATAAATTGTTAATTGCCTGGCGTAAACGTTTAATGCTTTCTGAGGTCTGTGACCCCAAAATTGTTAACCAAATTGAAAATATATTTGTTAAAGTTATCAACTTCTTTTGCCTTGTTAAATAAATTAAATATTTGTTTTTGGATTTATCATTTCGCAAATACTACAGTTAGGCAAGATCCTGGCTTTCCTAACTCTTCCTCAGTTCATGCCATCGTTAATACAGAATAAATCTGTTACTATTTGTCTTGCCAGACTATCACCCTTCCCCATAGTAGTCTTATGCATGCTTGAGAGGGAATACACTAAAGCCTTTTTCTGGCAAACCGCCCAAGTCTTAGCTGTGTTTCCCGTCAGCTTAGACCAAGCCCTTACCCATTTTAGGTATCAGAGAACGGATTTTCAGTGGCAACCGCCTCTAAGTGCATTTAAAGTTAAATTTATAACTTTTGTGGGACTCTCATCCTATTTCTCTATCCTTTCTCTCCAGTCCGAAACCCACCTCCTCTTCTTTATCATCTTCCCTTGGTGGGTAGGTTATTCCTCAGCCAATAATCTACCCACTAGTACGCCTGGTCCGCCGCAGCGCAGCGCTGGCTCCGATCTGTAATGTAAGTTAGCATTGGCGCTTACGAGACTTTTAAAACCTTGCGACCTATTTTACATGTAAAAACACCGCAAGATATCCTCATAGGCGCTAATAAGTTCGACATCTCCACTTCTTTACTGTGCCCAATTATAATTTAATAAGTCGTCTCCTGTAATAGTCCAGTTTCGACAATAAGCGAAGACAGAGAGCAAGTTCAAAATGCAATTAGTTTTGCAAGCTATCGGTAAATTAAAAAAAAAGAACGGAAAAATTAAACTCGCTATCAGAAAGGATTTCTTCACATTGTTACACATTTTACATTCCCTTAACAGACTTGCAACACAGAAAAAAAAACGTACGAACGCAACTTTCAACTTTACCGTAGATTACTATAAAATTCAACAATGACCATAAATGTCACTCCACAAACACTAAAATCAGTAAACTACCATCATTTCAGAAGAACTTAACATTAAACAGACATAGAAGGCATAGTCATGACCCCTTCATAGAGTAGGCTATTGTCTAAAACTGATCACGCCCCTTTCAGCATTACGGTACATATATGTTTTTTTAACTCGTTGTCTTTTTATTCTCATCCCTTTCTTCACAGAAGTAGTCTTTAATGACATCAAGAGCATTTTTTATTTACACCATACTGGACAAATACTTAGGCAAATTAGGAAATATATGTGGAACAGAATAGTCTTTCAATCGCCAGTTGGTTCTTGGGAGAAGTAATACTTCCTTCCCTTCTATCACAAATTTGTCAAATTTAGCAATTAAATCTTCCGAAAAGTAGGCATCACAGATGTAGGACTTTTCAGTAAGTTCCCTATCCTTCCCTGGTATGGCCCCTTTGCACTTGATAAAACGTTCCTTATCTTTAGGAGGTTTGAAAAACCGTCTGCCCCCTTTACAGTCCCCATAGCTAGATCTGCATCCTGGTACAAAAGAGCAAGGCATCTTCACTACTCACATTAAGCACTCATGAAAATGTAAGGGCTTAACTTCTGTTTACTTAGACTACATTAAATAACAATAAAATTAACACACGAAGATAACGTCAACACACGACAAGAAATTAAATTCCATTTCAGTTAATGCTTCCTACAATAGCATTTCAGGTATTAATACTATGAAGTAATAGTATAAGCACTTGTATATCAATAAACGTTTGCACAGAACACCACCAAAACACTCCGACCGATTAAATACGTAATATATCGCACATAAACACATAAACATATGTGGAAATCAACAATCTCAAATCGACTGTAACGCTGCGTAGCGGCGAGTGCCAACCCGATTCGTATTCATTACATGCTATTGAGGGAGAAGAGATCACACTTTATATTCTATTCGTTATGCCTCTACTGTAAATCTAAGTTGGTAACAATGTGATCAAAAATGTATTTTACTTTTATAAGTTGGCAATTATTTTAAACCAAAAAGGAGATGTACAGCTAATGGCGAAATGTATTGTGTAAGATATTGTCTGTGAAATCTGAAGCCATCAGCCATCAAAATTGTATCTATATCGAATGTAGGGAAGTTTTTGATAACTCATAAACATGCGTTATGCGATAGAATCAAAAGGTATGATATTGTCGACTTATTTAATATGTATTTTTCAACTTGCATTTGAATGAGGTTATATGTTGTATGGAAGCACACCTTAAGTTTACAAAATGTTAATAAAAATAGAAGAAGTTTGTAACTGATAGTGTAAACCATTATTGTATTATTTCTTTGTTTGCCAGGCGCCTTTTGATGATCCTTGCTGTTTAATTTGATAAATAAAAGGACGTCATACATATTGAAAACGACTTGATCATTCATCCCTGCTCGGAGCATAAGAATTACAACAGATTTTGAAGTTATCGAAGAGCCTAGATGATGACATTTTCAGAGCTATAGGGTTTAGGAATTACCAAATAGGATTGCGGTGAAAATGACATCAATAGGTGGCCTAAAATCGTCAGCTACGAGTGTGGTCTGCCACGTGGTGAAATGTGACGGTGCTTTAAAAAAGAAAGAAAGATGTTTACGTATCTGGTTAAATTATTTTAAATAATTTATTGTAGCCTGACGCAAAAATAAGGTAACTGTATTTTGTAATTTGGCATGTAATTCCTAAATGGTTCGCCTGTTGGGCACATATTTTCTCTTTGTTTTATACTACCTGCCTAGGCTTTTATGGGATGGTTAGTCTATCGTAATTGATTAATTTTTGTTTATATATTCCGGGGTACCCCTTAATTTAAATCCATGCCTGTTTTAACTTTTTTGATGGCTTCTTCGTATTTTTATGTGACCATAATATGAGCTTGTAATTTTCCCTGTTTTTATAAGACATCATGCGCCTAGTGCCGTGTTGTGGTTTTATTTTTTGTTTCTCTATCTCGCTGAGGATTAAAATATATATTAGTTTTAAATTCTTTCTGGTAATCCTTTATTTGAGCGATCGGTGACATCTAATATTCATTTGTTTTGTTTTGTAGGCCATTGTTTGATTGTTTTAATGTGATGCATTGTGGTCCTGGACCGTTTTTCTGAATGATGGCCTAGTTTTGCGTACGCTTGTGTTGTGTTTAGATCTTGGAACTTGTTTTGTATTTTTAAGTAAGGGCCGGTGTTGCCTTACTGTGGTTGCGTTTTGTGAATTGTTTTATTTTAGAAGCTTGTAGCGTACTGAAATTTCGTTTGGTTTTGTTTTTCTTAATTTGGACTTGCTACTTTTTCAAAACAACATTTGTTTTATTTGATGTCCGATCATAGGAAGGGTTCTCTTTCTTTCGTCGTTATTTATTATTGATATCTAATTTAAATGTAACATCATTTCATCATTCGGGATATGTTCCAAATTTCCTTGCCCATCAGGTTTGGTATGTAAGTTGAACTGTAATTGCTATTTTGCCTTCTGCTTTATTGCCAACCTCAGCGAGACTAGGTAAATTCCTAAGTTTGGTTATTTTCAGGGTTATTCGTTTTATTGTTTTTATAGATGCACCTCCTATTTTTTTAATTAATGTAATTGTTAGATGGTTTGTCGATTTAATTTTTGATTCTATTAAGCTAGTAGGAGTGTTGTATTTTCATTGGTCGTAGCTTCGTTGGGTTACTGGGGCAGCTATGGTTAAGCCTGTGGGACCTCCTCATTTCCCTATTTTACATCTATAGGTATTCTTCTGTCGGAGTGTGTTTGTTGAGGTGATTGCACAGAGCGGACTCTGAAGAAAAGGTAAGTAGCCCGACTATACGCTGTGTACCCCCCGTGTCAATATTCATTTATGGAAGATATAATTTTCGGTCACTCCTTGGTGAGAGAGGCTCCTTATCTTGTCTTATCGTCGTTAGCGTTTGCTCATCCCTTCTAGTTCCTCTCTCATTTTATTGGCCTGTGTTTCATCTGGAAATTAAACGAAGTTATACCTTGTTGTGGAGTAGAATGTTGAGAGGTGTTAGCTCAGTGAGAAAGTTTATGCCATGCCGTATCGAGAACGTATATATAATCCAGACCACTTTTGTTATACTGTATATAGGGGAAATAAGCTTTGCCTAAGTAGAAGTGCAATATTACAGATTTTCTTGAAACGTCGTATCATGTCTATGTTTTGAAATTCTGGAGCACATGAACTTGTTGTTAGTTATTAATTCGTATAAGAGTCTTAGAATATCTTTGGCCACCAGCCCCGTATACTATCCCAGTTACGTCATGGACGATTACACGATCGGAGCGTTTAAGGGAAGCGTCTGAGTACGTCACGTCAATTGAACACACCGCGTGTCGAGGGTGGATAATTGAATGCACGGCATTATATTTCTCTGTTGTGTGCTATATTCATATTGTTTTCGAGGAAGATGTTTTAAAACTATTTATTAATTTCGGCCTTTATTCATTTATATTCCATAAATATCTGCCTGTTGAAACAGTATGGAATGCAGCGGGAATATTCGAGAAGAGGAAGTGAATTTTAGAACGCACTCAAAACGCGGAAATGAGTCTGGATGGTGGACTGGGCCATCACATGTGTGAGTCGACACAGTGAAAGCTATTGACGCGACGAGTGTGTTATCAGTTGCGCCAAGCGGGCGTGGCCGTTAGTGTTGCCGTAAATGGCCGGTCGTACAGTTCCCACGGGTCAGAATGCGAACTCCAGTGCATATTCCTGTGTAGGCCAGGCGCGCCGATTCGTTTTGTGGTCTGACCGTGTGACTATACTGAGATGATTAAATTGTCCGCTGAAAGTGTCGCGAACTGTTATTACGAATGCACACAAATTATAAAAACTGTAACGGCACCACTATTAAATGGTTACATTGGTAGCTGAATGTGTCGTAAATAAATCATCGCGAGGGCACATAATTTATGAGAACTGTAATTGCAATATTCAATTTTATCGGAGTAGTAAATTGGAACTTATTTGGAACCGTGCCTTTCGGAAAATAGTAAATTGTCGAGTCGTGGCGTCAACCGTGGACAGACTTATTAACATTGGTCAGTCCATATCTGGGATATCTGTCGTAACATAAAGCGTGGAGGAAGATTTTCACCGGTACATGCCGCGACGTTCGTGGAAATGGAGAGACGCCTCATCTATATGGTCTTCAGTCCTGTCAACATGAGACGCTAGACTACCCAATGGGATTTCGACAGCAGGGTTTGTCGAAGTGCTTTTGGATACACAAATTGTTTTTTCAATTTCCGTTAACTGCCTCTAAATTATCGTAAAATGAATTTACTAATTCAGAAATATTCGTGGGAGCGTTCACAACAACTCACCAAAGCTTCATCGCAAACGGATGAATGGTATATGAACGCATACGAGATTTGATTCAAACGATTTGCACGCCGTCACTCATTTGTTGAATCTACTCGTGCGCTACCTATTGTAAAATGGACTCACTAAGCCAGAAACCTTCCCTGGATTGTACACAACAAGTCCTCAAAGTTTCATCGCATCGGATGAACAGTATATGAACTAATGAATGGTATATGAAGGCATACGGGATTTTATTTAAACAATTTACGCGCCGTCACTCATTTGTTGAATCTACTCGTGCGCTACTTATTGTAAAATGAATTCACTAAGCCAGAAACTTCCCTCCAGTATACACAACTCACCAAAGTTTCATCGCAATCGGATGAGCGGTATGCGAACGCATGCGGGATTTTGTTAAAACGATTCGCGCGCAGTCACTCATTTGTTGCATCTACTCGTGCGCTGCTGATTGTAAAATTGATTTACTAAACGATTCGTGTGCCGTCACTCATTTGTTGAATCTACTCGTGTGGCCAAACTGAAAATGGATTTACTCAGCCAGAAACCATCGAAGGACTGTACACAACAATTCACCAAAGTTTCATCGCAATCGGATGAATGGTATGTGAACGCATACGGGATTTTGTTTAAACGATTCGCGCGCAGTCACTCATTTGTTGCATCTACTCGTGCGCTGACGATTGTAAAATGTATTTACTAAGTCAGAACCCTTCCCTGGAGTGTACTGTGCCCGAGAGCCACATATGGCCTGTGATTATTTTTAAGAATATTTTTTGGTTGATGGAACATGATAGAACATGTTGGAAGTCCAAGGAAAACATCGTACATTAACATGTTTATTACTGCTAAAGGAATTGAAATATTTTTCTTTCAAGAGTGTACGAATATTTTATGGGGCATAATGAACAATTATGTTGAGTTTCATGAAGAACGGATGAGCCGTTTAGGCGCTATAAACATTATTGTTCGTACCCATACACGGACGTGTGTCAACCCCGTGACGTAAACCTAGCGCCAGGATATATAAGGCGAGCTCTGGCTACAGGTAATCACTTCTTCTTCACGCTTCTTCATTCAGCGTGAACCTTCACGGTCACTCGCAAAGTTAGTATCTGAGGTTAATATGTGTGTGAGCCAGCAGATCTCGACGAGATAAGCGAGGCCGCTACGCTGTACAGTATTCATAAACAGCTCAGTCAAAAAGTACAAGTTACCCGAGGTGTCAACTTAAGGCGCTCGGAATCTATCAAACTAGTCGCCGCAGGCAAATCATTTAAAGTGTATAATTATCTACAATTCTGAATGCACAACACACCATGACTTCATAAGTTTACAAATTCAACAAATTCAAAGTGCATCACTGCGCGAATTGAGCTGCAAGTTCAAATAGGTTCTATATCATCGAAGCAATCTATAGTAACTTGGGTGATATGCTTATAAACCACCACAGCCTAATGGAAAATCACGAAGCAACGAATTCACAACTCTACTGCACGCCAATATATCCGCATCTAGTAAAATGTGCTTCACTATGGAAGGCAGGCGAACATAAGGGTGAATGATGCTGACTAAGAGATCTCAAGCTAACCCTGGTTTATTACCAGAGGGGAACGGTAGCCCACCGGTGGAACGGAAGAATGATGACACGCTGACAAGGAAGATGGAACTATCCAAGAGGATGGAACCCAAGTTGGTGGCCGTGTGGAACCAGCCAGCCAAGATCCAATGGAGGAAGCAACGTGGGAACGAGGCTCAACGTCATGGTTCACATGGAAAACTTGAGCCGCGGACGCCCCCTTCCAAAGTTGAGATTACTAAGGCCTGACAAAACTAACCAAATATCCTGTAGTTATAGTCTTTTGGGAATAGTTCATGTAGTTCATGTAGTTGATTCAATACAGTTCTACCCCATGTTTATTTATTTTGAAATAATACGACGGAGCATTACGTTCAATTTTGCGCTTAGAGAAGAATGTTATATTTGTCATGGATTTTACAGAGTTTGCTACGCGCGTTGGCAAACAGATGATTTGATGTCATGTCATGTCATGTAGCGTGATTGTTTCCGCCTATCACCGAAGGTCAGAGCCTATGATCCAATAGATGAGCTCATTGAGTTATTTGTTTACGTCCAACAGACTGCCTTATTTTTGCCTAATGATGTTATAGTAGATTCATTTCTTTAACGACCGATTGCCGTCATTTCAGGTTTCTGAAACTAACAGCGTTTTTCACATATTTATACCGCAGAGTTAGACAAGTTTGCAATTATTTATAACAAATTGATGATGTGATAATAATCATTGTAGATTGAATAATAAACTATCTATTTGTAAAGAAGGTATTTGTTGCTAATAATAGAGAAAGCAGATCAGACACTACTACAACTAATAATAATACAGTAATAATCTGTTGACGAATATAAATTGTTGTTGAAGCACAGGTATGATAAAAATGGTTCTTGGAATTAAATGTTTTTAAATGGACAGGGTGAGATTGTCCCTGGTCCATTAGTGAAACATTGATTATTTGGACCGAGCAGTGTAGTCTCTGGTCCCTGAGTAATATGAGGATGACGATGTAATAATATGGGAATCATTATGGAGTTTCCCAAGGTATAGAAGTTGTGAAAGTTATTATGTCCGAGAATGTAGTGTATTTTCCCGCAGATGTGTGCGAGGGTTGTTTTGAGCATTAATTAATTGATAATGGAGGAGATAATAATAATAATAATAATAATAATAATCGTCAACACGTGCCTTAAGCACAATACCGTCCTAATTAGTTAATGATTTGTTATTTGGATTCTGATGAGAAACATGGAAACAGATTTGAATTTGTTAATATAAATCATGATAATGAATCGTTCATGAAAGCAGGTAATAATAATAAATGTCATTTCGTTAGAACAGCCAGATTGATTATTGGAGCAGAATGAGTGATAATAATAATAAGTATTTGTATCACCTATGAGTAAGGTGGATTGCCAACCTTTGTTGAAGAAATTTCGTGTGGGCAATGTAAATATTGCACATAATTTTTGGTATTACGGTTATTTAACTTATAATGTAGGTTTTTGGCATTTCTGCTTTGAGCGCACGTCTATAGCGCATTGTTGATTGTTTATTATAGCGCATTTTTGGCGTAGCACAGTTTAGTAGGTTTTTCATTTTTTCCTTAGTATTCCACATGGTGTGGTGGATGCATCTGATGTGTCAAGTCATTTTGAACCGTGTTGTGTTCACATTCCACGTGACTTGGGCATGTTCAGAAGCCGATAATAATAATAATAATAATAATAATAATAATAATAATAATAATAAACATAATTGGTAATAATTAATCCGTTTCGGAGTAGACCGATCGTAGGGGTAGATAGGATGTCTTCATTCCACAGGAGTGTTTTTGTTTTTAGATAGATATTTACCCTAGAGATCGTAGGAGGGCCATTTCTTTGTTTTTGCTTACTACAATCCATGAAAAATAAAATGCTCGCAACTGTGTTTATCTTTACTATTTATGCTTATGATGTGATGATTCCGTAACTTCCCTCCTCCTCGCGTGGAATTTGAGGGCAATGTTGCATTTATCTCGAATACACGCCCAGGACGACCCCAATGTCCTTCTCTTGCTCGCATTGTTCTCAAATTTCACATATGTGCATGGTGACCCATCGGTGCCCAGTGGCTTGCCATCGTGTACCGGTGGTGAACGGGCACATAAGAGGAGGAGAGTTTTCGTATTCGAACGTGGAGAACGTTTTGTGTCTAGTTTTGTATCCCGTTTTAATATTTTTTATAGGTTTTGGATAGATTCAACCTTAGAGTTGATTTTTGCTTTTTGGTGTTTATTATTATCACATATAAGAAGTCTTTATCTTTGACATTCTTTGGAATATTTTCATGGTAATTTAATATTTTGAGTTGGTAGCACTTTTATATTTTTCAAGGTAATTGAGCTGCATGACTATTCCCAAATATAATGATCTGATATCTACTAGTTCTAAGTCCGCATTGTTAGTCCTTAAGTTCTCCGTAACACATTATTCCGATAATTATAATGTCAAGCGTAGAGATGGAAGGATTCAAGGAAATTATGAAAAAATGAAGGCTGACAGTGATAGCTTTCTAACGAATCTTAGTACCAGAATGGGAGGACTAGAAACATTAAATATTGGCATACAAGCTAATTTGAAAGCCATGAGTGGAGAGTTAGGAACTAAAATTAATGCTAGTAGTGAGAAAATGGGAAAAGATTTAGAAGCTAAAATAGTCACTAATAATGATAGATTGAAAACCATGAGTGAAGATTTGAATAATAAAATAGACACTAGTAAGGAGAGTTTGCAATCCAGTTTCAATGACAACTTAAATGAGATGTTCAAGTAAACAGAGAGTAACGCTGTTTGTTTGGAAAACCATGTAATTTCACTTGATAATAGTTAACATAGTTTAGAGCTTAAAATTCAGGAAAATGAGAGTAAATTATCTGATCAGCTTAGGGAAGACTTCAAAAATAGCTTCGATAGTCTCGAGGTTAGGACACGGGAAACCATGAGCCAACATATTGGTTCACTTAATGAAAGCTGGGATGCACAGGCATACTTAAGAAGAAAATATCTCAGGTGGAAGATAAATTAAATGAGAAGTCAGAAGACATAGCCAAACAAGTGGTAGAGAGTCTGAGGGGAGAAATTAATGAAAAAGTACTCCAGGGTTTAGATAAGTCCGTGATTGAGGATTTAAAAGATCAATTAGAAGATAAATTTATAGAGGACATGGTTCCGGCTTGTAAGGAGAAAAATCAGGAAGTACAAAAAAGATTGATGAACTAAATAAAACATGCAGCTTGTGTCTGATATAAAAGGAATCCCTACGCGTCTTACGAAATTAGAAAATGAGTCATCCGATAGGCAGCAGAAATTATCAGAGTGACAAGAGCAAATTACTGAAAGGTTAGACAAAACTGAACAACAGGTTGAGACTAATAAGGAGTGGAATGAAAGCTTCCATACAGATGATCCAGAGAGAATACAGAAAGTCATGGAGAAAAGGGGAAACCCCCTCAGAAAAGTTGATGTAACTGATTTTGGAAATGCCAACAGGAAAATGGAAGAATTAGAAAGTAGAACGCCCATTTCAATCCCATATACCTCCAGGACTTCACCGACTGTGTTGATTAGGAGCTCGGAGGAGAAGCCCAACAATTACTCAGGTCAAGGGACTATGACACCGGTGGAATTTTTGAAAGAAGTGAATGATTATTTGATGATTATGCAAGTAACACCTGCCAGAGAACTTAAAGTAATTTCGTAACTTTTGGATGGACAAATTTTTGTTTGGTTTGGAGCATTCCGATCGAATATGCGGGGTTATGACGATTTTGCTGAGGCATTTAACGTAAATGTTGGTCACCAGAGGACCAATTGAACATTCCTTCTGAGTTATACGCAAAAAGATACTCCACTACTCAGCCAACCCAGGACGCTAATTATTTTACTGGACAATTAGCTAAATTACAGTTTCTACAGCCACCTATGCCGGAGTACGAACTCATTGCCGCCTTGCAGAGACAATTTTCTTTGGAAGTTCAAAGAACGCTGATAGCAGCAGGAGTAAATTCTCTGGAAGAATTTGTTGATGTTATACAGAGTTTAGACTACACTAGCAACCAATTCTTTCAAAGCAGGAATTTGAGATCAGACACAAGAGCTGTCATCACCATAGTCGTTGACGGATAGAGTCAAACTAATGACAATAATCAAAGAAACCAGAAAAACCGTATGTATGGTCGTGGTTATCAGAGAAGGTCATACTAAGACAGGAGAGATTATTATGGTAGAAATTATTATAATCAGGATATAAATCATGAAGGTAGGAGGAATTTTGACCGCCGTGGGAGACCGTACGAAATACGGGGCAGATATCAAGGTAGGAGATATCAGGACAGGAATGATCAGGGATACAAACAGCGAAATAATCGGCAGTACTTGGAAGACAGAGCTGCAGAATCTCAGAGGTATCTGGATGAACTTCATGAGAAGGATGGGGTGATAGAACCGAAACTCGGAATTTCGAGGGAAGGTAACACGAATGTCCCCGATACTTTAAAAAACGCCGATTTCAGATCATATCCTACAGTAGAAGAAGAGAGCATGGACTTCATCAACTTTGAGGTACAGATAGCACAGTGACAAGCAAATGATAACGATTTGATTGGCGAAACTCCTAATAATTTTCCAAGAGCACGTAGCATGACTGAACTCCCGAAGATTATATGTGAAGTATATGGTGAAGAAATTTTAACTCTTGTTGATACTGGAGCAATGGTTAGTCTGGTAACGAAGAAAACATACTTACAATGGAAAGCACTTCGTCATGTGACTGAGATCCCTGTTCCAGCCATTAAAGTTAAAGGCATTATACCAGATAAGTCAATAAAGAGCAAAACTAAAATTTATTTGGATTCATATATTGGAGGAAGATGATTTGAACATTATTTTTTTTTTGTAATTAAGGAGAGCCTACATGATTTAATTGTGGGAGCAGATTTTATGACTACTTACCAAGCTGTCATTGACATGAAGGCGAATGTAATCAGATATGAGGGTGCAAGTGACGTAGCTTTTCGAAGACGTCAGGATTTGAAGGATGAAGAGATCAGATGCCATCAGATCCTACAAGAAGTAGGAATAGAGGCAGAAGCAACCGCTATTAGAGACCCAATGAGAGACACATCTGGTTTAGCTCAGCTGATATCAGAGTTCCAAGACATATTTGATTCTCAGCCTGGAGAAATACAGAACTTTGAATACGTCATCAGAGTTAATGAAGAAGGCCCGCATCAGAAGAAATTATATCCGATTGTGGAAAATATGAGGCTAAGGTTAAGGAGATAATTACTGACATGGAGATGAATGGAATTATTTCCAGGTGTCCTACACAATATGTCAACTCTTTAGCCGTGGTACCAAAGGGTGATTACAATCTACGCATTTGCCTTGATGTTCGAGCCTTAAACGATCGATTACTGCCAGAATACGATCGACCTCCAAAGATTAGGGAATTACTTCGGGAATTTCGAGGAAAGCGATTATTATGCACCATTGACATCACTTCTTCATATCACCATGTGAAGTTGAGCCCTGATTCAAGGAAGTATACCGGATTCCTTTTCGATCAACAGACATACGTATTTAATCGTTTACCTTTAGGGATGAAAACGTCCGGAGCAGTGCTTATTAGAGCATTAGACATGGATTTAAATCCAGAATTCAAGGAATTTACACATTGCTATGTGGATGATGAGATTGTTGCATCAGAGACTCATGAAGAACATCTCCAGAATTTGAGATTGTTATTTAGTAACCTGAGGGAAGCTAACTTTAAGGTAAACTATGGAGAATGTCAATTCATCAGATCCTAAATAAAATACCTTCGACATAACATTGATGGACAGGGATATAGACCAAATGAGAGAAAGATCAACTTACTCCGTCAATTTTCTCGACCCATTCAAGTGAAACATGTCCGGCAGTTTTTGGGAGGATGCCAATTCTTTTCTGGTCATTGTCCAAATTTCCACTCCAAGAAATCTTGAAAAATCAAAATCGTTGGAAATTGTATGAGACATGTGAGGAAGCATTCCAGAAGACCAAAAACTCATGAAGGAGAACATTAAATTAGAATACCCTGATTTCGATAAGAATTTCATTATCGAATCAGACGCGTCCACGGTGGGAATAGGAGCTGTTCTACTTCAAGAGGATGACAATAAACAGCGACACTACTTAGCTTAAATTAGTAGGAAGTTAAAACCACATGAGGAGCATTACTACACTACTGAGTTAGAAGCGCTCGCCATCGTATTTGCTCTAGAAACATGGAAGAAACTTCTGATTGGACATTCCATTATTATAAGAACAGGTCACTGAGCTCTAGAATTCATTATGAAGACAAACTTAGCCAGTGAAAGGGTGACGCGATGGGCTCTGTTCGCTCAACAGTTTAATTTAACAGTACAGCATAGACCTGGTAAAGATAACTTATTGGCCGGCAGATTGAGTAGATTTCCAGATGAAAAATTATTGTTATGCATATGGAATTAATAACTGAGGACAAGAGCACTCTACGTCATTTACAGTATCTTTCCCAAGCGCAAAGGTGTGACGAGCATATTAGTAAAATGTATCGATTCTTACATCAGGACATGGACAGAGATGATGAAGATTACAATAAGTATGAGCAAATGACAGAAGAATATGTTTTGTGGAACAAAATTGTTTATAAATTCAGTGATCCAGATCATACCCAGTTGAAGATTATGACTCCACCAATCTTGAAGGAATCGATTATATGGCTTGCACATAGAATCACTGGACATGCAGGAGTGGACAAGACCATATGCACGATTAGAGATAAATTTATATGAAGAAAGATGGGAGAAGATGTAAGAAGAATTCTGCGCAAATATTTTAAGGGAAAAGCCGAGGCCTATTATTCCAAACAGACCTAAGGAAATCTATGCTACGAATGTTTTTGGACCAATTCCCACATCTAAAAGGTGTAACAAATATATTCTTGTCACTATGGATATTTTCAGCAAGTATACTATGTTCCATCCAATACAAAGAGCTAATGCCAAGTGTATCATCAAACGCATTAGAGACAATGTTATTGCAGAAGCAGGAAAACCGGATTTTCTTCTTTCTGATCATGAATACCAATTTACCTCCAGGGAATTTCGGGCAGCAATGGAAGTTTTAGGGAATCAGCAAGTGTTATGTTCGATACGTTGTGCCCGATAATCTGGCTTTGGATTGGGTGGCCCGACACACGTCAATCCTCACCCAAAATTCGGTACAACTCGAAAAGAAAAAAAAATCTTGAATGTCCGAATCAATTTTGGCCTTAAAAAACTATGTCGGGAACGAGATTCAAGCAATTCCGGGGTCTTTATAATGATGGGTACAACTGGGGTAAAATCTCAAAATTGATCCAGTGGACACACAAGTATGACAACGAACAAGAATGACAAAAAACTCCGCTGTTAAAATAAAACTCATCCACCATTTATTACAGATCCACACCACTAAATACATAATATCAAACACAGAAGCCTGCCTTCACTCGGAGACTTCTCAAAATTACTCTTGATGTGCAAATAAATAAATGACGCAGAAGCAAAATTCAAATTAATGAGGACAACAATCTCCGGGCGTCCTAATCTTTGGATACAAAATAACTTACGGAGATCAGAGCTATATCACCCTAGTATTACAACCATTACTTCAAAATGCTATGTCACCTCTCCGTTGAATAGTCCATAAATGAGCAGGTGCATAACTATGAGAAAATATTCAAAGAAAAAAAAATTGTTGCCTCATTCGATCTCCTTCTAACTAAATGTAATCACCAAAAGAAAAATATATTTTTATATATGGATGTCACTGGCGTTAAATAATTCATTTTCAGACCTTTTATTCATGGATTAAATACTTTCATTATTATTTTCACTGGTTTTCTTTCAGCTGTGCCTCACTCAGAAAAATGACTGGTTGTTGGCTTTTACATTTATTACTTTACATTGTAACATCTTTATGATTCCAGATATTTATTTATTTTTTTGTTAACCACTGCATGCTCTTTACACATTTATAAATAGACCATAAACATTTAAGTAGATGGCCTCTGCCTATCTGTATTATTTTTCAACTGACAATTGCCTCAAAATTTCATATACTTGAACCTATCACGTAACATTAATTATAATCATCTATTTTATTCACCTCGCTATAGCGAGAACCTTTAGTTTCATCATAACTTCGTATTAGGCAACCCTACTATTTTATCAATGCAGTTTCATTATTTACACAACCTTGTATCAGTTACCTACTAAACGCATCTCCTCATGTTAGCATGTAAAGGGAAACCTCAGTGACGTGTGATTGTTTAGTATAAATATCATGATGTGCGCACAAAAAGTGGCCCATGAAGTGTAAATGTTCCCCCTGTAATTTAAGCCTGTTCAAACCATAAATTGTCATCCAGGTTGCACCAATTCAAAGAACACAGTGACGTAACACGCTGAAAGAACCCTGTACTCAGATTATATTTTAAAGCATCCATATATTTTATTTTAAATCCTAAATATGACTAATAATCTCTCGAACGAAAACTTAAAATTTACTTCCCTAATAATCTTGTCATGATATCGCATTTTATCTTTTTGATTAACTTCTATTTCGATTTAAGCCCATCTGTCCAAATCTTAGTAACCACTACCCATTAACCACTACTTAAGAATTAACATGGTTTTCAGTACCTTTCGACCACCTCAGTCTTGGTTCCGCTGACACGTTTCCAGGGGGTTTGGGTCCACGTTCTTCACATTGAACATCCTCCCCTCTCGTCCTGGATCCAGCTCGCGACCCTCTGGGTGTCCATGGTCCTGGCTCGCCTTCGTTTCCACGTCATCATAACAGCTTCCACATTTCTAGATTTAGCTGGTCATCTCTTCGCTCGTAAAGTTCTTGTCACAAAACTCGCACTGGTCTGTACTGATAGCCTTTATGTCCGTCCAATACATCGCTGCAATCTTCATGTCGAATATGCCAAGTAATATCAACTTATGGCCGTGATAATAACCCTATAACCGCACAGGTTATATCGTACGCATATACACCAGCCTGCACTCATAAGAGATTACGTCCGTCCTTGACCTTGAATGTCACTCTATATTTGGACTACACTCAGTTTATCTCTCATAGTTCACTGACCCTGGATACTCATTTGTCTGCTCGTCAAACAAAAGCACATCGCTTCGTTCATATGTTCTGGGCGTCAATTATATCGCGCGCGGCCCATGCAGTCCCGTACCTAGTAAAAGCTTGAGACGCCACGTGTGTCTGCTCGCACTTCGTTGTACTAATGACTAGTGTCCCACAACATAATGCATTATGATCTGCGTTATAATATCACCTCGCCACATTCGGCTTTAGTATTCGTTAATACAGAGCTGTCCACGCAAGAAATAATACTGCGTCTTTCAGCTATGTCCCAAAAACTGTCGGAATACCGCACTGGTTCCAAGTTGCCACGGTAGGACTGCTACTACACACTTGTTTGTAACTTCAGCGTGCGGCGACACAAAAATAAAGTGAACTGCGGTGTATGGCGATGCAAAAGAAAGTGAACTTCGTTGTACGGTGATATAAAAGAAAGTGACCCGCTTCTCCGGCGTGACCTTCCCACCTTGACATTTCCTGGAGCTCATCAGCGCCCTCTACGCTTCTGGAACCTTCGCCTAGTCATGCTGTCGACTATGTCCATCACGTAAAAACATCAACCTCAGGTTACTTCCGCTTGCTTTCTTCCTCCTACTATGCGACGTTGCCAGAGCTCTCAAAACCATGCGATATCGGTTACAACGTCATCCTGAAAGCAATCCTGCACAGAGGATTATGTCGGAGATTGCAAAATTTTGCAGCCTTTACTGTTCAGGAAGCCATTGGAAGTGGATGGATTTGCTTCACATAGCTATTGAATCTATAAATAACACGGTTCATGAAAGCACTGGCCAAATACCTTCAGTCTTCACCATGGAGTCAAACCACACAGATCTTGGGATAACATTGTTCTAATACCACCAGCAATAGAATGGAGTCATGACAATAGGATCCGTGCCGCTCATGATAAATTGCAGTTCCAAGCAGAGAAACGACTTAGGTGAACAAGGAACAAAAGATTTAGAGACCAGTTACCTGAACAATGCTTAGTATTGGTTCGTAAGCCCACATTATCTGATGTTAAGGAGAGAATATAATCGAAATTTGCACCTGTTTATGTCGGACCTTATAGAGTAATACAGTCACTACATAATGGAAGCTATCGTCTAGCCAAGATTGGAACGGGAGAAAGCATTGGAATATATAATTATGCAAACATAAAAACATAACACTCTCATTGATATTGAGTAAAAATCACGTCTGATTTTATTTTGAAAGAAGTGGGTGGTGTATGTGCCCGAGAGACGCAAGTGGCCTGTGATTATTTTTAAGAATATTTTTAGTTGATGGAACATGATAGAACCTGTTGGAAGACCCTGGAAAACATCGTACATTAACATGTTTATTACTGCTAAATGAATTGAAATATTTTACTTTCAAGAGTGTCAGACTATTTTATGGGACTTAAGGAACCATATTTTTGAGTTTCATGAACATCGGATGAGCCGTTAAGGCGCTTTAAGCATTCGTGTTCGTACCCCTGCACGGACGTGTGTGAACCCCGTGACGTGAGCCCAGCGCCAGAATATATAAGGCGAGCTCTGGCTACAGGTAATCACTTCTTTTCCAAACTTCTTCATTCGGCGTAAACCTTCACGATCGCTCGCAAGGTTAGTATCCGAGGTTATTATGTGTGTGAATCAGACGCTCTCGACGGGATAAGCGAGGCCGCAACGCTGTATATTATTCTTAAATAGCTCAGTCGAAAAGTACAAGTTACCCGATGTGTCAACTTCAGGCGCTCGGAATCTATCAAACTAGTCGTCGCAGGCAAATCATTGAAAGTGTATCATTATCTACAATTCTGAATGCACAACACACCATGACTTCATAAGTTTACAAATTCAACAAAGTCAAAGTGCATCACTGCGTGAATTGAGCTGCAAGTTCAAATAGGTTCTATATCATCGAAGCAATCACTAGTAACTTGGGTGATATGTTTATAAACCACCACAGCCCAACGGAAAATCACGAAGCAACGATATTCACAACTCTACTGCACGCCAATATGTCCGCACATGTGCTTCGCTATGGAGGGCCAAATGGACGTGGGCAGGTGAACATAAGGATTGATGATGCTGACGAAGAGACCTCAAGCTAACCCTGGTTTATTACCAGAGAGGAACGGTAGCCCACCAGTGGAACGGAAGACTGATAACACGCTGACCAGGAAGATGGTACTATCCAGGAGAATGGTACCCAAGTTGGAGGCCGTGTGGAACCAGGCAGCCAATATCTAATGGAGGAAGCAACGAGGGAACGTGGATCAACGTCGTGGTTCACAAGGGAACCATTAGACGCGCACGCCCCCTGCCATAGCTGAGATTACTAAGGCCTGACAAAACTAACCACATATCCTATAGTTATAGTCATTTGGAAATAGTTCATGTAGTTCATGTAGTTGATTCCATATAGTTCTACCCGATGTTTATTTATTTTGAAATACTACGACGAAGTATTACGTTTAATTTTGCGTTTCGAGAGGAATGCTATTTTTGTCATGGATTTTACGTGCAAACAGATGATTTGATGGCATGTACTGTGATTGTTTCCGCCTATCACCAAAAGTCACAGCCTATGTTCAATTAGATGAGCTCATTGAGTTATTTGTTTACGACCAACAGACTGCCTTATTTTTGCCTAATGATGTTATAGTAGATTCATTTCTTTAACGACCGATTGCCGTCATTTCAGGTTGTTAAAACAAACAGCGTTTGTCAGATATTTATACCGCAGGAGTTAGACAAGTTTGCAATTGTTTATAACAAATTCATGATGTGATAATAATCATTGTAGTTTGAATAATAAACTATCTATTTGTAAAGGAGGAATTTGTTGCTAATAACTGAGAAAGCAGATCAGACACTACTACAACTAATAATAATGCAATAATAATCTGTTGACGAATATAAATTGTCGTTGAAGCTCACGTATGATAAAAATGGTTCTTGGAATTAAATGTTTTTAAATGGACAGGGTGAGATTGTCCCTGGTCTCTTAAGGAAATATTGATTATTTGGACAGAGTAGTGTAGACTCTGGTTCCTGAGTAATATGAGGATGACGATGTAATAATATGGGAATCATTATGGAGTTTCCCAAGGTATAGAAGTTGTGAAAGTTATTATGTCCAAGAATATAGTGTATTTTTCCGCAGATGTGTGCGAGGGTTGTTGTGAGCATTTATTAATTATAATAGAGGAGATAATAATAATAATGGTAATCGTCAACATGTGTCTTAAGCAAAATGCCGTCCTAATTAGTTAATAATTTGTTATTTGGATTCTGATGAGAAACATGGAAACAGATTTGAATTTGTTATTATAAATCATGATAATGAATCGTTCATGAAAGCAGTTCATAATATAATAAATGTCATTTCGTTAGAACAGCCAGATGGATATTTAAAATAATGCCATCTCTCTTGGAGCAAATGTCTTTGACGCTCATGCACGTTTAAGTTTATTGGAGTAGTATGAGTGAAAAAATAATAAGTATTTGGATCGCCTGGTTTAATAAAAGAGAGAGCCACACAATCACAAGGTACTGTGATGACGACCAGGAAGTCGGTGGTCGACTATATACTGTATGAGAAAGAACTAAATAAGAACATCACGGACATCAAGGTTATACCATCGGAGAACCTGGATAGTGACCATCGATTGCTGGTAATGAACCTGAGAGGGAGTAAGGAGAAGAAAGGGACTGAGAACCAGGAAAGACTTATAAGGATATGGAAACTGAAAGAAGGGGATAGAAGGGTCGAGTACCTCAATATGGTAAAGGAAGGAATTCCAACAGATGAAGAAAGAGGGGTGGAAGAGGAATTGGCTAGATTTAAGAAGACACTAGTAGGTGCAGCAGAAGCAGTATGTGCGAGGACAAGTAGTAAGAAGAGGTGGAAGGAAACACCATGGTGGAATGAGAAGGCAAAAGATGTAGTAAGGGAAAAGAATAGAGCCTTTAGGAGGTGGTATCAAAATAGGACGGTAGAGACAAGGGAAGAGAACCAGGAAAGAAAGAAGGAGGCAAAGAGAATAGTGGCTGAGGAGAGACGAAAGTGGATGGAAGAGTGGATAAAGATGATGAAGGAGGATAGTGATGGTACAGAAAAGGTCCTGTTTGGGATGGTAAAAAATAAGAGGCGGAAGGATCCTACGGATTATGTTAGAATGGTGAACAAAAGGGGACAAGAGATAGAAAATAGGGAAGAACTGAAGAAAATGTGGAAAGAATATTTTGAAGAACTTCTGAGCCCAAATGGAAAAGATGGTGAGGAGGAAGAAATCGGGGAAGAGGAAGATGAACTGCAAACAGAAAAGGACAACATGGAAAGAAGTGGAAGATGCAGTGAACAAGATGAACGGAGGGAAGGCACCAGGTGTGGATGAGTTGAGTGTGGAGATGGTGAGAGCAGCAGGAGAGGTGGGGATACAATGGTTGTACCGAGTGATGAGGACAGCATGGAAGGAAAGGAAGACCCCAGAGGACTGGAAAAAGGAATAATAGTCCCGATCTTCAAGACAGGTAGTAGAACAGATTGCAGAAACTATCGGGGGATAACACTGATGAGTCATTGGGCAAAGTTCTTCGAGAAAGTTTTGGAAAAGAGAATTAGGACAAGGATAGAAGGAGGGATGAGGGAAGAACAACATGGCTTCAGAGCAGGAAGGTCCACAGTGGATTTGATTTTTGCTGTAAGGCAGTTACAAGAACAGCACTATGAGTATGGAACAGATCTACTGATGGCCTTCCTGGACACTGAGAAAGCATATGACAGTGTATGCAGAAACAAAGTATGGAAGTTCCTGGAGGATAGAGGAGTAGAGAAATGGACTATAAAGAGGATAAAGGAGATGTACAAGGGAAGCGTGAGCTGTGTGAAAGTGGGAGGAGAGAGATCGGACTGGTTGGAACAGAGAAACGGCCTGAAACAAGGAAGTGCACTGTCACCGTTACTTTTAATTGTGGTGATGGATGACATAATGACCCGAGTGGCACAAGTAATTGGGGAAGGAAAGATGAAAGCAATGGTGTTTGCAGATGATTTGATGATTTGGGGAAACAAGGAGGAGGAGGTACAGAACAGTTGGACATGTGGGAAGGAATAATACAAGGATATGGGATGAAATTTAGCATAAATAAGAGTGAGATGGTGATCACAACAAGGAAGAAGGAAAGAACCACAACGGGAATAACAATTGGTGGGGAACAGCTGAAGAAAGTGGAGAGTTTCAAGTATCTGGGAAGCCTGATACAAGATAATGGAAGAAACGATAGAGAAATACATGAGCGGGGGAGACAGGCAGAAGCATTTCGGAGGAGTGTGAGAAGCATGTTATGAAGCAAGGATGTCCCTCAGAACAGAAAAATGATCATATATCGGACGTACTATGTCCCATCCTGACGTATGCCTCGGAGACCTGGGTTATGAAAGGAAGGGAGAAGAGCAAAATACAGGCCAGTGAGATGAGGTTCTTGAGAAGCAGTATTGGAGCTACAAAGATGGACAGAATAAGAAATGAGAGGACCAGAGAATTAATGAAGGAGGAAACATTACAGGATGGTATAGAGGAATCTAGGCTTAGATGGTATGGACATATAAAACGAATGGAGGAGAAGAGGATACCCAGGAGAGTACACGAGACGAAGTGGGAAGGAAAGAGACCAAGAGGAAGACCGAGAGACAGGTGGCTGAAGGGGGTGGAAGAAAGCGTGGAGAAGAGAGGGGAAGACTGGACATGGGTGGAGGCTGTGAGATGGTGGGAAGACAGAAGACGTTGCAAAGGCTTGTGTTCCAAACAGACCCGGCCTGTGGCTGGAAACTGTGCAAGATGATGATGATGATGATGAGTAAGGTGGATGTCCAACCTTCGTTGATGAAAGTCCGTGTAGACAATGTAAATATTGCACATAAGTTTTGGAATTACGGTTATTTTTAATGTAGGTTTTTAGCATTTCTGCTTTGAGTGCACGTCTATAGCGCATTGTTGATTGTTTATTATGGCGAATTTGTGGCGAAGCGCAGTTTAGTAGGTTTTTCATTTTTTCCTTAATATTCCACATGGTTTAGTAGATCAATCTGTTGTGTCTAGTCATCTTGAAGCGTGTTTTGTTCACATTCCACGTCACTTGGGCAGTACCCGATAATAATAATAATAATAATAATAATAATAATAACAATAATAATAATAATAATGAACATAATTGGTAATGATTAATCCTTTTCGGAGTAGACCGATCGTAGGGGTAGAAAGGATGTCTTCCTTCCACAGGAGTGTTTGTTTTTAGATAGATATTTACCCTAGAGATCGTAGGAGGGTCATTTCTTTGTTTTTGCTTACTACAATCCTTGAAAAATAAAATGCTCGCAACTGTGTTTATCTTTACTATTTATGCTTATGATGTGATGATTCCGTAACTTCCCTCCTCCTCGCGTGGAATTTGAGGGCAATGTTGCATTTATCTCGAATACACGCCCAGGACGACCCCAATGTCCTTCTCTTGCTCGCATTGTTCTCAAATTTCACATATGTGCATGGTGACCCATCGGTGCCCAGTGGCTTGCCATCGTGTACCGGTGGTGAACGGGCACATTACACAACACACACAGGTTTCATCGCAATCGGAAGAATGGTATATGAACGCATAGGAGACATACACACACACACATATACTACATAAAAACTATCACTTAATTTTCATTTTAGCCTATTTTCATTTATGAAAACAAGTAGTTACTTGAAGAACTAAAGCCTATTATCACACATGCTACTTATGTTAATTTCCTCCATCAACACACAATATTTCAGTTTGATTGCCATAATAGATTCGTAGTTATTGAGAACCGTCTAATATTTCGGTCGGTTGCCATGTTGGATTTTTATATATGTAGATCTTAGAGTTATGTACTATTACATGAAGAATATTGTGTACGTGTAGTATTGAAACTACAATCGCATGATTAGGACACAAGAAGTAAAAACGAGGTTTTAAAATTTCGCACAGCGGCCATCTCGTGGTTATGAAAACAATTGAATAAATTAGATGCCAGCGGATTAACATTTGTATAAGCATTTACCGTACCAATTGTCACTGCACTCGGATGGATAAATCACGAGAAACGTCCATTTAAATATTTATACTTCGCGTCACCACCATGTTGGATTTGTGCTCACCAGGTTATTGAAAGTTCCATAGGTGAACTTAAGTTCACAGCCTCTATGAACATAAAAAATTCATTTTGATTGCTGTAAAATATTCGTAGTTATTGCGAACCGTCTAAATATTTTGTATGGTAGCCATGTTGGATTGTTATATGTATAGGCCATAGAGTTACGTACCATCAAAGGAAAATTATTGCGTAGGTTCATTATTCAAACTTTCACTTCGATCGCATGATTACGACAGAAGAAATGATAACTTAATATTACAATTTCGCACAGCCGCCATCGTGAGGTTATGTAAACAATTGAACTAAATTAGATGCCAGTGCATTGCAATATGTATAAACATTAACTGTACTGTATTTCACTGCGCTCAGATGGTTAAATCGCGAGAAGTCTATTAAAGTGTTTCAACTTCGCTTGCCGCCATGTTCGTATTATACTTTACTGGTTTTTGAAAATTACATAGATAAACTTTTAGTAGTGATCTTTATCACCGTACAAAACTTCAGGCTCATATCAGTAATAGTTTCGGAGATATACAATGCCGGTGAAATATTTCTCAAAGCCACCATCTTGAGGCTATGCAAATAATTTAACTAAATTAGATGCCAGTGCATTACAATGTGTATAAACATTTGCTGTGCCAAGTTTCATTGCGTTTGGATGGTTAAATCACCTGAACAGTCTATTTAAAAGTCTCAACTTTGCTTGGCCGCCATGTTAGTTTCATAGTTACCAGGTGTGTGAAAGTTTCATAGGTGAACTTCTAGTAGTTCCCTTTATTACCGTACAAAATTTCAGGTTGATATCGGTAATATTTTCGGAGATATTGAATGCTAGTTAAATATTTCACACAGCCGCCATGTTGGATTGGTGAGACGTAATAAAATTTGAAGGGCACGGTCGGGGTCGACCAAAATGGTGCTATGATCTTACCGAGTTTCATTGAAATTGCTCCAGTCGTTTATAAGTTATTAAAAGAACACACACACACATACACACACACGGACCAAAGGTGATCTCATGAGCCTATTTTTTCATAAAATGAAAATAGGCTACAAATAGGCTTAAGAAATAACATTTTGTCCGTATGTGTATGTGCATCCCCCCACTAATAACTTCTAAACGGCTGAAGCGATCTCAATGAAACTCGGTAGGATCATAGTACTATTTTGGCTGACCCCGACCATGCCCTTCAAATGTTATTTCGTCTCACGAATCCAACATGGCGGCTGTGCGAAATATTTCACCGGCATTCTGTATCTCCGAAACTATTATTCATATCACCTTGAAATGTTGTATGGTGATAAGGCGCTACTAGACGTTCACTTATGTGACTTTCATAAACCTGTTAACTACAAAACGAACATGGCGGCCAAGACAAGTTGAAACATTTAAATAGACTTTTCTCTCGATTTAAACATTCAAACGTAGAGAAACATGTTACAGGAAATGACTATGCAAATTGCAATGCACTGACATCTAATTCAGTTCAATTGTTTACATAACTTCAAGATGGCGGCTGTGAGAAATTTTAAAATTACGTTTTTATATCTTCTGTTCTAATCATACGGTCGAAGTCAACGTATGAATAATGAACCTACGAAATAATCCTCATTTAATGGTACATAACTCTATGGCCTACATATATTAAAATCCAACATGGCGACCATCCGAAATATTTAGACGGATCTCAATATCTATTAATCTATGACAGCAATCAAACTGAAATTTTGTGTGTGTGTAGAGGCAATAAACATAAGTTAAGCTATGAGACGTTCAATAACCTGGTGAGCACAAATTCAACATGGCGGCGATGCGAAATTTAAATATTCAGATATACTTTTCTCGCGATTTAACTCTCCGATCGCAGTGAAATTTGGTACGGTATATGCTTATACAAATTGTAATCCACTGGCATCTAATTAATTTAAATTATTTTCATAACCACAAGATGACGGCTGAGCGAAATTTTAAAATGTCGTTTTTATTAATTCTTGTGTCCTAATTATGCGATTGTAATTTGAATAAACCACTTACATGTATCAGTACATAACTCAAGGCCTGTATATAAAACCCATTATGGTGACCATCCAAAATATTTAGACGCTTCTCAATATCTAAGAATCTATTACAGCAATCAAACTGAAAATTTGTGTGTTGTTAGAGGCAATTAATGGGGAGCGTGATGGTACAGTGGCTTAGCTGCTCGTCTTTCACCCGGACGGCCGGGGTTCGAATCCCGGTGACAGCGGGGTGGAATTTTCACCTGAAAAAAAAATCGCGTGGCGTCAGGAAGGGCATCCGGCCTTAAATCCCCGGCCAAAACCAAAAATGAGCCTGGTTGGCTCCGGCGACCCCAATTAATTGGGAAAAGCCGAAGGAGAAGAAGAAGAAGTTAGAGGCAATTAATATAAGTAGGATATATGAAAATAGGCTATTTAGTTCTTCACTGATTTGCTTGTTATGTATAGAAATTAAAGACTAGTATGCACGAGATAAAATCCAATTTAAATCAGACGAGTACCATATTCTCCTAGGAATACCATACTACTGTAGTTTTTTTTAGCGTATGGCTTTTAGTGCCGGGAGTGTCCGAGGACATGTTCGGCTCGCCAGTTTTGTAGCTGCTTCGAGATGGACACCCAATGGGTGAGCTACAAGTACCGTTGGGGAGGAAAGTGGGAATGGAAGGTCGAGGAGTTGGAAGGTAACGGCTGTGGCCTATAGTTAGGGACCAACCCCGGCATTTGCCTGGAAGGAAGATGGGAAACCACAGAAGACCATCTTCAAGGTTGCCGGCGGGGGGATTCGAACCTCCTCGCCTCCCGGATGTGAGCGACTGCCATCAGTCATGCCGTAACGACCACGGCTAACCCACCCGGTACTACTACTGTAGGTAATCCGTAGTGAGAGGTGACTGAAAGCATGCCAGTCCACCTGGACGTGGTGAAGCCTTACTCCATCTTGGCTCCTAAATATCAAACTTTTTCTGGCGTTCATTTCTACTCTTTGCTTTTCCCCTCAATACTGGGGTCCATAAACATCCACTGTGTTCTATGCGGCGAATATTTTGAAGTTTGCCGTTTTGGGGAATTATTATACTAGTAAACATAATATTCTCCGACTTCATAAACGGCTGCCCCTTGATAGACACTGTAGCGGTTACTGTCCGGTGGTAGCCGTCCCTGTTTTATTAAACCCTCCAAGAGCGTGACGTACAGACTGGGGCGGGGCTATTCTGCATCGTACACAAGGAACAGGGAAAGAGGAAAGAGACAGGTCGTGCTGGAACGGACGGTGTACATAACAACCATGCGGTCTGTTGATTGTTTAGATACCCCAGGGGCTCAAAAGTAGTAGGACGTCCATCGGTAACCATGGGAGGCCTGCTGAGTACGAAATTGCTTCCACTGACTTGTTCTAAGTTCCTTTACAATTTTACATCATCTTTCGTGTCATTCTCCCTTGGTCAACTCTTGTTCTCTTCCGGCCCCGATGACATATCCATGGGCTTGGGGGGTCTTTCATTTTTCTGCCTTAATTGGCTTTGATTTTCGAGTGGTCAGCCATCTTCTTTTTATGATATTCCCTGTCGACCGTAAGAGGATCTAAGGGGGCAGAGTGTGCATTAGTAGTAGTAATGCTCATTTTAATATTTTTCATTATCATACATATCATTAAGGAGAGATGACCTCGCTGTTCCGCCCCTTAAAACAACAATCATCATCAACATATAGATGTTAAATCTCTTAAAGCAACATTCCGTGACATAGGTGTGTTCATCAAATCATGCGCCACGGCCGTAAGGGCAGCTGCAGCAAGCCAGTAGATTGAATGTTTGAATCCCGGCGCTGACAGTGGCTATCTTGAGTGTGGTTTTCCCCCGAGTTTTTCCACACTCCCTCCAGGCAAATGCCGGGATAGTACCCTACTTCAAGTTCCGGGGCACCTACCTCATCCCTGTCCCTAATACAGTTATCACAGTCATCACATAAATACAGGTTATCAAGCAAGTTCAACACACCCCCAACTACACGGGGCTGATGACCAAGAAGTCCCAAGCCCTTCAAATGAATTAACAACAAAAATCTTAAAGCAACACGCATTTCCACATCGACAACCACCACCACCACCAACATAGTTCGAATACTGATTGTAGAACGATGTTTGGAGACTACAGAGTAACTCTCAAGAAGGAAGCAACGAGCAACTCGTATGCCATAACCCAATACAAATGAGAAAATAAATGTAAGAGTGCAGAGACTCATTTGTGGCACACCCTGTGTCCTGGACCGCGCTCTGTAGGGACTGAAGGAGAAGGAGGGATGATTGGTGGGGGTCAAGATATTGCGTGGGCCCTCCTCGTTGTCAGACCTGCTTCATCTTCTATCTCGTAAAAGATGTCCCATTGCTCGTAATAGACGAGACAAGACGGTTCCATCTAAAGTCAAGTGGGATGAAGCACCGCGCCGGTGGCTTCCACCAGATAGGGGGACTTCATACTCAATTTATTTCCACCTCGGACTCTAAGTGACGGTAGAGAGCCACTTCTCTCTTTAATTACTTAATGATAAGATTTGAATGCTGAGGGGGATACAGTGACATAAAATGGCACTCGATGCTGTCAAGAACAGCACTACATACTGTATTTCTGTCTAGCGAATGCAGTCATTTTTGAAAGCTTTACTGACTTGGGAAGGCTTGTTTGGACACATTTATCTATGTAAATATTAGAATCCCCTTGTAAACGACCGTTTGTCTTCTAAGAGATGCAGCTGGCTGTTTGGTGCTAACTGTACCGTACGTGAGGTGGCGGGATCGAAACCTGGTACAGCCGGTAGCTTTTAAGAGTGCTTAAATGTGAGAGACTTTGAACCCACCTCTTCTCAGTTTTGTCTCACGAGGCTGAATGTATCACAATCCAGCCCTCAAACCAGAATTACTATGACAAAGTAGGGCATACAATATGGTATTAGACTCGGTTTACTCTGGGCCAGCCCCAACTGTATGAACAGTGAGGGAAATATGCGTGGCGTCACCTGAGAGCTGTCTTCCAGCTGTAATCAGCGAGATACAGTATGCTGTTCATCCTTCTCAAACACCTCCTTTTCTCCTTAATTGCTCCAAGTAGCCTCACACCCCAGGAAGTGAGCAGTCTACACCAGATGAATTAATAAGTTCAATATGACAACACTACATGATGGAGGATATCTTATTTTTCTTAGGGTTATCTGCATTTATTTTGTTTGCATCTGTGTTGCTTGCCGGCCCCGTTGTGTTGGGGTGGCGCGCCTGCCTCTCACCCGGAGGCTCCGGGTTCGATTCCCGGCTCCATCAACCATTTTAGAAACTAACGTGAGGGCTGGAACGGGGTGCAATCAGCCTCGTGAGGACAATTGAGTAGCTGCCTGACAGTGAGACAGCGCCCCGGTCACGAAAACAAAGATTAGCGGCCGAGGGGACACGATGCGCTGACCACGCGTTACCCCAATATCTGCAGGCCAAATAGCTGAGCCAGCGGTCGCTTGGTAGACCTAGGCCCTTCATGGGCTGTAGTGCCAGGGGTTATATATCCGTGTTGCTTGGTCAGCATCATCATCATCAGCATCATCAAGGGCCTATTCTCATTTGGTTATTGGTTTCCACCGTGCACCATAGCTCGTGAATACACATGTTAAATGTAATATTCATATACCTGATTGCAAGTGACAGGCCTACAATGCAAACGCAAGATGTGAATCTCCGTTATGCTGTGATACCACATGATGCTAATAAACGTAAGTTGAAATGATGTCATCCTTTGTGATCCTAAAATTATGTGCAACAGGCCGTAAACATGTTTTTTGAAGTATTCAGTACATAATAACGCGTTACCCATCTCTTTTTTTACTCTACCTCGCACCAGCTTAGGCGAGTGATTTTTATTTAATTTTTTTAAATGTATTTTCTATTGGATATTCACTTATACAGAACAGCAAAAAAATTAGCAGAAAAGGCGTGCAACGTTTCCTCAACAAAACATTGTACAGGTGATAGTCTGTTACAAAAGATGGAAAACACATTGGAAACCTCATAGGGGAACACAAGAGTTTCTCCGTCACTATGTACACCAAACGGACGTTCTATATCAGCACTAGATGATGTTGAGATGTTTGTCAAAGGCCACAGCCAAGCGCTTACTGCAGGTGTATGCTCAGCGTTCTCACCGGTAGGTATTTTAATTCCATTATTATGCCTAATATACAAATTAGTTACCGAATAAGGAAGCTCTTTTATCCCTTTGAGAGGACATGCTTCTTGAAATAGGCTATCTACAATACAGGCAGTTGAGGATGAAAACCAGCTCAGATTCTCCACAATATTCATTCATTCATTCGTTTATTTGCAATTGGGGGTGTGTCCCCCGGTGGTAAATTAGATATACATAACAAATAAATAATTGTACAGAGAACAATCCACTCAATTGACCGTCCATCAATTCGCAAGCTACATGTTAAATGTAATATTCATATACCCGGTGCGAGGTGGAGTAAAAAAGAGATGGGTAACGCGTTATTATGTACTGAATACTTCGAAAAACATGTTTGCGGCCTGCTGCACATAATTTTAGGATCACAAAGGATGACATAATTTCAACTTACGTTTATTAGCATCATGTGGTATCACAGCATAACGGAGATTCACATCTTGCGTTTGCATTGTAGGCCTGTCACTTGCAATCAGGTATATGAATATTACATTTAACATGTAGCTTGCGAATTGATGGACGGTCAATTGAGTGGATTGTTCTCTGTTGTGGAGAATCTGAGCTGGTTTTCATCATCAACTGCCTGTATTATAGATAGCCTATTTCAAGAAGCATGTCCTCTCAAAAGGATAAAAGAGCTAGCTTATTCGGTAACTAATTTGTATATTTGGCATAATAATGGAATTAAAATACCTACCGGGGAAGATACGCGAGTTACGATTCGAGGCATTAGGGACAGGCCATTTCCCGACCCGGACGAAAAGTGGATTCAAATCCCTCCTTCAATCCATCCTTGAAAGGATTTTTCGTGGTTTCCCATTTTCATTTCCAGGCAAATAGAGGGACGGTGCATTCTAATAGGTCACAGCTGTTTCCTTCAATCTCCTTGCGAATTTCGTTCATCATCATTCATTTAATTCTCATTAACTCCTTGTATGAAGTTGGCGCCAGGAAGGGCATCCGACTATATAAACTATTCCTACGATACATAAAACTCATCTCACCTCATCTCCGGCTCTGTAGAAACGCTAAGAGTATGGGTTAGGCATACATAGACATACAATGGGATTCTACCTGGTGAATAGTTCAGAAATAATTTGATATTGATACGTGCTACCCCTAGTAGCAAGTTCGTTAATTGGATCAAAGTAGGTAAAGCACAACACTAATGGTCCTTTAAAGAAACATTAGCTTTATTGCAGGTCAGAAAGTTACACCATACAATAAGCAAATGGAAACAATTACCTGACTTACTCAAGTTTGCTCCCTTATGGAGAACACTCATCCTTTCACTTGCTCATGCAGTTAATCCCTCACTAATGAGACCGGTGTCCTCGCTAGAAATAACAACAACTCTTCCTTAAGTTCACAAGCCACAGTCTGACACTCAAGTATTCTTGAATACTACACACTGTTTCGCAATTCACACGTCACCGCATTACCTCTTTCGCACAGGTATAAACACACACACTCACACTGGCCAGGGTCTCTCTTTATATATCGGGGCTGACGACTCACAGATGTTTCTAGAGTGGACCAGGGTTCACAGCTACTCTCAGACCTTCTAGAGACTTCCAATACTGGGCGGGCCACGAACCTTCTGGATCATGTCCTTGTTCTTGCAGCCCCGTTGCGTAAGGCGCTGGTAACACACAGTCAGGGATAGCCTGGGGCGACCTGAGTCACGCGCGAGGCAACGAAGCTCGCGTAACACCACCCCCTTCCAGAAAAAGCTGATCGTCCCGATCAGTCATTGGTCCGTCTGTGTCCCTCCGTAGGCTGGCAGGTTATATCGATGCACGATCTTCATCTTCGCCCTTGGGCTCCGCTGGATCCTGTAGACGACAACGTTGACCAGTTTCACGACTCGGTACGGGCCCTCCTAGGACTTCTGCAGTTTCGGTGATAAGCCTTTCTTCCGTAATGGGTTGAAGAGCCAGACCAGGTCGTCCTCGTGGAATCCGCCGGCATCCGTCTGCTGGTCGTATCGGGTCTTAATTCGGTCGGTCTCGATCCGCAGTCTTCTCCTTGCGAACGCGTGCATGTCCTCCAATCAGTCAACCAGTTCTTGACAATACTGGCTTACCGGGACCGGATCGTCCCCAGGTCAACCGAAGGCAAGGTCGGCAGGTAGACGGAGTTCCCTCTCAAACATGGCCCGGGCTGGTGTGCTGCCGGTGGCTTCATGCACGGCGGCGCGGTGGGCCAGGAGAAATAGTGGAAGGTGTCGGTCCCAATCCCTCTGGTGCTTGCTGACGACTATCCGGAGATGGTTCTTGATGGTGCGATTGAATCGCTCCACCATCCCGTCGGTCTGGGGGTGTAGCGGCGTCGTCCTTGTCTTCCGGATTCCCAGCTGCTGGCATAGGTTCTGGAACACCTGCTACTCGAAATTCCTCCCTTGTTCGGAGTGCAGTTCCAAGGGTACTCCGTACCGGCTGACGAATTCCTTCACCAGGGTCTCTGTATCGTCGCGGCCTCTTGGTTAGGGAGTGCATACGCCTCTGGCCATTTGCTGAAGTAGTCGCTGACGACCAATATGTAACGGTTCCGTGCCTAGCTCAAGGGCTCCTCACCATGGGGCCGCCCACATTGTAGGTCTTCAGTGGGCCCCTTCGTCTCCGTCTTGGGCCCTTGCTGGCTGCGCAATAGTGGCAACTCGCGCAATAGTTCTCCACGTCTGCTCAGCATCCAATCCAGTAGAACCGCTCTCTCAGTTTCTCCAGGGTCATCTTTATCCCTAGGTGTGCACCAGATGATCCTCCATGGTCTTCCTTCAGGACTTCCTCCGTCATAGCCTTTGGAACGACGACTTGTTCCCGAGATGTCTTCCCGTCAGTGCTCTCCCAGGAACAGCAGATGAGGCCATCCCTTACAACCAGCGAGTCCCATTGCGCCCAGTAGGACTTAAACTTTGGACTGCAGTCGCTCACAATGTTCCGTCCGGGTCTGGGAACATAGGCCCTCTTCCATTCGGCTATCAGTCCCAGGTCATCATCTTCCGCTTGTGCCTGCGTGAAAGATTCGCGGCTCCAGCTCCCTTGAAGATCCACGGTAGTCCTTCGGCACTGTATCCCGGGGTTCTCCTGCCTTCTGGCACAGACGGTGCAGTCTTCGGGGCAGGGTCTTCGCGATAGGGCGTCGGCGTTCGAATACAGTTGACCTTTCCTGTGTTGGATCTCAAAGTTGTACTGTTGGAGCCCCTCTAACCACCGCGCGAGTTGTCCCTCGGGCTGCTTGAAGTTCAGGAGCCACCGCAGGGATGCATGGTCAGTCCTGATGGGAAATTCTTGCCCGTACAGGTACTTATGGAGGTGTTCAATGGTCTTCACGATGGCGAGCAGTTCCTTCCTGGTGACGCAGTAGTTCCTCTCTGGCTTTGACAAGGGCTTGCTGAAATATGTCACTTCTCCCTCCTCGCCGTCCACTACTTGCGACAGGACTCCCCCTATACCGAAGTCGCTGGCATCGGTATCGACGATGAACCTTGTTCCAGGTCTGAGGTAGGCCAGAATAGGTGCGGTGCACAGAGCCTGCTTGAGTTGTACGAAGGCTTTGGGGCATCTGCTGTCCACGTGAAGAGTTGGTCCTTCTCGGTCAGCTGATACAGTGGTTTGGCGATGTTGGCGAATCCTCTCACGGAGCGATGGTAATATGTGCAGAGTCCTAGGAAGTTTCGTAGTTGGGACTTGTCCTTCGGAACTGGCCACTCCCTCACAGCTGCGGTCCTCTCTGGGTCGGTGCGCACCCCTTCCTCGGAGACGATATGCCCAAGATACTGGACGTGCTTCTGGAAGAGCTAACACTTCTTGGGGCTCAACTTCAGCTGGGCAGCCCGCAGCTTCATCAAGATCTCCTTCAGGTTGCTGCAGTGCTCCTCGAAGCTTCTCCCTAGAACGATGACGTCGTCCGTGTAGACCAGGCAGGTCTCCCAGTGTAGTCCCCTCAGAATGGACTCAATTAGCCTTTCGAAAGTCGCAGGGGCGTTGCACAGACCGAATGGCATGACCGTGAGTTGCCAGAGCCCGCTGCCCAAAGTGAACGCCGTTTTCTCGCTATCCTTAGGGTGGACCTCCACCTGCCAGTAGCCACTCTTCAAATCTAAGGTGGAGAACCATCTTGACCCTGATATGGAGTCCAGGGTGTCGTCGATCCGGGGTAGAGGGTAGCTGTCCTTCTTCGGGACGTCATTCACCCGCCTGTAAACCACGCAGAACCTGGTGGAACTGTCCTTCTTCTTCATTAGCACGACCGGAGAGCTCCAAGGACTATGTGATGGCTCGATCACCCTCTGCTCCGTCATCTCTTCTACCATCCGGTTGATTTCAGCTTGTTTGGTGAGCGGGACAGGTCGGAATGGGGCCATAATCGGTGCACTGTCCCCAACGTCGATTCTGTGCTGGACCAGGCTTGTCCTGCCGAAGTCATTGCTCCCCACGCAGAAGACGTCCTGGAATTCACCAAGCAGTTCCCGAAGTTGGCGTGATTGCTCCTCGTCTAGATGGTCCTGGTATCCTTGGTACAGCTTCTGTAGTTCTTCTGGCAGGGCGCGTCTTCTTCGGATGTCCATCTGCAGGGGTCCTTCCGTCGTGTCTGTGATGCGGGCAATCCAGGCAACGGGCTCCCAGACTCTTAGGATTATGGCCCGGTGAACCGTAATATCGTAGTCGATCAGGTTGGACAGGTGGACGTACGGACGAGACGTCGTATTGATGAGGGTCTTGGCAATTAGGAATCCCTTTGTATGGACGTCCTGATATTTTGGCTCGATGATAGCCGCCACTCCGTCAGCAGTTCCGTCGACAATTACGGCAGCGCTGACCTCCGTCCTGGCGGGAACTGTGACGTCCTCTCTCAGCCTTACTCGTCTTGCGGTGATGGCCTCGTGTGCTGGTTGCAAAGCAAGTTCCTCACCTCATTAGTGCAGCGTGTTGGTACTCAGGTCCAAGATGATGTTGTTCTGGTCCAGAAAGTCTAGTCCGATGATCACTTCGTTTGCTATATCAGCCACGAGCACTGGATGCTTCACCGCCCGTCGACCAATGACGAACTCCAGTGATGCTTCGCCATGTACCGGCGCGGTCTCTCCAGTCGCAGTTATTAGTTGGAGGTTGCTTTGCGTGGGTTGCACTCTCCACTTCGGAATCACGGCGGGATTGACGATGCTCCTTGTTGCTCCCGTGTTGATCTGCATAGGCCAGCTCAATCCATTGACGACTCCGTCGACTATCAGGCTACTATCGTCCCTCCGTAACTTCGTCACACGGACCTGAACTGCCGGGGCTTGACAACTGTCACAAGCCAACGTTTGCCCCCCCCCCCCCCCCAAGGCTGGCTAATACTTGTTTCCCTGGGTCGCGCGGTTTTCAGACGGCTGATTTCCCGACGGATACCCCCGGCGGTGGCGATCACCGCAGTCCTTGCTCAGGTGGCCTTTCTTACCGCAGGTCCAGCAGGTCAGTAGCCCTCTTCCGGACAGCCTCTCCGGGAGTATTTTGGCTGCGTCGTTGTTGATGGCGCCGCTACTATTGAAGAACCGGCCTAGTGCCTCTATCAATTCATCGGCCAAAGGCTTGGTCTCGTTGGTTTTGGCTGGTTCGTCGACGTCCACTTGACGCACCCGCACGTGCATTCTAGACGCCTGCTTTGCCGTCTCGAACTCAAGTGCATGGCTCAGCCCATCTGCCAGGGTCTTTTTGCGCGCGAGTCGCAGTGCCTGTTGAGTGTCCGAGTCCCGTAGCCCGTCGGTGAAGGTCTGCGTCACAATCTGTTCCAGAAAGTCGGCCGGCGCTGTTGGATATGAGAGCCTTACGAGGCGTGCGATGTCCGTCTCGAACTCCTGCAAGGTTTCCGCGTTCTTTTGTACCCGGGCCGGAGCTGCATCTGGTAGGCCTGCTGAAGATGGCTATTTCGATATTGGGACTCCATATGGGCGATTAATGAAGCGTAGTCCTGAGATACAGTCGGGATGGCCTGAAGGACATTAACGGCGTCCCCTCTCAGCGCTACAATGTGAGCTGTAGCCTTTACCGTGTTGTTCAAGTTGTTTATGGAACAGGCCGCCTCGAACTGACGTAAGTAAGTGCTCCACGGGACCTTACTGTCGAAGGTTGGGGGCGTCACTCTGCTCTGTCCCGTTCCTGATATTCCAGGTGTAACTGTGGACGGGCGTCGGCGCAGCTCGGCAACTTCCTCTTGTAGAGCGTTGAATTTCTCTTCCAGCCACGTCAGCGGGCGTCGGCGCAGCTCGGCAACTTCCTCTTGTAAGGCGTCAAACTTCTTTTCCACCGCCGTGACTTCCTCACGAAGGTCCTGGTAGACGGTGTTGACTTCCTTCCGCAGATCTGTTCTAATTTCTTCAGGTCCTCTGCTAATTTATTCTGACAGTCTTCCATCTTCTTCTGGCCGTCCTCTAATTTGGAAGTTAGGTCCTTGGCTAAATTCCTCTGGCCGTCTTCCATCTTCTTCAGGTCCTCCGCTAACTTATTTTGACCGTCTTCCATCATTCTTCTGGCTGTCCTCTATTTTCTTTTGCCCGTCCTCCATCTTGATTTCCATGGCACTTTTTTTACTTGTAATTGCGCTTCCATTTTAGTTGTTTGTCTTTTGAGTGGCAGACACTCACTGGAGAAATAGTGAACTGTGGTAAAATGACATGCACGAGTATTGAACCAGGACCTTCAGGTGTTGTGTTTGTGCTTGGGTTCGTAATCCCACTTCTGACACCAGTTGATATGTACTACCCCTAGTAGCAAGTTCGTTAATTGGATCAAAGTAGGTAAAGCATAACACAAATGGTCCTTTAAAGAAATATTAGCTTTATTGCAGGTCAGAAAGTTACACCACACAAAAAGCATATAGAAACAATTAGCTGACTTAAGTTTGCTTCCTTATGAACACTCACCCTTTCACTTGCTCATGCAGTTAATCCCTCACTAATGAGGCCGGTGTCCTCGCTAGAAATAACAACTCTTCCTCAGTTCACAAGCCACAGTCTGACACTCACTGTTCTTGAATACTACACACTGTTGCGCAATTCACACGGCACCGCATTACTTCTTTCGCACATGTATAAACACACACACTCACACTGGCCAGGGTTGCTCTTTATATATCGGAGCTGACGACACACAGATGTTTCTAAAGTGGACCAGGGTTCACAGCTACTCTCAGACCTTCTCGACACTTCCAATACTAGGCAGGCCACGAACCTTCTAGACCATGTCCTTGTTCTTGCAGCCCCGTTGCGTAAGGCGCTGGTAACACCCAGTCAGGGATAGCCTGGGGTGGCCTGAGTCACGCATGAGGCAACGAAGCTGTCTAGCACTCGTAACAATATCCATCATCCAATTTGTGCTGAGGTTTTTAACCTACTTCATAATTTGTAACAAATAGTTCCGTAAAGAACTAAATAGCCCATTTTCATATATTCTACGTATATTAATTGCCTCTATCAGCACACAAATTATTAGTTTGTTTGCTGTAATAGATTCGTAGATATTGAGAACCTTCTAAATATTTCGGATGGTCGCCATGTTGGATTTTAATATATGTAGGCCATAGATTTATGTACTATTGTATGAGGATTATTGTGTAGGTTTATTATGCAAACTTTGATTTCGATGGCATGATTAGAACACTAGAAATAAAAACTTATTTTTTTAAATTTCGCACAGCCGCCATCTTGAGGTTATTTAAACAATTGAACAAAATTACATGCGAGTGCATTGCAATCTGTATAGTTATTTGCTGTACCAAGTTGCACTGCGTTCGGGTGGTTAAATCACGATAAAAGTCTATTTAAATGCTTCAAATTCGTTTGGCCACCATGTTCGTTTTGTAGTTTACAGGTTTTTGGGAGTCACATAGGTGACCGTCTAGTAGTGCCCTTTATCACCGTACAAAATTTCAGGGTGGTATGAGTAATAGTTTCAGAGATATGGAATGCCGGTGAAATATTTCGCACAGCTGCCAATTTGGATTGGTGAGGTGTAATAAAATTTGAAGGGCACGGTCGGGGTCGGCCGAAAAAATATTATGACCTTACCCAGTTTCATTGAAATCGCTCCAGAAGTTATTACGGGGGGGGGGGGACGACTCACATGGACGCACAGACACACAATCACACACACATACACCCACACACGGACAAATGGTGATCTCATAAGCCTATTATCTCATGAATGAAAATAGGCAAAAAAAAAATGGAAGTAGACTTATCTACATGGGTCGAAAGCCCGTGTGTCTGTCCATGGATGTGTGTAAGTTTTTTCCCCTATCAAGTCAAAGACGAAACCAAATTGAATCAAATTTGGTACAGAGGTAGCACTAGCAAAGAACACTTCAGTGTCATGTTTACTGTTGCCTACATCTTAAAGAAAACAAAATGGCGGCCACACAAATGTTTAAAGCTTAAATAAGTTCATGACTAAACTAATAATTTGAATCTCTAACAAATTTTGGAACAACATCCCATCATGTGGCAAGCATCAGGTACCAAAAATACAAAGTCATCAGCTAAACTATTTGAAGATGGTGGCCATGCGAATCATGCAAGCATTATAATCCATGACTTGTGATCCAATGAATCAAAGTTCACAGTACTTTGCATTCAGATAATTCTACGTAAGGACCCTCTATTACTGACTATATGATTGTGAATATTACGCTCAGCCGCCATCCTGAAATTATACTATATTAAATAATATGTTTCCTTCAACACTTGAGTGGCCTCTCACCAAGGCGGACCGGGTTCGATTACTGGTAAATGCATGCGAGATTTTCAAACTGAAATACCATATCCTGTGGTTCGGTTTCCACGTAACGAGAAGGTCCCGGGCCTCATGATCACGAGATTAACGGTCATGTATAACTGCAAACTTCAATTCGCTTCTTCAACCCTTCAGATATACTGTAACGAAGCCGCTGCGCCCTATATTCAGTGTGTCAATTTATGACTGACGCTACTGATGTTTCTTGTATAATATTCCTCTTCTACCACGTTTTGAGTCAGATTTCAAATTTGTTCTTAGAGAAAATTGGGTTAAAGCGTATAACATTCCTGGTACTCTTCAGAACGGGTTTTTGGTAAATTAGGCCATTTATAACGTTTCTTAATATTGTAATCCGGCTTCTGACACCAGTTGTTACGTGCCACCCCTAGTGGCACTTTTGTTAACTGGATTACGGTGGGTAGAAAGCACAACACAGGATGTTCCTTTTATAGAAATAATTAATTTTATTTCGGCCAGAAAGTTACACTACTCATCAGCAATTCCAAGGAATTAGAACCTTACTCCAGTTTCCTCAAGTCGAGAACACTTCCCCCTTTCATTCGTCAATGAGCCACAGAAGTTAATCCTCCCTCTAATGAGCCTGGTGGCCTTGACAGAACTACATGCAACTTCTTCCTTTTGTACACAAATTACAGTTACTTACGACAACTTGCTACGCGCAGCTTCGCTGTTCACGAGCTGGGAAACAATGTCACTGGATTTCGTAACCACAATATCTCAGACACTCAGTGAAATCACACTCACTCAAAACACAGGCAGTCCCCTGTATGCTTCTCACTTCCTCGCTGTCAAGAGAAACGGCTTCACTAGGGGTTTCGCAAGTCACCACACTTCTGTCGCTCAGGATAATCGCTCACACTAGCTCGTAAAACACAACCACTGCTGCTTGACAGGTCGCTCTTATATAGCAGGCCGGTGACTCAATAAATGCTTCTAGACTCATCCAGGGTTCACGGCTTCTCGAGGTTTCCATCGCTGGCTCAGTCACGAATATTCTGGACCATCCCTTTGTCCTAGTAGTCCTGTTGCATAAGGCGCACGCAATACACTGAGGCCGAGCAGCCCAGCCCTGGGGCAGTTGTGACTCATGCGGCGAGCGATGGAACAAACTCACAGCCGTAACACCACCCCCCTTCCTAAATGGCTGTTCGTCCCGATCAATCATTGGTCCGTCTGTGTCCCTCCGTAGGCTGCCAGGCGATCGCGATGCACGATCTTCATCTTCGCCCTCGGGCTCCGCTGGATCCTGTAGACGACATCGTTGATCCGTTTCACGCCTCGGTACGGGCCCTCCCAGGACTTCTGCAGTGTGGGTGACAGGCCTTTCTTCCGTAATGGGTTGAAGAGCCAGACCAGGTCGTCCTCGTGGAATCCGCCGGCATCCGTCTGCTGGTCATATCGGGTCTTCATTCGGTCGGTCTCGATCCGCAGTTTCCTCCTCGCGAACGCGTGCACGTCCTCCAGTTGGTCGACCAGTTCTTGACAATACTGGCTTACCGGGACCGGATCATTCCCAGGTCGGCCGAAGGCAAGATCGACAGGTAGACGGAGCTCCCTCTCAAACATGGCCCGGGCTGGTGTGCACCCGGTGGCTTCATGCACGGCGGCGCGGTAGGCCAGGAGAAATAGTGGAAGATGTTTGTCCCAATCCCTCTGGTGCTCGCTGACGACTATTCGGAGATGGTTCTCGATGGTGCGATTGAATCGCTCTACCATCCCGTTGGACTGAGGGTGTAGCGGCGTTGTCCTTGTCTTCCGGATTCCCAGCAGCTGGCATAGGTTCTGGAACACCTGCGACTCGAATTTCCTCCCTTGGTCGGAGTGCAGCTCCAGGGGTACTCCGTACCTGCGGACGAATTCCTTCACCAGGGTCTCTGCAATCGTCGCGGCTTCTTGGTTAGGGAGCGCATACGCCTCCGGCGATTTGGTAAAGTAGTCGCTGACGACCAATATGTAGCGGTTCCCTGCCTCGCTTAACGGGAATGGCCCAGCAAAATCGATGGCCACTCTCTCCATGGGGCCGCCCACGTTGTAGGTCTTCAGTGGACCCCGTCGTCTTCGTCCTGGGCCCTTGCTGGCTGCGCAATCGTGGCACCTCGCGCAGTGGTTCTCTACGTCTGTTCGTCATCCGATCCAGTAGAACCGCTCTCTCAGCTTCTCCAGGGTCTTCTTTATCCCTAGGTGTCCTCCAGATGATCCTCCATGGACTTCCTTCAGGACTTCCTCCGTCATAGCCTTTGGAACGACGACTTGTTCCCGAGATGTCTTCCCGTCGGTGCTCTCCCAGGTACGGCATATGAGGCCATCCCTCACAACCAGCGAGTCCCACTGCGCCCAGTAGGACTTAAACTTTGGGCTGCAGTCACTCACAATGTTCCACCCGGGTCTGGGGACACAGGCCCCCTTCCATTCGGCTATCAGTCCCAGGTCATCATCTTCTGCTTGTGCCCGTATGAAAGATTCGCGGCTCCAGCTCCCTTGAAGTTCCACGGTAGTCCTTCGGCATTGTATCCCGGTGTTCTCCTCCCTTCGGGCACAGAAGGTGCAGTCTTCGGGGCACGGTCTTCGTGACAGGGCGTCGGCGTTAAAATGCAGTTGGCATTTCCTGTGCTGAATCTCAAAGTTGTACTGTTGAAGCCTCTCTAACCACCGCGCGAGTTGACCCTCGGGCTGCTTGAAGTTCAGGAGCCACCGCAGGGATGCATGGTCGGTCCTGATGAGAAATTCTTGCCCGTACAGGTACTTGTGAAAGTGTTCAATGGTCTTCACGATGGCGAGCAGCTCCTTCTTGGTGACGCAGTAGTTCCTTTCTGGCTCTGACAAGGCCTTGCTGAAGTAGGCCACTACTCTCTCCTCGCCATCCACTACTTACAACAGGATTCCCCCTATGCCAAAGTCGCTGGCAATGGTATCGACGATGAACCTTGTTCCAGGTCTGGGGTAGGCCAGAATAGGCGCGGGGCACAGAGCCTGCTTGAGTTGTTCGAAGGCACTGTGGCATTCTGCTGTCCACGTGAAGAGTTGGTCCTTCTCAGTCAGTCGATGTAAAGGTTTGGCGATGTTGGCGAATCCTTTCACGAAGCGATGGTAATAAGTGCAGAATCCCAGGAAGCTTCGTAGTTGGGACTTGTCCTTCGGAACTGGCCACTCCCTCACAGCTGCGGTCTTCTCTGGGTCGGTGCGCACCTCTTCCTCGGAGACGATATGCCCAAGGTACTGGACCCGATTCTGGAAGAGCTGACAGTTCTTGGGGCTCAACTTCAGCTGGGCAGCCCGTAGCTTCAACAAGATCTCCTTCAGGTTGCTGTAGTGCTCCTCGAAGCTTCTCCCCAGATCGATGACGTCATCTAAGTAGACCAGGCAGGTCTTCCAGTGTAGTCCCCTCAGAATGGACTCCATTAGCCTTTCGAAGGTCGCAGGGGCTTTGCACAGGCCGAATGGCATGACGGTGAACTGCCAGAGCCCGCTGCCCACAGAGAACGCAGTTTTCCCGCGGTCCTTAGGATGGACCTCCACCTGCCAGTAGCCACTCTTCAAATCCAAGGTGGAGAACCATCTCGACCCTGATATGGTGTCCAGGGTGTCGTCGATCCTGGGTAGAGGGTAGCTGTCCTTCTTCGTGACGTCATTCACCCGCCTGTAATCCACGCAGAACCTGGTGGAACCGTCCTTCTTCTTCACTAGCACGATCGGAGGACTCCAAGGACTATGTGATGGCTCGATCACCCCTTGCTCCGTCATCTCTTCTACCATCCGGTCGACTTCGGCTTGCTTGAAGAGCGGGACACGTCGGAATGGGGCCCTAATCGGTGCGCTGTCCCCAACGTCGATTCTGTGCTGGACCAAGCTTGTCCTGCCGAAGTCTTTGTTCCCCACGGAGAAGACGTCCTGGAATTCGCGTAGCAGGTCCTGAAGTTGGCGTGATTGTTCCTCGTCTAAATGGTCCTGGGATCCTTGGTACAGCTTCTGTAGTTCTTCTGGCAGTGTGCGTCTTCTTCGGTTGTCCGTCTGCAGGTGTCCGTCCGTCGTATCTGTGATGCGGGCAATCCAGGTAACGGGCTCGTGGACTCCTAGGTTGGTGACCTGGTGAACCGTAATGTCGTAGTCGTTCAGGTTGGACAGGCGGACGTACGGCCGAGACGTCGTGTTGATGAGAGTCTTGGCAACTAGCAATCCTTTTGTCTGGATGTCCTCATATTTTGGCTCGATGACAGCCGCCACTCCCTCAGCAGATCCGTCGACAATTACGGCAGCGCTGACCTCCGTCCTGGCGGGAACGATGACGTCTTCTCTCAGCCTTACTCGTCGTGCGGTGATGGACTCGTGCGCAGGTTGCAAAGCAAGTTCCTCAACTCCGAAGTGCAGAGTGATGGTACTCAGATCCAAGATGATGTTGTTCTGGTCCAGGAAGTCCAGTCCGATGATCACTTCATTTGATACGTCAGCCACAAGCACTGGATGCTTTATCGCTCGTCGACCAATGACGAACTCCAGTGATGCTTCGCCATGTACCGGTGCGGTCTCTCCGGTCGCGGTTATTAGCTGGAGGTTCCTTTGTGTGGGTTGCACTCTCCACTTCGGGATCACGGTGGGACTGACGATGGTCCTCGCTGCTCCCGTGTCGATTAGCATGGGCCAGCTCTCTCCGTTGACGACTCCGTCGACCATCAGGCTGCTATTGTCCCTCCGTAACTTCGTCACACGAACCTGGACTGCCGGGGCTTGACGACTGTTACAAGCCAACCTTTGCCCCCCAAGGCTGGCTAATACTCGTTTCCCTGGGTCGCGCGGTATTCAGACGACTGATTTCCCGTCGGATACCCTCGGCGGCGGCGATCACCGCAGTCATTGCTCAGGTGGCCTTTCTTACCGCAGGTCCAGCAGGTCGGTAGTCCTCTTCCGGGCCGCCTCTCCGGTTGCCTTCCGGCTGTGTCGTTGCTGGTGGTGCCGCGACTATCGAAGAAACGGCTTAGCGCCTCCATTAATTCGTCGGCCAGGGGTTTGGTCTCGTTGGTTTTTACTGGTTCGTCGACGTCCACTTGACGCACCCGCGCGTGCATTCTGGATGCCTGTTTTGCCGTCTCGAACTCAAGTGCGTGGCTCAGCGCATCTGTCAGGGTCTTATTGCGCGCGAGTCGCAGCGCCTGTTGAGTGTCCGAGTTCCGTAGTCCGTCGGTGAAAGTCTGCGTAGATTTCTGCTCCAGAAAGTCGGCCGGCGCTGTTGGGTAGGCGAGCCTTACGAGACGTGCGATGTCCATCTCGAACTCCTGCAGGGTTTCCGCGTTCCTTTGTACCCGGGTCCGGAGCTGCATCTGGTAGGCCTGCTGAAGATGGCTATCTCCATATCGGGACTCCATATGGGCGATTAGTGAAGCGTAGTCCTGGGATCCAGTCGGGATGGCCTGAAGGACGTTAAGGGCGTCCCCTCTCAGCGCTACAATGAGAGCTGTAGCCTTTTCCGTGCTGTTCCAGTTGTTTATTGAACAGGCTGCCTCGAACTGACGTAAATAGGTGCTCCACGGGACCTTTCCGTCGAAGGTTGGGGGCGTCACTCTGCTCTGTCCCGTTCCTGATATTCCCGGTGTACCTGTGGGCGGGCGTCGTTGCAGCTCGGCAACTTCCTCATGAAGAGCGTTGAATCTCGCTTCCATCCCCGTCGACGGGCGTTGGTGCAGCTCAGAAATTTCCTTTTGTAAAGCGTTGAAGTTTTCTTCCACCCCCGTCAGTGGGCGTTGGCGCAGTTCGGCAACTTCCTCTTGTAAGGCGTCGAACTTCTTTTCTACTGCTGTGACTTCCTCACGTAGGCCCTGGCAGACGGTGTTGACTTCCTGACGCAGACCCTGTTCCAATTTCTTTTGACTTTCCTGTAATTTCGTCAGCAGACACTCTTCCAGATTTTTCTGGCCATTCAGAAATTTGGCGGTTAGGTCCTCTGCTAGCTTATTCTGACCGTCTTCTAATTTGGAAGTTAGGTCCTCGGCTAAACTTATCTGGCTGTCTTCCATCTTCTTCTGGCAGTCTTCTAGCTTCTTCTGGTCGTCTTCTAATTTGGCAGTTAGGTCCTTGGTTAAATTCTTCTGGCCGTCCTCCATCTTCTTCTGGCCGGCCTCCATTTTTGTTTCCATGCCATTTAACTTTTCTAGCAATGCTGCCAATTGCGCCTCCATTTTAGTTGTTTGTCTTGTAAAGGGCATGCACTCACAGGAAAATTAGAGAAAATGACCTGCTCGGGTTTTGAAACCAGGACCGTCAGGTGTTGTGCTTGAGTTCGCAATCCGGCTTCTGACACCAGTTTTTACGTGCCACCCCTAGTGGCACTTTTGTTAACTGGATTACGGTGGGTAGAAAGCACAACACAGGATGTTCCTTTTAAAGAAATAATTAATTTTATTTCGACCAGAAAGTTACACTACTCATCAGCAATTCCAAGGAATTAGAACCTTACTCCAGTTTCCTCAAGTCGAGAACACTTCCCCCTTTCATTCTTCAATGAGCCACAGAAGTTAATCCTCCCGCTAGTGAGCCTGGTGGCCTTGACAGAACTACATGCAACTTCTTCCTTTTGTACACAAATTACAGTTACTTACGATAACTTGCTACGCGCAGCTTCGCTGTTCACGAGCTGGGAAACAATGTCACTGGATTTCGTAACAACAATATCTCAGACACTCAGTGAAATCACTCACTCAAAACACAGGCAGTCCCCTGTATGCTTCTCACTTCCTCGCTGTCAAGAGAAACGGCTTCACTAGGGGTTTCGCAAGTCACCACACTTCTATCACTCAGGATAATCGCTCACACTAGCTCGTAAAACACAACCACTGCTGCTTGACAGGTCGCTCTTATATAGCAGGCCGGTGACTCAATAAATGCTTCTAGACCCATCCAGGGTTCACGGCTTCTCGAGGTTTCCATCGCTGGCTCAGTCACGAATATTCTGGACCATCTCTTTGTCCTAGTAGTCCTGTTTCATAAGGCGCACGCAATACACTGAGGCCGAGCAGCCCAGCCCTGGGGCAGTTGTGACTCATGCGGCGAGCGGTGGAACAAACTCACAGCCGTAACAATATCTTCTGACTTTTCACCAACAAGTGTTGTTGGCATTTTCAAAGATTTGTTCTGAATAGCTTGGAGTGCTGCTGTCTGAGGTTTACATACGCTGTTAGAGTGCTCTTGAAAGAATATGAGAATTGAGCGGTTTCTGGTAGTTCCTGGTTGACAGTTGTATCGTTCTCGTGGGGGTGCCAACTTCAGGTGGGAGAATGATGCTTAACAATTGTCTCTTACTGCATGTTGTAAGGGATCTCTGGGTCAGGAATTGGCAAGGCAAATCGACACATGCTTCTTTACTCAACTGATCAATGGACAAATAACTAACGATTGAATGGGTTAACAATAGGCTACGTATTGATTTATGAGTACACCTGAGTCTATTTGGATGTAGTGACGGATAAAGAGAGTATACCTTATTATTTTCAGTGAAGTAATAATCAAGTGACAGGTTGGGTGGTGGGCGATTCACGACTGTTCTTATTTCCGCGCAGCATTCATTATATACGATGGCTGCATTTTTATGTATATAAATATTAATCATATCTGATTTTGGGCCTAGCGGCTTAGAGAGGGTCGAGATTTATGCATCGCCATGGAGGAGCACGTCCACGTCTGACTGTTGTATGAAATATCACAAGCGCACGATTTCACAATACTCGCACCCAACCACAAACAAATAGCGTCAGGAGCACCTCTCGAAGCCAGCTGTCTCCCAAATCAAAACGAGTGGAGTAGCTTTCTATTATTTTTGCAAAGCCTGCCTGCTATCGAGAATTCATTACCACCCACATTGTAATGAAAGGACTGGATGCCATTCAATCGGTTCATAAGTTTATATTGTGATGTGTTTATTATTATTATTATTTTAAATCAGAGCAATTACATCCTAAGGAATATACATACAATCGTTCACAGCGCCCATCAGAACATTTTCTCTTGCATTATTTCAAACTGGCTTATGTGATTCGTAGGGGCCTGTGAAGAGCCTCATATATAAGCTGTTACACTCGTGAGTTCAAATTTGTGAACCATGGAAGTTGAGAAGTGTTCGATGTGTGCAAATTATATTTGTTATTAATGCTTTATTTACGGGCATAGGTCAATGTGATCATCACTCTATTGTACTTGGGTGTAAATGGAATTTGTACATTAAACTTTGTTATTGCAATAACTTACTGTCTATATTAATATATCGAAGTATATATATACCGGCTGCGTCAGGGATTTTAGAAACTGACGTGAGGGTTTGAACGGCGTGCACTCAGCCTGGTGAGGACAATTGAAGAGGTGTCTGACAGTGAGGGTGAGGCTGCGCCACGGTCACGGAGACCAAGATTAATGGACGAGGGCAACCAACGCGCTGACCACGCGTCCACTCACAATCTGAAGGCCAATTGGCTGGCCAGTGATCGCTTGGTAGGCCTAGGCCTTTCATGGGCTGTCGTGCCACGGGTCTTTTTAGTCTTTTTTTTTTGCCAAATTTAATTTATGAAAATATAGGCTTGTGAGATCACCTTTTGCCAGTGTGTGCGCGTGTGTGTGTGTGTGTGTGTGTGTGTGTCCCCTTGACTTACTTGACTTATTTCCTGTGACTCCTTCAGGAGCATAGGGCTTCGATGAATTTTCGCCAGCGGACTCTGCTGCGGGCCATCCGACGCAGTTCTCCCCCGGTCTTTCCTGCCTTACTTGCCTCCTCCAGTACAGATCTCTTCCAGGTCTGCCGTGGTCGCCCCGCTTTCGTTGTCCCTGCGGATTCCATTCCAGGGCTTGTTTCTCGTTGGCTCCATCCTACTTTCTCAACGTGTGTCCTATCCACCTCCACTTTCGCTGTTTGATCTGCTTTCCAATAGGTGTTTCCCCAGTCACTTCCCATAGATCTTCGTTACTTATCGTGTCCGGCCAATGAATGTTTAAGATCCTGCGCAAACACTGGTTTACAAAGGTCTGCAGCATCTTAGTAATTCTTGTAGTGACTTTCCAGGTCTCACATGCATAGAGAGAGACTGACTTGACGTTACTGTTGAAGATCCTCAATTTCGTTCGTTGAGATATGGCACGTTTTTTCCACAGTGGATAGAGCTGTACAAATGCACCATTAGCCTTCCTTATGCGTGACTTAACATTCTCTGTAGCCCCGCCTTGTTTGTCTACCATACTTCCCAGGTAGCAAAATTGATCTACATTTTCAGTTTCCTATCCATCTAGACACAATCGCTCTTTGGTCTTACTGGAATTAATCTTGACTCCTGTTTTTCGTGTCTCGGTTTCTAGCTCTTTGAGTTTCTCTTTCATATGCAAAAAGGTGTGTGTCAGCAAGCAACTATCGTCTGCATAATCCAGATCTTCCAGTCTCTCTAGCAGTTCCCACTGTTAACCCCATCTTTTCTGCGTACACTTCCTCATGATATCATCTATCACCAGAAGGAAGATGATAGGCGACAGGACACACCCTTGCCTGACTCCGGATGTCACTCCAAATGCTTCTGTTAGCTTGCCTTCATGAACCACCCGACACTCATCTAGGGCTGAATTAAACAATGCTGAAGTACATAGAAACTATGGACGAGCCACCCCGTCTTCAAATATGTCATTTTTGATTTGCATCTTTTTGCAATTTTTTTGATATTTTTCCATTTTAAGAGCAGTTTTTTAAGTTTGGTAGATTTTTAGGTCTTATTTTAGAGAAATCGGCCCTATAAGATCATTGTTTTCCAATTTAGCCATGTCACAGCTTTATATGAGGGAGTTACGTCTCTCAGAGTTAAGAAGAAACTAGTAGCTGATACAAGATAATTTAAAATATTGAAATATTGATCCATTTCCTTAATCAACTGTGTGGAAACTAGTCTTAGCAACAATCGTGGTGAAATTGCTGAAGATATTGCATCAAAACTGAAAAAATTGCTGGACTAAAACACCGGGTATAAAACATTATGCAAAATCTCAGACATTCTTTCTGGTGAAAACTACTGCATGGATTGGATTGAGGAGGATTTAGCAGCAAACGACCTTCCTCACTTCAAGTACACTCCGATCACATCAGTTGATGATGAACGCAGCTTTTCGAGATATAAAAATTTGTTGGCTGATAACCACAGATCATTTACATTTGACAACGAATGACATTCGTAGTGCAGTGCAACTCAGACTAAAGTGAACGTAAACGTTTGTTAAGTGCTAGAAATCTATTTTGATTGACTTTACAGTTTGAGCTTAAGATGTCATTTTTCAAATATTGGTGAGTTTATTATTATAAGATCATCTTCTCCATTTTACAGTGCATTTTTCGAATTTTTGAAATATTGGTGAGTTTATTATTATAAGATCATTTTCTCCATTTTATAGTGCATTTTTCGAATTTTTAGGTCATTTATTACAGTTTTTTGAAAATGTTAAGTGCATTTTTTAAAATTTTTAATGGCATCAACATCCGGGCCCTACTTATAACCATTGTATGTCTCCTTAATCAGGTTGACTAACTTCCGTGGAATTCCGTACTTCAGTAACAGGCGCCACATGACATCTCTGTCAATAGAATCGAAAGCCTTTTCGAGGTCCACAAAGAGCATATACGTATTAGAGTTCCATTCAAAGTCTGCTCAATGATGATCCGAAGAGAGTTAATCAAGTCTACACAACTACGGCTCTCCCGGAAGCCAGCTTGCTCCTTCCTTAGCTTCTGCTCAATTGTTGTTTTAATACGGTTGAGGAATTACGGGAATAGAATAGATAGTAATGAGATTCCTCTCCAGTTATTGCAGTTACTAATGTCTCCCTTTTTTTTGCCAACATAACTATGAGTCCGTTCTTCAATTCCTTTGGCACCGTTTCCCCCTGCCAAATTTTCTAGAATAAGGTATGTAATGCTGCAGCTGTTACATCTACGTATTTCAACTTTTAAGTCTTCGGGTGGAATGTTGTCCAGCCTAGGAGACTTTCTGCTTTTAATCTGCTTAAGCGGTTTCCTGATCTCTTCTATCGAGGGCTCATCAACACAGATGCGAGGATCACCGTCCCATTCCTCTTCTTCGACTTCATCTACCTGCTCATTTTCTCGTTTGAGTATTTCCTAAAATAGCTCTTTCCATCTAGCCAATTGTTCGTGTTATCCAGTAAGCATAGTCCCTCCCTTGCTACGAATGGGTCACTTCTGCCTATGACTCCTCTTAGATAATGTCCTCGTTATCCGATACAATTCATTCACATCACCTCTCCTTGCGGCTATGTCGGCTTGGCTGGCTTATTCTTCGACCTGCCTACGTCGGTCATTGCGAGCACTCCTCATTACTAGTCTGTCTAAATCACTGTATTTCTTCTCGAATTCTCTTTTTATATGCCTTGTTCTAGAGTAGAGAATAAGTTGCTTCTTCTCCCTCCACTGTTTAATCTTCTCCCACGTCTCTTCTGACATCCAGTCCTTCTTCAGCAACCCTCTATGACCTAATGCCCCTTCGCAGGTCTCTGTTAAAGTCTCCTTAATGGCTTCCCTTGTTTTCACTACTCCTTCAATCGCTTCTAAGTCTATGACTTCAAAACAATTTTCCAACAGTAACTGGAAGTTTTCTACTATCGGTTTCTCCTTCATCTTGCCAATGTCATAGAGTCTACTTCGCCTCTGGAAAATTCTTGTTTTTGCTGATATCTTGAATTTAAACCAAGCCATCACCAATTGATGATCAGATCCAACATCTGCTCCTCTCTTATTTCTCACATCGTGAAGCTAGCCCCTCCATTTACGACTTACTGCCACATAATAAATTTGATTCTCTGTGCGGTGATCGGGCGACACCCATGTAACATTGTGGCACTCCTTATGTGGAAAAAGTGTCCCTCCAATAACCAGGTCATGTTCTGCACACAAGTTAATGAATAATTCACCGTTCTCATTCCGCTCACCAAGCCCATGCTTTCCCATGTGTTCCACTCCTTCATTATCTTTTCCCACTCTTGCGTTAAAATCTCCCATGAGCAGGACAACCTCTTTCCGTTTTATTTTCTTTAAAACACCTGATAATGCTGAATAGAATACCTGTTTCACTGTCTCTTCAGACTGCTAGGTTGGGGCATAACACTGTACTACGCAGACATTGCGTATAATACTCCGAAAACGAGCTGTGATGATTCGCTCTGAGAAAAGGTGCCATTCCAGGAGTCCCTGCTTGGCTCTCTTGCTCAGCAACAGTCCAACAACGTCCCTTGCAACCTCTCCATGGTCTCGCCCTGAATACAAGAGGGTCATTCCATACCGGCACTTCATTTATCCAAAGTCATCCCACCTCACTTCACTTAGACCAAGAAAATCCAGTCGGTAATTCTCAATTTCTCTGATGATCTGTTTCAGTTTCGCAGGTTCTCTCATCGTACGAACATTCCAGCATCCAAATAGTGTTACCGGTTTCGTGCTAAAGGTCGTCAGCTTTTTGTCCGTCCGACTATTTCTCATCTCTGTTTCTTTAATAGGATTATTTAAGAGATTACGAGTTATTGGCCCACAAACTCCGAGTGCCTTGGTTGGGATGCCAACTTAAGGCCAAGACACTGGCCCTTACACAGATGTTGGTGCATACTTTGGTTATACCGCCAATACTCAGTCGCCTTTGACCCAGACTGTGATAACAGGGAGCACCACGAGAAGGTTGGGTTTGACATTTGGCTGAGAGAGGATGTGTATTGCGCATCACAGCCCTTGTTCACCCCACCCCTAATAAAATCTAAACGACTGGAGCAATATCAATGAAACTCGGTAAAGTCATAGTGCTACTTTTTCCAACCCCGACCGTGCCCTTCACATTTTATTACGTCTCACCAATCCGACATGGTGGTTGTGCGAAATATTTCACTGGCAATGTATATCTACGAAAATATTACGGATATCATCCTCAAATTTTGTACGGTGATAAAGGGCACTACAAGGAGTTCAGCTATGTGGCTTTCAAAAACCTGTAAAGTATCAAACGAATATGGCGGCAAAGCGAAGTTGAAACATTTAAATAAACGTTTCTTGCGATATAACCATCCGAACGCAGTGAAACTTAGTACAGCAAATGTTTGTAAACATTATAATGCACTGATATCTAATTTAGCTCAATGGATTGCATACCCTCAAGATGGCGGCTGTGCGAAATTTCAAAATTAAGTTTTTATTTCTCGTGTCCTAATCATGCGAACGAAGTCAACGTGTGAATAATGAACCTACGCAATAATCCTCAACCAACAGTACATAATTCTATACCCTACATATATTAAAATCCAGCATGGCGATCATCCGAAATATTTAGACGGTTCTCATATCTTTTAATCTATGACAGCGATTTAACTGAAATTTTGTATGTGTACTGTATAGCGGCTATAAACATAAGTTCACCTATGGGACCTTCAATAACCTAGAGAGCACAAATGCAACATGGCGGTGACGCGAAATTTAAATATTTAAATGGACGGTTTTCGTAATTTAACCATCCGAGCGCAGTGAAACTAGGAGCGGTATATGTTTATACAAATATTAATCCACTATCATGTAATTTATTTCAATTGTCCTCATAACCACAAGATGGCGGCTGTGCAAAATTTCGAAATCTCATTTTTATTTCTTGTGTCCTAATCATGCGATTAAAGTTTGAATAATACACCTACACTTTAATCTGCATGTAATAGTACATATCTCTAAGGTGTACAAATATAAAAAAACAACATGTTGACCATCCGAAATATTTACATGTTTCTCAATATCTAAGAATCAATTACAGCAATCAAACTGAAATGTTGTTAGTTGGTAGAGACAATTAACGTAAGTAGGTTGTATGAAAATAGGCTACATAATTCTTCACGGAACTACTTGTCATTTATGAAAAAATTGGCTAATGAGAGATCACCTTTTGTTCGTGTGTGTGTGTGTCCCTAATAAAATCTAAACGACAGGAGCGATTTCAATAAAACTCGGTAAGGACATAGTACTATTTTGTCCGACCCCTACCGTGCCCTTCAAATTTAATTACGTCTCATGAATCCAACATGGCAGCTGTGCGAAATATTTCACCGGAATTCTATATTTCCGAAACTATTACTGATATCACACTGAAATTTTGTACGGAAATAGAAAACACCACTAGAAGTTTACCTATGTGAATTTCAAAAACCTGTTAAGTACAAAACGAACATGGCGGCCAAGCAAAATTGAAACATTTAATTAGTTTTTCCCGCGAATTAACCATCCGAGAGAAGTGAAACATGGTACAGCAAATGTTCATACACATTGTAATGTACTGACATTTAATTTAGTTCAATTGTTTACATAAACTCAAGATGGCGGTTTTGCAAAATTTTAAAATTAATTTTTATTTCTTGTGTCCTAATCCTGTGACCGATGTCAACGTATGAATAATGTACCTACGCAATAATTGTTATCTAATAATACATAACTCGATGGCATATATATATATACAGAGTGGTCCACCAGCCCCTTATTTTTTCGGACACAGGCAACCCAACTAACGCGTATATCATAGTCATCCTAGAAACATTAGTACCTGCTCCTTTACGACCTTAGTACAAATTTACCGTTGAGTACATGCTCGCGAATATAGTAGACATCGATAGTGGCAGTGTTATTTCAATAATCTCAAATATAATGCATGATTAAAATGATCACACCTCCGAATAACACATTCTTACGTTCATATAGGAAGTGTCTACGAATAGATTCAATACGTGCCAGCAAGACACCATGGTTCTCGATAGCTATAGTGGCTAAATCAAGAATTGCTAGAGCAGCGTCAACGAAGTCGCATTGTAATAGGTTCGAACCTCGAACTAGTACATTTATTTTGCTTAATGTCGTTTGTTGTGGATGTATTATGCACGCATATCTATCTGTTCCAACGAGTGATTATTAATTGGTCCTGAAAAGGACCGTTCTTATCCGATGGTACGTACCAGATTGGACGACGACATAATGATCTGTAGATCGAACACAAGATGTCCTGTATATTCAGGGTAGCAATGTTCGAAATGTAGACCACCTTGGTTTAAAAGAAAAACTGAGACTCACTCAGGCCGCCACACGTGTCAAGTCAAAGCCCTCAGTAACGTCTCGGGTTGTAAACCATTCCTCATTCTTACGCGGTGTCAAGTCAAAGTCCTCGGTAACCGCGGGATATAATCTAATCCTCATTCTTGCGTTTGACAAATATATAAAAGTATTAATTGATCCACTTATGGGAAATACCGTAGTGCATTGAGTTCATTAGACTGCTAACATGACTTTTCTCACTAATTATAAAAGCCCGTATCACACGACACTCCCTGGCAAGGGAGCTGTTGTGATCGCTGGTACAAAATTCTGTATGATTCTGTTCATCCTCGTCAGTACACCTGCTTGTATGACCGAAGTGTATCACACGCTAGCATTTTGTACGACAAGTTGTATGAAATAAAACGTAGCGAAGGGTTGTCGTTTGAGGGTATTATTTGCAGTTCATTCGCCTTATTAACGCAAAGCGGTCGCAAAACTTTCTTTCAGTAAATTTTAAAACATGCCAGGTACTTAATGAATGCATTCCAATCAATATTTAAGATCTAACTGCAATAATTGAATATTTTACCATACGTGTTAATAAGAAGCGCAACAAAAGCTCCATATAGTCCTCGTAGATCATGTGAACAAAACTAAGTTGAAATCTTGCTGTACGAGATAGGGAGGGTATAATAAAATAATTAAAAAGAATTAAAACTTTCCGCCGTTAGATAGCCTAGAACCCGGGATCTTCAAAGCAGCGAGCGGGCGCGATACTACTCGCACACTTTTCCAACGCACTATGGGAATCGACCCCACCTCTTCTCAGATTTTCTTCACAAAGCTGAGTGTACGCAATTTCAGCCCTCAGACCTGTATTGCATTTCTTGGCAGAGCTGGGAATCGAACCTGGACCTCCGGAGAGACCTTTCGATATGTTATCGTAATATCCATGACAGTTTATTAATTTTCTGCCATTACAGGTCACGTGGCATAACCTTCCAGTTCAATCGAATTCTCTTTATAAATCAGCAAAATTCAACGTACTCTTCACAAAAATACATCGTAAGGGAATAAATGTGGCAATGTAGTTACATCCCCACTAAAATGGAGCGTGGGCATAGGCCTACCACTGGACGCAAAGCACTATTATACCCGTTCTCGCCCACTGTGTACGGCCGGGCTTTAACCGAATCAGCCACCAATGCTTGGTAGACCCAGTGCGCTGCAGGTGCAGTAGTTACTGTGGCTGTCCCACCTCAAACGTTTAAGTCCATGTCTAAGTCTTCAATCACGGTTTTTGGCGTTGATTAAACGTTCTACTATTACAGATCACGTGGCGTAAGCTATTAATTCGATCGTATTACGTGCATGTGTGTTATTTCAAGGAGCAATAAGTCATATGTTAGTAGAATGGGCCTTAGTATTTGGCGGGGAAAAGTTTACGTTCAGTTTTTCTTTGCTAGACCCATGACTCAATTAGATTGTTGTCACACAGTCAGAGCGCAAAGCAATATTGATCATCGGGAGGAATGCAATGTTAGTTGGGTTTCATAAAACTAAATAATAAGGGGCTGGTGGACCACTCTGTATGTATATTAGCAACCCATCCCGGCTTCGCCCAGGAACAGTTATGAATGCAAGGTGATAGGCTACCTTTAACCGAGGTCTTATAAGATTTCCTAGTATACGACATAAGTCGTTTTCCCTCCAGCAGTGAACACGAAAAGATTTCGGTTTGATGTAACACGCGAAAGAGCCACGTAAAGCTGCCCATGAGAAAAACATTCTCCACTGAGATTAATTCCAGTCACGCTACGTTTCTGACCCTATGCTTCGTTTATAGCTATGCCAAAGCAGACTCTTACTGGGAATTGTACTCGTTTGAAATGATGAGGCAAATCTGAAGGAATCAAAGGGATTCTGGGTACTAAGACCGTTTCTCCTGTAGCACAGCTAGTTAATATAGTTGCGTCAGTGAAACACTTTTTCAAAGTTTTCACTACCAATCGCGTCCCATTGCATAACTTTGGTGGGTGTAAATTAAAAAGCAATATAATAGGCACTCCCACTTTTAAAATAAGCTTGTGTGGTGGCAAGCCAGAAGGAAGTAAATAATTTAGGAATTCTGCAGGGTAATGAACAGCTTCTTCACTATCGACTACTGCGTCTACTGAGTAATATACTTGAGCCTGGGCAGTGAATTTGGAGAACACCAAGTCATTAATTTTCACAACTGTCGACGATAATATTGCTCTTTCCTTAAACCATGAATGAGACTTGTTAGATAGGTCATGGATTTGAGGATAAACGCTATCAATCAATTCTTGAATGCTGCTTACTAAAACACAGATATCGTGAATGAGCGTAATTTTCCAGTCAATGACCGTTACATCTCCATTTCCGACTCTAAGTAACAAATTAGAGTACTCTCATGTTAGGATTGAGTGCCAATTTTGTTATATCCGGCCAGATGTAAGATCTTTTTAATGAAGCGTTCACTTCGTCGGTTCTCGTTCCTTTGGTAACAACTGGTGAGATTTGACGAAAATCTCCGGTGAACAAAACTGTGCAGCCACCCATAGGTGTGTTATGATTCCTTAGATCACGCAAGGTTCAGTCTACAGCTTCAACGAAAGTTTTGTGCGACACTATAGCCTCATCCCATACAACTAAAGCACAATTTTGGATTAAAGCGGCAGTGTTAACTTGTTTTGAAATATTACATACGCTTCCATCAACTGCTGACTTTCAAAGGAATTTTAAATGTTGCATGTGTTGTTCTTCCCCCTTCCAAAAGAGTGGCTGCAATTCCAGATGATGTGACGGAAAGAGCATTATTACCACCAGGTGTCACATTGGCGAGCAACAAATTAATCAAGAACGTTTTGCCTGTGCCTCCAGGGGCATCGAGAAAAAATATATTACCTTCCTTTGTAGTGATGATAGATATGACGGTGTCATTAGCATGTTTCTGATCGTGGTTCAGACGGTGTTCTTCTTGCGCAACGGATTGAAGGAGCCGAGGACGAAGTCTTTCTTTCTTTCTTATGTAACAATCAAGAAATTATTTGTTGCTCTGTTTCATTGTTACGTGATAAGCGCTTTTCTTTCGATGTCAATGAACTATGACCTATTGTACCCGTTTCCCAGATTTCACGTTGGCCCGGAAATCAAACGTGACGTCCAAGAAATGGTATGGTTGTTATAATTAAATTTAGGAGTGCCTGAAATATATATCCGATAAATACTAAACAAAACATCTACTGCAAGCACGGGCAGGCAAGAGATCTAGTATCTCGGGTCGATGAACGGGATAGGTGAGAAAGGTTGCCTCAGATATATATTTACAAATAAAATAGGAGAGTATCATTCAATTAGGTAGAAGTTCCAATCTGCAGAAATAATTTAAGATTGCTAAGACAAAATTGTCTCTTTTATTCAAGAGCAGAGGAACACAGAAATAAATAAAGCACTCCTATAATCAAATCGGTTTATGCTTATGTTGGGATCATGGATCCAAAAGTCCTATCCTTCCGATTCGAATATCCTATTTGACTTTCCTTTTGGGGTGATGTGAATAAAATTTAAGTTCCAATGTTCGTTGGTTCAGCAGAATAAAAATTTAAAAAAATAATTATTTCATTTCACTTCACTTTCACTTTTCTAGCTGTTTGAGTAAAATATGAATTGAAATAACATTTCACATCGTTCATCTCCCCATAATCAAATCTATCTAAACACTGAAAATCCACACGTGTAAGAAAATATTAACGTTAGGATTCAATATCATGGATAAATAACGATTATTAAATTATATCGAATATATAAATTACATAATTATTTACAATTATCTGACATTATGGTAGAGTAATGTTCAGAATATAATGAGATAATCTCATATCAAATGTTCATCAATAATATAATTATTATTAATATTATTCCAATTATTGTTATTCCAATCCTACATAATGTTGCATCAATCTTTTCATCATAGTACATTTCCGTGGTTTAATTCCAAATTAATTGTCACAAATGAAGACTTATTATTTGCCTTCCATAAACTTCATCATTATTAGCATGGTTTATTATTAAGTTAATTGCTTGATGTGGCAAGGTTAATTAATAATTTAATTGGTTATAAATTATCCATTATTTAAATATATAGATCTTTGAAGAAGTTATCAGATTAAGCTGATTCATAGAAATTATAATTATCGTTCCTCGAAATTAGTATCAATAGTATTCGTTATACAACATTAATATTGCATTATTATTATCATCGTCGTAACCATTAAGCATGCACATCATCAATTACCTCATTGGGATTGTGTTAACACAGACACATCCTCGAATTATCCTAATCACAAACACTAGCTGTGAAATAATCATTATCTCATACTATCAATTATAAATTATCCTTGAATGGGCCACCTGACTCGCATTCAAATGTTGCCACTATAAGACCACTTTTACCAAGGTGTCTATAAGATAATTATTATCACATGCTTCTTTAATATGTGCTGTTTAAAATATATCAAAATCCATACTGCTCGATACTATTCGATAATCTATCAGATTAATAATTCAGAATCTATCAATTACTAGCTCATTAATGGATAACCAATACATTATTATTAACTGTTCTATTATTTCAATCATGAATTGTATTAATGTCATAAATTGCTATACTGAATGCAATTATGATCGATGAACCTCATTAATCAATAATTTAAGAAAATTATTATGCTTAAAATAATTTAGTTATTATTATTATGATCATCCATACTTAATTAATCATATCAAACAATTCCATTAGTCAAATAAATTAACTATCGATGCTAATCATCAGGAAATATCATTCGCAATCGCATCAAAATTACTTGTGCGTAAAAATTCACAATCCTGAAAAATAAATTATTATATACAATTAAATTTAATTAATTAATAAAATAAATTCTAAGTTATACTGATCGAATAAAATGTGTGAAATATACATTTAATTAGCAATGTCTCACTCCTAAAGTTGCTCCTTTATGTTTGATAATTAGGCATAATATCACAGTCATCTGGAAATAAAGTCAATCAATAAATCATGGTAATGGTTATCATGGTGTGTAATGGGTGTTGAATGGACTCACTGCCCTTAAATATGGTGTTATGTCCTACGATGTCAAGATGTTAAAAGTTGCTTGAATTTGCTAGATCGATGACGAAATAATTTATTATACTCCATCATCAACGTGTAGATTGTACGATGTAATTGTGTCTTCATATCCTGGTATGCATCCATGTTCATAAGATTCCCCTTAATTAATTTAAGCCATCTACATCTTGACTGTATAAATGTTCTTAAGTGTTCCCACGATGGTCAGAGTGTGTGAAGTTAGCATGCTGAAAAATTCAAGTTCCCAATATTTCATTTGACTGTCCGCCACTGCTCTATTAATGTTCCACATTTTGTGAATCTTGATGTTCTGTTTCATAATAACAGCAATGTTCATTAAATTGTGTTCTGTTCATAAATGTTGAGTAGAATTATACTCTTCTGAATCTTGTAGTGTAATATCGGGTATATTGAATCTGTAACTTAGCTTGACAAAACTGTGCTAATATGTAAAGTTGAACTGCTCGTAATGGCAGTCTTCATGACGGTGTAGAATTCCAATGAGGTGTGGAATAATGCTATATAAGTACTCACATAATCTTCCGTTCAAACACACGCTTCACTGATTTTAGCATTCTGCAGGCAACACGTTACCGTTTGTGCGTTATAATTCGAACTCACGTTCACTTAAGAACTTACTTCCCGTGTGGGATATGAAACATCACAACCTCGATAGAGATAGGTTTGAGTTTCATGCGTGTATAAGCTTCGAATGATTTACTGCGAATGACCTGCTGTTTGTCGCTACAAGGTCTCGGACAACATATTTCCTTATCACGTGGGGTAGAGAGCGGTGATCACTGATACTCCCTCTGTCTGACGTCATATATAGCGAAGTTTGACATATGAAAATTTATACTAAATAGTTGGCTTTCTGCCACAAAAATAACTGTTAGTCGATTGATATTTTCTGTTATCATAATTCGACAATATTCGGAGCCAGATATACAATTATAGATGTATAAATTGCTCATGCTAATTCATTTGTCACCAAAATGGATTCTCATGCCGTTCGTGCAAAATAAATTGTCGCTAGGGAAGGAGAATCACTCTCAACTTCATATATGGGTCGGGCTGAGAGTCTATGCTACCTCTCCGTTCACAGATGTGGTTAGCGTATCTCAAGACTAGATTTCGGTCACATATTCCCCTCTCCTAGTTTTTTATAAGTGATCTAACAGAGAACTTAATAAATCATAATCTTCTTAATAATGTGACGAAATTTTGCATGACTTCATCTCTCAGCCTACCTTCTTGAAATAACGTCTGAGATTCGCTGAGTTGTAATTCCCAATGACATGGTTAGATTCTATATCTGCTACTCGGTAGCTGTTGTTACCAAGGACTCCAACTATCTTGTATGGACCCGAAAAATGTTTGGCAAATTTGCTGTAGATCCTCATGGGTAGGTTTGAAGATACTGGTCTTCTGATAAGAACAAGATCGTTCTCACGCAAAGGTTCACTAAATCTTCTACCAGCATGTCTCTTGTTTCGTTTTTCAGCTTGTTTCTCCAGGCTTGCTTTAGCCATATAAATTCTCATGGGTATGGATGGAGATATTTCTGGTGGCGTTGTTATAATGCCATTCCAGATTCTCTCTGGCTTGCGTCCAAAATGCAAAGTATATGGTATCTGAGATGTAATTTCGTGAACATTGGAGTTGAGATTTTCTTCGATTATCGGAATTACCTTCATCCATTTCCCGTGTTCAACTGAGCAATATAAACGACAAAACTTTCCAATCTCCTAAATAATTTGTTCTGCCGGATTCCCTTCAGGGTATCTGATGGTGTTAAGAATGTGTTTGAATTCGAGTCGCTCCACTGCCTCTTGAAATTCTAAACTGGTGAACTGAATACCGTGATCACTCAGTAAGAACTCAGGTTTCCCTGCTTCACGAAAAACGGAGTTCTCCAATCGCCTGATAACGTAACGTAATGTAGCTTTCTGGATTGGGTGAAGCATGACTAACTTTGAGAATACGTCCATCGTAACTAGAATGTACTGGTTACCTCTGAATGACTTATGACTTAGGAATTGGACCCCCTTATATTCATTTTATATCTGAACGACATCTCTTCGAAACTGGAAAACTGCAATTACCATCTATATGCTGATGACCTTCAGATATATTGCCACACAAAAGTAAATGACATAGATGCGGCAATTGAAAATATGAATCTAAATCTAAAGAGGATCAGCCGCTATGCAACTGAAAATTCTCTTGCCATCAACCCAATTAAAACACAAGCTATCGTAATAGGGCAGACTAAATTGCTTTTCCATTTACACAGTAGACCGCTTTCTTTAATTCAACTAAATGGTGTTGCTATCCCGTTCTCTAAATCGGTAAAAAGTCTTGGAGTCACACTAAATGAAACTTTGAATTGGGATGGGCACGTTACTAATACATGCAGGAAAGTTTACTCGTCACTTCATCCACTTAAGATTCACCAGTCCGTTCTACCCCGTAACTTGAAAATAAAACTCGTCCAAACCTTGATACTCCCTATATTTAACTACTGTGATGTTGTATTAGTAGATGCTACCGGTGAACAAAACAAGAAACTTCAGAGAGCTTTAAATTCCTGCATTAGGTTTATTTTCTCCTTGAAATTTTCCTCACATGTGTCTCCTTTTTATGATCTACTTTCCTGGCTAAAAGTAGAACAACAAAGGAACCTGCACATATGTACCCTCATCTATCGACTTCTCAATGAAAGTACTCCTCACTATCTCTCTTGTAATTTTCGTTTTCTTTCTTCCTTTCATGATCGTCACACGCGATCTAGATCTATAATTGCAATTCCTCTACATCATTCTTCTGCCTTCAGCAACTCTTTCCTCGTGTCGGGAACTAGAATTTGGAATAATTGTCCTCGTGACGTCAGAAATTGTACATCCCTTACAACTTTCAAACGTGCATGTGAAGATTTCCTCTTGAATTCGTAGGCCAACTAGAACAATTTGTGTATGAATGTGTGAGTGAATGACCATAGTATAATTTTGTTAAAAATGTATGTCATGTAAATTGTATAGCTTAGCTAATATCACGCAGTCGCCAATTTAATTTAATTTAATTTTATTTTATTTTATTCTAGTATTTAAGGTTTTCCTAGTATTTAAGTTTGGTAGGTTAAGAATAACATATGTGAGTATTCATGTAAGTTGCACTGTCTGTGGTTAAGTGTAAGAGAGGGCCTAGAGCCCTAACTTCGCCACAATAAAGGCACCAATAAATAAATAAATAAAGATCTGTGGCGTATATTTCTCGTGGATTTGATTGAATTATCGCTTTCGGCTGTTCTTTGTCGAGTTTTGAGGCATATTTACTGCGCTGGCAGCTATCGCATGTTCTTACGACCTTTGGTATGGACTCTCGCATTATATTCCAAGAAAAAGCTTCTGTCGCTACATGCAAAATGTTATCTACTCCTGCATGTCCAATAGATCGGTGTGTGAGCCAAATAACTTTATTTACGAGCTTAGGAGGTATTTCTGTTCTGAGGCGAGTGTAATCCCTGTCCATGAATTTCATCACAATATCTCCCACGATGTGATAATCTGTCGCTTCTTTGGATATTCGGTCGTAATTCGGATCATGCCGGTCCATTTTAAGCGTTAGGAATCGGTAGATATTCCTTAGGGGTGCATATCTCTTCTGTGATATGACTATGTTCCTCAGTTTTTCTAGAGTATCCCTATCCTCTGGAACTATATCAATAAGATGGATCTCTGTTTCGCATGTATTTAGGCTAAGAACATCCGCCAATAGGTTCTGCTTGCCTGGACGCTGAATAATTTCCACATTAAATTGTTGTAAGAATAATGTCCATCTTGTGATTCGGTCATTTGCAAGATCTGCTTCCTTCATAAATTGTAGAGCTTGATGGTCGGTAATCAGGGTCACTTTATATCCGATCAGGATCCTCTTCCTCGTCTGTAGCGCATAGATCGCTGCTAATGCCTCAAGCTCAGTCACGTTGTAATTGACCTCATGACTCTTCAATTTGCGACTCGCAAAAGCTAAATAGTGATTCCTTCTATATTCATCCAACTGGTACAGTACTGCACTAATGCCGATTGTGGATGCGTCTGATTCAATGTAAAAGTTTCTTGGAAAATCTGGATATTCCAGTTTGATATTATCGACAAGCATCTGCTTAGCTCTTTGAAATGCTTCTTTACACTCCTCGCTCCATTTTCATTGCCATTATTTCTGTATAATTCGGACAATGAGCAGAAAAGAATTGGTACATTCCCAAGAATTGTCTGACCTGCCGTATTTTCTTTGGCTGCGGAAACTCTGATATTGCCTGTATTTTTGTAGGATTCGGTCTATATCCTGATCCGTCAATAATGTGACCCAAACATTTTATTGCTTCATGTAAAATCTACATTTGTCAAAGTTGACCTTGAAGGTGGCTTCTTCTAGATTTGCAAATAGGTAACTGAGGTGCTTTAAATGCTCTTCCTGATTCGATGAAGCTATTGTTATTTCATCAATATAACATATTACAAATGCCTTGATTTCTGGTGTTAGGTTCGAATCTACTGCCCTAATCATTGCTGGTCCGCTATTTTTCAATCCAAATGACATTCTTTTGAAAGTCATCCATGTTAAGAAATGAGTCTCGGAATGCTCTAAGCCAACTTATTGGAATTCCTCCTAACGATATTTTGACTATCCTTAACTCTCTTTCCTTAGAAACTCTACTCTCATCCATGTATTCACGAAGGTCCCTTAGAAATTCCATAGGAGTTGGGTTATTTCCCCCAATGAATTTTCTAGGTCTGTCATCAATCGTCGGATGATCGTGACATGTCCGGGTGTAGTTGAATTTAATTGAGTCGTATTCGTTTCTAATTCACCAGATATATTATGGCTATTGGATGGCATAGATGGTTCAATTACTTCTCTACTCTTATCCGCATTGATTTTCATGTTGCTGAGTTCTGGTTAGTGTTTCGAAATCCGCATTGTCGTCATACTTTGTTCTAGTTTTAACTTATCCTCCATTTATAAAGTTGTAACCACTACGCTACTTTTCATGTGTGTTTCCAACTCCTTACGCTTTTCCTCAAAGTTATTGTTGCATTTACCAGTTAATTGATCAATCTGTTTCTTGACCCCATCTTACTCTTCTGTGATAGTGTCTATCTCCAAACGTAAATCTGCAACTGTTGCCGTGTTAGTATCTTGCTAAGTGTGCCGCCAAGTCCTTACTCAGTCCTGTTAAATTATCATTCAATGTCTTTTCTAGTGCTCCCAAGTTGTCTATGAATTGCGTTTTGACAGCAGTAACTTGTCCTGACAAATGGCTATGCAATTCGTTTCTCAGAGTTGAAATTATGCGTCCATCTGGTAACACAAGAGTCTAATTTCTTATCTAGAGCTGAATTGCTTTTCTCAAAATCTATCTTAACGTCAGAAATCTGCGATTGCAATCTAGTTTCGAGATTTTAACATCGGTAGTTAACGCATTAGTTTCAAGTGTTATTCCCTGAATTTCTGATTTAATATTGATAATCGATAAATTAATTCCTCCTATCACTGTATTAACTTCCAATACATCGGTTGACAAATTTGTTACACTATTTTTCAGTTCTTTCGTTTCATCTTGAATTTCCTCTTTGCTATCCTGTATATCATCCTTAAATTCCTCGGCTTTATTAGTTAAGGTTTGCAAATTATTAGTTACAATTTGCACATCATTAGTCAAGGTTTGCAAATTGGTATTTGAAGTTTGCACATCATTAGTTAACGTTTGAAAATTATTCGTTACAGTTTGCAAATTATTATTTGAAGTTTGCGCATCATTAGTTAAGGTTTGCAAATAGTTAGTTACAGTTTGCAAATCATTTTTTGAAGTTTGCACATCATTAGTTAAGGTTTGCAAATTATTTCTAAGCTGCTGCTTATAATCAGACATTTGTCGTCGCAGCTTATTAAATTCTTCCTGGACTTGAGCTAAGAAACCTCTTAACTTCTCTGACACTTCGTATGATATATCAAAATCACTTAAGAATAGGGAAAACTTATAAACTAGATGACTAACCAGGACCATGAGACTATAGATATTATCCTGATTTTCAAACATTTTTAAAGTCTAATAAATAGAACACATTCATCCACTAAACTCACTCTGGTGAATGGAAAAGAGCAAAAAGTAAAACGAGTCATAAAACAACATCGTGCATCTACAATTATTTTTCATCATAGTTAGCCTGTAGAAATCTAAATTATCCTGACATTTACTTTACGATTATATGCAAAACTACGTGAAATATCATCATTCTAAACTGAATTAAAATCCTGTTGAATAGTACTGTCAGATATCAGAACACATCTGACAAACTAACTGTCCCATTTTATTGCCTACATATTCGTAAGTTTGATCACTCTCAGTTCGAAGCCATTACGTCATGCACAAGGAAAAATATACAAACATCGGTACGATATTCTCTGTTCGTAGCTTTAATGTCAGATATCACAAGAAAATTGACTCCCAACGGTAAGGTTTTCTCTATTCGAGGCCTTTTCACGTCGGGCACCATGTCAACCTTAATGTACCCGTTTCCCAGATTTCACGTTGGCCCGGAAATCAAACGTGACGTCCGGGAAATGGTACATAGTTGTTACAATTAAATTGAAGAGTCCATGAAATATATATCCGCTAAAACTAAACAAAAAATCAACTGCAAACACGGGCAAGCAAGAGATCTAGTATCTCGGGTCGATTAACAGGATAGGTGAGAAAGGTTGCCTCAGATATATATTTACAAATAAAATAGGACAGTATCATTCAATCTGGTAGAAGTTCCAACCTGCAGAAATAATTTAAGATTGCTATGATAAAATGGTCTCTTTTATTCAAGAGAAGACGAACACACAATTTAATGAATAAAGCACTCCTATACTCAAATTAGTTTATGGTTATGTTGGGATCATGGATCCAAAAGTCCTATCCTTCCTATTTGACTATCCTATTTGACTTTCCTATTCGGGTGATGTGAATAAAATTAAAGTTCCAATGTTCTTTGGTTCAGCTGAATAAACATATAAATAAAATTATTTCGTTGCACTTAACTTTCACTTTTTTAGCTCTTTGAGTAAGAACTGAATTGAATTAACATTTCACATCGTTCTTCTCCCCATAATCAAATCTATCTAAACACTGAAATTTCACACACGTAAGAACATATTAACGTTCGGATTCAATATCTTGGATAAATCACGATTATGAAATTACATCAAATATTATAAATTACATAATTATTTACAATTATCTGACATTATGATAGAATAATGTTCAGAATATAATGAGATAAACTCATATCAAATGTTCATCAATAATATAATAATTATAATTTATTCCAATTATTATTATTCCAATCCTAGATAATGTTGCATCAATCTTTTCATCATAGTAAAATTCCGTGGATTAATTCCAAATTAATTGTTATAAATGAATAATTTAATTTTCCTTCCATAAACTTCATCATTATTAGCATGGTTTATAATTAAGTTTATTGCTTGAAGTAGCGAGGTTAATTAAAAATTTAATTGGTTATAAATAATCCATTATTTAAATATAGATCTTTGAAGAAGTTATCAGATTAAGCTGATTCCTAGAAATTATCATCATCGTTCCTCGAAATTAGTATCAATAGTATTCTTTATACAGCATTAATATTGCATTACTATTATCGTCGTAACCATTAAGCATGCACATCATCAATTATCTAACTGGGATTGTGTTAAGACAGACACATCCTCGAATTATCCTAATCACAAACACTAGTTGTGAAATAATCATTATCACATACTATCAATTATTAAACATCCATTTCATTATTCTTGAATGGCCCACCTGACTCGCATTCAAATGTTGCCACTATAAGACTACTTTCACCAGAGTGTCTACAACATAATTATTATTACATGCTTCCTTAATATGTGCTGTTTAAAATATATCATAATCCATACTGCTTGATACTATTCGATAATCTATCAGATTAATGATTCAGAATCTATCAATTACTAGCTCATTAATGGATAACCAATAACTTATTATTAACTGTTCTATTGTTTCAATCGTGAATTGTATTAATGTCATAAATTGCTATACAGAATGCAATTCTGATCGATGAACCTCATTAATCAATAATTAATACAAATTAATTATGCTTAAAATAATAGAGTTATTATTATTATGATCATCCATAGTTAATTAATCATATCAAATAATTCCATTAGTCAAATAAATTAACTATGGATGCTAATCATCTGGAAACATCATTCGCAATCGCATCACAATTACTTGTGGTTAAAAATTAACAATCCAGAACAGTAAATTATTATTATTATTATATTTAATTCAGTTTAATTAATTAATTAAATAAATTCTCAGTTATACTGATCGAAGAAAATGTGTGAAATATTTATTTAATTAGCAATGTCTAACTCCTAAAGTTGCTCCTTTATGTTTGAACATCAGGCATACAATCACAGTCATTTTGGAAATAAAGTCAATCAATTAATAATGGTAATAGTTATCATGGTGTGTAATGGGTGTTGCATGGACTCACGGCCCTCAAATATGGTGTTATGTCCCACGATGGCATGATGTTTAAAGTTGCCTGAATTTGCTAGATCGACGACGTAAGGATTTATTAAACTCCATCCCCAAGGTGTAGACTGTACGATGTAATTGTGTCTTCAGATACTGGTATGCATCCATGTTCATAAGTTTCCCCTTAATTAATTTAAGCCTTCATCATCTTAACTGTATAAATGTTCTTAAGTGTTCCTACGATGGTCATAGTGTGTGAAGTTAGGATGCTGAAAAATTCAAGTTCTCAATATTTCATTTGACTGTCCGCCACTGCTCTATTAATGTTCCACATTCTGTGAATCTTGATGTTCTGTTTTATATTAACAGTAATGGGCATACAATTGTGTTCTGTTCATAAATGTTGAGTAGAATTATACTCTTCTGAATCTTGTAGTGTATCATCGGATATAATGAAGCTGTAACTTAGCATGACAAAACTGTGATAATATAGAAAGTTATACTGTTCGTAATGGCAGTCTTCATGACGGTGTAGAATTCCAATCCTCCGTTCAAACACACGCTTCACTGATATTAACATTCTGCCGGCAACACGTTACCGTTTATGTGTTATAATTCGAACTCACGTTCACTTAAGAACTTACTTCCCGTGTGCGATATGAATCATCACAACCTCGATATTGGTTTGAGTTTCATGCGTGTATAACCTTCGAATGATTTATTGCGAATGACCTGCTGTTTGTCGCTACAAGGTCTCGGACAGCATCCTTCCTTATCACGTGGGGTAGAGAGGGGTGAGCACAGATACTCCCTCTGTCTGACGTCATATATAGTGAAGCTTGACATATATAAATGTATACTAAATACTCGGCTTTCTGCCACAAAAAAGCTGTTAGTCGATTAATATTTTCTGTTATCATAATTCGACAATATTCGGAGCCAGATACACAATTATAGATGTATAAATTGTTAATGTTAATTCATATGTCACCAAAATGAATTCTCATGCCGTTCGTGCAAAATAAATTGTCGCTGGGATTGGAGACTCGCTCTCAAGTTAATATATGCGTCGGCCTGAGAGTCTATGCTACCTCTCCGTTCACAGCTGTCGTTAGCGTATCTCAAGACTAGATATGGGTGACACTATATCCGTTTTACATCTCGGCATGATGGCTTAAAATCACTGACTGGACTATTAATTAAAACGAATTCTTGTCAGACGTAATTTAAGAATGGCGAGGTGCATGACACACAAATCCCCCTTTCGTCCAATTTTAAATTGGCTGGGCATTTTGCGGAACGAAAAGTTTACAGGCGAAATGAAGAAAAGCCGAGTTGCACTTCCAGGGGAATGGCGAGGTGCATGAAACGCAAATCGACCTTTCGTCCAATCTTAACGTAACCGTGTATTTTGCGGAACGGAAAGTTCACAGACGAAATGAAGAGTTGCACTTTCAGGGAATATCGAGGTGCATGAAACACTAATCCCCTTCAGTCCAATCTTAACTTGACTGTGTATTTTGCGGAACGAAAAGTTCACAGGCGAAATGAAGAAAAGCGAAGTCTCACTTCCAGGGAATGGCGAGGTGCATGAAACACAATTCCCCGTCCGTCCAATCTTAACTTGACTGTGTATTTTGCGGATTGGAAAGTTCACAGGCGAAATGAAGAAAAGCCGAGTTGCACCACCAGGGAAATTCCAAACACAACCACCCTTCTCTGAAGTCTTAACTCAACACGAATCGACGGTTTGCTGCTGGCTGTACCTGGGGTAATAGGTTTTCCCGCTAGTTAGGCTGTAAGAGGGGTGATAGACTCGCCCTTAGCTAGCTCGTAAACTGTCGCCTCAGTATTTGAATGGACATGTTTGGAAGAAATGAAAACTTAAAACCACTTATAGTGGGCGATGTATTGAAGATAGAGATATGCTCTCCCGGACGTTTTTGTAGAACTTTTTATGCTAAACAATTCTTACACTCATAGTATTGAGATATTTTTATCGGTTTGCCCAGCGAAAGCTTACAAACCGCTCGGACGCCAGTTTTTTTTCGACGTTTTCACTGAAATCGTTACTGCTCGGCTTCCTTTGATCATAAATAAATTATATTCTACAGAAATCATCCTCGAGATATCATTTACAGAATGGCGAAAACCGCATCAAACTCTATCCAGAGGTTCTCGAGATTACCCGTGACATCCGAGAATCGGGAATTTCGTTTGGTCCTAAGTAGATATAAATCCAACATGGCGACCATCCGAAATATTTCGACGGTTCACAATATCTACTAATCTATGACAGCAATCAATTCGAAATTTTGTTTGTTGATAAAGGTTATTATCATAAGTTCACCTATGGGACTTTTATTAACCTGGTGGACACATTCCAATATTGTGGCGACGCGAAATTTAAATGTTTAAATGAACGTTTCTGGCGATTTAATCATACGAGCGCAGTGAAACTTGGCACGGTAAATGCTCATACAAATTTTAATTTTAATTTTATTTCAATTGATTTCATAACCTCGAGATGGCGGCTGTGCGAAATTTTAAAATCTTGTTTTTTTATTTCTTGTGTCCTTATCATGCGATTGAAACTTGAATAATCAACCTACGCAATAATCTTCATCGAATACTGCATAACTCTATGTCCTACATATACAGTATAAAAATCCAACATGGTTACCATCCGAAATATGTAGACGGTTCTCAATATCCACGAATCTATAACAGCAATCAAACTGAAATTTTGTATGTTGATAGAGGCAATTATCATAAGTAGAATATATGAAAATAGGCTATATTGTTTTTCACGGAACTACTTGTTTTTTATATAATTACTTTACCTGATATTTTAGACAATAAATGTGTAAAACCTGTACTATACGCAGACTATATTACTATTTTATCTAAAGTAAAAAAATTAAAGAATGCTACAACAAAATATTAGGTCTGCAGGTATTATGCATAATCTAGACACATACTTAGAAGCTCATTATCTAAAGCCAAACATTTAAGACACCCATTATACTGTATTCATTTCTGGATGTGAACACAAAACTTCCAATAATTAATCCAAGTATGTTATTTAGCTGAAGCCTCCGTGGCTTAGGCGGCAGCACGCCGGCCTCTCACCACTGGGTCCGTGGTTCAAATCCCGGTAACTCCATGTGAGATCTGTGCTGGACAAGACGGAGGCAGACAGGTTTTTCTCCGGGTACTCCGGTTTTAACTGTCAAAATTTCATTCCAGCAACACTCTCCACTATCATTTCATTTCATCTGTCATTCATTTAATCATTGCCTCAGAAGAGTGCGTCAGGCCTCGGCAGCCGGCACAGTTCATAACCTCGCCGCTAGATGGGGGCTTCATTCATTCCATTCCTGACCCGGTCGGAGACTGGAAGCAGGCTGTGGATGTTATTTAGCCATCAGCAAAAACACAGCACTGATTAAGAAACTTTTCTTGTTATGACAATGGAAACAGATCTGAGCTGTAAACAAGATTTTCAGTGATGAATATATAGCCTACTTTCTCCCAAATGTTGGGTATAAATATATCTCTTTGTCCATATCCAGAAGAATAATTGAATATTCACGCGATGCACGTTAAGTGTTGTAGCCTATATAAGACACCCCATTTATTAACTTTCATTGTAATTCCAATTTTGCATCCAGAGAAAATTAGCAGGGGAGCAGTAGGTATCCTAGACCACAGCCTACTTTCTCGCGGACTTTGTCGATATCTCGGGAACCCAGGGTCGCATTTTGACAAATGAGATGTCGTAGGACTCGGGCTAACGCCCTCTTTCGTCTGGACAACTTATTTCAACCCTAAAATAAAACCTACCCTACTAGGGGGTGAAATAGTAATTTTTTAGGTAAATGTGGCTTTTCATGTGCATCATGCATGAGGTCCGATACCAGTATGAAATTATACTTGTTCCACATGAAACGCATTCATACAACTGGATGCCACTATGGTTTAACATTTTTTTTTTATTTGTACGCATGGGCACTTGTTTTTTTTGTAATAGGGCGGGCTTTTTGAATAATGATTTATAGATAAGTTATTTTAAAAATATTAACCAAAAGATCCAAAACTAATAGGTCATCTGATTTTTAATATCTCATGAACCAATAAGGCTAGGGACTTGTATGAGGGATCGTTGGACTTGGGGTGACACCCTATTTTTGAATGTATTATTCATTTATGTCAAAAGGCCTAACTGCACTTTTGTTAATATCTCGCTAACTAATAATCAGAGAGGGTCAAGTGAGGTGTCATAGGACTCAAGATGGCCAACCCTTTTCCATGGCCAACGAATTTACCCAAAAGACCCAAAACAGCAAGGTCATGGACCTAAGATTTTATAAACTAATCATCAGAGAGGGTCAAGTGAGGTGTCATAGGGCTCAGGATGGCCAACCCTTTCCCATGGCCAACGAATTTACCCAAAATACCTAAAACAGAAAGGTCATCGACCTAAGATTTTATTAACTAATCATCAGAGAGGGTCAAGTGAGGTGTCATAGGACCTAGAATGGTTAGCTCTTTCCCATGACCAATGAATTTACCCAAAACACCCAATACATCAAGGTCATCGACCTGAGATTTTATAAACTAATAATCGGATACGAACATCTGAGATGTTTACTATGAGTGATGAAACATAGCTAGGTAGAGAAAGAATTATTGTAGGCTACATATATGGTGACTGACAAGTCCTTCACCATTGGAACTTGTTTTCAGAACAAACTGCAGTACAGAGAGAGTATAGGTTGCAGACATGGGTTAATAAATGACAAACGGTGTACACAAAATCTGATTTATCGATTCAAGAATTAAGAGTAGACTATATTTAATTGATTGGTTAAAGAGGATAGTTAAAACACAAAATGGTGACTACATCGAACTAAACTGAACCAAGATGAATCAAACCCAACTAAACCAAACTAAACCGAACCAAACCTAATCGAAAACAAGTCAAGGGTTTAAGTGTAAAATTTGTGGGTGGATGTGGTCATTGGTGATGTCTGAAAGGAAAGGGATAACGCTCTACCTATAGAGGGTAAGGTAAAGCTAGTGCACGGTGATAATGCACACACCCAAGTACATGAACCACACACAACTATCCTATGCTGTTTTTATGGGTTGACTGTTAAAACATGCGTAGTGTTTACTGGGACAAGATGGGAGCTACACACAACAAGCTTTAAATACTTGAGGCTAATAATCTATACACACACACTCGCTTGTTCTAAACTAAACTGTCTTGCTGGCAGTGCTCACACAGTAGGCAGATGCCAGAAATGCTTGGCTAACAGAAATATAATCATTCCCGGTTGTCTAATGTTACCAGCTAACCATTTTGTGCTGCAGTGGCGAGCACATGTGCCTCTTGCTCTGGATATCTTAACTCGATTTCCAGCTCCAAGGCCTAGAACGAATCAAACTAAGAAAGAAGGGCATGGTGGCGCAGTGGTTAAGCTGTTAGCCATTCACTAGGATAGACTAGAGTTTGATTTCAGGTTAATATGCATGTCATAAACATATTTAAAAAAAAGCAGAGATAATGTTTAAAACTGATTACACTTGTCTCTTTTCAAAAACAAAAGCTAATACATACGCCAATACAAAAGCCAATGCAATAGCCAACAGATAAGCCAACACAAAAGCCAACACAAAAGCCAACGCATAAGCCAATACATACGCTTATGGTAAGTCACTCCATCACCAAAACAGTTGTGAAATTTGTAGTGTGCAAAACATACTGACAGGTTAGTTGCTACTATGGAATTTACTACAACTAACCAAGGTAAACAACGTGTACTCTATAAACGCTACTCATATAACTATAAACTACAAAATGTAAAAGGAATAATATTCTGGCAATGCTCAAAACAGAGTTAAAAAAATGTCGACATGACTTTTCATTATACCAAAACATTTTTCATGAATATTCAATAATGTTGCAAACTTTTTAGTCTTACCCTGAAAGTATTGTGAATTTTTTTATTTCTCTCATTAGAAGAAGATTCTGAAATAATGGTAGAGGGAGTGGTGAAAGCATAAGTGGATGCACTAGGACTAAGGATGCAAGTCGAAGTTGTAATTAAAATGGCATATGAAAAAGATACGTTTATGATATTTTAATGTACTGTTCCCATTACTCGAAAATCGTTGGATGAAGTGCTCCGATACTTCATAAGTAAGTTTCAAAATAATGGCTCAGCAAATAAAAACTGTGCATATTTTAAAACTAGCATCAAAGAGCAACGAGTCATTCAAAGGGTTTATGCAGGGTTAAAGATCGATCTGAATTCCAGCCACAAAATACAGACAAGAGTCACGAGCCTCTACAATAATAAAATAAATATCCACAGTTTATTCAAAAGATAAAGTACCTTACCTAATCCTCGGAGAAGTAAATAACTCCTGCTTTAAGATGAGATAACCCCCCTCTACCGACAGTCCGGGTTCGATTCCCGGTCAATGCATGTGAGATTTTCGAAGTGAAATGCCATGTCCTGTGGTTGGAATTCCACGTAAAAAGGAGGTCCCGTGGCTCATGATCTCGAGATTAACGGTCACGTTAAACTACAAGCTTCCTTCCTTTTTCCTCTACCGACAATGTTAGTTTGCGATCCATTATGTTTGAAAGTAGAAAACATATCGCTACCAAATTTCAACCAACTGTATGTCCGTTTACTTTTAGTTTACTGATCTTGAATGATGAAGGTACGCATTTTAGAAATTAGGGTAATATTTTTAGATATGCCCTTTTACGGGTGAGAAAAATTATGTCTTGTACAACACCAGACCAATTATACCACTCTGGAGGAATTAATTGTCGATCCACATAATTATCTCTACTACAACATGTCACTTCAAAACCACCAATCAGAGGTAGCTTATAGCTAACAGTATCGCGATGAATATTGTCCTTGCTGCCTTTGAAGGATCAATAGCAATACTTAGATACCACCCGCACTAGCAATAACGTCTTCCCTTGCGAGGTTTATACAAATTATCGAATTTCGCAGAAACCACTAGTGCCTCTTAATTATGACACATTGAATGAATTTAATTTCATGTATTGTCAATTTCCTTTGCATTATGCATGTATTACGCTCTGTTCAGTGAGGCAGCTTATATTTGTGGGAAGTCTTTAAATAGAATATAAAATGAATAATCCAGACAAATCTTACATTTCTACCTCTACCAGTTCCTGAGAAAATGCGACTATTTTCAGAATGTTTCAAGTCCTGAGTAAATTAAAGTTAATTGACTTATTATGTGGAAACATATATCTCTGCTCAGTAAGGTACTTAATGTCAAACTATTAGCCTTGTTTACAATGTTTCACTGGTTGGCAAACAAATGACAATCGCAATCAGTGCAGCAATGTATGGGGTATAATTTAAAAGAGAAACTAATAGATCTACGTAAAATTGATGTAGGAATTGAAGAATTGATGTTGTGTAGTATAAACACATATTATGTGATGAAGTATTTTGAGTTAAATCCTCACTAATGTATTATATCATGACTTTACTCCCAAAAGTTCACGAAAATACACTATGTGACCTCAAATTAATATAATGCTGTAAACTGAATCGATACTTTTCTACCATAGAACTTCAAGAACAATCCAATGCGTGTAAATTCGAATTACTTAAGTTAACCTATGTTGATAACATACATTTCAGAACTAAAACAAATGTGCAAATCGTATGGGTCTCCCTTCACATTAAATTATAATAACCCATAACCTATTTCTCTACATTTATTTCCACTCATGAGCTGTTGTTCACTGACTCTTTTGATTCATATATTCCATCTCATATCCCATAAATTCACCAATGCTTTGAATTTGATCCAATCAAAGAGACACACACTCTTCTAAATATCTCCATCTCTCCATGTTATACTAATACTAATAATTTATTTAAAGCAATATTTAGTTAGGTAAATCGTATTTAGCTTTTGTCATTTATTATTTTAATTTCCTATCTAAAATCAACATTTATCACCTTTATTTAATAATTTCGGCACCTCATGTCTTACTTAAATCACATAGGACACCACGTAGGCTACTCTTGCATGATGAAAAAATCATTTTTTTATTTTGGCGCCATAAAATTCTTCATTCTTTTCTGAATCCAAATATATATAGTTTGTTGGGGTATTGATGTCTACAAGTACCTTAAATTCGTTTTTTTAAATTAGCGTCGCATGTTATGAATAATAAACTTTTAACTTTGCCAGCTGTTTTCCGTCAATACTTATTTTTCATGTTTAGGTACCAATAACTAGCAAACCATTTAAGATAGGGGGCTAATTTTTTACATTAAATTGCCTAATGGAGTACTTGAACGTTAACCTATTTTCACTTCCAAAACATAGTAGACATGGATTGGGAAGAGAAAAATTGATACATATCTTTGAATAAATTTAAAAAGAAAGAGTTAGGATTTTTTTTCTTGCATTCTGTCCCAATAATAATGAAACAAAGTAGTTACTCATCTGCCATGATCCATTCCAAGTATGTGAACAAAATCTGAGAGTATTTGATTGAAAAACAACTGAGAAATGTGTACCTGAGGCAACTTATACAACATTTTTTTGGAAATGTATCTGTCCAAATTTGTATTCATTTCACACATCCTATAAAAGCAAAGTAGCACTACATGGTCAAAACAGCTCAGAATATACCGCTTCTTATATGCTTCAAGAATCATAGCATAAACCCAGAAAATACTTAGTAATGTGATGCCACAAAAATAGACTTTTTCATCGTGTAAGAGTACGTGGTGTCCATAATATCGCGCACTTAATTTACTGACATGTGTCCCATGGTACGCAAATTCTTTATCACAAACACATTGCCCTCGTGAATCTCTGCTCACCTCAATCCGTGACTCATTGTACAGCACACTTCCATATCTTCCTACTTTCGTTACATTTCTGGTAAATATGCGCTCATCATTATTCCAATCACTAGTCTCATTCACAACGGATCCCCATTTAATGAACTTATTCTCAAACAAAATACATTACGCGCCTAAAAATATTCCTGCCTCACTTATACCAACTATATTATTTTAACCATAGTATCTTTATTTCAAATTTAACAATGCAATATCCATAGTGTAAATGATGCCTTCCCTTGATTCCAAATGTCTAAACATGAACCAAGCTCCCAGAAGAGTCACTTACCTTCGTCTACACTCATAATTTTAAAATTGTTCTCTCAGTTCTTCCATTCGATTCGAATAATTTCATTACTATTCTTCCTTCATTTACCTTCAATGAAACCACAAACATATAGGCTAATAAAGAAAGATGTGATTATGGAAAGAAGTTTTAAAAATTACACGATAATAAGTGACCGAATTGCGGGTGGGGTGTCAGTTCTACCTTATGATGACTTGGGTTTCCAATAGGTTGGTCACCTGTTGCTGCTGTCTGCTCGAACCAAGTTCCATTGGGTCCACCTTCCTCCTGTGTTGACTCGCCATACAAGTTCCCCCATCTCCTCTGACTGTCGACCGTTTGCGAACCGGAAACTTCACGAGATATAGGTGTGTGAGAGGGCCACGTCCATTCGATTCGTGGTTGACATGCAGGGTTTTGGTAGTGTTTTGTAGAGCAATGTTGCCTTGAATATTTGTGAGTTTTTCATGGATCTGTTGATGCTCGCTAGTCGAGAGAAATATGTCATCCTTTCAATACCCCCTCCCCAGCTGGTAATCTGCAAAAATAACTTTAAATCATGTGCAATTCTTTATCAGGTGGCATCACATTTCCTAATTTAATTGGGCTTATACTCGTGTTGACCGACCGGAAGTTACATTTCAATATAGATCAATGCGGTGATAAAGCCAAAGTTCAAGTGGGGATTGGTAACATTGTGCTTCTGAAAGAAAATGACAGAAAAGCCGTTGGCGGATATTAACTCAAGAAAATATATGTGACATTCTTTTGTACGGTACGAATTTATAATAGGTAAATGATCCTGCGATGTGTGTGTTGTTATCAAAGTGACTAAGATAGTAAGAAGAACGTGATTTAGTGAGTTTTATCCTTTTCACTTAGCGGTCAGTAATAATAATCAAATTACATATTTTATTTTGAAACGAATTTTTGCTTTAATCATGGGAGTCTCAAGTACGAGTAACGTACAATACGAATTAATCACTTCGTACAAATTTCATTATTCTAAGAAGAAGAATGTGACGTATGGTCGGTTGTGTCAAAGAGGAAACGTGATGATCTGCTTGAACGGCCTGTACAAACTAGATATTTGAAAACAGTGCTTTGAATGATAATGCTGAGTCAGGTGTAGGGATATATCCACATTTTTTGTCGATACATGGTCATACCGCTATATTCTTGCCTGTTTTAAGAACTGAACATTTTGACGATGAATCTCAAAAAAAAAAAAAAAAAAAAAAAGAGAAGAGTGAAGTTCCATTCTTGCCATACAGTAGTGAACGGTTTTAGAGCAGCCAAGTAATTAATTTCACGAAGCAAGTAAGGAATTAAAAGAACATCACCTAAAGACAGGTAGGTAATGCAACGAAGAGTGTTATTTGCCCCCCCCCCCCTTCCCCACGCCGCCTTCCTGGCAAAAATTCTGCGGGCGCTCAAGATTACCACTGTGAAAAATTGCCGTCACACTTCACACTAAAATACACTAGTATCATACTGCGTATCTGTGTTTAAATTATGAAAGTTACTTTCTGCATTCGCATGAACTACAATCTCGTTTATACACGTCTTCCTCATCTACTTGTCGGTGCACTCACTCTGATGTCTCAAGTAAGAAGAACAGTAAAATTGCTCGCCCCTCTCCTTGTGCCGTCATTCAGAAAGGGAGTTCATCATCTCGCTACTATCAAGAATGCTCGATGACTGCAATAATATTTTAATACCTATTACATAATTTTATTGTAGCTGAGGATAGGGAGTCATGGAGAGCAGCATCAAACCAGTTGAAAGATTGGAGGTTCAAAGACAAAAACAGTCATGGTGGTGATTATTTTAAGGAGTTGAATATCAAGGCTATTTGTTCTGATCTTCTAGTGTGAGCATTGTAAATTATAGATTATACGCATGTCAATTTCTGAAAAGGAACATTACTTACTGATTTTCAAATAAAGAGGTCTTTGGGAAAGTTGGTAAACCAGTAACATGAGCTAAATATTCTATTACATAATTCTTTTGTGTTGTATCCATGTATTGTAGATAACGCCTCAACATGGACACGTGCTTTCCAGTGTTGGATGTGTTGTTGATGTGAGTTATCTTGAGCAATGGTGAAACATTTATTTTAAACCAGTACCAAGCACTAGTATCATAGTAAGTCCATTTTGCTATCTTAAAATATTATTTTTATATTTATTGCCCAAATTGACTAGAATGTTTGGTTCTTGAGTTTTGAGTTTCAGGCTGTTCCTCTATATTTTATCGCAATGTAGGTCATGTAACAAAAGCTATTTAGTCAATCACATAGAAAAGACATTTACTGTAATTGCCGGGAGAGTTTTGAAATGAAAAGAACCAGTAGAGTACATGAAGATGGGCTATATTTGTACTTCATTAATCTGCTTGTTTTATAGTGCATTACTACTATAAGCAAAGATCCGCGTTCCATCCACAGGGCATGTCGCCACTTTTTATAACAGCATTCTGAATACCCATCGAAGGCTGCTGATACTTGATTAAAGTACGGCCTTGCATTCACTTAGTGTGAACTGAGGATAATGTACAAGTCTAATTGCTTATTAGAGTCAACACGCTGATAATTTAGTTGTTTTTCTTGTTGATTTTTAGGGGATTTGCGACACCGTGGTCATGTAGCCCCGTGTACTTGGATGTGTGTAGAAGTTGTCTGATAACCTGTGTCACCGTGATGTCGGTGCTAGTGTATGTACCAGCTGATAATTTACGAATCAACAATGCTGACAATATGTTGATGCTATTCTGCCTAAAATGTTGAAATACTGTATTGCTAACCTTGCTATAGTGTTGATTATGATGCGCACATATAGCACAGGATTAGTTCGACATTTATTCTAACTCTTTTTCGAGATTAGTATTGTTGCGTGATTTATATGATAATCAGTGTTCTGTGGGGCAGGTAACTGTGGGGATAATAATCTTCCTGATTTAATTTCCCGCTCGTATGAATATATACGGTAGGGAGAACTGAATTAATGAATTAAAGAGATACGAAAGGCCAGAGATATAAAATATTTTCCTTTATTAATGCCTAACCGAGTTTGATTGCGGTGTACGCCATGCCTGCATTCATTCTGTGATTTGCTTATCACAAGTCCCATACCCATTAGGGATGACACAAGAATTAAACAAACCATTTAAAAATGTCAAATGCACGCCACCAGTTTTAATTACCACGATAATCGTCCCCATTATTTTGATGACGTAACTGACGATCAACGTCCATCGGAAATGAATGACCATTAGAAAACAAAAAAAGTCCACCCTCTCGGTTAGAAATCAAAACGTAAAACAGTTGTATTTATCTGGCTTGTGTATTACAAAGGGGACGCTCGCGAGCAGCGGGGAAGGGAAGAGAAGAGAAGGGAAGGAATAGCGATGTTTTAAGCTCACACGAGGGTGGATGGTGTCCACTCCATAATGAAGGCTCGCTTTTTGCACAGCTCCACTTCCAACACGGCCATTGTTTTTCCCAATTACCTTTCCTTACTTGTGTGATGGATATTGTCACCTGCCCCCACAGCCTGTCAGGATTAATTATTATTTCGCAGATCTATTGTTTTATGGATCACATCCAGATTTCTCTCCAAATATGTGTTCTCTCTCCGTTTATTATATATTTATGGTCACAATCCTTTGCAAACAAAACCGTAGCTTGTGAAATGGGGGTATTCACTGAATGCAAGCCACATATTTTAAACTTAATACATACAATATGGATATCTGCAGGTGCTGAATGAACAGAAACTTCGAAATTTGTTGCTGTAATTCTATGAGAATTGTACTTATAACAGTAGTGTATATTACAATACATGCATGCAAAACAAAGGGCACTGTATGCATAAAAATACCTTAAATACGCCAATTACTTTGGAGAATTCTGCGTAATATCTTTACTCGTGCCCGACTGCATAAGGCATGGGTTACGTCATTTTATGATGATGATTATTGTTATTATTGTGCTAGTCGGACCTTACTCATTAGGAGGAAAATCTTCCTTACACATAATATATTCTCTATGCGATACATCTCGCGGACAATCTGTCAATAAACTATTTGTGTTTTAAATTGGCCCGTGTGACCACTAGTTACAGACATGGGACAATTCATTAAGTGGATTTTTAAGTGAAAAGTATTGAGTTTGCGCGACAATGAACAATTCTAAGAATTAAAGAAATATAAAAACGGGTTTATTGGTGAGCGAACTAACCAAAAAGGTTTAGCCTCAGGATACTGTTAGCTTTTTCTCTAACCCCTGGCTTCAAGGATTTACATTTGGTAGCACAAGCTATATACGAGGTGTGATCAGAAACTTAGGGTACAAGGCCGATATTCCTGGAGTTTCGTCTGTTATAGAGACATTGGTAGTGTGGGGTAATTTGAATACACACGGTTGGTAACTGTGCAGAGTTTCAGCCACCTGCCACCGACAGCGCTAGTCGTAGGTAAACAACTAATGGCGGCTCGTTTGGAAAACTGGTCTCGCGAAACGATACGCTCAGTTATTCAACTTCTATGGGCGAATCATGAAACCGCGGTCAGGACTTCTTACCGAGGGCGTCATATTACTTCATGACAATGCCTGACCTCATACAGCCCAGAAGACTACCACGCTGTTGAAGCAGTTTTGTTGGGACATCATTGACCACCCTCCGTAAGCCCGGAACACGGTCCAAGCGGCTTTCACCTGTTTCCTCATTTGAAGGAGCACCTAGGAGGTCGACGATTCGCTTCAGACGAGGAGGTGAAATAATTCGCGACAACGTAGCTAAAAACGCAAGGACAAGATTGTTACCACGAGGGAAGATTTAAACTCATCCCACGAAGAGACAAGTGCCAAAACCGATATGGGGACTATGTAGAAAAATAGCCTAATGCATGTACTATCAGTTAGCTGTATTGGTTGCATGGTATAAAATGTGTACGTTTCACTACAGGCTTTGTAACATTAGTTTCTGATCACCCTTCGTATGTGATCTGCGATAATCTATTATTATAACGGATTTTGCGTCATGAACATCTCTGGATAAAATCCTTGAATTCATACACTTTTAAGCATAATGCTTTCTGGCCATCAGCTGACTTTTATTGAGACTATTGTCAGCTTGGTATTTTACGGGCGTTAATTTTATCATGTTGGGTTACATACTACTGTATCTTCAAGTTTCGTTTGTGCAGATTATTATTGTGATATACCAAGGACTACAATCCTAAACTAGGAGTTTCATATTATTTAGTGAATTTAATGGATTTTTATATTTGATTAATTGACCTTTGACACTTCTGGGCAATTTGTGTGCGAGGTTTTACCTTGCTTACATGCAGTGTAATTTTCCAACAGTGGTTAAACATCATCATCATCTTGCACAGTTTCCAGCCACTGGCCGGGTCTGTTTGGAACACAAGCCTCTCCAACGTCTTCTGTCTTCCCACCATCTCTCAGCCTCCACCCTTGTCCAGTCTTCTCCTCTCTTCTTCACCCTTTCTTCCACCCCCTTCAGCCACCTGTCTCTCGGTCTTCCTCTCGGTCTCTTTCCTTCCCACTTCGTCTCGTGTACCCTCCTGGGTATCCTCTTCTCCTCCATTCGTTTTACATGTCCATACCATCTAAGTCTAGATTTCTCTATATCCTCCTGTAATGGTTCCTCCTTCATTAATTCTCTGGTCCTCTCATTTCTTATTCTGTCCATCTTTGTAGCTCCAATACTGCTTTTCTAGAACATAATCTCACTGGCCTGTATTTTGCTCTTCTCCCTTCCTTTCATAACCCAGGTCTCCGAGACATACGTCAGGATAGGGACATAGTACGTCTGATATATGATTTTTTGCTGTTCTGAGGGACATCCTTGCTCCATAACATGCTTCTCACACTCCTCCGGAATGCTTCTGCCTGTCTCCCCCGCTCATTTATTTCTCTATCGTTTCTTCCATTATCTTGTATCAGGCTTCCCAGATACTTGAAACTCTCCACTTACTTCAGCTGTTCCCCACCAATTGTTATTCCCGTTGTGGTTCTTTCCTTCTTCCTTGTTGTGATCACCATCTCACTCTTATTTATGCTAAATTTCATCCCATATCCTTGTATTATTCCTTCCCACACGTCCAACTGTTCCTGTACCTCCTCCTCCTTGTTTCCCCAAATCGTTAAATCATCTGCAAACACCATTGCTTTCATCTTTCCTTCCCCAATTACTTGTGCCACTCGGGTCATTATGTCATCCATCACCACAATGAAAAGTAACGGTGACAGTGCACTTCTTTGTTTCAGGCCGTTTCTCTGTTCCAACCAGTCCAATCTCTCTCCTCCCACTTTCACACAGCTCACGCTTCCCTTGTACATCTCCTTTATCCTCTTTAGAGTCCATTTCTCTACTCCTCTATCCTCCAGGGACTTCCATACTTTGTCTCTGCATACACTGTCATATGCTTTCTCAATGCCCAGGAAGGCCATCAGTAGATTAAATTCAATTCTTTCCCCTAGCACTCATTGTAGTATGGACTCATAAAGCTCTCTGTGTAACATGATCTTTATTTATTTCTAGTTAACCGATTGCAGTTTTCCCTTGTATAAAATATGTTCTATTGGTTGGGTTTTGATTTGATCTTGTTCCTTGAATTTAAAAGGGTTGTTCATCTTTTATGTAATTTTAGATGGCTTCCAACTAGTAGTTTTTCTCTTCAACAAAGGTAAAAGAAGAGAGTTAATTTCATGGTCTTGGAAAATAGTCGACATTTGCTGAAGCTGTTGATAACTAAAGCATTTTAAAGATTTTGAAAGATTGAGCAGAATTTGAAGAGAGTTAAAAATATTCTTGGACAACAAACTCAGTAGGGAAACATGAACTTCAAGAATATTGTCATTGTATTTAATTTCTTAAAACTAAATGAGGGGCTGTAATGTACAATATTTTCGACAAACAAATGAACTATTAACAGACTAAATATTTATGAAGTACGGAGGTTCTTATATAAAAGTATGGTAGTAGGCTACAAGAATTTTTGGGTGATGTTGTAATGCCAAATTGATAACATGGAAATTTCATAAATTCAAATTTAATTTAATGAAATGGTAAATAAATGGATAATCGGTAGGCTGAAATAGAAGACATGACAAGAACGACAGTATGTGACTTGAAGCCCATAGAAAGTTATTAATAATTAATCGGAGCATATATTGAGTTGGGGCTTTTGTGCCAGTGATGAGTTAACATGCCCGAGGCATGGCGCATGTTGAAGAAATATGAGTGTAATGATAATGAAGTAATGACTTTTATGTACTGTTGGAGCTCAAATATATTGTTCTGGTACGTGAACAATTTAATAATTGGTGGGTTATGATGATGTGAATGTAGTCACCCTCATGTTTCAGATCATGTCATCGGAGGAATTCGTAGTCCATAGAGTATCCATAAATACAACTTTGCCGTCAAACTTATTAAAATGCAAGGTTGGATGAGGCCGTAGTATATCCTTACCGAGTTTCATTAATATCGCTCAAACCGTTTACGTTATATTGGCGAGGGACAGCGACACACACTAACACAATGTGATCTCATAAGCCTAAATGTTATATGTTGAAAATAGGCAGAAAATGAACCCTCTTTGCTCAAAGTGATAATTAACTTCTATTTTAGATACGAATGATGGTGGTCAATATGATATTCAAAGCATCTTTGGCTGTGCTGGGGTTCGGCTTTAATATCGAATGTTGAGTGCCGATACATGGCCGATCTTTCCACTGACGTTGACTTGGCAAATACATATTTAAAGTTCCCCAAGTTTTATATTGCTGAAGAAAAAGAGAGATCATAACGGTAGCTATATCGTATTTCTTTGGCACAATCCCTTTTCTAATCAAATAGTCTTCCAGATGTTTTCGTTTCATATTTACACGAAGCACTTGATCGATCGGAGGGTGCGGTGGAGAAGACTCAGAGGGAGGGAAAACAGCCTCACTGTATGAGCACACGTCTCATATGAGTGCTGACAGAGCATGGCCATCTCTCGGACACCACCAAGTCATAATATTACGTTGAGAAGCGTGTCTCCGTCAAGCGAGCCGCGTGCATTTCACAACCAAGTATCCCACTTGGAGCTGTCCTACTCATTGCCCTGAAAACTGTACTTCAAGATTCAAATAAAACATATTAAATGGTGGGCGATGGTGACCAATCATGCATGAGACACTACAATGGGTTATAAAATTATTTATATTTGTTGTTGCTGATTTCTTGAAAACTGCTTCCAATGTGGAATCAGTAGCTAAATTAGTTGCATGTAGATTCTTATTTATCTACACCTCGGGGGAAATACGTAAGGATATAATTTCGAAACGACAAGGTTGACTATTATCTTGTATGTAAATGTTATGGCTTCATTTCGGAGCTGGTGACATCTTGGTCATCAACCCCAGCACCTGTGTGCGTATGATACTAGTCTAAAAGCCTGTATTATTGTGGTGAATATACAGTACTAGTGAGTGTAACTATAAGTATTTTGACCTAGGATATGGAGAGAGGAAGATATCCTATGATAATCGCAATGGATATAGAGTGGAAAAACTTGGAGAAAAAAACTCTGTATGGCCACTGTTAGCGGATCTTCAGACTTGCAGTAGTTGTAGAGCGTGACGTTACACATTCAATTACAATTTGCATAATCTTCTTTTGAGGTAATTACTTTTGTCTGGTTTACAACCTGTAAACAATAATTAGAATACCTAAGAACGCAGTCTAGCAGAATTATTCAACAACTGAAATTGCAAGTATGTAGGTAACATTAGCTACTCACAGCAAGTAATGTACGTGGTGCTCGTACTCTATTTCCTTGTGTGGTGCCATAATTGGTATGTTAACAACAATGCGGCAATCAGTGTTGCCAATTTATGGATTTTGTCGCTATTTCTTGATGAATGCCGTATTGTTGATTTTGTTTGTTGACACAGGCTAGATCAAGCATGCCTTTCTACTTTTGTATATATTACATGATTGTTGTTGTTGATTCATTTTGGGGCTTTACAACACGTGTACTTGGGTGTGTTTGGTATCTGTCTGATAATAGATGTCTCTGTGATGACTGTACGAGTGTGTGTATTAGCATGTAGGGCTAGGATTTGGCTAAGAGTTGGTCGTGGCATTAATTGAGGTCCATCCCCGCATTTGCTTTGAGTAGAAGTTAGAAACGATGGGAAACTACTTCATGAACGGCTGGGTTGGGAATGAAACCCACCTCTCCTCAGTTCTGCCTCACGAAGCTGAGTGAACCCCGTTCAGCCCACGGAATTAAATATTTCTTGACAGAGCTGGGAATCAAATCCGGACCTCCACGGTGACAGCTAAGAATGCTAGTCACTACCACACAAGGTCAACATATTTCAGTTACTGGACAGATTATTATAATCGCCTATACGTTTGCGTTGATGTCTTCCTACGTGAGCCGTATTCCTCTATCATGAAGCTTTCCCATTTCATATCATTTTCTTTATCTATCTCAGCGCCACATTTGATAGCGAGTATGCCTATAAAACGGCTTATTTCTCTTCGTAAAGGATCAGTATTTGCAAGTTGCATGAAAACAGAAGCCCTTTTCCAAGCTGAATCATTTCCCCATCATAATGGAGATTATGTCGAATGAAGAATTAACCTATAACAGAATGAATCAAAGGATGTTTGCTTTACCGAGAATGACCACAAATTCATTATAATACAATACAGCTGCAAAATAGAAACCCACAAAAGCAAAACATAATAATCCCTCACTGAAATGCGGCCGCCTTTAGAATTGGTCATTGAAACCAGCCAAGCCATTCGAAGCACAATACTAAAATGCTAGCAAACAAGGAAGGTAGTTAATAAACACGTGTTAAATAATCTACCTTCAAGGGAAATTTCATATCAAGAGCAAAAACAGCCAATAGCTGATAAATGGCCATGAACTGTGCATGATTGCTATTTCCGGTTAAGGGAAATGCGTTTTTGAGTTGGTGGGGTGTTCGTAATTTATAGGATCTGAACATCCCAGTCATCTGATTTTATCGCACGTTTAATTAGTGTAAAAGAACAAAATGACAATACAATTCTTTGAAAATTAAAAGCAACACTTTTCTCAAAATAAAGTTCAAGAGTGATTGAGTTAAACGTCGTAAATAGCTAGCCACTACCGGGTCTAACGAGTGACACTAGGCGCTGGGCAATGCTGATCACCTCACGTATGTAATATTTCCGATATCTCGTGAACCAATGATTGCAGGTGGGCGTGTGAGGTATCAAATTACTTGAGATGAAGCCCCCTTTCCTCTGGACTACTTGCTTCCACAGCAAGATAGAAACTACTCTTATCCGGGGATGAAATCGTGATTATTATTGTACGCACGCGCACTCGCGGCTGACGTAAAATGGCGGGCTTTTTAAATGATTTTTTAATCAATTATTTTCTTTTGATTTATCCAAAGCACACTAAACGAGTAGGGCATCGGCCCGTTATATTTCGCAAATCTGTAAACACACAGACTTGTGCGAAGTGTTGAATTAATTGGCATGTTACCCCCAGTATTGTAGACCATTGATTCCCCCCCAAAAATTGCCCAAAAGGCTTTACTACCTGGGAGGGGACCCATTTTATTTGTATGCGACCATACATTGCTCTGGGCACGTGACTAGTAGTGAGACTCTAGCGGGTTTTTAAAATTATTTTTTATGGATTATCGACTATAAGTTTTTTTATTATATATTTAATTAATTATAATTATTTATTTATTTTCTTATAATTCAATTTTTATTAATTAGATATTATTATTATTATTATTATTATTATTATTATTATTATTAATTGAGTCTTCAAGAATTTTACCCCAACAAGTATGACGCCGGCCACGGTGATCGTGCCTGACTTTTATTGATATATCTCGTACTCGTAATCACAGGGGGTCATGTAAGGTGTCAAATTTCTCAGGATGAAGCCCTCTTTACCGTGGATATTGTATTTTTCTAAATTAGGAAAAAGGCTTAACAACAAATTTTCAAAACTTAGATATTTTTCCTTTTTATAAATTTTTATTTAATTTTTTATTTATTTACATAATATTTATTTATCATATTTTAGAATTTTGCCAAATGGGGTAACTGTTACATTTTTAGCTAATTATTTATTTATTTATTTATTTGATTGAGCTATAGTGATAGCTATGGCAACATGGATATACCCCTAAGCGGGAAGGGGAAGGGAGAGGAAGAGGGATCGCTGGGAGTTCTATCTTAACCATAGCCGTGAGCGTTAAAGTATGCACCACAACTGCATGTTACCGCTTGACTTTAGCCGATATTTCCCGAACCCATTATTGTAGGAAGTCATGCAAGGGGTCCTATTAAATAGCATGACATCGAGTTTCCCAGGAACCATATTTTTCCCTAAAGTTAACCAAAACACAAAATGTTAGGTCATCGGCCAAATATATTTTGCGAACCAGTAAACGTACAGACTTGTGTGAGAGCTCATTTTACTTTTGATTATGCCCCCGTAACCACGAGTTATTTTACTAACTTTTACTAAAGAACCAAACTACTAGTTCAGCAGTCCTAGATTTCAGGACCGAATAATAATGGAGACATGTATCTGAGGAGATGACAGTTATACGGACACAGTGTGACTATACGTGAAAGGTGGGGGGAAAATATTTTTAACAGGTTGATTCAGGATGGCTGCTTATTATTAAATATGTTTTTATTTATAAGAGGTACTGAACAGCTAAGTGCGAGAAGTTACATTTACTTTTTTATTTTGTCTAACTATGCATTTAGTTCTACACAAGAAACCGGCTGAAGATTTTAATGTGTCGATTTGCTTTAGGTCTCTGTATTTCATACACCTTGCAATATGAATATGCCGACCGGAAGAGTCAGATTACAGACTAGACGACTCTTGTTATTGTTTCATTAGGTAAGATTGTAGAAAGCGGTTAGCCATTTTAGTTCCTGTAGAACAGATGCATACGTAGAAACCGATTGACCATTTTGGTTCCTGACATTGATTAGAATGACCTATAGAATGTAAACTAAGGAATTTAATATTTAATCGTTTATTTATTTATTTATTTATTTATTTATTTACAGTATTTATTTATTTCCCTAATCTCAAAATTAGGCTAAACCTTTATATAGATTTAAACAAAGTTGAGAATTGTTAACACTTACTTGTGTCAGGATTCTATCTCTTGTCAACCTATCTTGGTTAACTCTCGTTTTCTTGCGAAACGGACGGTATTAGAATACTAAGTGTCTATGATGTTATTACTATGACCCCATGTAGAGCTTACCAAAACTCTGTTATTTAATCGGTAAGTACTAGTCAACGGGTGACTCATTACTAAAACCCATCACACGATGCCTGAGAGGTTTCCTAAAATTCCCCGGAACTCCCCTAAATGTCACTTAACTCCCTCTGATTTCCCTCATATTTCCTAAAATTCCCTAGATTTACCATAATTCCCATAAACGCACCTAAAATATTTACTCAAATTTCTAAAATCCATAAAACTTACTGAAATTCCCTAAAATTTACTAGATTGTCCCTAATTTCCCTAATATTCATTTTTACGTTTGTTACCTTACAAGTTTTCTTGTGGTGTCCCGAACTTTTACTTCTTTTTTTGCAAACTATTATTTACCACTCTTTTGTTTATCACGAGCTAAGCATTGGGAAGAATATCCGGCCATAAAAACTATCCGGTACCCGAACGGTTTATTCCAAAATGTTACACCTATTTACTGAAACATGTGGAAATGTTAACACTTACCTGTATCGGGATTTTCTCTCTTGTCGATATCCATGGAAGGCAACACAAGCTCTCTCGCATAACTGGCTGTATTAGATTGTCTAAGGCCTAATGTATTATTACTAAAATGTCATACGAGATTTTCCGACTCACTATGATGTAACGGTATACACTTTTATAGTTAGCCAGTGGTGAGTCATTACTTTATATGCATTACACGATATTAATGACTGATATGTCTATAGTCTTTACATATTTAACTGCAGGGGCCGTTTGACTGATATGACCTGAAGTTTTTGTACCCTCTCAATTATATGCAATCAATGATCAGAGTACACTAGGATAATTAGATTAGGAGTGGGATGGCGGTAGAAGTAGGAGTTAGGAGGCATTCATTAACCTTAACATGTTTAATGTATTCTAACCTTCATCTATCACTACAATTCTTGTCCTCCACCCTTTCCTTACATAACTAAGTTTGTTATTCCTGGCTGGCTTAGTATGTGTCGTATCTACCTATCTCTTGTCTTTGTTAACTGTTACCACAAACATCTTTCTTCTCCCACTCCTCTTAATCGCTTTTGCTATTCTATCTACCCATGTGATCATCATCATTCTACTGTATGTAGTAAATTTTCTAAGTTCATCTCTGATAGACATGTTGTCAAGGTAAATCTATAATTTCCTTCCACCCTCGTGTGTTGTCCTTTATGTTAGTACAAAATTTTTAAAATTTTCAAAGTTGCCAAACCTGCTGCTGTACTTTTGAGGATTCAACCTTATGTCTGTAAAACGTTCCCAATACAAATCCTTCTAATAAAAAACAGTACACACTGAGCAATGAGTGTAAATTGCTCCCAGTCTAGAAATTGTCTTTGTGAGTATAGAGCTCACAACTAGTGTTTTTGTAAATCATGGCCACACAAATCACAAGTCAGTACAAATCGCGGTAACTTGAATCACAATTTAGTAGAAATTGCATACCACTCATCGCAAGTCAATACAAATCGCATCGACTCAAATAGCGATCAGTATAAAATTGGGCGTACTAATCATGATCAGTATAAATCGCGCCCACTTATTGTGAGTCGATAGAAATAGTAATGAAACAAATCCTGTGTTAGTAAAATTCGCGCCCACTCAAATCACGATTTAGTACAATTCGCTCCAAATATAAACCGCTTCCAGTATAAATAGTCAGTACAACTAGCTCCCATTCAAATCCTGTGTTAGTACAATACACGCCCACTACTAACCCTGTTTAGTATAAATAGCGCCCAGTACTAACCCCTATTACTCAAATCATAGGTTATTACAATTCGTGCCCACTCAAATCATGTGCTAGTACAATTCGCGCCCACTATAAACCGCTTCCAGAATAAATAACGCCCACTTAATGCAAGTCAGTACAAATAGCACCCATTCAAATCTTGTGTTAATACAATTTGTGCCCACTAAGTATCGCTTCCATTTTAATTAGCGCCCAGTACTAATCGATTTTACTCAAATTACAGGTTAGTACAATTCACGCCCACTCAAATCATGTGTTAGTACAATTCACGCCTACTATAAACAGTGTCCAGTCTACATAGCGCCCAGTTAACGCAAGTCTGTACAAGTGGCGCCCATTCAAATCCTGTGTTAGTACAATTTGCGCCCACTATGAACGGTTTCCAGTATAAATAGCACCCAGTAAAAATAGCTTTTACTCTAATAACAAGTTAGTACAATTAGCGCCCACTCAAATCATGAGTTAGTACAATTCGTGCCCACTATAAACCGCTTCCAGTATAAATAGCGCCCACTTAACGCGAATCAGTGCAAATAGTGCCCATTCGAATCGTGTGTTAGTACAATTTGTGTCCACTACGAACCGCTTCCAGTATAAATAGCACCCAGTAAAAATCGCTTTTACTCAAATCACAAGTTAGTACAATTAGCGCCCACTCAAATCATGAGTTAGAACAATTCGTGCCCACTATAAACCGCTTCCAGTATAAATAGCGCTCAGTGAAAATCACGTCCAGTCTGGAAATCGTTCGTGTGACTACCGACCTTAACTGTACTTTGCAAATTCCTCCTTTGGAGAAACCAATCCACTTTGGATTTCTCTCTACCGGTCTTATTATTGTAATAACATTACTAAAGTTCAATTTGTGAGCATTAGTTAATATTGAATTCACAACGTCTAGCTACGGTAAGCCATGTGCTATGGATATATTGTTACTGAAAAAAAGAAAGAAAACAACAACAACAACATACACAGAGCTGTTATTTAAGTGATCTTGTGTAATGTGTTTTGTAATCGAAATGAGGATTAAGAAGGAAACGGCCATGACCTTAAGTTAGGTATCATCCAGGCATTTGCATGAATTAGAATTGGGGAAACCATGAAAGGCCTCTTACAAAATGGCTGAGGTAGGAATTGACAACTCACGAAGCTAAGAGACCATGTTCTAGACCATACCAAAATTAAAATTTCTTGGTAGAGTTGTAATACTTGAGACAATGTAATAAAAGTGTGTATTTTAGTTATATGCTTAGTCTTGCACATCCTTGTAGTCTAGCGGGAAACAGTCACATACTGTATGTATGTCTACCCCTTATTATTCCCGTTTTCCAACGGGGTCGGGGATGAGATGCGATGGAAGTATTTGTGGCGATGATTTTTACGGCTGGATGCCCTTCCAGACGCCAACCTCATGAGAGGAGTTAATGAGAGATGAAATGAATGATGGTGAATGAAACTGGGCAAGGATGTGGAAGGAAGCGGCCGTGGCCTGTCAGAAGGTACCGTCCCAGCATTGGCCTGGTGTTGAAAATGGGAAACCACGGAAAACCATTTCAAGGACGGCCGACGGTGGGGCTCGAACACACGCGTCTACCGAGTCAGCAGAGAGCTTGGCCCCATGACCAAATGCTGAGCTTTAGCCAGCGTAGCCACTACTGTCGGTTGAACAGTCACATACTGTAGTTGTTAAAAAATGCCCTCTCTGGGGCCCTGTGCATGTATGAGCTAGCAACCTTTTAGACCTGCTAACAATGGTTTGATCAAGTCTCAGACATATGAGAGTAATGGAAACGCACTCCCGTCTAACAGATCAGATAGTCAAACTAGTATCCGTTGGGTGTTATTAATATCTATGGTAATAGGTAGAGTTAAGGAACCCCGAATCGTTTCGGCAATTCTTAAACCCAAACGAGGTTCTCGAGTTTTCCGATCTGGTCAAGTTTATGCTCTTTGACAACTCGCAAGAAAAATAAACTAAAACCGAAATGTTTGATATTTATAGGACTTGGATAAAAATGTGATGTTCCAACCACTTCTGAAAACAAATTTGTTCATAATGTTGACTGTGTTATCAGTTGGCTTTAGTCTCAATCCTGGTTGGGTTACAGCGTTTGTAGTAGAATATAAAAGTGTCTATTATCCTGGGTTGAGCCAAAGCCTATTGGAAAGTGTAATTACTGCTCACTCCAAACTAAAATCTGTGGGGTGTGTTGGTTATCAAGTCACTATAGTAATGCACCCTACCTGCAGTTCTGTGTACTGAGTACCATAATAATACAGTGCTGGCAACCAATGTTGAGATAATTGTTATGTCAGGTAAGGGATTTGAACCCTTGCTTCCTATAAGAAATTTGAACTTAAGTCAAACGCCTTAGACCGCTCGGCCAACACGACAATTAATAATTTAGACTATACAATAAAAATAGCATTATAGGGACAGGCATACTGCGTCTTAGAGCAAGTACACATTAGGGTGTTGAATATTCTCTTAGGGTGTTAGTATTGAGCCCGTATCCGCTCATGCTGGTGATGGTTTTTTAGGAAGCATGCCTATTACACCGAGCATGTGTAGAACGCACTCCGGAAGCCAGCTCGAGCTTCAGATACTCTTTTGACTTTGTAGAGTTATTCTAATGTTATTCCTGGATACATATATTCATATATTCATTCTGCACACAATAGGAATTTATTATTTGTCATTCTGCATAATTTACCATGTTACAGTGGCTTTTTAAATGATTTTAAATCATTGGTAAAGGTATTTTCCTCGCAGATATGCGAAGCGGATTTAAGTAGTCGCTGCACGACATTGGAAGTTCCTTTGAAGCCGGAACGCTGTTCCGAGAGAAGACACGCCACGTTTTAGGACCTTCGAGCCCGGTTGTCTTTGTGGGGACAGTCCCCGATTATATTGAAGTGATTGCAAATCTGCGATTATCATACTGAACATGCACTTTAAGGTGCACTGAAATAAGTGAAACGCCTTGTAGACCGTATGAAAGAAAAATCAGTGTCGAATTCATATCAGATTCGCGAAATATCTATTTTTCTGTCTTGCACGTGGTCCATTATCGCGACACCACGTTGAGACATCTTCGATCCACGAGGTGTGCATCTAGCGTAAAACACGCAATTCTGTGTAATTCATCAGTGCCAATTTTGTGCCGTGATTTTTAGCCTACTTTTCACATTTTGCAAAAATGAGGAAAATGTAGACTTATGAGATCGATCCGGGAAAATGTGTGTCTGTCTGTCCTTCTGTCTGTCTGGCTTTGTGTGTGTCCCCCCTATCAACTCCTAAACGGCTGCAGAAATCGAAACCAAATTTAGTATGAGTAAAGATGTATACCGGAATATCTCACGTCCATATTTGAAAATGATGTCAGTGCTACCAACTGCTGAAAAAACGCACTAGAAATTTGAGCTCCCTGTTGGATATCTTGGAAGGTATGCATGGGAGCTATTCCAAAATTGGCACAAATGTAGATAACACTATTTCAGTATAATTTCCAGAAGGCCATATATGACAGTGATACCAAAATAATTTTAAGCCTTCTGATAAGTCCAATTTCTAAATGCCTATAACTTCTACACTATCAATTGGATTTCAACCAAATTTTGTTTGAAATATGTGTACATAAACAGATATGACTGAGCGCATTCTTAAGAGCCATCTGTCCTGCCAACTGTAAAAAATTGCTCTCTCTATTCTTTTATCCAAATACCAATATATCAGAAAGTATGCAAGCCGACAGCTTTAAACTATGCACACGTATAGTACCTGACATTTTAGATTAATTCGGAGTAACTATAAAATACTTCAGTACTACCAACATGATTTTAAGCCTGCTGATAGGACCAATTTTAAATACATGTAATTCCTATACTATCTGATGGATTTCAACCAAATTTCGTATGTGCTATGTGTAACATAACAGATACGACTATAAGTATTCTTAAGAGCAATCAGGGCTGCCAACTGTTAATAAATGCTGTCTATATTTTTTTACCCTAATATCGATATAACAGAAAGTATGCAAGCCAACAGCTCTACTTTGCACACGTATAGCACCTGACACTCTAGATTAATTTGGAGTAATTAATATAAGTCAGTGCTGCCAACATGATTCTATGCTTGCTGTTAGGTCCAATTTTAAAATACATGTAACTTCTATACTAACAAATGAATTTCATCCAAAATTGGCACAACAAGATGTCATAACATTTCCGATTATTTCTAACCAGCACACGCATGACATTGTTGCCAACATGCTTGTACGCGTGCTGATAGATCCAATGTCTAACTGAATGTAACGTCCATTGGACTTCAACCAAATTTTGTATTCTGAACCTTAAGAGATTGAACTAAGAATATATTCAGTCACCAGGGCTGCCAACTGTAGTTCTCTATTAGGCTACATTATGCCAGGTATACAGTATTTCGAACTAATTAGAAATTTGGATATTACCTACTTAATTTCGTCATTATTCTAGATAGGTTCATATACTGTATAATAATCATTGGCTCTTTAGTTCGTCACGGAACTTCTTGTTTCAATACGATTCCTACGATATTGAGTGAAAGTGTTGGAAGTATTAGATTCAGTGTGAAGGATACCATCTGCTGTATCTCTAGAATCTGTGGCAGACGGCAAGGGTCATTTTTTTTTATTTGTCTGCACTTGAGTGTAAAATCAGTGTTGCCATTAAACCAATTGAAATCCTGTAAATTCAGTGAAAGCATCGATATTTTTCTACTCAACATGGATCTTATCCAAACACACGTGGACCACATGTTCCGATCAGTCTACAAGATGTCCATGATGGCTTAAATTATCCAATGAGGGGGATGTCCGAGGTATAGCCACACTATGAGGAGGAAAAGGAAAAACGGCAGGATTTAAACCCACGATGGATAACTAGAAAACCTCTTATGGATAGGAGATGACTAACCGCTCATCTCCATGGTAAGATTAGGTGAAATACGAATTACACAGGGAGTCCTGTACTTTGTTTTATGTAAAGTGCATGTCTCGGTAGAGTAGTATAGAAACCGTACTCTGATAGCAACCACCTAGGCAGATTTATCTAATAGTGTATTTTCTGATGTATTTTTCCCTCCATTCACCTTTGCAAACTGGCCAATTTACTTCTGAGACACCCTGTGGCGGTTAACACGCCGGTGCACCCACGCCAACTCGAATACCTATACTGAAAATGTGCCCATTAATTTGTGTTAACTCTGAAGGCTGTTTTCCATTCAGCATGTGCTGAACGTAGGTTTGGAGGATGATTATCATCCCGGTGATAACTTTATAGGCACCCTGTTTAGATCTTGATACATTTACACCACATTTATGGGTGCATCATTTGGTGGGATGTGGATTACAACCACTGCCTTTAGAAAGGCTTTATTTTATGTTTTATGTGGAACTCTGACGCCACTGATTCCATGGAGGAATAATCAACGAGTGTAGTGACAGTGGATATCTGTCCCTGTTACGAACCCATGTACACCAGCGTATCATTTCTTACAGCACGGGAGTGCTAGTGCTGTCAATTCACATTTTTGTTTTGACAGGAGGCGACACGCACATTTACCCAAGAACTTATACATATGAGAAGTGGTGTAGGAATATCTTTGAAGAGCAAAGCAGTTAGGACGAGAGTGAAAGCTCTGTCTTGTAGGACTCATTGGTTTTGAGAACAAGTTGTATTTTTATGCTGTACAATTCATGGTACAGATCAGTGTGTTGGACACGTGACTTAATTACCTGTATTGAACGTGTCACATTCAGGACTTTAACATGTGAACCTAGCATTGTATAGGACATGTATTTTAACTTGCTGAAGGCAAGAGGTTTTCAGTGCTATGTGGAGCACGCAGAATGCAGTCGAGACAGATCGACTCAAGGTCAAACTGACCCCAGAACTTACAGTTACCCAGAATACCAGTGTTCTCATAATATGTGACACCTGACTGCTATTGACGATTTCAGACGTCACATTTCCTCGTGGAACGCTTTGAACAATGTTAAATGAAGGTTACGGAATGTAGGTCAACAGCTGATTAGCTGTCTTTGATAGGGTGAAAGTGAATTCACGTTTGAAAGTCTGTTATTTGCAAGCGACTGTTTTCAATGAAATGTCATGGTTTACATAACTTGATGAGAGGTTTATCCCAGTTTTTTTTAAATTGACCCATCACCCATTGTATAAGACTAGTTGTTCATGTTATTGTTGTGTCTTTGGAGACACGTTGAAGGGTGGATAAATACCCTCAACCATTTGTTATTCCGGCAGTATTGAGCCTTGTTGCCAGACTGAACCGATGTGAATTTTTCACGTGCTTGGAGAGCCGCCGAGTGTTTGTTATTATTGGAGCACATTGTTAGCGCATGGTGTTATGGTGACTACTAGAGTCACGTGCTTCGTAAGCATCTCTTTGGTGGAGAATTACAATTATTATTCAGCCTGTGTCATGATGGTCATCTACGATTCTGCATAATAAACAACTAGGGAGCTAAACCGACGAATTCAACATGCATAAAATCATGAAAACTAATTACTTTAGACCGACGTCATTAAAATGGTTGAGTAATTAATTATCAACTAAATTTGGACCTACTTTTTGCTTGCTGACCGACGCATTGAGCTGAACATTTCCTGGTGGAAATGACTTTAGAACAGCTGACATTATTTGATCGACGAGAATTACTGGCACCAATAATTCGTAACTGGTGGGCCGCTGTGATTCTATGTGATGTCAGGCGCGGTTATTACTGCGCTATCGCTAACCTAATTACATGCTTAAGATGACGATTAAGAGCAAGGAGCTTCTTAATTAGCGTATGCAGGTTGTGTAAATAATACGATTTGTGTGTTATTTATTCATTTATGTGATTTACCTGACTGTCCTGTACCATGTTGTATATTTATTGAGTGTTGGTATTGTTTTTTTTTTAATCATTTAGCATGGTTGCTATCCTATATTTGTGTTAATTGTTTGTTTACGGACGCTTCTCGCCGTAATTTGTTGTAACTTCAGGATTTAGGTAGATAATGTAAATTCAAATGAGTAAATTCGGAAGTTGTATCGACATAACTTAGAACTGCCTGATTATTTGACTGTGCTGTCACATGTTAATTCTGTTTTTGATGCATCATCTGTTTATGGATTTGAGTAGGGTTTTCTTTACGTACCACGTTCCAAGTTTTGTTGTTGTTGCTTTGATTTCTGTAAGAAGGACTTTCGAGAGGGCCAACTTAGCTTAAGTTTGGGCTTGATTCCATTTTTTAAATTTAGCTTTGCGGACTAGCCGATTTCAAACCCTCCGAAGTAGGATAGGGGCTTGATTTTACTGAATAAAGGTTTTACGAATTTTACTTAAGCCCGGATCTTGTTATTTGCTAGCTTTGTGTGTTGAGGGTATACTCCTTTGGTCGTCTATGACACAACTCCGTGTATGCCTCTCAGGTTTTGTGTTCGATGGATGGGGTTGACTGGGATGCCATTTACGGTTGTTGGTACCCCAGCAATCTCCTCGGACGGGCACAGTATGTGTAGGATATATAAAGCCTTGGTGTATAAAGCCAATGCAGTTAGTTGTGAGTTGCAATCTACTGTATTCTGCAAAAAAGGGACTTAGTATAACTATAAAACTCATTATATTAAATAGTTGTATGTATGTCTAGCGTTACGTTGTATGTGAGTGGTAGTGCCTGTATACAAGAGGATTAAAAAACATCATAGACCTCTAAGGGCTAGGGAAAACACCGGATTAAATCCACCAAACCTGTAGTAGGTGTGGTTTATGGGGTTGCATAAATTTCAATGTAAAAACGTAATATATAAATGTATGTCGGTTAACCTGTGTTATTAAGGTGTCCGTAGTAGCAGGTAATTTTAACAATTAGAAACATAATTGGAAAAAGCAGCCATGGACTTAAGTTATGTTGTCTAAATATGTAAACTTTAACACATGCAACTAGGGGTGGTAACAGATCAATCGTAAATGTAACCACTAGCTTGGGCCTGACTAAAAATAGGTTAAAGAGTCGGCCGTGGCCTTAAGCTATGAACCATCCCAGAAACCTTTTTCAGTCTTCTTCTCAGTTTTACCTCTCGAGGATAAGTGTGCCCCGTTTCTTGGCAGAACCGGAAATTGAAGCTGAGTCTCTGCGGTGACAGCCAAAAATGCTAGCCGCTACGCCACGAGGTGGTCCATTTTCTATCTTGTTATCTCAACTCTTAAAACAGTAACTGCTACCGAGAGCCAATGTGAACAGTATGCAGGCGGAAATCTATACTAATATAATAAAGCTGAAGAGTTTGTTTGTGTGTTTAAACACACCAGTCGGATTCGAAAAATTCTTTTTGTATATGATAGCCAGATTCAAGGGGAATAGGTTAGGCTATGTAGCATTCGGCTACACCTCTCAGATAACCTTAAAGATTGATATTTGTTCAGTAAGTCGGAAGAACCAGCGCTCCCGAGCAGCTTCAATAATACCTAAGTCTATTGTGCCTGTCAATGTGGGCTGCAACACGTCGCCCCTACCAGTGTTCTGGTGCAGAATTGCGAGCTGCTTATAAATTGTAGTCACGGGGAGTAATTAGTGCAAAAAGATTTCTTAGGCCCCTTAAACCAGTCATAATCATAACAATAGTATGCCTCTGTATAAGGGCGATGGTGTTGGTGCAGTATAGGCCTACTGAGGTTATCAGCTGCAATAAGCGTTGGTGCTTTCCGATCCTTATTCTTGAGCGCTCCAGTTCTGTAGTTACATTCATTATCATCCATAAAACAAATAAATCCACCGGACGAAGCCGGGCACTACTGCTAGTAGATTATATTTCTGCTTGCATTGTTTTCCGTTGCCTTGCTACTTACTGCGGAACAGTCCAGTCTCTTTCGGTTCCAGGCTTGCTAAAAATATTTCGGTCATCAGGCTCGTGTGTTTACCTGTATGTGCGTGTTTTGAGGGTTAGGGATATTTAGCTCATCAGCCCCATGCACTTGAGTGCGCGCATTAGCCACTGCGATTCAAAACCAAGCTCGTTGTATGTAGCAAACAATCTCGCCCAGTAACCACGGCGTAAGCGTTACCTCACCCTCCACAAGAATAGCCCCATGTACTTAAGTGTGTTACATATCGTGGTCACGTAGAACCATGTACTTGAGTGTGTTGTGAGATTAAAATATATCTGTAATCATTCATTAGCCCCATTTGGTAGTAAACTTGGGAATCATAGTCATCAGCCTCATGTACTCTGGTCATTAGTCGCATATAGTTGAGAACGTATAAAAACATCAGGTCATATCAGTCATTCGGCCCATATAGTTAAATATGTAATGACTAGAGACATATCAGTCATTAATATCGTGTAATGCGTATAAAGTAATGACTCACCACCGGTTAACTATAAAAGTGTGTACCGTTACATCATAGTGAGTCGGAAAATCTCAGATGTAATTTTAGTTTTAGTACATTAGGCCTTACATACTACAATACTGTACAGCCAGTTTTGCGAGAGAGCTAGTGATTCCTTCCATGCATATCGACAAGAGAGAACATCCCGGTATAGGTAAGTGATAACAATTCTATATTGTTGGATAAATCTGTGTAAGATTTTAGAATAAACCGTTCGGGTACCGGATAGTTTTTATGGCCGGACGTCCTACCTAATGTTTATCACGTGATAAACAAAAATGTGGTAAATAACTCTTTGCCAAAAAAAAGTGTTAGGTAAAGGTCATGGTCTACATCTCTCTATTTGTCTGGGAAAACACAAAAAAAAAACTTGTAAGATAACAAACGTAAAAAAGAATATTAGGGAAATTAGGGTCAATCTAGTAAATTTTGAGGAATTTGAGTAAATGATATGGATTTTAGGAATTTGAATGAATGTAATGGATTTTAGGTGCATTTACGGGATTTATGGTAAATCTAGGGAATTTTAGGAAATACGAGAGAAATCAGGAAGAGTTTAGTGACATTTAAGGAGTTCCGGGGAATTTTAGGAAATCTCTCAGGCATCGTGTGATGGGTTATAATAATGAATCACCGCCCGGTGACTAGCATTTACTAATTACACAGCAGCGTTTTGGTATGCTCTACATGGGGTCATAGCAATGACATCATAGACACATAGTATTCTAATACCGTCCGTTTCGCAAGAAAACGAGAGTTAACCAAAATAGTTTGACAAGAGAGAGAATCCTGACACAAGTAAGTGTTAACAATTCTCAACTTTGTTTAAATCTGTGTAAAGTTTTAGCCTACTTTCGAGTTTAGGGAAATAAATAAATACTGTAATTAAATAAATACATAAACAAATACATATTGAATTCCTTAGGTTACATTCTATAGGTTATTCTAATCAATGTTAGGAACCAAAATGGTCAATCGGTCTCTACGTATGCATCTGTTGTACAGGAACTAAAATGACTAACCGCTTCCTACAATCTTACCTTATGAGACAACAACAAGAGTCGTCTTGTCTGTAATATAACTCTTCCGGTCGGCATATTCATATTGCAAGGTATAGCCGTGTGTGTATGAAATACAGAGACTTAAAGCAAATCGTAACATTAAAATCTCCAGCCGGTTTCTTGTTAGATAAAATAAAACTGTAATTGTATCTTACTCGCACATAGCTGTTCAGTACCTGTTATATATAAAAACATATTTAATAATAAACAGCCATCCTGTATCAACCTGTTAAACACATCCCCCCCCCCTTTCACGTATAGTAAACACTGTGCCCGTATAATCATCATCCCCTCACATACAAGTCTCCATTATTATTCGGTCCTGAAATCTAGGACTGCTGGCCTAGTAGTTCGGTTCTTTGGTAACATGAAGGAAAATAATTAACCCGCGGTTACGAGGGCATAATCACAAGTAAAATGAGCTCTCACACAAGTCTGTACGTTTACTGGTTCGCAAAATATATTTGGCTGATGGCCTAACAGTTTTGTGCTTTGGCTAACTTTGGGAAGAAAAATGGTCCATGGGAAACGTGATGTCATGCTATTTAATAGGACTCCTTGCTTGACTTCCTACAATAATGGGTTCGGGAAATATCGGCTAAAGTCAAGCGGTAACATGCAGTTGCGGTGCACGCTTTAACGCTTACGGCTATGGGTAAGATAGAACTCCTAGCTATCCCTCTTCCTCTCCTTTCCCCTTCCCGCTTAGGGGTATATCCAAGTTGAGATAGCTATCACTATAATATCTCAATCAAATAAATAAATAATTAGCTAAAAATGTAGCAGTTACGCTTTTTTGGCAAAAATCTAGAAAATGATAAATACAAATTTTATAAATAAATAAAAATAATTAAAAAATGTAAAAAAATTGAAAATGTGTAGTTAGGTCCTTTGGCCAAATATAGAAAAATAAATAATCCACGGTAAAGAGGGCTTCATCCTGAGTAATTTGACACCTTACATGACCCCCTCCGTTTACGGGTTCGAGAGATAGCAATAAGTCAGACACGATCACCGTGGCCGGCGTCATGCTCGTTGGGGTAAAATTCTTTTTACTCACTTAATAATAATAATATATTATTACTATAAATTGAATAATAAAAATAAATAAATATATATATATATATATATATATATGAATTAATAAATATATAATAATTAATTAATTAAATAAATAATAAATAATTTTAGTCAATAATCCATAAATAATAATTTTAAAATTCCGCCACTTGTGGTGCCCAGAGCAAGGTATAAACTCGTACTAATAATATGGGTCCCCTCCCATGTAGTTAAGCCCTTTGTGCAAAATTTGTGGGGGAATCAATGGTCTAAAGTAAAGAAGGTAACATGCCAATTAATTCAACACCTCGCACATGTCTGTAGGTTTACAGGTTCGCCCAATATAACGGGCCGATGACCTACTCGTTTAGGGTCCTTTGGTTAAATCAAGAGTAAATAATCATGTATGAAGCCCGCCATTTTATAAGAGCCACGTGTGCGCATGCGTACAGAAAAAAAATCACTATTTCACCCCCGGGTAAGGGTAGTTTCCATCTTGGGGAGGAAATAAGTAGTCCATAGGAAAGGGGGCTTCATCAAGTAATTTGACATCTCACACGCCCATCTGCAATCATTGGTGCGCGAGATATCGGAAATATTACATACATGAGGTGATCAGCGTAGCCGAGCGCCTAGTGTCAGTCGTTAGACCCTGATGTGGCTATCTTCTGTCTTACACCTACCCTGTACACCCCTTCGTTTATTGCACTACGCGTCTTCTTTCTTGTGTGCCAGCTTTATCTGCGTTTTTCGAAAGAAGTTGCATTAATGATCTCTGATAGATTCTCGTCACGGATACAAACAAAGGAAGAAAGCTTGCTTATGATATGACTGTGCTGGGAGCATTACTCATTCAGAGGCTCCATCACATGAAGCTGACCCACTTCGACGAGACTCCGTTTGCCCTGTAATGTGATGCAATGATGCAACTGACCGCGTACTCTTCGTTCACCTCGAAATAGACCTGAACATCGTGGACTTCAGACACGTTGTGTTGTTATGTGTTCTTATTTCTTGCTAAGTCTTGTACGAATTGAAACAACTCTTTACGAGTCATTCAATGGTGACAGCAAAGTTGTTGTCAGTTGTTATTTCCGGTTGCTAAAAATGAATTTAACGTAAGGTGAGAAAACATCTGATGTCGGTATTTCTGACTGTATTCTTCTCCAGTTTGATAAAAATAGGAAGAGTCGTTCAGAAGTTAATTGTGTTGGGGAGTGACAATTATATAAACACATATATTTAGAGATTTTGCAGCTATGCTTTACAGGATTAAATCTGCAAGTTTCCGTGTGTGAGACTTGTAAACTCATATTTGCAGCTTGTATTGGGGCCTCATTTGTGTCTACACCTCTTGCCATTAAAGGTTTAATTAAGGGGTCTAAATCCGCCTCGTATAACCTCAAGTTATCCTAACTTTCTAAAGCTGTGTCCAATAGTTTCCTAGACAATAGCTCCTCAAAACATGCCAATACCATTTAAAATGGCCACCATACCTACATCGTAGGTAACCACCTCACATAACTCCTGCAGGGTCGTTCTTGCAATTATTCACGCTACATTAATGTCTGTTACCTTCATCTCATAAACAAGATGCCCGTAATACATCCAGCGCACGGAAGAATCAGTCAGGGCCATTTGGGATGCGTTTCATACACCGGAATATGTCTATTGGAAAGTACTGCCATTTGAAGGTTCACATTCAAACTCAATAGATGGAATGAATCCTACCCTATGATCTTGTACCAATCAACGTAGCTGATCACGCTCGGTCAAGCTCCACAACTGAGCTGGGTACCACGGAGATCCGAGGCTAGAATTCCGGTGATAGCAGTAGTGTGTGTGAACTGTGGATTCCCCGGCTTCTTCCACACTCACTTCAGAGAAGTCCCACAACACCACAATAGCACAAGCTGTCAGACACCCGGTAAAGACCAATATACCCTAAGCCCTATAAGACGTAACAATAATAACAAATATCGCATATCTTTCCCCATGCGGTCTTTGTAGGCCCGATTCGTTGAAGAAATTGAACAATAAGGTGAAGAATTGCTGTCTGGAGAGTTGCTGTGACTCTATGAACTTAGGAATCATTCTACCAACAAATCCCTATGACAACTAATCGTTTTGACATAAACACCCGTACCTTTGACTCATAATTCCTTGGTATGCATTCTCTTGATCAACTGTACAGGCCATAGAAATAACTGCCCATGAATTCATCAAATAATGCATGTTATTATATTTAAGCAGTGACCGACTGTTAAGGTCAAGGCTAGGCTATGTGGCCAAGCTATTTCCAGACTCGGTAAATGGGTGGGTTTGAACCCCACCATTGATCGTCCTTCAAATGGTTTTCCTTGGTTTTCTAACTTCACTGAAATTCCGAGACGGTAGTCTATCTATTAATGGGTCACTGCCACTTCTTCCCAACTTCTTATCCAGTTACATTAATTTTATCATTCATTAACTCCTCTCATTAGGTTAGCATCAGGAAGGGCATACGACAATGAAACTACATACAACGTAGAATTCATCGTGTCTCATCCTCAACCTCGTTGAAACGAGAGTAATACAGTATTAACTTTATTGAGAGTTTAGTAGGAACTTGCAAGATCCTAAATTTGGAACTGAATTTTGTCGAATATTTAGGCTGCTGTTTAGTTTACGGTTGATCGCAATATACATGGCACGTGTTGGATTTGATACATTTGATACACCATTATTATGCCAACAATGAACGTTTCAAACCAACAACGGACTCTTAACACATAACTTCGAAATTCCCACCCCTCCCCAGGGTCGTTTGGATTAGCTTTCCGAAAAATAAGTGGAACATGTATTTCCTTAATTGTAAGAAACCTAGTATAGCCATGCGTATTAAATCGAGCACCACGACTGTGGTATTGGGCAGCAGCAAATCTGGAGGTCAGTGGTTCGAATCCTCAGTGTGGTCTCCTCTCGGGTTTTCCACACTTCCTCCTGGAAAATGTGTTATTTCAAGTTCAGGAGCTATCCCTTACCCTAGTTTCGTACACTACTGCAGTCACTGCGGAAACACGGGTTGCTATGATGTTGATAGTGATCAAGACCCTCTCCTCCTAAATCACAGGTTAGCAGACAAATCAAACCAACACCCAAATACACGTGGTTAATGGCCAAGAGATCAGTAACTCCAAAAATGAATCAACAAAAACAACTTATTTTTTAAGAATAGTTTCCCTGAGTTTCATGTTTTCCACTCAAACAGTTTCAGAGTTACACGTGGCCTAAAGAATATTTTCAACCCCAAATGTCACTCCTAAAATACAGTACATCCAACACATTCCATAATCAAAGTTCTCTTCGTTTTATTGAAGAGCACTCATCTCATGTTTCATGTTTGTATGTGAAGATCTATAAGAAAAGGCCAGTAACTTAACCCCCTGTTAGGTATGGAATTTTGTAATATCTCTTCGTTTCCCTTGCCAATGAATGTAAATGAATCTCCATGCAAAATTAATGGTTCTTATTCCAGAGGTTTCAGAGATATGGTCTTTAAATTCTGGAATACTTTATGCATGGCTTCTATATGTTTATGTGCTGTGATTATTACGTGATACGTAGACTACATGTCTGCAATATGGAACCTAAATTCCTCATAGCCAAGCCCAGGATTTGTAGGTTCTAAAAAGTTAAAATAAGATTCAATCAGTATATTAGGATTTTATGGATATTATATGCTCAATTTAGGAATTAATAGGGTTTTTGGAATACATATTTGTATAACTCACCAGGCATGCCATTGTGTTTAATGCACTGTAATTCTAAATTGTAAAAACTTAAATTAACTGTTACGTTAGTAGCCTATGTATTTGAAAATATCAACTTCAATACTACTAAGATTAGTATGGCGCTTTTTTTTGTCGTGTGGCCTCCTGAGAGGCCGAGTGCAGGTCTTTCAAGTAGACGCTCGTGGGCGACCTGCACGTCGGGATGAGAGATGGAATGGAAGAAGATGAATGAAACTGGGCAAGGATGTGGAAGGAAGCGGCCGTGGTCAGTCAGAAGGTCCCGTCCCAGCATTTGCCTGATGTTGAGAATGGGAAACCACGGAAAACTATTTCAAAGACGGCCGACGGTGGGACTCGAACTCACGCGTCTACCGAGTTGGCAGAGAGCTTGGCCCCATGACTTTACGCTGCTCATTAGCGAGCGTAGCCACTGCTGTCGGTAGTATGGCGCTGAAAAACGCAAATTAATTTCAAGCAATAAATGTGCAAAAGTTCACAGTATACTCATTTTACTTTAATATGACACTGAAGAACACACTATTAATTTTAAACACTACATGCGCTAATATTTTCAGAACTCAGAGGCAGTCCTATTATGACACTGAACAATGCAGTAGGCTACCTTGAAAGATTCTCAGGTGTGAACCCTCTTCTATCTTCCGTTAAAATACGTTTGAATGCGGAGGAAATGCGTTCCACTTCCAAAATTGAAAAGAGCGATTGTTGCTACCCAAGATTTCAAAATATCATATTTATTTAACATTTTCCTTATTCGAACGGTCCACTTTCACTATGAAAATATTTTATTTCAATAAATATATGACTTTATTTGCTTAAATAACCGAATTAGGTATTTTTTTTGGTTCTATCCTGAAGAAAGGACTTATTAGGTCCTAACATAAAGTTCTGTCAATTTAGGCTCTATAGAATGGAAATATGTTACTCTTTGGTACTTGAATAATTGAACTAAACTGAAATTTGGAGAGTAAATTAAGAGGTCAGGAATACAATAGATCATAACTGTCACAATATTCTAACTTAACTGCAGTGTTGTTAACCTGGTCAGAAATTCAGGATTATTAGAGAATTCTGTCCTCACACACACTGAACTCAAACTACGACACTGCTATTGTTGGTCTATTGGTGGTTCCTCAGTTTAGGGGCTGCGACAACGCGGTCATGTAGCCCCATTTTTGTTGGTCTATAATAAGGCAGTTGGACATCTTGGTAATCAGTCCCATGTACTTGAGTGTGTGTTCAATTTGTCTGGTTATTTATTTATTCGTGTCAGAAGTACTGAACCCTTAATAAGCTACGCATATTAATGATTCTAATTATTCATTTCATTATATTCTGATTTTACTGCCAGAATCATACAGGAAGGCCAGACTGGATTGCGAAATGTCAAGCTTATATGGAGACAGTACGTTTGAACGTGCCCAGTCCTGAAACAAAGAAGTGACGACATCGGAATGTTTGACAGGTGCAGTATCAGACAAAGGTGTGTTGGGGTCCTGACTCATTTCAGACTGTAATTTCTTTGTCACCCTAGCGTTGTGAGTAAGATAGTTGCTGGGTGAGAGAGACGAGAGGAACTTTCAACCAATCATAGGACAGAGGCTTCTGTTGAAAACTGCGATATTGACGTCATGAACCACCAATCAGAGAGGGTCACCATTTATAGCGCCTTAATAGCGTCTGATGCCGGCCTGATGATAAAAAGCGGGAAAGATTGGATTAAAGAAGTTCATGATCGATTCTAGAGCACGATAGCTCCATTGTGACATGTGTAATATTTCAAACTGTTTTATACCTGTGGCATGCCAATAGTCGCATTATTATAGAAGTTAGTGATAGATTTCCCTCTCCCTCCATCCTTTTGCAAAATGCACATAAATACTGTCGTCTGAGTGACGACGAGGTTGATTCTTGGTGACACCGTGAGGTGATCGCTTATTCTTTTCGATACCGTGAAGGTCTACTGCGTTAAATTTATCAGAGATAGATTCATTATTGAAAACATTATAATGAAGTTGTGTGCGCACAGCTTAGTGTGAAATTTGTGTATCTGTAAAATTTTAGTAGTCTCCCACGACTACAACTATTAGGGAAAGTCTACGATTAATTTTGCACTAGACAAATGGTGAAAGAAGTAGCTATTGGCAAAATTTAGATAGAGAATTACGTGTGACTATAACTAACATTTTTATTTTATTTTATTCAACGTCAAGATGGAACTCCAGACCCAGAGAAAGACATCGAACCAACGTTTCTTCGGCTCCATGTGGTCTGAGATGAGCTAAACACTTTGGAGAGAGAATGTCTGGCGATATTCGATGAGACGACGCAGAAAGAGGAATGAGTACTGAAATAATTTATTTATTTGACAAACTGGTTATGGTTTTATGGGAACATATTATTTTGTGTAAATATGATTTTTTATTTATTTTGTCTTCGTGTTTTATTGTAGATGCTTTGTTGTACTGACACACATTAGTTTAGTGCTTGAGTAACGTGACATGTTGTATTTTATTTGGTGAAGATTTTTTTGTTGATGTCATGTATACGGGGCAAGCGAACTCGAGTGCGTGTCGCTACCGTAAAATGCGCGGCTAAGCAGCACAAATTGGGAACCGATATCATAACAGAAGCGAAACTGAATTAACTAGAGTAGATAATAGAATTTTCGGGAAATCTTTGTATTGTATAGATTTTTATTGTTACACAGGCTTGTGTGTTAATTGCCGTTTGTTGCATTTTTGTTAAGTGAGGGGTCATCTGCCCAATTAATTTATTTGTCTGTGAAGTTACTCTTTTAGTGCCATGGGACACAAAATCTAGGGATATTTGATTGGAGTGTCGGCCCGTGGCAGATATGTGTTGTGTTCAGCCCAAAAGCTTCGTTGAGTCTGCAAATAGGTGTTTTATGGGATAGCAGTTTTTCGGGAACTTTGGTTCTGTCTGAAGCTCTATCCAGGATCAGCATATAATCCTTGCGAGGAAAATGTTGGGATCCCTTCTACGATGCTCTTGTAATTCAAATGGAATTGGCAAGAAGTGTGTGAATTTATGTGTCGCGATTAACAGGTGGCGTTACGGGACTGTCCAGTCTCTTGTTATAAATATCATGACTCAAAGCTTCGACAAGGAGGGCTCGGGTGAACACAGATGTTGATGAGTGGTAAGGGAGGAATTTCTACCGGGAGGACTCCAATCAGATAAGGAACAAGCTGTGCTCATTAGTATTCACGGACCAGGTTTCCGTCCATCGTAAATGTTTATCTTATATATTAAAATAAAGCCTGTATAATGATAAAAGAATTGTAATCGGTAAATGGGAGCTGTTCGCGTTTTGATCGATCGATTCCCAGCGTGTTAGCTTATCCATTCTTTTATTTCATGTAAATATCAGCCGGTTTTAGGCATCTTATTTCTTGTTTGTTTATTGTCATGTTCTTTGACCTCGGATGGTCTCGATGTTCGGTCACGTTATTGTCATGTTTGTGTTGAGCAATTTGAGCCCTTGGGCAAGCTTCTGTTTTGCTGGGAGTTTCCTGACTCACTGCGATCTCGCTGGAGATCAATTAGTTTATAAATTTTAAATGGTTGCGTGTTTCAGTAATATTATAATTTTTGGTATGTTATTCTACGAGTGTGTCCCATAAAGCCATAATAATAGTTTGCAGTATGGGGGTTTGCAAGCATATTGGCTGTTCCATCTGTGAGCAAATCTCCATCGCGATGTTAGGCCCCTTAAAACAACAATTATCATCATCATCATCATCAAATCTCCATCAAAAGTACTTATTTCCTTTCTAGCGTAGTTATACGCGTGCATACATATTAACCAGACAAGTGGAATTTGATCCACAATTTTATTTCTTTGGAGTGGACCTTCCTAGACCACTCAGATCTGTGTAAATGCTTGTACTGTGGGAGTAAAGTTCAGGGTGGACTTTGTTTATGTTGTATATTTTTATGTTTTGTTGTTTATATTCAGTTATTAAATGGTGGTAATTTTATTTGTTTTTCACTAATTTCTTAGTTTGTAGTTTTGCATATGGTCCTTGTATTTGTAAAGCAGTCGTCTGGTATTTGAGCTCTAGTGAAAGCATACCCGGACTGAACGTGCCCCGAAGACTGATTCTCGTATAATGACGCTGTTATACGCAAGGGCACAGTACCAATATATACAAACACGTTACTGAATATGAAATAAAATTAATCACATAATGAAGCACTCGAAAGGACGTGTATATAAAGTATAACTCATGAAAGAGTAGGATATCCATTTCTATGGTTAATTTGTCTGGTAACCTGTGTGTAACTGTAGTTATTCGGATTGCGGTAGGTGGACCGGAAATTGAGATACGGTACTGAGCCTGAATTCGGATTATCTTAGGATGATTTTGAGGCCAGAATCATGTCTGTGATGGTGAAAATGCATGAGATTGGAAGGGCTGGATTCGTGACATAAAACGAGATTTTAGCTTAGTTGCAAGTCAATGATGCATTATGGGTCGCTCTGACAAGGTTATTGTACGTTGAGGAATACGCGATACTGCGCCTATATTGGGATAAGTACGGTATCCACGCGCTACATGTCTGAGTACTGATAGCCAATCAGAGAAGACTTCATTGATAGAAGACCCTGGGATCATAACTAAGCTAGTTATCTATTCTATTTTAGACCGATTGAAGAGGATACTATCTCATTAAAAGATGTTGAATTTAAATATTAACCATGGAAAAATGTTATTACAGTGTTTAAGTACTCCAGATTGATGTAATAAGCATTGTAAGGAGCCCACGCAATCTTATCCCCTCTGTTGGAAAATGGCGGAAATTCAGTCAGATGAGAGAGTGAGGAGTGGAAACAGCGTTCATTACTGTTTTGAGATTTGGCATGGGTCGATCGCGGAGCGAAGAGTGAGGTGTTTCAAGGCTAAGGGAGTCCGCGCTTCAACCGAACCAGCGACCGAGGGCCAATAGCATGGCAAGCCCGCACTTCTCGTGTTTAGATGAAACCAGTGTTAACCACAGTATTTCAGTTATATTACTTGTGTGTGCGGTAATAAGAAGCCAGCTTTAATATAAAGCTTGTATAAGCGAGTTTATAGTGCAAGTGTGATAGGCAAGCATCTATAAGGGATCTACGGTATCCCAATTTCGAGATTCGACAGTTTTAGAAATGTGAATCTAGCGCTCGGAGAAAAGTGCTTATCTCGTGGCCGGAACAAAGTGTGCGCTGCGCAGTATACACAAGGCAAGTCCGTGCTTGGATAGACCGACCATTTGAAGCAGTAGTACATAGACATTCGCAAAGCTCCGTGCCGTATAAGACGAGTGAGGCTGCAATTTTATTACAGTGAGATATCAATTCCACAGATATTCACGATGATATTTATTCAATTCTTTATAATAAGACAGTTCACCGTTAAAATGTTGGCTGTGATCTTTGAGTAAACTATGTGCCAGGGGTACTCGAGATGGAAGCATAGTGGCTTCACCGAGCAACCTTCGATATAAAATTAGAACATTGTAAATTATGTCCAACTACATCACGACATTGGGCGACCAATTGACTTCATTACATCTTCGAAGCAATCCATGGTCTACAATTACGAACATTATTCAACGGTATTGCTCGTTCTTCATGGAAGTTTACAAGAGCTGTGGGAAGAAGGTTTTAGAAGACGCTTTCTAACGGAAGACGATGGCAGTCCAATCGAACGGGAGAGCCGCAGTTCGAGTCCAATCTACGACAGGCGGTGCTCATGGAGGAACGCGAGTTCGATGTCCGAGATGTCTGTTTGTGGATCGTGGGGAACTACAGTTCGATCCCGGGCAGGAACAGAATTACCAATTCACCTGGGTAGTTCCTCTTTGCTACAATTCATCGAGAACTTCTATCAAGGTACAGCGAAGACACTCTTTTACGTAGTTTGGAGTAGATTGATACATGTTGAGCACCAATTTTCTACTGTAGTATTGCCTTTTGTCTTTGATTAGTTGTGGTATTTTTCCTAAAACTTAAGCGTTGGATATTTTCGTTTTCGATTCCAACTTTATTTTCTTTTGGCATTAATTTAATGTACAAGATAGTAATATGGAATTTATTTCCATGTTTGGAATTCCTTTGAATTTTATTTAAATCTTTTCCATGATTTAAATAGTGGAATTATATTCAGGTTTTCGTCTTCAACGTTTTTATTATTCGTTTGTAAAGGAGTAGCTTTGGGTATTTTTCTACGAGAAAATATTTTAGGGGAAGCGATGGACGATATTAATACATTTAAATGAGATTGTGTGATAATCTCTTCCGCTTTTTATAGTTTTGGCATGAACTGTTAGGACGATTTCATCGATTTGCCAAGTGTATTTAAGATACAGTGACTTTGATACTGAGTTGATAGTTTCAGCTAACAATTATTTTATTTTGAGATAGCATTGATCTATCGTTACCGAACTTTGAGGAAACATAAATCTTTTGGAAGATTTAATTATTTTATTGATCGACGATTTTTATAGACGTCTTGATCCAATTTTGAACTCAGATACGTGGAACATTTGTATGACAACAAATTTCATAGAGCATGTTGTAACGTCAGAGACAATTGTAGTCTTGACTTTATGACAATGTTGAGTTTACGTCAGTATGGAACGATATGTTCGTATTTTTATTAAATATTTAAGGAACATTTAATTGATTCCAGGTTGACTGTGCTTATTAAACTTGCAGAGGGAGTCAATCCTACACACATTTCAACGATTATTAATAATCTGAACCATCTTGTAAACAACATTTGAAGTTGTTATGATGTATAAATATACAGAGCAACATTATAACAGTTAATTAAGTCAATATTGGCCACACATTTGAATTCTTTATTGGGGAATGCGATGGGTAATTCCGCATTAAGGTATTTATTGTAACCACTGCGAAGGTTAATTCCGCATTGTGATGTAATGATAAATTAGTGTACGATGATGTCATTCCGTATAACTTTGGTGAAGTGTGAAGCTGCAATGAAATATTTTGAGTGTGCATATACGAAGAAAATATACCGTATTAATTAAGAAACTTATTAACTTCTTGCTGTAATGTTATATCATGCTATTTCTAGCATTTGAGTGAAGTGAAGTTGAGTTAGGTGTAACTCATTGTTATTCTAAGAATGTGTTAGATGGATTAGACGATTTTAAGGAGGCATGCGGAACAGCAAGGTGATCTGCTGAATTAATTTATGTTTCTGAATTTTTATTAAACCTTTATTAAAATTTTGAACTAATAATCATATGAGGTGTTCTTAAATGAATGATCATATTAAACCCGGATTAAACAGAAACCTAATCTACGACTTTAATAGTCTGTGTTAATATTGAGTGAACTTTAAACTTTTTAAATTACTTGGAGTAATTGCGATGGCCATATATTATTGAAACATTAAGGAAGGTAGTTTTAATCTACACTTTGACGTGTTTACTTCTCGCATAGAAGTATAATAATAATATTTCTATATTATTTCGACATGGAGGGACAGTTTAGACATTAAACTTGCATAACTAGTCCGTTGTAAATATTAAACCTTTTAATAGGTGTTGTTCGTTTCTTTTCTTTAATTTTGTTGTTGTCGCTGATAATAATAAATTATTTTTCGAAGTTAATATAATAATATTAAGCTTCCATCATACGTGTTCTTTATTTTGAATGGAGAAACACTTGTATGCAACATTAGGTGAGTGAGGGATTGTATTATATGATTTATGTATGTGATATTTTGGGGGATTTTTCGACGTAATGGGATGTGTTGTTCTTCGAATTATTTTATGAAACATTAAGGGAGGAATAGTGTTCTTTCAAGAACATTGTCAATTTGTATTTGTACGAGAATGCGTGATGACTGAGGGATTAGTCATGTGTAGGTATTAATCCCGGATGAGGAGGAAACAGCTGATTGTGTATAGCAATGGCAGCTATCTGAAAACAGCTGATGGACATTTTATGTAGTCCAGCTGATCTTTTTAAAATAGAAAGAGAGTTTATAGTGTATAGAGTAAAACATAGCATTGTTAAAATTTAAATTCACTTTTGAACGAAACTTTTGGAAAAGCTTTCGACATATTTAAATTATTTTAAACATTTTAATTTCAATATTTAAACTCCAGTTGAGGGAGGCAATGTAAACGTAAGATTTCGGGCGTGTTAAGTTCAGCGGTTTTAGCGTGTGTATGTCAGATTTGTTCTGGATGAGTGGGAGTTTTTATTTACTTTTATTTATTCGTTTTTATTTCATTGTTGTTTATTGTCTGGTGTTTTCGGCAACAAAGTAGCTTCATTCCCTTTTACAGGTGGGTCTTGCGTGATTTATTTCAATTATAGTAAGGTTGTGTTATGGAAAGGGAGTACTCATGGTATGTGGCGCCTTTATCCCATTCCGACCCGAGATTTAGGTAAGGATCTCATGCTCCTAATTTAGTTACCTTACTTGTCCAGTGTAGTTAGTCCATAACACTTCCTCTGCGACTGTGTGTTTATCATAGAAGTGCTTTTCAGAGGAATTTTCAGGTTTTCAGCCGGGACCTTCAAGATTCTTCGATCCATTCTCCATTCCAGGATTTTGACAAGTCAACTATATGATAATTACGGGTACAGTACCATCCATGCATACGCCTCGAGGGAATGTGGGAAGAAAAGACTCAGGATGATCATTAGCAGCACCGTAATTTCAACCCTCATTATCTGGACTTCCTTTAGTTGTGAGGCACATACGAGTATTACCGCGTATGGCTACACTGGGATACTGGTTATAGCCATATAGGCGATGTAAACAGTTCCTAAATGACTCAAGGTTAATGAATGTTGGAGGAAGTGTATGGGAATAGAAAGAAACAGATTTGGTTGCGGTAAACAGTTTTTATCTGTAAAGAGTGTACGGATCCATCTAGCGAGTCCCTTCTTTTTAGAGTCAAAGGACATCCCAACGCATCTCCTCCCAATCCATCGTTGCAAAACCCTACCAGAATAACATTTGAATAAAATATATGTGATTTCACGCAAGCCACATGAATAGACGTGGGATTGTGATTTGGTGGTGGGGACTGAAGATTGCATGTCTTCGAACGCCCGTGGCAGGCCGCAAACGACCCGTCATATTTTGCTGTCATTGCAGGAAAGCCGAAATAAAATTTAGATATATTATGACCTTGCTGGAGAAACCCGTCTGGGGCCGGTCTCAACGAGTCACCTCTTTAAAGGTTATATTCTGCTTCCTGGTTCACGGATACAATATACCATACTCAGAAAGAATAAAGAATATTTACTTAGCAGTTTTCTCCAAGGAATCTCCAAGGCTGATTCAATTAAAGTTGGTAGAGAACAACAATAGCTTTGTGGCATAGATTCTACTTGCCGACTGACAGTCGGATCGCAGTAGCTACGCGAGCTAAGGTGCAAGACAAGGGACCAGGGATCGTTACGCGTGCGTGTTCAAACTCTATTTTCGGTCATCCTTAAAATCATTTTCTGAGGTTTCACATTTTCAACTCCAGGCGAATATTATGACGGTACCTTTTAGTAGTTTACGACCGCCTACTTCCAGCTCCTTGTCCGGTTTCATTATATTTATCTCTCATTCATATTTTGTTTAATTAGTTGTTAAGCTAGATTTAGTTTCTTATTACAATACTTTAAGCCAAAGCAATGTATACGCTACATAAAGGGGCTCATTAGCCTCAGTGCAGTTCCTTAACAATAAATTCAAAATCAATTAACTACTATCACGAGACTGGCGTCAGGAATCGCATCCAGCCGAAAAAAACACAAACCACATAGAAATTCACCTCATCTCCAACGCTGTAGAAAAGGGGATAAAGAGGGGTAAAAATATCAATAGTTCAGCCACTCAGTAACTTTGAAGTAACACACTAGTTCATTAAACTAAAATTAACAGCAAATAGAACAGGAGTTAGTATATGCACTATTATTCCTCCATTTGGCCGTCGATGGTTCCTAACTTAAGGCCACGGTAACCTCATTCTCAATCCACATCTGAATTATAAATACACACAATACTACAAAAATCACAATAACACAGGTTATTATACAAATTATACACACACACCAACGCACACGGAGCTAAATGACAATGATGTTCAAGCCCCTCAAATGAAACAACAAGAATATTTCTCCATTTTCTTCCTGCTATAAATAAATCTCCCTGTATAACTTATTTCTGTTTTCTTATCATTCACAGATTTTATAGTCTACGTGGTTAAACTCCACCAATTCTGACATTTTCTAGTGCAATGAAACACAGCTACTTTGTGGACAGTGTCTACGCTAAGTTTCAAACATCTCGTTGTTCTTTGCCAAACTACTTTCACAGGTGATATACTTCATAGTGCATACCCTCGCTAAATACATAGGGTACATGCGTATTTGTGCATGTGGCGGCCAGTTGAACTCCTGTGCAGTATGCTATATGATAGAATTGTGCTCAGGTAATTTGGGGTAAATATCAAGCTAACGAAGGTATGTTAATGAACCCACAAGGGAACAACATTCACATCGAGCAAATTACCCGGAAAGTTTGGCCATTTGCATGTTACATTAGTGCACCGGCAAAACTTCTGTTCAGTTCATTTTGTAACGCACTGGGAAGTGATCGCGAATCTCTTTGACACGAATCTCGGGTATTCTTCCAACCTATAAGGTTGCTAGTGTAGTAGGTGTCGTCGTACCGGTAGGAGGCGGGTACACTGTTTTGACCCCCACTAAATGAGTGAGAGGCGTGTCTCCATATTATTACTTCTTTCCTAGCAACCCATATCAGACCACCATCAGACGTAGTGACTATCATTCTTAAGAGGTCTTGGTTCAATTCACGGCACTGCTAAGAATCTTAATTCTGGTCTGAGAGTTGGAATGGGGTAGACTCAGCCTCGTGAGGCAAAACTGAGAAGAAATGTTTTCGATCGCCTCCTCAGCCATCCTGGAATGTTTTTCCGTGGTTTCCCTCATCTATTACAGGCACATACCAGATTGCTTCCTAACTTGAGGCCACGGCTATGTCTTTACCAATCCTACCCTCAATTAAAATTCCTCACCTACACCTAGAGTTATCACAAAACACAGGCTATCAGAACAATTGTACTCACAACCAAGTGCACAGGGCTAAATGACCCTTAATGATATAACAATCCATAGGCTATCAATATTCTGATCATCTCCCTGACGATCGTAATAGCTGTTGCTAGTTTGCTGATGTTGGCTTTGAACGCCGCATAACATGTTTTCTCGTTTCTTTTTCACATATTGATTAACTTCGCTAAACGATACCTTTCCACTTAAATCCTTGGGCACGCTTTGTTTAGACTCACCACTTTTACAAGTACACAATTGTTTAAGAAGTTAAGTAGACATGATACGAGATGAATCAGTGAAACAAGAGACAAATTCATGTCGGCTTACTTAAGACTTGACGAGATGTCGATGGCTGCAAGCTACTCGTAACCTGACCTGACGGATATTTGCCGTCCGACACACCACTGTTTGAGAAGAGTCTAGGACCCTGCACTTGGTCTGTGAAATGGTAATCGTAACCCAAACGTAATTGCGTATTCCTTCTTTGTGTTTTACGCACAATGCAAGTAGCCCTCGTGCAGTTCTCTGAAGGTAATTGTTGTTTCTCTTAGGCGATAGTAAGCTGCCGCGAAGTCTGTTTTTTAATAAATTTACTTTTCACCTATTCCAATGGACAGAGTGAAACTTGGTATTCTATTAAGTACACACCTCAACAAAAGTTGGGAAGAATGTCGCAAAATACTTCAAGAATCTTCAAAATCTTTGGGGTGCAGTTTGATATAAATATTCCTGTAGACGATTCCCTAAAGCAGGGTTTGTCCGATGTGCCAACGTAAGCTAACAGAGCGGTGCTCGCATTTCTGCAAGCCAACTTACAAAGATTCTCCCCCATACAATTCCTCCCCATTCAGTGCTTCCACGCCTACTTCACTAGGAAAGATAATAGTAGTTGCAGGTTACGTAATCATATAGGGATCGGTTGTTTGCGGAATGACTCAAAGTTGACCGAAGTTCCCGAGGGTGCTGGCCAACCAGGTTGGTACAGGTTGTTTGGCTTTAGACTGGTATTCATCACTTGCTCAATGCCCAGGCGATAATTTCTGCAAGTTAATTGTAAACTACCTAACTGTTTTCAGCCAAATTCACTAAAATTAGCCGATTCTAATCACTAACAATTTTGTTACGTAAATCTTTGCCTCTTACGTGGAAGGTTCCGTGTCTGAACCATCGCTCCATCAGGGATTTCAGAGCTAACGTGAAAACGAGGTACATTCAACATCTTGAGGACAATGGAGTAGTGGTCTGATCTGAGAGGCAGTGAGCCCAGTAAAAGCAAAGATTAACTACCAACAGGGCACATCGCACTGACCATGCGTCACCCCATAATCTGCAGATCATATAGTTGGGTAGTGGTCATTTACTACGCCAAGGCCTTCAATGGGCTGTAGATCCAAATGTTTCATGAGGTCAGTTAGATTGCTGAAACTCGTGGCCTACTGATTCTGTTAGTTTCAATGAAACTATGAACTAATTTACTCCGTCATGCACCTGAAAAAATATGCTGTACGTATCACGTGCGCTATTTGAAGAATACTGAACTTTTTTAAGTTTGTGACCTCGCAATCGCAGATAATCGCGCTAGTATTTATTATTATTATTATTATTATCATTATTATTTACATTTATAAGGCTCTTGCCAGAATCGAACTCTTTAACTCTGAGATTTGAAATATTGGGCAGTTGTTGGAGATTGTATGTAATTTTATCACACCTTGCTATTTTATTTCCAGTTTTGTATATCCCGATTCGCCCCGCAGCATGTCATATGACAAATCTTGATAGACACGAATATGAATCTTATTTAACTTAGAAAAGTTAGCTTGAAGAAGTTTAGCTATCAACTGAATGATCTGTTGACCTATCCAGTCCTATTCGACATCAAACTCGTGCATGTCACGCCACACTGTACCTAACTGTTCTCAAAACTGATGGGAAAAACCATCGAAATTAGCACTGTTCATTGAAATCTTCATATTCTTCAAAAACTTTTGTTAAAGATTGGTACGTGAAACTTGAATATAGTAGGGATCTCTTTAGTTAAGCCGGTAACCGATTTAGACTGAAAATTCGGGAGGTTACCATATTGTTTTCACTGAGATGGCTGCAATATAGAATGTGCGGTGAAGTTGTACGATAGGAGGGGTACCTCTCTAGCAAACTTTATTTCATTCGGTTCAGGTGATTAGGTATTGATACGGGTGGCCACACACATACACACACAAACCCCATCCTCCCTGAGTTATCATTTTCGTGAAAGTGGGCTATAAATATGGAAGATGGTCAGTTTAAGCCATGATCATAGAGTTAGTTATTTAGCATCTCCATGGTTATGTGTGTATTTACGACAGAGACAGGACTAACATTTGCTTCCACTCGATATTAGAGGAGAATACAAATATAATGAGTTAAATCAAACATGTATTGGGAACACTAATGCTGGATGGTAACTACCTATTGATGAAATGAAACGACACAAGTATAACGTATACACAGCTCATGATATTTACAGCAGTATATTCGGAAATCAAATATAATTCTGTATAGCTTTTAGCAAGTACCACGAGTTGAAGCCGATAACTGGAAGTAATTGTAGTGCCCAGTGAAATATTGCCAGCAGTGGTTTGTACAATAGAAACTGCATAACAATAAATATAATATAGAACATGTAGCTCACGAAGTCGTGTTGACACACCAACCCTTGCTGTCGGCTTGCACACCAAGCTATATTAAAGCTTGTATATATGAATGGCTCAATTGCAACCATAATTTAGCAAATAAATATTTGTTGACGCTCGTGGGGGAGAGTCGTGACAAGGAATAGTAATGAGTATGGCGCTCCCAGACATCATTGTTGGTAAGCGTTTGCTAATATTGAAACTCCCACTCCGTTGTTTTGAGGATGGACTGTATTCAGCGACTTTAAATGAGCACATGGACATACAAACTGAAGTAGGCTTTTAATTACGGGTTGTATGTTCGGTTAGAATGTTAACCATTAATTGCTTTTTTCGTCCAATGTCAGCAATTTAATTCACCATTTGACTATGGTAGTGGCAGTCGGGGTGCAATGAGGGACACAGATAAGGATAAAACTTGGAAAATTCCTGAAGGACCTTGCAATGGTGCGCATCTGTAACTTCTTGGTTCTTTGGCTCCGGAGGACGATAAACACATTATCTCGTAATGCATGTGGCAAAACGTTCATGTATTGAAATGCTTACATACGGGAAGAAAGAAGTAGTAATAGGTCAGAGTCAGGCAGCTGCGTGCACACGGCCCTTCGAGCACGCTGCTCTCCTTCTCAGTTCTCTGGCGGGCAGGCAGTTTGTGCATTGGAGGGGAAAGAGAGAGGGAAGGAAGAATTCCTGTATAGCTATTTTCGTTCCGAATACTGGTGGACCTGCTACCTAATTTCATCCGTTTTAACTGAACAAAAAGGGCAATGGGAGTAAATTGTGTCCAAACGTTAAACTACTAGTACGTTAGATTGAGCTGAAATCAGATGTTAATTCATTGAAGGTGTAAATACTAACTTTCACAAATGAAAAGAATGTACATTACTAGATAGTAGGCAAATTAAATGTCATTCATAAAGAAAATTGCGAGCTGTTGTACTAAACCAAATGATATATAGATATTCATACGCCCCACAATATAGACTAGGCAAGTAGCAAAATTGTATGTTCATCGTTGCAAAGAAGAGCGTTGTGCTACCAAAACATTTAATCTCACAATTGAAACAGGCTAAATTTATTTCCTGTTTCTCCTTAAACAAAGTACAGTCAATTATAATAGCTATGGTAACGCAAGTACTGTTATTGTTACCCGATGGCAGAGCCATACGGGTTAAATCAAATACCATGACCGCGATGGGGTGCTGCGGCAAGTCAGAGATCGGAGGTTCGATTCTTGGCGCTGACAGCGGCTTCCTTGAGTGTGGTTTAATAAACTCCCTCCAGGCAAATGCCGGATAGTACCTTATTTCGAGTCCCAGTGCACCTACTCCATCACCGACCCCAATAATCGCGGCTACACACTTTACTACAGTTATCTCAAAAATGCAGGTTATCTGACAAGATCAGTACACACCCAAGTACACGGGGATGATTACAAAGAATGTCCAAACCTCTATTACAAATTAACAACTACTATTGTTTTTGTTTTCTTTTGTACGCCGGCCCCGTGGTGTTGGGGTAGCGCGCATGCATCTCACCCGGAGACCCCGGGTTCGATTCTCGGCTCCAGCAGAGATTTTAGAAACTGACGTGAGGGCTGGAACGGGGTGCACTCAGCCTCGTGAGGACAATTGAGTAGCTGTCAGATAGTATAGGCAGAGCCCCTGTCAAGAAAACCGAGAATAATGGCCGAAGGGACCATATGCGCTGACCACGCGTCACCTCAATATCTAGAGGCCAAATGGCTGGGCAGCGGTCGCTTGGTAGGCCTAGGCCCTTCCTGGGCGGTAGTGCCAGGGGTAAAAAAATGTTTTTGTACGAGAAAACACCATTTAATTCCTGTGGCTTCTAACATAATCAGTGCATTGATAAGTTGTAGGTCAACCTAGTTACTTCCAAAATATCAAGAAGGGCTTATCACAAATGTCTGTTTACTCTTGAGGATCAAGGCTTGGTGAAATATTCCGTACAGCACTGGCACTGCGACCCTCAGCAACATGCCTGCTCTCAGCTTAAATCACAGGCCATACAAGTCTTGCTCTCGTAGCACACTTGTTCTAGCTGGCTTGAGTTGCTTGGATTTCACTGAGAACTGTTCAGTAGAGCCGGGCAAAAAGCTCTTGAATTCCGATCGGTCTCGTTGGATGAGAATGAAGAACGGAAATGCTGGTCCAGGAACTCGTATTACCGGCAATGTGGGCTCGATAACGATAACTCTCGACATTCTCGCTCGTTCTCGCTTGGGCAACATGGCGCTGCCTGAAGGCACTAAGGCTCGTTGTGTAAGGATTCAATGGAAATTGTTCATTCCGTTGACTGGAGTCTACGAATTGGAAGAAACTACTCATCTTCAACGGTATCATATTAACAGACTATATTGAGCATATCGAAGCCTCCGTGGCTTAGGCGGCAGCACGCCGGCCTCTTACCGCTGGGTCCGTGGTTCAAATCCCGGTCACTCCATGTGAGATCTGTGCTGGACAAAACGGAGGCAGACTTGTTTTTCTCCGGGTACTCCGGTTTTCCCTGTCAAAATTTCATTCCAGCAACACTCTCCACTATCATTATATTTCATTTGTCATTCATTTAATCATTGCCCCAGAGGAGTGCGTCAGGCCTCGGCAGCCGGCACAGTTCATATCCTCGTCGCTAGATGGGGGCTTCATTCATTCCATTCCTGACCCGGTCGGAGACTGGAAGCAGGCTGTAGATTTTCTTTTACTGTGGAGTATCGCACCAAGTGGCATTCCCGTGGTAATGAGAAGTTCTCAGTGAACTGCCGTAGTATTCTTGTCATCCAAACTGTCATATCATTGGCATTTATAGACTAATCAGTGAGGTATTTCTACTGGCATGATTAATATACAACATGCCACAAACCGGGATTGCTTTCAAGCATAAAATCAGAGCTTTTAGTAGATGAAATTTGCTGAAACATTTTAAGCGATTTTTTTTTTCAAGATTATTTTCACCATCGTAGCCAATTTTCGGACAATAGTTGCCTCGAAGAACAATGAGTAACAAGGTGGATAATAAGGTTGAAAGTATTCCTTAAAGAAAATTCCTAGTCAGTAGGGCTAATAGTTCTTGGGCCATGCTTCTGAGACTTTCTTTTGGTACTACCCCGCGACGCCGATATTTGAGTTTTTTTAAACTTTAGGGGCAACTCGTTATAAAAAAAGGTTACGAAAGGAATACAAAAAGTACTAAATGACAACATGAACTTCTCTCAACTTCGAGTGGCAAGTATCATTATATAGGTGGTTGATCATTTCAAAATATATCTATATGGGCTTCACACTGTGGATACAATGCAGAATTTGATTTCCTATGTAACTACAACAACCCTGTTATTATTATTAATATTATTAATAATAATAATGATAATAATTTTATGGGGCAGGCTTAGATTCAGTTCGTTGGTGAACAAATACCATTTCGCTGCAAACCCCCGGATGAGAACCACCACTGCATGGATAGCATAAAGGAAGAAAAATCATAGTGAGATAATGAAGAGATTATGGGAAGAGAAGGAATCTAATTGAAATTCATCTGTGAAATAGGTTCAATCACGCTCCTTAGTTGAATAATAATAATAATAATAATAAAGATGTCGCCTCCGTTGTGTAGTGGTCAGCGTGCTAAGCTGCCACCCCGGAGGTCCGCGGTTTCATTCCCGGCTCTGGCATGAAATTTGAAAAGTTGTATGAGGACTGGAATGGGGTCTACTCAGCCTCGGGTGGTCCAAATGAGTAGAGGGGGTTCGATTCCCACCTCAGCCATCCTCGAAGTGGTTTTCCATGGTTTCCCACTTCGTCTTCGGGCGAATGCCGGGATGGTACTGTACTCGCATTCCCGTGGACAGAACCTGTTGAATCCGATGACCAAGTTGGATCGTAGAATCTGGAAGTACCCGGCTAGAAGAACCCCCAAAATCCTACCAACAAGATCAACCAGGAATAGGGATACACAGAGATCTAGGAATGCGTTAAGAGAAACCAATGGAAACAGGAAAATAAACTAGCTCAAACGGAGAACTCGAGAATCAAAAGAAAATCACGCGGTGAAAGACTTATGTTTGGAAAATATCAAACACTGGCCTTCCTAACACATCCTTGCGTTAATATAAATCACCATTGTGGTGTTTGAAGCCATATTTTCAGTGTTGCCTTAGTAAACAAGAGTTTAGTGCTTTTCAGTCGGTCGACACGGTCAGCACTAAACTCTTATAAATCACCATATCGGAAAGAATTTATAATAAAAATATAAGTTTATTAATCGGAGACAAACTAAGTAAATAATAACACTCAAAAATTTCAAAGAAAATTATTCGTCAATGATTGTATTAATTTCGATGTAATCTTGCGTCTGACGTTGCAAATAGAATAGGTAAGCGAATCACACTAAACTATCCACCAAATATTAATTTACCCTAATTTATACCCGTAATTATCCATCAAAATTATTTACAGTTATGTACAGTTTTAGTCATATATGAATCCATGCAAGATTAAGATTCACGTCATCCAATTATAATTATCTCATAAGCGTTAATTCCACAGTTGTTGCTTCATCACATCCAGTCCTATTTGACAAGCAATTAAGCTCAGCTAACGTGAATTGTAGTATCCGTGAGTAATATTAAGTACTTATACTCCAATGGTGTCATTGTAAGTTTCCCTAACGATTCGTAACAATTATTCAACATGACCCATATTTTTATCAATAAATTCCTTCACTTCAAATTTCAATTCTTAAAACTCATTCGTGGTACAAATAGATTCCTACATACGGTTTCTAACAAGATCGCTCGTGCTCAATCACAAAAAACGTAATTACATCATAATCAAGCCATCAACTTTCATTGTGCTTGCATTACAGCTCATTAAATTCATCAATAATTTTACCATTCTCACTATATTTTACATTACTTCACACGTAACTCCAACATTTCTCATAATAATCGACGACGTTATATTCCCACATTGTAATTCCCTTCAACCACTTTTTGACTCATCTGAATACGATAAATATTTAATATAAGTATGCTGTATATCCATCTACCACTTCAAAATTTCTCAAATATCAATTCTACATTATGAATTATTATTTATTACATGTTCGTGACTATATTATGTTGAAAATTATTCGAATTATTCCTTTGTAAAATTCTTAACCATCTCGTAATAGTAATACAATTATTCAAATACGGACCATCATAAACAATGAGTATTAGTATTGGTAGCAGTCAAATCAATTCAGTCTCAAAAATCGGAACATGCCAGACCTTTTGTTAGGTTCGATCAATCCTACACCATGAAATTTATTTCAAATGTTGATTGAGTTTAATAAGAATCCATTAGAAATGATCGATCCAAGAAATAGCTGGCAATGATCATAGTACAATGGAAATCGGGAAAACTGAGATGATTCTAAACCAAGAAATCATGACCTTAAATGTCATTCGAGAATTGAAGTTTTCTAAAAAGTAGTAATGAAAATATTAATACAGAATTCAAAAAATCTCATTTAGTTCTGATCTAAGTTTCAATCCGACGTATTATTTCAATTATCAAAAAGCTCTTCTATTTCATCGCAGCTTACACCGAGCAAATAATCAAAATGATTCGTGAATGATTGCTTTAGAACGTTCATTAATATCATTCGAAAATATATTCTTCTTGTAAACGCAATCATCTTACATACGCAATCTTCTTCCTATCGCAAAATCTTCTCAACCATTAAAAATCTTCAAAACGGAAAGCCAAAATAAATATAGACGAAATTCTAAAGTATTAAATTCAAAATCATCGAAACTACCAAAATAAAGCGAAAGATGCATTCGTAATCGAATCAAAATCTTGGTAAACGAATAGCTAAAAATGACAGAAGCTTCATAATTAAACTATTGTTTACTTCAACATACCATAGAAATATGATGAAAAAGGTTACTCCACAAATATCACTACATCTACTGTCTACATAATGAAAATCTTCCCAGCTACCTTGTGGTACCTTCCTGATGAACGTGTATGTGGAATACACAACCATTCCCACTCCAAACGACATCTTGGTTCCGAAATGCTGTTGACCCTCCTGGCATCGAACTGGGAAAACGAACTCCTTCCCCCTGCTCGTCCTTCTTTGAATAGTCAATGGCATCTCTCCTGGACAACCCTTGGATCTCGTTCGTAGCGATAGTAGACACCTGCTCTCTTGGTTGAAGACCTCTCCATTTGTAACAGTATTCCATCTCTGAGTGCTATTTGTAGAATTCCCTTAGCTCACTTTGTGGTAATGAACATAATTCTTATACATGTTCCACTGCGTGGTTCCTCATGATATCCGTTTCTGTTCTGTCTGTTATGTTCCTTTAGTAGCTTAGCACTTCATAATGGCAAGTTCATAAAACTGCGTATTCATTCCTAATTATATAGAACAATCTCTGTGTGAAATTGTTTCTCCACTGCGACGTATAATGCATAAGGTTCCACTGTAGATATTATAAGTTCCAGTTTTAGCAATAGTAAAATGAAGAACAAGTCTTCTGTCTGATGAGCATCGCTGATATGACAAAGTCTGAGCTCCTTCTCGTGACTTTACTCATCGTGTGTATAACACTTGCACGAAGCGCTTTCTCTTATTCACTTTTCCCGTCCGAATGTTCTTTACCGGTCGAATATGAAAATCAATCTGTCGTCTCATCTCGGGAAACAAACCTCCCACTGTCAGAACATACCCCACTCCTCAGGGTAGTATATTGATGTATATCGAAGTCAATATACGTAAAACAGCAATTCCTGCTACTTAACGCCTTCAACGGATTGAAAACTCAATCGAATCCGCTTCATAATACAGTATGTTAATATTCCTAACATATACATGTCGTCCGTCCTCTCTGTAATCTCAGTAATTGATTATTAATCGCCTTCAGCGTGAAAATTGCGATACATATACTCCCTTTCCATCTCCGAAGTGTTGACCTTGGTAGTCATCTGCTAGCACGCGACATAATTGGAAACACGCCTGGCCACATGTAGTTGTTGCGGGATGGTATCATTTCTCCTTAACCAGCTGTAATCGAGTTTGAGTATATTATCTCGTACAGTCAAAAGATCGCGGCTCTGCGTAAAAATATCCAAACCAAAATTGCTTTAATCTCACCAGAAAAATACTGGTACAGTACCTAAGGTTAGGCCACGGCCGCCTCCTTCCCTTGGCTGTGCCTCCCATTCTTTCCATCCCGTCCCATCCCTCATGAGGCCCCCTGTTCGCTTTGCAGGTGAGGCCACCTGGGCGAGGCGCTAGTCCCACCTCCCCATTTGTATCTCCCATGCCGATGTCCAGCTCCAGGACACTGCCCGTAGAGGCGATAAAGGTGGGATCCCTCTCTGAGTCCGTAGGAAAAGCCTACCTGGGGGGTAAACTGACTACGAAAAAGTAAATAAAGATAAGAATGATAATAATAATAATAATAATAATAATAATAATAATACATATAATAATAATAGGTGTGAAATAATACGATTTGATGGGTGAAATTTGTTTCAAACGATGTGATGGAAACTGATGTTGAGTATTTTGCCTAAAGTTTCTGAATTCCTAAATTAATTTTTATTTTCATTTCATCGTTTACCCTATTTATAATTGAAGGGGTTGGGTACAACAGCCACAGTGACAACACAAGCTATTTATTTGAGATAAACAAAGCATTTAACTGATGAAATACTTGTGAGGCAATAAATAATAATAATAATAATACACCCTTAATTTGTGAAAACTCTTTCCTCAAATAATCGACCACCCTACTTCACCGTGTGAATATGGCCAAGAACTTAATCTGTTTATTGGTCTAGAGTAGATGATCACGATTTGAAAATAAATTCCACTCTATTTTGTTTATACCGTATAAAAATAAAAATAACCCTACGTGAAATTTCGTCCAGCAGGCGCTCATTCGATCAGAAACTGCTTTTTCTAATAACTCCAGACTTCCATCTGCTAATTTCCCTCTTACTATATCTTTAGTGAGAGGAGTTTTCTGTAAACATATAACGAACTCAATACCGTAAGTGGATCACTTCATACTGCTTTAAATTTGTCAAATGTAAGCATGAGGAATGGTTCACAATGGTTACAGAGGGCTCTGACTTCACACGTGCAGTGGCTTGAGTGAGTCTGCTTTTTCTTTGAAATAGATACTGTCGATAACGCCGAGAAAAGAGGAGTTCCGGTATTATCGGGATTGAAGGTTCCCACTCAGTACCGGAATTGTCGAGACTTATGATTCTTATTCATTGGAGAGACCTGGCCTTAAGTGCGCTTTGTGTGGTACGATACTGGGCATGCGGCAACTTACGGTACCCATCGGAACTAGAGAAAATTTGCCCGGCTCTACTGTTCATGTAGGCGTCGCAAACAATCGACTTCACTCCCGCAAACACGCACCACAGAAAGCCTGGAATCAACTCACACCGCTTCTTGCTTAACGTCACATGCAGTACATGGCCTGATTTTCCTTCACGAACGTCACAACTCAGTGACTTGTCCTGGACTGTAACAGACCAATACACTAAACAGGCCGTAGTTTTCTTGGGAATGTACACTAGGACATCAGAATACAGCAAATGGACAAGATGTACCATGGATATTAGACGTTGGCCCTAAACTTGAACATCTACAAATGCAGCGTATTCTGGCTCTCCACGAACATTAATCATATGTTCGGAAAGTACTTGATGTGAGCAATAGTAGAAAGGTACTCGTGTTGAAGTGGTAAAGGCTCAGTTAGAAATGAACACGTTAGATGAGGCTGTTCGTATGTGTCGACTCAGATGGTGGGGGTCATGTGATGAAAATGGGGAAGGAAAAATTACCTAATACTTTAATGAACTCGCCTATAGAGGGAAAGAGATGCCAAGATAGGTATAGGAGGCGATGATTAGTTTCAGTGTTTAACGATTTCAAGGTGAGAGCCATAACATCAGAGGGGGATGCAGTGTCAACTACTAATAGGGGATAATGGAGGCGATTGGTTCGCAAACCGAGGCTCGCAGACTTGACTGGACTCTGAAAGGCCAAACAGTCTCAAATGAAAAAGAATGAATGATGAGCGTTTATCGCGGGGTAGCAGAGCTCAGGCGAAACAGTATTGGTTATTGAATGTAAATCTGCTGGTGATGATGCTTGTAGTTCTACGTGACCGTTAATCCAGTGATCATGAGGAACGGGACTTCCTTTTTACGTGGAATCCGAACCACATGAGACGGCATTTTACTTCGAAAATCTCACATGCATTGATCAGGAATCGAACGTGGTCCAACTTGGTGAGAGGCAGATAGCTAGACTGCTGCGCCACCACGCCCCTATTTGAATGCAAATCCTGGCACAGTGCAGTGAGATTAGGGAAGCTGGGAACCTACCCTCATAAAATGCGGTCTTTGAAGACCAGGACGAAATAGAATATGTAAACATGTGCCGAAAGAAAATTGCAATAAACATGCATTGTATCCCAACCGTTGAATGATGCACTTATATCAGTGGTTACCACCACACTTATGCACAATTTGAAACCCAATCTCTCACTTTCCAGATGTGGTCATTTCTGGGATAACGCACTCTATGTAGCGTACTGAATGCATCGTTAAAACAAGATGTTCAGTAAGGAACATGTAGTATACTTTCTCCTAAATACAACGTGTTATATAGGGGCAGATGACCTCGTAGTTCCGCCCCTTAAAACAACAATAACTAACTAGCTAACAACGTGTTATACAGATATTAAACATGAATATGAGGTGTCCTTTACTAGTGCTACCTCTGTACAAAATTGCATTCAATTCGGTTCCACCGTGTTTGAATTGATATGGTGAATCGATTTGCACACATACATGGCCACTATCTGCAAACTCTTGGCCTGATGACCTTGTAGTTCAGTCAAAATATGCTTCCCACAAAAAAGTATGTTGTTGCAAAATTTGGGAGAGATCAAATGATTAGGTTGGTCGTAATTCGATTTAAGCTTTTAACATTTGGGTGGCCGCCATTCCGTTCCTGTCAAGATGGCGGCGATATAAAGCATGACACTGAGGTGCCCTTTGTTAGTGCTACCTCTGTACCAAATTTCGTCCAGTTCGGTTTTACCGTGTTTGAATTGATAGGGGGAATCAATTTCCATACATACATGGCCGCCATATGCAAACTATTGACCTGATGACCTTGTATCTTGGTCAAAGAACGATTGTCACATAAAGAAATGTTGTTGCAAAATTTGGTAGAGATCATATGATTAGATTGGTCTTAATTTGATTTAAGCCTTTTCATTTTACGAGTGCTACCTCTGTACCGAATTTCGTTCAATTTGGTTTCACCGTGTTTGAATTGATAGGGGGAATCGATTTTCACACATACCTGGCGCTATTGGGCTGATGACCTTGTAGTTTCGTCAAACGATGCCTACTACGTAAAAGTATGTTGTTGCAACATTTAGTAGAGAACACATGATTAGCTTGGTCGTAATTTGATTTAATTTTTTAACATTTTGGTGGCCGCCATTACGTTTCCGTCAAGATGGTGGCGATATAAAATATGACACTGAGGTGGCCTTTGCTATTGCTACCTCTGTACCAAATTTCGTTAAATTCAATTTCACCGTGTTTGAATAGACAGGGGGAAACGATTTGCACACATACATGGCCGCCATCCCCACATTATTGGGCTGATGACCTTGTAGTATGGTCGAAGGATTCTTCATACATAAAAGTATAATGTTGGAAAATTTGGTAGAGATCAGATGATTAAGTTGGTCGTAATTTGATTTAAGCTTTTAACATTTGGGTGGCCGCCATTACGTAATCGTCAATATGGCGGCGATATAACACATGACATTGAGGTGCCCTTTTGCTAGTGCTACCTCAGCACCAAATTTCGTTCAATTCGGTTTCATCGTGTTTGGAAAGATAGGAGGAATCGATTTGCTCTCATACATGGCCACTATCCGCAAATTATTGGGTTGATGGCGTTGTAGCTTTGTCAAACGATTCTTTAAACATAAAGGTATAATATTGCAAAAAATGGTAGAGTTCAGGCGATTAGGATGGTCGTAATTTGATTTAAGCTTTTAACATTAGGGTGGCCGCCATTACGTTTTTGTCAAGATGGCGGCGATATAAAAGATGACACTGAGGGGCCCTTTGTTAGTGCTACCTCTGTACTAAATTTCGTTCAATTAAGTTACACCGTGTTTGAATTGAAAGGGGGAATCCATTTTCACACATACATGGCCGAAATCTGCAAACTGTTGGGCTGATGACCTTGTAGTTTAGTCAAAAGACGCTCGCTATATAAATATATATTGTCGCAAAATTTTGTTGAGATCGAATGATTAGGTTAGTCGTAATTTGATTTAAACTTTAAACATTTGGGTGGCCACCATTACGTTTCCGTCAAGATGGCGGCGATATAAAACATGACACTTAGGTGCCCTTTGCTAGTGCTACCTCTGTAATAAATTTCGTTCAATTAGGTTTCACCATGTTCGAATTGATAGGAGGGACATACATTCAGAGTACACACACTCACAGACACACAGACAGACACACAATTTTTCGCCCTGTGTTGATCTCATAAGTCTACATTCATTTTTTGCAAAAGTCAAAAGTAGGCAAAAAACAATATGGTTGGGGTACCTGTATATCTGATGCCCAGATGAAAATCGTTTTGCTGTTCTGCGCAGGGATGTCCAACAGTAGCTTTATTTAATAGACATTCACGTAAATAGTTTACACTGAGTGTCCAAAATGCACGGGAAGGGTAGTCACATGAAAAATGTGCCGTGTATGAGTCCTGAGCGTTGCGACTAGCTGCGGTGGAGCAGAGCAGTCGTCACAGACACAAGTGTAGTGAGGTTGGCAACACGTCGCGAGTTAACCGACTTTGAACGTGGGATGATCATCGGTGCATGGCGCATGGGTCATAGCATTTCGGAGATAACACGTGAATTCGGGTTTCCGAGGTCAACAGTGTCGAGGGTGGATTTTCAATATCGCATAGATAATGTTACCATCCGCGTGACCGCCGCACGGGACGACCACAGGTGTTTAACGAACGGACATCACGTCGCCTAAGCAGAACCATATGGGCCGATCAAAGGGCTACTGTGAGTCCGATCACCGCCCAGTTGAACATTGGGAGTCAGGAAATCATATTTACTTGTCGAGTCGATGCCCCGCCATATTGCTGCCTTTTTGAGGGCTCGTGGAGGAACAAGTCGTTATAACATCATATTCCGTGCTTTCCCATGACGTTTGGTCACTGAGTGTATATTACGCTCGAAGCAACGCAGTCTAACGCTGGTACCGAGCGTTGCGCATCTATTTGCCGTCACGCAAGCGAGCAGTTTCTCGTGATCAGCGGATGACGCTACCTTATTACTCTTCTATTTACCTTGGGATATGGATCAAAGTAAATCTGTCCACCTTGTGGCGCAGTGGCTAGCATTCCTGGCTGTCACCCCTGAGGTCCGAGCTCTGCCAAGAAATTTAACTCTCGTCTGAGAGCTGGAACAGGATAGGCCTACAAATTGATTGTGAGAAGAGGTGTGTTCGATTCCCACGTCAGCCATCCTGGAAGTGGATTTCCGTGGTTTCCCACTCATATTCCAGGCAAATACCGGGATGGTTCCTAACTTAAGCCCGCCTCCATCTCAATCCTAGCCCTAATTTCTCACACTAATACTACAGACAGCACATTAACATAGGTTATCAAACAAATTCTTCTCAGCCCAAGTAAATGGGGCAAAACGACCACTTCATCCAGGCCCTTAGAATAAATCAATAACAATAAAGTAACTGTTGCCCTTTTGACGTCTGGATGTGCCTCTACATCTCCATAACTACTCATCCTTACATGCCACTTCATGTAGCACCATTCAATACTACAATAATTATCTCCCATCAAGTCCTTACTACACGGGGCTGATGTTCCAAGCACCTAAAATGAATTAATCCAGAAGTTCCAATTGTTCTAAAATGTGCGCCTTCCAAGATGTCCATGCAGAAAATACAGTATCATTGTGGATGGGCGCTAGCCGTGACGACGCTTTGGAGAGTGTTGTCACAGAATAGACTTGCTGTACCGGTACTGGTAGGTCGCCCTGTTCTGCGAAAGATTCTTTTCATGTGTTGACGCCGTGATGAAACTCCCAATTGGCCAGCTTTGGCCCCGCGCTAGCTGTTAGCTAATCCCGGTATCGCCCAAGTTTTGGTTCCGTTATGTTGGCACATTGTTTGGAAGTGTGGAGGAGAGGCCTTAGCAGGGATTTAAGTTGAAGTTGGCGCTAGAACGTGACGAGGTAGCCTCTCTGAGATGCTCTCCCTCGAGCCTCGTAAAAATCTTGATCTTCCCTCTCCACGCCCCTCCCCTCACCCCTCTCCCCGCTCCACACCGCCACATGCAGCGCCACTACATCCATAACCGTGCATACATGAGATGCAAGTGCTTCAATCCTGGCTATGGTGACTTTCAGTGTGTACAGCTTCCTTCCACCCTGTCAGGTTTTTCGACAATCAACGCCAAGAAACTGCTAACTTACTAGTAATATCTTATTTCGATCCCCAGGGAAACCACTCACCAGTGTTAGCTCCAAAGTAACACAGATTTTTGATCTAATATCGACAACCACAAAAACACATATTATCGGGTAAGATTCACACACGTAATTAGTGCATAGAGCTGATAACCACGTTAACCTTAATCAAGAAATATTAATAAATAATCAAGAGCAACAAATAACTCAAAATCATCGATACATGATGTATATTATGAATTTTGGAAATTTGATTCCTTTCTGGTAGTTTCATTTAGGGGATAGCGACACTTTGGTCGTGAACTGCCTGATAACCTGTGTCATTGTGATAGGTTACAAGGTCAACTTTTGGTACAATCGCTTAGCTTTCATTGTTGTTTGAGTGTAAGAGACCCAAGTCAGTATGCTTACTGACACATTACAATCCCCTTATAGTGCAAGTGCACATTCCCGCAACTTCGGTGTCTCTTAAACTACAGCAGTAAAATGGGGCAGTAGACCATGATTTTATTATTATTATTATTATTACTATTATTATTCCTCTCAAATCAGACATCGAATTCAGCTGGAATGATTAAGTACCTACGTTTATAAAATGTATTCCAAATAGAGACGGCAATGCTGAACAATTCGTTTTACGATTTATTGCGGTTGTTAATTCATTTGAGGCGCTTGGGCCATCTTGGTCATCAGCCCCGTGTAATTAGGTGTCTGTTGAACGTGTGTGATGACTAGTGGTGTGTGTATTTGTATTTGGCCGGTATTACACTATCAGAGAAATTTGTCAAACATCTTTGATACAAGATCTTTTATAAAAGATATGACAGTGTAATGGGGAAATCTTTTATAAAAGGTGGTTTTAAAATTCTTTTTTAAAATGTATGAACATCATGTTATCTTTGATAAAATATTCAAACCAAAATGGCGGATAATAGCAGCTGGAATATTACCACAACAAAGGTGCTCGTATCAGAGTGTGAAACATGAAATGTTACAAATATGTTACATGATGAATGGTATACAATGTAAAACATAAATAACAGATAAAAATGTAGTTAAAATAGTCGAGGCTACAAGCGCTGGACATAAAAGGCGAACATTTCAGGATATAAAGTATTAAAAAATATAATACCCCTGCCACTACAGCCCTTGAAGGGCCTAGCTCTACCAAGCGACCGCCATTTCGCCGACAGATATTGGGGAGACACGTGGTCAGCGCATCGGGTACCCTTGGCCGTTAATCTTGGTTTTCGTGACCGGGGCGCTGCATCACTGTCAGACAGCTACTCAATTGTCCTCACGAGGCTCAGTGCTCCCCATTCCAGCCCTCACGTCAGTTTCTAAAATCCCTGACGGAGCCGGGAATCTAACCCGTTTGCTTCCGGGTGAGAGGCAGGCGTGCTGAAATAAGTCGTGAATAGTGGTGCATTTTAAGTTGTAATATTTGTATTATAATTCATCAATTTCACTTATGGTCTTACAAGCACTTTATCGTTACTGGTAGGTAATACATGTAAACAACCACAACAAGCAAGTGTCCAGTTGACGGAATGAGTAGAGCGCTTAGTACGAGAGGATCAGGGATCGAATCCCAACTATTGTATAATTTTTAAATTCGTATGCTTCAATTTTCTTTGCTCGGGCAGTGGTTGTTTCGATCGTTAACGCCATCCATTTCATCATAATTATTAATAATTAAATATTAATATAACTTTTCAAGTCTGCGTACTGCAGCTTGTTCACCAAGATTCTACTCGTATAAATATCTTTCTTGTCATGTAGGCGACCCATGGTTTAATCCATGGACGTTTAGTCTATCTTTCCGTTTCATTTAAATACCGGTATTGCCACCACAGAATTTCAACTACCGTAATACAGTAAAGTGAACAAGAAACTGTCCTCCATCCATTTTGCTGAACTATGATAAAATATTGATGTAATTAAATGTTGTGATTATTGCTTTGTATAACTTTTAAAACAGCTCAGTTTTATAAAATATTTTATAAAATTTATTTGACAAATTTCTTTGATAGTGTAATGCCAGCGTTAGGGACAGGAATGAGGTAGGTAGGCCTACTCTTGGACTTGAAATAGGGTATTACCCGGCATTTGCCTGGAGGAGTGTGTGAAAACACGAGGAAAGACCACACTCAACATAGACGTTGTCAGCGCCACCATTCAAACCTATGATCTCCGGTCTTACTGCTGCTGCTACATGCGCGGGCGTGGTGCACGATTTAACGAGCACGGACATGCCGCGGCGTTTTCTAAAAGAAAGTAGGCACATTGTTGAGTAAAGTGAGTTCAAGGAAATGTCAATAACCATAAATAAAGCATCTGAGTTGTATAAAGTGCCGTAAGATTGTTGTGAAAATTTGACTGTGATTTGAATTTTTAGGCTTTTTATGGTGTATATTGCATTTCTTGCGGCACTTTATACAACTCAGATGCTTTATTTATGGTTATTGAGGGTATTCAGCTGTTGACTTGCAATTGTTGTTTGATTTAATAGCCAAAGAGGTAAACATTTTGTGTACGTGATCAGTCAAGTCAAGTCTGTTACTGTTTTGCCATTTCTTCGCTAAATTGTAGTTCTCGTACCTATGGATCATTTAGATTCCATACTTCTCATCCATTAAAAAATCCACCCTCAGAACATCTGCGTAAATTAGTGGATATTGGTATTCTTCAACCTACTGTATTTCGAATATAAATTTACGGAAGGAAATGTGATTAGTTAAGTTGAAAGGCAATTGTTTCTTCTTGAAAACTGACAGCAATATGGATATTCGAATAACCCTTGGTCGGCTTCACAAGACGCTCTGGAGGACCTCGTGTTGGAGGTTCTTGCAATAGGCGTAATACAATTTGATATTGTATTTGTTCTTGTGTTAATATTCAGATACTGGCTCTCAGAAAACTTCCGTTCTTGTTGTAGAACTTGAACTGTCTATAATCAGAAATGCTTTATTCTTACTGAAAAACTTCAACTGTCTTTACTCAGAAACGTCATATTCTTGCTGAAGAACTTCTACTGTCTTGGCTTAGAAGAGTTCTGTTCTTGTTGTAGAACTTCAACTGTCAGTACTCAGAAGTGTTCTAGTCTGGCTGAAGAACATCGACTGTATGCACTCACGAGTGTCGTGTTCTTGCTTAAGAACTTCAATTGTCTGCACTCAGGAGTATTAAAGAGCTTCAACTGTATGCACTCACGAGTGTCGTGTTCCTGCTTAAGAACTTCAACTATTTGTACTCTGTAGTGACCTGTTCTCGCTAAAGAACTTCTACTGACTGTACTCAGGAGTATTGAAGAACTTCAACTGTCTGCACCGTACTCAGAAGTGTTCTATTTATGCAGTTGAACGTCAACTATCTATACTCAGAAGTACTGTAGACTTAAAACATTTCACTTTATTTTATTTTGTTTTATTTCAGTGATTGCACTGAACATCCATTGCACCATGAAGATAAGAACAAAGTTCATTCTAATAATCTTGTGAGCACTAACATATATCATGTAAAATCACCATCACAATAGTTCTTTGTCATTTCCCAAATGTTAATATCTTTAAATTATGTATTTCAGGGAGGAATCATGGGATCATTGAAATCTCCTTTTTATGCATACAACTCACTTGCTTATACTGAAATGATATTAGGTTTCAAATTTTGAAAAATATTAATACGATTTTTTATTGTTTAATTTACCTTTTAATATACGATTCGGTGGGAACACACAGCTCGTTCACTTCTGTTTGAAAGACGAACGTAGAAAGTCTTCATCAACGCCATTTGAAAGAAAACGACATAAATACAGTAAATATAATATTATATTAAGGAAATTCTTGAGCGGCTTAGTCACTGACTTTACAATTTATTTGAATTGTTTGAGGACCATGATGCGGACAAATATTGCAGCCATACACTAGGGTTGTTTTATTTTTTGCAATTCATCCATTTTCATTTGAGACTGCTCAGAGTCCAGTATAGTCTGCAAGGCTCTGTTGGCTCATGCAAGCAGCTTCATTTAACTTGTTTATTTGTAATTTAGCGTTGATTTCTCTATTACGGGTACCCCTCCTCCCATTGCTCCCATCGGCTCCAACCTTTGCTACACGTTGGTTTCTTCTGGGGGTATAAGTGCTACAGAAGCGTAATAGAATGGAGCATAGTAATCGTGCGCTTCATTTAATTTATTTCTTGATATTATGTCGTTCTTTATAAAACGAGATATATAATATTATACCTCAACGTTGGCATTGAATTACTGCTATGAGGAAGTAATAAAAAATATATCACCAGTTTCTTGCTCTTCTGTTTTAGAGGCATATCGATATGCCATCAGGTTCCATCACGAATAAAACTCTTGGTGTGCAAGCCAGGCTTCCTACATTTACTTTACAGCGTATCGTCCTCCCGTACTCACCCCGTGCGTGACTTGCAATATCGAGAGAGCTTCGGCGGAAATGGCGCTCCTTCGCTACCAAACGGCATGAAAGCAAATTTTCATATTGTGAACGATTTCTCTGATAAATATGCATAGTACAGAACATTTTTCTGGCTGAGCGAGACCATATATTGGATTCAGTTTCACTCAGTGCTCTCTGCTAAATGAAAGTTTCAAGATGTAAGTGACGTGCGTGCGTGCGTGTAGCGCGGTGAAGACATTGAATAAAGTGCGAACTGGTTTTCAGTGTTGCAGTTCTCAGTCACCACACGTTCCAAAGAAGCTGTTATATGGTCGTTCCCAGGCTAAGGGTTATGTGTGCTGTAAAAATGAATACCACAGCTGTGACTCTTATACTCCTTTATGCGGTGTGGTGTTACATATGCGTACACAAAGTGCTCACAGCATCTAATTAACCTCCACTCAGAATGATATACTTATAATTTTGCAACGATTGGAATATTTCCTTATATTATGATAAAAAGAAAGGCTAGTGGAACACGATAAGGATTGTAGACTTTCTTTCCTTACAAATGTATAGCCTACTTGATTTAATAATTTTAATTTGTTCTTAACCGTAGAGTTATATAAGTTTATATTTTCCAATCCTCATTCAAGTATGTTTTATTCCCGTTTTATGTTTTACAAGTATATACGTTGATTTAATATTATCTGTCCAGTATAAATAGAACTGAACATCAGTGATGATGAACAGCACATCTGGTAGTGAGTCAAACTAAGTATAACTGGGTGAATGGAGGACGTTTCGGAAGGGCCAACACTTTCAGATATTTTGGCGCTTGAATTAATAATAATCCTCAAGGACAGGATTCAAGGAGCCAACTAATAAAACCTCACCCTAATCTCCCCATCAAGGTCTTGTCCAAATCCCAGTATATTAGGCTTTTTCAGACCATTGTACGACCTGTCCTCTATGGTAGCGAAGCATGGTCGTAAACGATGCTGGATAGACTTCATCTCTGAGAACAGGATGCTCAGACAAAATTTTGCTCCTGTACAAAATAATGTAAAGTGAAGAATACGCAACGAATGCTGAGATCCGGTCTATATACGTAATGCCAAGTGTGACACAATACTTCCGTGCCAAAACGGCTTCAATTAATAATTAATTTCTCGTGAATGGGATAGGATAGTAATGTTAAGGGTACCTGGATACCAACACACTAACGCTCGCCCAGTAGGAAGTCTACACAGAAAATGGAGAGACCAACTACAGGAAGACTTGCAGGTGGTGGGCCAGGACGACGGATGACAACAGCTGGCATTGAATAGGAAAATATAGTGAGGCAGGTTAAAGGAGTGCAAAAATCAACCCGGTTGATAGCGCTAGCCAAAGTATATGTAATATAATGGGGACCCTCATAAAGGCTGAAATTTTAGCGGACTCACTGGAAAAGGCATTCGTGCCCAATGCACACCCCCTCCTATACAGAGTTTACTCGCAGTGTGCATGCATCCTTTCAGGATTTCATCGCCAATACTCCAAAATATGGTGTGAGAAAGATAAACATCCATGAAATTAAGTGGATCGTACGGCACTTAACCAGAAAGAAAGGCCCTTGAACGGGAAAACCTACGGAACGTAATCCTATACTGGTTAACGGACGAAGTCCTGCGTATGCTAACAAATATATACAATGCCATGCTTAGACACCAATACTACCTGAGCAATAGAAAAGGGCCATAATAATTGTTCTTGGGAAGCCAGGCAAGGACAAGTCCATACAGGACGACTACAACCCCATCAGTTTAGTAGAGTCACGTATCGAAGATTTAAAAAAATAATCTGCCGAAGAGAATAGTAGGCTACGCCAATCATGAACAATTCAGCTTCAGGAGTAAGCACACCCAGTGCTACAGCTAATGTGATTCAATGAACACGCCATTCTTGGGTTCAGTAATGGACACGACACAGGCGCGTTCTTTCTAGTTATTCATTCGACAATACATGGCTTGATAGCCTACTTGTGATGCTAGATGATTGTGAATTCCACTCAGGATACATAAGACGCACGAAATCATATCTAGAGGACCACTTATCCAAGGTTAACATACACAACATACTGTCGACCACAAGCTTGATACTGGTGTTAGGACCAGGTGACAACCACCCATTACACCCTCTCTCAACCCCGAGGGAGGCTTGAAAGTACTATTTATTCTTAGGTGTTCCAGAAAAATCTGTGCAGCAGCAGGGGAGCGATTAGTCGAAACGGCGACACCACGGCATACGTGAGAAGAAAGTTACTGTTCAGGAAGACGTAACTTGCCCTCTCCGAATTCGGAGACTTGGTATTAGGGAACACGGGTAGCCTGTACCCGCCTCCGTACAAGTTGTGGAGCCTGACTGCTCTTGCGACTGTGCTAGATCCAGCAATACCAGAAGACGAGATCCTCTATTCACAAAAATTACTGTGAGGTCTTAGACTATGGATCTGTTGCATAACACACTTACCGTGCCAACACAACCTACCACCACATTCTTGCATGTACTATCTACCAATATGCCAGGATTAACCTATAGGCAGTCTTTCCTTCCTACCTAATTGGTTTGTCCCGGCCCTTAATCAACCTTACCAACCACTTATCCATGTCATGGCAGTAGGTGAGGGTGGGAGTGGGGCCAGGAGATAATAAAATGACTGCAACGGTGGTATACGAGGGTAGATCCAATAGAAACCGGATTGTGACTGCTCTGCCCTTTGTGGACGTAGTAGAGAGTTCTCTCGCTTGATGGGGTTAATAGAGACTTTCAAGAAACAACTTCCCAGACGGCGTCAGTTTGTTTGTGACCATTTGATCGTAGTGTTCTTATTTCTCTTAGTGTTCTCGAGTTCCGTCTGCGAAGTCGTTATGGCAGATTTGAAAGAACAAAGATTGTGTTTGAAATTGTGTTTCCTGCCGGAACACTCGGCAACAAAAGCTTACTGAATGCTTCAACAGGCTTTCAAGGAGGATACTATAAGCCGCACACAAGTATTTGTGTTGTTTGGGTGCTTTAAACGTTGTGAGATGACTCGGTCCAACGTCAAACGCAATGGTGATAGGCAACCTATTCAAGACTTGAGCAATGTGGCGATAAGCACAGATGCATTAATGCGGTCATTATTGCGGGCGTGGGAAACCAGGCAAGGACAAGTCCATACAGGACAACTGCAAGCCCATCAGTTTAGTAGAGTCACGATTCGAAGATTTTAAAAAAAATCTGCCGAAGAGAATAGTAGGCTACGCAAATCATGAACAATTCAGCTTCAGGAGTAAGCAGGAGGTTGCCTACCGCCACGGCGTTCTTTGAAATCTGTTGTAAAGACTTCGAAGGCGGAACACGAGAAGAGAAAGAGAGAAACAACACTATGATCAAACAGTCACATACAAAATGACGCCGTCTTGGTAGTTGTTTCACGAAGGTCCCTATTAACCACATCTAGTCGGAGAAATCTCTACTACGTCAATGTATGGCACCGCGCTCTCAATGTGGTTTCGTTTGGTCAACCCTCGTACAGCTCATGGTACTAGGTGAGGGAGGAAGTGCGGCGAGGAGATAATAAAATAAATGCAACGGTGGTATGCATCTCAAGGCAGTAGGTGAGGGTAGGAGTGAGGTGAGGAGACATTAACATGACTACAATGGTAGTATTCATCCCATGGTAGTAGATGAGGGTACGAGTGGGGTGAGGAGACAATAACATGACTACAATGGTACTATTCATCCCATGGCAGTAGATGAGGGTAGAAGTGGGGTGAGGAGACATTAACATGACTACAATGGTACTATTCATCCAATGGCAGTAGATGAGGGTAGGAGTGGGGTGAGGAGACAATAACATGACTACAATGGTACTATTCATCCCATGGCAGTAGATGAGGGTAGGAGTGAGGTGAGGAGACAATAACATGACTACAATGGTACTATTCATCCCATGGCAGTAGATGAGGGTGAGAAGTGAGGTGAGGAGATAATAACACGACTACAATGGTAGTATTCATCCCATGGCAGTAGATGAGGGTAGGAGTGGGGTGAGGAGATAATAACACGACTACAATGGTACTATTCATCCCATGGCAGTAGATGAGGGTAGAAGTGAGGTGAGGAGATAATAACACGACTACAATGGTACTATTCATCCCATGGCAGTAGATGAGGGTAGGAGTGGGGTGAGGAGACATTAACATGACTACAATGGTACTATTCATCCAATGGCAGTAGATGAGGGTAGGAGTGGGGTGAGGAGACAATAACATGACTACAATGGTACTATTCATCCCATGGCAGTAGATGAGGGTAGGAGTGAGGTGAGGAGACAATAACATGACTACAATGGTACTATTCATCCCATGGCAGTAGATGAGGGTAGGTGAGGAGACATTAACATGACTACAATGGTACTATTCATCCCATGGCAGTAGATGAGGGTAGGAGTGGGGTGAGGAGACAATAACATGCCTACAATGGTAGTATTCATCCCATGGCAGTAGATGAGGGTAGGAGTGGGGTGAGGAGACAATAACATGACTACAATGGTAGTATTCATCCCTTGGCAGTAGATGAGGGTAGAAGTGGGGTGAGGAGACATTAACATGACTACAATGGTAGTATTCGTCCCATTGCAGTAGATGAGAGTAAAAGTGGGGTGAGGAGACATTAACATGACTACAATGGTAGTATTCATCCCATGGCAGTAGATGAGGGTAGGAGTGGGGTGAGGAGACAATAACATGACTACAATGGTTGTATTCATCCCATGGCAGTAGATGAGGGTAGGAGTGAGGTGAGGAGACAATAACATGACTACAATGGTACTATTCATCCCATGGCAGTAGATGAGGGTAGGAGTGAGGTGAGGAGACATTAACATGACTACAATGGTACTATTCATCCCATGGCAGTAGATGAGGGTAGGAGTGGGGTGAGGAGACAATAACATGACTACAATGGTTGTATTCATCCCATGGCAGTAGATGAGGGTAGAAGTGGGGTGAGGAGACATTAACATGACTACAATGGTAGTATTCATCCCATGGCAGTAGATGAGGGTAGAAGTGAGGTGAGGAGACAATAACATGACTACAATGGTACTATTCATCCCATGGCAGTAGATGAGGGTAGAAGTGGGGTGAGGAGACATTAACACGACTACAATGGTAGTATTCATCCCATGGCAGTAGATGAGGGTAGAAGTGGGGTGAGGAGACATTAACATGACTACAATGGTAGTATTCATCCCATGGCAGTAGATGAGGGTAGGAGTGGGGTGAGGAGACATTAACATGACTAGAATGGTAGTATTCATCCCATGGCAGTAGATGAGGGTAGGAGAGGGGTGAGGAGACAATAACATGTCTACAATGGTACTATTCATCCCATGGCAGTAGATGAGGGTAGAAATGAGGTGAGGAGACAATAACATGACTACAATGGTACTATTCATCCCATGGCAGTAGATGAGGGTAGAAGTGGGGTGAGGAGACATTAACATGACTACAATGGTAGTATTCATCCCATGGCAGTAGATGAGGGTAGAAGTGAGGTGAGGAGACAATAACATGACTACAATGGTAGTATTCATCCCATGGCAGTAGATGAGGGTAGAAGTGAGGTGAGGAGACAATAACATGACTACAATGGTAGTATTCATCCCATGGCAGTAGATGAGGGTAGAAGTGGTGTGAGGAGACATTAACATGACTACAATGGTAGTATTCGTCCCATGGCAGTAGATGAGAGTAAAAGTGGGGTGAGGAGACATTAACATGACTACAATGGTAGTATTCATCCCATGGCAGTTGATGAGGGTAGGAGTGGGGTGAGGAGACAATAACATGACTACAATGGTACTATTCATCCCATGGCAGTAGATGAGGGTAGAAGTGGGGTGAGGAGACATTAACATGACTACAATGGTAGTATTCATCCCATGGCAGTAGATGAGGGTAGGAGTGAGGTGAGGAGACAATAACATGACTACAATGGTACTATTCATCCCATGGCAGTAGATGAGGGTAGAAGTGGGGTGAGGAGACAATAACATTACTAGAATGGTACTATTCATCCCATGGCAGTAGATGAGGGTAGAAGTGGGGTGCGGAGACATTAACACGACTACAATGGTAGTATTCATCCCATGGCAGTAGATGAGGTTAGGAGTGGGGTGAGGAGACAATAACATGACTACAATGGTACTATTCATCCCATGGCAGTAGATGAGGGTAGAAGTGAGGTGAGGAGACAATAACATGACTACAATGGTACTATTCATCCCATGGCAGTAGATGAGGGTAGAAGTGGGGTGAGGAGACAATAACATGACTAGAATGGTACTATTCATCCCATGGCAGTAGATGAGGGTAGAAGTGGGGTGAGGAGACATTAACACGACTACAATGGTAGTATTCATCCCATGGCAGTAGATGAGGGTAGAAGTGGGGTGAGGAGACATTAACATGACTACAATGGTAGTATTCATCCCATGGCAGTAGATGAGGGTAGAAGTGGGGTGAGGAGACATTAACATGACTACAATGGTAGTATTCATCCCATGGCTGTAGATGAGGGTAGAAGTGGGGTGAGGAGACAATAACATGACTACAATGGTACTATTCATCCCATGGCAGTAGATGAGGGTAGAAGTGGGGTGAGGAGACATTAACATGACTACAATGGTACTATTCATCCCATGGCAGTAGATGAGGGTAGAAGTGGGGTGAGGAGACATTAACATGACTACAATGGTGGTATGCATCCCATGGCAATGGGTGAGGGTGGGTGTGGGGTGAGGAGACATTAACATGACTACAATGGTGGTATGCATCCCATGGCAATGGGTGAGGGTGGGTGTGGGGAGAGGAGATAATAACATGACTGCAATTGTGGTATTCATCTTAAGGCAGTAGATGTGGGGTGGGTGGAACTTGGAAGAGGACAAATAAACATGAATGTTGCTCACCGCGATACTGTAGTACGTAGTACAACTCTCGTATATCCGAACTAATCATATGTTATTCAACATAATTCAATTGGGATAAGGTTGGTGAACCAAAGGAGGAAATGATTGAGCTGGAATGATATATAATTTTTGACCTCCTCGTCATTGAGGGTCTTGGACATCGGAATTATTTCAGCCCCGTGTATATCGGGTATGTGTGGGATTTGTCTGAACTCCTGTGTTTTATGGTGTATGTAGTAGTGTGTTTGTGTGTGTTTGTATTGATGCAATAATTTTGAAGGAGGCGCCCGTGGCCTTTAGATAAGAATCGTTTCGGCATTTGCCGGGAGTAGGAATGGTAACCACGGCAAACCACTTCTAGGATGGATGAGATAGGGACTGAACCCCCGACCTTTGGGACCAAAATTCGAATACGTACCCCGAGGTCACAAAAGGACACGGCACTGTACTCGCGCATCAAAGCCACCAGGAAACAACTGTAATTTATCCATACTCGATAGTTCGCAAGGATACGGAGAGCGCCCACTGCTGCGTGGAAGTGTACTAGCTTCCTGTTAATTTAGAGCCTTCATTAAGCCATGTCGGATAACAGGGATGAGCTATTAAGAATAAGTTACGGCATGAGGGCAGCCGTTTGGGACTAAATCTTCATAAAACGTCTGTTATATAATCTTTGCTCTGTGCATGGCTTAATATGCAAAAGCAAGACATTAAGAATGCTCTTCTACAACACAGCAATATGCCAGTACTCTGTTTTATCACGACGTATGGACAGTTCTTTTGGGTATTACACACAATGAAAGTTTATTAACATTTGTTCGAGTAGATTAGTAAGTTACCTCTTGTGTGTAATGTTGGAGAATCGAATCCTGGTCCAGTTAGTCAACATTTTAAGTGAGAGACCCAATAATTTTACTGATATATTGATGAATTAATTTAGAGGATGCACAAGGCACCCCTTTGTCTCTTCAAACCATGAGGAGCTAACAAATAAACTACGTGAACGTGAATGTCTCTATCTCGCAGAAACGTTGTACACATGTTGCATAGATCACAATAAAATCATGTGTGGTAGTAAGTAGAAACAAATAACCGCTTCAGGCGCATGACTACTATGCAGTGCGAAAAGTGCCAATATGTATTTTTGTGTGGCTATTTTACTGTTTTTATTGTGCATTATGAGCGTTACATATTTGCTGAAAAGCATTTCTGGCAGATTGGCTACTGTGCAGATGAGCAAGGTCCCGGGTTCTGTTAGCGAGAGACTGGAACGGGGTGGTTTGTACTTTTGAGGTCAAGCTAGCATTTTATTTTACAGATTGCATAGTTGTTTAAGATTCTTTCCCCAGGATTAGGTCTCCTCCAGTTTTAGTATAGTAGTTGTGATTTACCGTCACTAGAGTCCTCAATGCCCACGCCACCAATTTGTTTTGTGGGCTATTTTGTATGTTCTACATCATGATGCCTTGTACTTTTATCATTTTATTTTGCACATTGCATCTTGGTTGAGAGGCCCCGGGTTCGATTCTTGGTGATTTGTACCTTTTTCTGTGTTTTTTGCTACAAGAGAGCAATGCTATTATAGGGACTTGTGCTTTTGTTACAAGCTGTGCAACTTGGTTCAGAGGTCCCGGATTAGATTCTTGGTGCTTTGTACATTTTTCTGAGTTGTATTATAGGGACTTGTGTTTTTTGCTACAAGCGATTAATGCTATTATAGGGACTTGTGTTTTTTGCTACAATCGATCAATGCTATTATAGGGACTTTTGTTTTTGGAAGCAAGCGAGCAATGTTATTACTCTGTGTTCTATTATTGTGACTTGTGTTTCTTGTTACAACAGATCAATGCTATTATAGGGACTTGTGTTTTTGGAAACAAGCGAGCAATGCTAACACTCTGTGTTCTATTATAGGGACTTGTGTTTTTTGTTACAAGCGATCTATGCTATTATGGGGACTAGTGTTTTTTGTTATAATAGATCAATGCTATTATAGGAACTTAAGTTTTTGGAAGCAAGCGTGCAATGCAATACTCTGTGTTCTATTATAGGGACCTGTGTTTTTTGCGACAAGCGAGCAATGCTGATATAGGGACTTGTGTCTTTGGAGGCAAGCGTCCAATGTCATTACTCTGTGTTCTATTATAGAGACTTGTGCGTTTGCAGCAAGCAAGTAATGCTGTAAATCTGTGTTCTATTATAGTTCACAACATTAACTATAAAAACTTGGGTGAACCCGTGGGTACAGAGCCGTCTGTGCTGTCGACGGTTTGCGTATCAATGCTAATAAACTAAGTTCAATCTTAGGGACTTTTTTGTTACAAGCGAGCAATGCTATTACTCAGCATTCTATTATAGTGGCTTGTGATTTTTGCTACAAGCATCCAATGCTAATAAACTAAGTTCTATTATAAGGGCTTGTGTTTTGTAGGCAAGCGAGCATTGCTAATAAACTAAGTTCTATTATAAGGACTTGTGTTTTTGCAGCAAGTGAGCAATGCTAATAAACTAAGTTATATCATAGGGACTTATACTTGTCTTTAAAAACGCAATGATGACAAAACATCCAAAAGTCGAAAGTTAATATTTATACAGAACAAGCTGTCTCGAACTCGCTGCTATGTGGTCTTTTGTCTTAAGTATTGCTGCGTAAGGTACAAAAAAATCAAAACTTAGTATGTATTCAGAACAAGCTGTCTTGTACTCGCAGCTTTGTGGACATATTGTCAAAAGTATAACTGTGCAAGTTTCAAAAAAGTTGAATGTTAGTATGTATACAGAATAGGCTGTCTTGTACTCGTTGCTATGTGCTCATTTTGTCTTAAGTATTGCTGTACATGTTACGAAAACACGAAAGTTAATATTTATACAGAACAGCTGTTTTGTACTCACTGCTATGTGGTCATTTTGTCTTAAGTATGGCTGTGTTAGTAACAACAAGTTGAAAGTTAGTATTTATACAGAATAGGCTGTCTTTCACTAGCTGCTATGTGCTCATTTTGTCTTAAGTATTGCTGTGCATGTTACGAAAACACGAAAGTTAATATTTATACAGAACAGCTGTCTTGTACTCTCTGCTATGTGGTCATTTTGTCTTAAGTATGGCTGTGTTAGTAACAAAAAGTTGAATGTTAGTATGTATACAGAATAGGCTGTCTTTTACTAGCTGCTATGTGCTCATTTTGTCTTAAGTATTGCTGTCCATGTTACGAAACACGAAAGTTAATATTTAACAGCTGTCTTGTACTCACTGCTATGTGGTCATTTTGTCTTAAGTATGGCTGTGTTAGTAACAAAAATTTGAAAGTTAGTATTTATACAGAACAAGCTGTCTTGTAGTTGCTTCTGATAGAGAGAGAGAGAGAGAGAGTTATTTTGCTTTATGGCTAACGTATCAACCTCACTAGGTGAAAAATGTTGAGCAACTTTCCCTCAAGAATCAAGTAGGAAACGCCACATGCCTTCATGCGGAACCTTTTATCTGTGTAAAAATGCAAGAAATAATTTTCAAACTCATACAACGGACTACGCCACGAGGAGTCTTGTGGTTATGAATTACCTATCAAGCGTAGAAAGTGCGAGCCTACAAAGAATGCTCTTCTGTCGATAGTTCCTGACGTTGAGGGAGTTTTGATCTATGAATCGGCATGTACAGACCGAATGCGTTCTTGTTTTATTCGATGTGAAACGTGTCATGACGTGGAAGCATATCTCGAGGAAGCGAAAGAGTGAGTAATTATTATTATTATTATTATTATTATTATTATTATTATTATTATTATTATTATTATAAAGAAAGAACTCATTTTCCATAATTCCATAAAGATGAATTTCATGCTCGAATGCCATAAGGATGTATGTGATCGAGCTTTTGCAACAATGAATGAAGTTGTTTTAAGGGAACGGATCTAAATGAATTTGTTAACAAACAGTTTAAGACAGTAATCTTGGAATTACATGAATCTGAAATGAAAGGCAGTGGGTGGTCACTGTTGGGTGTAGAAGATTTGCGGGTTAGAATAAGCAAGTATAACCCTCTGAGGTTCAGAAAGAAAAATAGTCAGAAGATAACGAGGTATGGATGGGGAGATAGAAGAACGGAAACTATCAGACATAGTCGAAAAAGGACATCGGAAACAGCAAATGGATGTCACTGCCATGCCAGGGGAAGCCTTTGGAGGAGACCATAGGGCAGTGGTAGCAAAACTAAAAGTATGAAAAGTCATGAGATACCAGAAAAAAGGGAAAAAAATTAATGTATGGAGACAAAAGGAAAAGGAGGTTACAGAAGAGTTTAAGAAAGAATTGCAAGAACAGACACCAAGGACGGATATTACCCATGTAGAACAAGAATGGGAAAAGTTTAAGAGTGCATTGGTAAACAGTGCAGAGAAAACATGTGGTAGAACATCAGGAAAGTTGCAGGAAAAGGCGACAACATGGTGGAATGATAGAGTGAAAGAAAAGGTAAGAGAGAAGAAGAATACTTGGAAGGAATGGAAAACAAAGAAGACTAAAGAATGTACAGCAAAATATATAGAAGCAAACAGAGATTGCAAGAAAGTAATTGCAGAGGAAAAGAAGAAAAGCTGGGGAGAATTCACACAGGAAATAATGGAGGATTTAAATTGTGAAAAAAATTGCTATTTGGAATTATAAAAAGTAGAAGGAATGAAAAGGTGAACTCTGGGTTCGTGAAAAACAAAGAAGGTGAAATATTGACAAAACCAGAAGAGATAACGGACAGCTGGAAAGAATATTTCAGCGAGCTGTTGAAGGTGAGACGTCAGGCATGCGAGTTACGCAAACAGCCAAAACGGTGGAAGAAAAAATATAAGAAGAACCAAACATTACTATGGCAGGAGTGGAATGGGCAGTTAGGTAGATGAAGATGGGGAAAGCTGTGGGAATCGAAGAAGTGGCAATATAAATGATCGAGGCGGCAGGACCGGTGGGACTGCAGTGGACATACAGACTTCTCAGGAGTGTGTGGAGAGAGAAGAAAGTTCCTGAAGACTGGAAAAAGGGAATAATATTGCCAAAATTCAAGAAAGGAGACAGTAAGGCGTGTGGTAACTACCGAGGAATCACCATCATCTTGAATGTTGCCAAAGTAATGGAAAGAATCCTAGAAAAACGAATTAGAGTAAAGGTAGAAAGCCAAATAGAGGAGAAGCAGTTTGGATTTTGACGGGGCAGGTCAACAGTGGAACCCATTTTCATTCTGAAACAGGACATTGAAAAGAGTTGGGAATATGGGAAGGATATGGTAATGACTTTTGTTAATCTAGAAAAGGCCTATGATAGCATCGATAGAACAAAAGTTTGGGAAAGCTTAACAAATAGGGGGATAGGCAAGGCACTGAGAGACATGATAAATGGAATGTGCATGGATTGCTACAGTAGTGTGAAGACTAGAGTCGGGACATCGGAATGGTTTAAAATTGACACTGGACTAAAGCAAAGAAGTGTGTTGTCACCCTTATTGTTCTTAATGGTGATGGATGACATCATGAAGGCAGCAATGAAAGACTATAGTAGGGCAAAGATGAAGGCAATGCTGTTTGCAGACGATGTTGTGATCTGGGGTGAAGATGAGATGGAGGTACAAGAACAGTTAGACGTAATAAATGAAAAGATTGAGCAATGGGCATTGAAGATAAATTTGGAGAAGAGTAAAACAGTGCTGATGAGTAGAGATAAGAAAGAAGGAAAAGGAGTAATCAAAGTCGGAGATAAGGAATTGGAAGTGGTGAAACACTTTAAATACTTGGGAAGTGAACTGACTGAAGATGGAAGACTAGATCTGGAAATTAGCAGAAGAACACAACTCGGGATTGCTTTCTACGAACAGTTACAGGGACTAGTATGGAACAAGGATATACCAATTATGGCTAAAGAAGTTATGTACAAAGCATATTATGTTCCTATAATGACATATGCAGCAGAAACTTGGACAATGACTAAGAGGGATGCGAGCAGAGTACAGGCAGCTGAGATGAGATTCCTGAGACGTATGGTGCAGAAAACGAGGAGAGACAGAGTGAGAAAAGAAGATATATGGAAAGAACTGGGAGCACATAAACTAAATGACAAACTGGAGCAAAACATGATGATGATGATAATTGTTGTTTTAAGGGGCCTAACATCTAGGTTATCGGCCCCTATGGAGCAAAACAGATTTAGATGGTTCGGACATGTCAAACGGATGAATGAAGTAAGGCTACCAAGACGAGCACCGGAACGACGGATGACATGGAAGAGAGGACGAGGAAGACCAAGAAGGCGTTGGATGGACTCGGTGAAGTATAGCATTAGAAAACGGAACCTGGATTGGAACACCGTGTCGGAAGAGGAATGGTGGAATGACAGAACAAACTGGAGAGGAACCGTATGTGCCCCCACCCAGTGTCAGCTGGAAAAGGGGAAATGAAGATGATGATGATGAACCCTCTACTGGGTCGAAGTGCTATCGAGAAACTAGAAGATCATAAAAGATACTGTCTTGACCAACAAATTGCTCCTGTGAAATTCCCCGATGGCAGTTTCAAATTGTGCTTTAGAGAAGTTCACCATAAGCTTACAGTTCCCTTTGTGGCTTAGGCTGAGTTTGAATGTCTCTTGAAGCCTGTTCAAACTTGCCATCCTAGCGATGAAGCGAATTGGAATATCTCATACCAGGAACATGAACCCACGAGTTTTAGTGTTTATTTAAAAGCAGATTCCTTAATCGAAACCAAACAATTCGGTTTACCTACAGAGCCGAAACTATACCGTGGACCTAATGCAGTCAAGGAGTTTATTAATTATTTAACAAGCTTGGCTCGCACATTAGGTTTTGTCTATGAAGAAAAATTTCCTTTGAACTTGACAGAGGAGCAAGGACGTGAATTCCAAGCGGCTAAGACTTGTTACATGTGCGGAAAAGAATTTTGTCATGAAAGTAATTACAAACTGAGAGACCACTGCCATATCACCAGGGAATACCGTGGCTGTGCACATAACAATTGCAATTTGAAATGTAAAAAAGTAAAATTCAGTAGGGGGGTAAGGCGATTTGTAGGCCACCCGGCGCTGCTAGGGCGGTGTTCGTGTTAAATAATTAATATCTGGTGAACCCGTGGTCGGAGTTTCACGAATGAGGTGTCGTTGGACTCGAGCTGACGGGGGCTTTACTATGGACCACGTATTATATTTTCCAAAAATTTTTTGAAAATTGTTGTTTTAGAAAATAGGCGATAGTTTGAAAACCGAACTTGATAGAACATTGTGCCATGGTTCAAACGAATGGCGTTTATGTCCTTTATTTTTTACAATAAAACTTTTTTATTTTTTGACATTTTTTGAAAACATTCAAAATTTGAAATTCCTATATTTTTGAAACTAACAAGTTGACAAAAACGTTTGTTTGACATAAATCAAAGGTCCCTACGCCCTCTACCCCCAAAATAAATTTAAATCTCTAGGCCAAAACTTGTAAGTAGTGGGGTAGTGGGGCTTCTACTTACTCCCCTACTTTCTTATAAACTTTGGTGATACCTCCCGAACGCATGGTCGGATTTTAACGAACGAGGAATTGTTGGCGTTGGGATGACGTCCTCTTTGCTAAGAATGTGTGTTGGTATTTTTATTTATTTTTTAGAAAATTTTTGTTTTCCACATTGGCGCTATTTTGGAAATGGTGAATTTTGGAAAAAGGTTTGTTTGGCGTTTATGAAAGGTGTCTATGCCCTCTAGGTGGACAGCAAGTTTCACGTCTGTAGGAGAAGAAAAAATGATAGCCTACTTTCCTACGAACTTGGGCGATAATTCACGAACGCATGATCGGATTTTAACGAACGAGGTATTGTTGGCGTTGGGATGACGCCCTCTTTGCTGTGAATGTGCGTTGGTATTTAAGTCTTTTTGGAAATGGTTGGTTTTGAACGTTGGCGATAGTTTGAAAACCAAACATGATAGAATGTTGTGACATAGTTCAAACGAATGGTGTCTATGACCTTTATTTTTTATAATAAATATTTGTTATTTTTAGTCAAATTTTGAAATTGCTATATTTTGGAAACTAACAAGTTTACAAAAACGTTTGTTTGACGTAAATGAAAGGTTCCTACCCCCTTTACCATGAAAATAAATGTCAAGTCTCTAGGACAAAAACTATACGTATTAAAACTTTTACCTGTTTTTTATTTTTTAAATGAAAAGTGGCGATAGACAGAGAGACAATACCGCTGGGGGGGGGGGGGGGCATTTGTTACAACGAGCTTGTCGGCGGCCGCGGTGGTGGTGGTGGTGGTATTTGTAATAGAACAATGGTTTTCGAGGGGGCGACAAGACGAGGGGTCGCTTTCAGATATTTTTTCCTATGACGAACAAATGAAGACGATTATTTAAAAAAAATCCCTCTTGGCGATCTTTAAACATGTTAGTAAGCGGGTAATGGGTAACCTGATAAAATTATAATAATGGTATTAGGCGAAGTTGTCAACAACTTGAAGAACTTGTTTTGTATGTCTCACTGGCAGCCAAGAAAGAAAAAATCTGTTGTGGCTGGCCGGCTGAGAGCCGGCTAGTAGAATGTATCCTCTTATCACGTTTCAGAAATGTGAGTCAGAGCTGAAAACAGGCAAATGGAAAATTACATTGACATAGAGGTCACTTGAAGGTCGAACAATATGACAACGACGTCAGAGAGATAATAGCCAGCCAGGCGAGCAGACAGAAGTGGGCAGGGGTCCACAGAGAGGAAAGGGGATAGGGGACAGGGGGAACACAAAGCGAGAACGGGAAATCACATGACCACTGCATAGCGGTGAGGCGCGTGGCCTGAGGGGGATTGGAGAGGTGAGGGGGAGGAGTGGAGAACCCATGACAGCCAATAGCTGAACGAGTTGTATGTCAACATAGAGTCATGTAGTGAGACACAGGTGGGGATAGAGAAACAGAAAGACGTGTTGCTGTAACAGGTGTGGACATGCCAAAAGTGTTGAGCGCTGTACAAAGGGCTCATGTACAACATGATTGAACAAATAAATAAATAAATGGGCACAGGTTCACACAACATGTAATTTCTTGATCTAAGAATTAAAGGTAGAGTTAAATCCCAACCATTTTACATATAGTTTATTTCCTTTTTGTTTCAATACTTTTCCACAGGATAATGTTTAGAAAACGCTGTTTTCTGAAGTTCATGGAGATAAAACCTGCCTTTTATCGGCTGATGGTTGAGGTCCTCGAGTAAATAGGTGACTGGGCTGTCCAGGTTGACTTGACGAATTTGAAATAGTTCAGTCCCTCACCGAGGCGTGTAGCCCTTATTGAAGACAGACTTAAATTTGCTCACACGAACAAAATCCCCAATTTTCAGTCGGTGTCGTTTAGAATCTGCTGTTTTTATGCGGTTAAACAGTTTATCCAGTCGCTGAATATTTTTGGTCACGAGCCGTGACTTGGTTCCAATCGTTCTGTTTGGTGTCATTGTAACGTGACACTAGCTCAGGTAACGTGCCCAACCAGCGATAAGTGCCCTGAGCGGTAAACGCTTTCCACATATGTGTTTTCAATGTTACGGTTAAACAGCTCAACCACGCTGGCTTTGAAATTGCTGTACGTGGTGTAATGGTGAATACCCTTAGATTTGAGAAATCTAGAGAAATCCTTGTTGAAAAATTATTTTCCCTGGTCGGTTTGTAGTAACTGAGGTTGACGTTTGGATTGTTGAATAATATGTTGAAAGACTTTGGTGACTAGTGGACCAGACTTGCGACGAACAGGTTCAACAAAAGCCATTTTGGAATACACATCAATGACGGTCAAAATATAGCGTACACCGTTGTTAACGCTAGCATAGGGTATCATTTCAACCAAGTCAGTCTGCCAAAGTTCATCCACACCTCGTGAAATTACCTTGAGTCGTGGATAGTGACGTCTAGCTGGACGATGTAACTCATGAGCAATGCCCATTTTAATGGGTGAGGGCTTAAACAATAATTTTGACATTTTGAAGTTCTTGTTCAATTTCTTGAATTTCCCAATCGTGACCGGTATGGCCGGCTTGACGTGAAGCATGCAACAGCTGTAGTCGCTGGACGAGATTATAGGGATTATGCCAGTAGGTAACATCCACAAGGGGTTTTAATGGTTTAAATGTCACTCCCGAAGTGGACGCTTTACGACGACCACTTTGACTGGTGGGAAACATTTTTGCAATGATGGATTTATATTTTTGAGATATATTGGCATTCACTTGTTGAGCGGGATCATACTGTCTTTTGTGGGCAAGGGTGTCCAATAAAATGGATTTATATTTGCCAAGGTCCTCTGACGTATAATCATGGAAAGAGGTTGTTCAAGAGAAGAGCAGCTTTAACAGTCCTGGCGTTAATTTATAATTGAAGTTCTTAATGACAGCTTTTGTACGAGCAAATTTAATGGATGAATCTCCAATTTTAAAACTATCATCCTCATAGCGAACACCATACGTGGTATCTGTGTTTCCAATAAATACATAGGTGAAATAAGGTTCTAGTGTTGATTCATAATATTTTATTAAAATGTTTTTCAGTTGATCTTCATGTTGAGGGGTGGTCAAGAGTTGTGAAAACGGAGACGACCTGGAAGGGCAAGGTGTTTCGACCATGACCAAGGATTTCTTGTTTTCTTAAAAACTCTGCAAGGGGTGGGGACTTCTTTTGAGGCGTAAACACTTGTTCCTCGTCATCCTCAACCTCGCTAACACTAGTCAAGTCTTCCTGTTCCTGTTCCTCTTCCTCTTCGTCAGGGTCCTCGTGTAGCGTCCGAGTGGCTTGTGAAACAGTGGGTAGCGTTTCAGATGGCTTGAAAGAGGGTTTCAAGATGGCTTTTAGCGGAGGTGCTAAATGTTGTTGAATAAACAAAGCATGATCCGCACGTGATCGTTTCAATTGACGAAAGTTTTGGCGAATAGCATTTTTGCTCTAATAATATGCTTTTTCAATTGACTCTCTGCTAACGCCATGGTGTCTTGACAATTGACTTGACAGGGAATGAGACAGTGCCTTAAATAGCATTAAAATGATCAAACCCTAAGCGATAACGTCCTTGGTTGAGTTCACTTTGTTTGTCAATCATTAAACAGGCATGACGTTGAGTGATCCAGCACTTTGCACATAATTCAATAAACATTTGAAAGGTCATATCCGGATTCACATGTTCATTATAAATGTGACGACTGTTCCTCTCGTCCTGGCGAAATCAGAAAAATGGTATGTTCATTGTCACGAATCAACTATTTGGACATTTTAGAATACCTTTGTAAGCAATCGATATGCTTGTGTCGACCCATGTTGAAATAGCTTTGAATGATGCCTTGACGTTCAGTGGATACATCATCGAAAATCATGAGTGAATCAGGCTTTACCTCATCCGGTTAAATAACATGTTGTTGCATGGAAAATGTGAAATAACCCATATTCTCATTTTGTAATCCAGACAAGACTTGATCCAGAAACACGTAGAGGGGTTGGTAGGGAGATTTTGCAAAAACATAAATATTTTGAAAATGCAGACCATTGTGCGCTGTAATGTGCGTCAGCAAAATATTTGTCTTTCCACAGCCGGAAGGGCCCACAATGGTGCAGCGAATGGAAGATGGAAACAGTGAACCATGGCGTTGTTCACGTGATGTGGGACAGAGATGGGAAACCATGTCCCCCACGGGGAATGACTCTTGCTGCTTAATAATCTTCATTTCAACTATGGCTTAGAGAGGCTAGCAGGCTGTGTATATACATGACACCGAGCCTTGTCATAGAAACAGTTGACTTGTACTACAGGTTGACGATGGATGTCTTTGGACGTGCGTTAATGGCCAAAGCTAGGTCTGTTCCCATACAGGGTCCTAAACAAGAAACAGATCCAGCTAATAAACACTATGTGGATAGGTCTGTTGTGCCACGCACAAAACAAGGAGATTATGACTTTAAGGCAAAGCGGTTCACCCATGTGAAACATCCTCAAGTGTCTACAGACGTTACTACAAAAAAGTATGTGGATAACGAAGTGTATGAATTTTATGACAAAGTGCCTCAGCTAACGGTAAATACCTATACCGGTAATCATCACCGCATTATTCACGTGGAAGACCCACAAGACGAAGATGATGTCTGTACCAAACGTTACGTGACCTATGAAATGAAAAGGCTTTATAAATTTATCCCATCTGTATATTTAGTGTATCTGACAAATGAAAAACCTGTGAATGACAGAAACCATTTACCGCTAGTCCATGACCAGCCCCTGACCTATGTGCTTGCTTCGGGTTTAAGGCGCAATCGATTACACTATGATGGAACCATTCACATCAAATACGCGATGCCTGATGAAAACCATTTCATGTAGAGATAAATGGTCATAGGGTGTTGGTCCATAACCATGAAATGGTCAATGCGGGTGATGAATTATCTTTTCGTCTCATGTTGACATGGGATGAAAAGCAAGCGGGAAAAAACATAAACGATTTCCCACTTTATGTGGAATTGGAATATACAGCCATGAAATAACAACCAGACGTTAGTTGTGACTTAAAATTTCTTGTGAAAGGTTGTTGGTCATCATCATGGTGAAACAAAGATATCTAGTGAGAAAGACTAAAAAGACTAAAAATAAGACTCTGTCCTTGGCAAAGCCTGGGCTTAAGGCATTCGTGGACAAGCCCTTGCGAAAGAAAAAAAATAGAAAATAATGTGTTGACCATAAGGAAAGTCCTTCGAGAAGCACAGAGAGGTGTTATTCCAAAACGACAGTGACATGGTTCAAAACAAGGGCGTGTGATTCCCCTCCCGAAACGATCAGAATTTTTACCTGCATTATTTGCCGGTCTGGCTGCTCTGGGTTCACTTTTGGGTGGCGCCAGTGAGGTGGCGAAAACCATTAAAGCCACACAGCAGGGCAAGCAACAACTAAAAGAAAGTCAGTGACACAATGAAACGATGGAAGCATTTGGTATGGGGGCTAGAAATGCCAATTTAAAGCCAGCCTTTTATCAACAAGGATTTGGGATTTCACCATTTCGAAATATATATATAAAAACCCTCAGCCATGCCTTGACGCATGCACAAGTGGAAAGCTATGCTAAACAACTAAAGCTTTCTCATTTTCGTTGTGTGTTTATGCGAAATCTATTACCCCCACGACCCTGGAAACAGGAATGTGCTGTTGTCAATTTGGATGATCACTGAGGTCCAGGAACGCATTATGTAGCTTATGTCAAAGAGGGCTCCATGGTATGGTACTTTGACAGTTTTGGAAATTTGCCTCCGCCTATGGAACAGGATCAAGATATTATAATGTCAAACGTGAGCAAACGTTTAACAGCCAACAGTGTGGACGTTTGTGTTTAAATTTTTTATATAAGACGCAGCATAAGCAAAAACGTCAACAGTATGTCGGCAAAAAGTAAGACGTTTATACTGCATGAACGTGGACCTGAAGTCAGCCTATACATTTACCCGCCTATCGAACTGAGTGAAAGACCTTATGGTTCCGGACTTGTTTCACTTGAAACGTACAATCGAATATACAACATACGTGAAAATGTGAACAACAAGTTTTACTATGACGATTCTGTGCTCACCATGAACCCTGGTGGATATACGATAGTTGACATTTATGAACACATATGTGGTGTTGATCAATGAATATGGTTTAAAGTCATTTCTCGATGGAACGTGCAAGTTTGAATTTGTAGGAAATACCAACATCCATCGCTGCAGTATTTTCTCCACATTCAAAATTGACTTTAAAACACGTCCCGATTCCATTGGTCCATTACTAGGATTGAAACCACGCGTGTTGGAGCCCAACATAAACATGAATCAGACCATGAAGTGAAATTCATTGAGGACCATCATGTGTCAGTAACGTGTAATGTTATTAGCCAAGTGTACACCAATCAAGAACCATCGCATTCGCTTTATGACTTTATTGTGACATCGCCAATGGCCATATTATTCGTGAAAACCCTCCAGTGGTGCTTTTTCATTCTGTGGCTGTTAATGGTATTAGTAATATAACATTAAGACTGATCAATAGAGAGCAACAACTTATTCAACTAGATTCTACCACACCAGTGACTTACAAGTTGGTGCTAAAGCCATTATGAAATGTGTGTATAAAGCAACAACACCGTCTAGGAATGGCATTAGTTGTTTGCCACGTGAATACACGTTAACATTTAAGGACAAGCAGATTTTACAGCATTTGGGTTACCACGTCAACCCCCATGATGAATTCTATCCTAGAGGTAGCGAACCACATCGAGGAGCAACCAGGGGTGGTAAGAATTGATCTCCATTCCTATCAAGCTCAAACACCTGGACTCAATAACAATGATGAAATTCAATTTGTTATCAACAACCAAGATATTAACACCCTACCGCATGAAAGTGTCATTCAGATTGAAGGCCGACTCTCTAAAGCCGATGGCTCTACACCCACCACATCCAAGTTAGCCAACTATGGTGTGGCCTTTCTGTTTTCTGAGGTGCGGTATGTCATTAACGATATCATGGTGAATAGCACTCGAAATGTGGGTATTTCCAGTGTCATGAAACTATACCCCTCTTATAGTGAGGAAGAAGTAAAACACTTTGCATGGAGGGTTGGTGTCCTGACTCAACCAATGACTGGATGGTACACACCGAAGGCACCTTTACTGGATATTTACCTCTTAAACTGATTTTAGGCCTTGTCGAAGATCACCAGAGCATTGTGATGAACGCAAGGCTAGTGCTTTATTTGGTGAGAGACAGGAGTGATAATAATGCACTCAAGGGAGCCGACAATGCCTCCATAGATTCAAAAATTCAACTACAACGCTTGCTATGGAAAGTGCCCCATGTGACCCTTCACGATAGCAAAAAAACTGGACATACTCAAGATGGTAAAGAGAGATATGCCTCTACCCATGGAATTTAGAAGCTGGGCACTCCATGAGTACCCGCTATTGCCCACTGGTGTATTCTTTGGAATACACGGTAAGACAGAGTAAGCTTTTGCTTCTCTTTGCTTTAGTTCATCCCTTCCTTTTTTCGCAAACACCAACAGTGATCTCCTGATTTCTCTTTGTTGGTATATGTTTCTTACACTACCTGTAAGTCTGTTCTAGATATATATCTTCCATGACATACCTAGCGTCATCTAGCAGCGAATCTCTGAAGTTCCTCAATTTTTCCCTGCCCAAGAGGACTTCCTTACCAATCTAGCCACCAGATCTCGTCGCTATCGCCAGCTATCATCTCCGTGATCAAGAGAACTTCGTCTACTTTTTCACCCACCAGGCTGCGCTACTGACGCCTGCTATCAACTCTTTGAAGACCATTTCATCAAGAAAATTTATTTCTGTTATGTTGGCTATTCTTATATGTATTCCTTTTGTCTCCTACCCCCACCTTTTTCCCTTCCCTGGTCTCTCCGCGCTCCGTTGAGCTGGCCTCACTTGTGCGTCTGAAGTCAAACCAGTCAGTTGGAGCTTAACTAAAGCTCGCCTCCTCTACTCTAGAGGCATACTTTTAAATTCGACGCCATGTTCGAGTTTTAGAATCAACCGTCAACAGCAACACCGCCTTCTTCATGAAGCAAAGATAAGTACCGAATTCATGTTTTAACCACATTCTCATCGCTTTTAAAAGGCTCAATACTTTATTTGGATTTTATAGACAGTGAAAATTGCTATACGTGATAAAATATCTGCTTTCTAGAGATCTTCTTGATCAAACTCGAACTATCAAGTCTAACTTTCAAAATGAAAGATTTTCTGAGATGCTATCTCACATCGAGGGATATTTCTAAAATACCCACTGTCTATATAATCTAGGTTTCCGCCGAGGGATTCTCTACCCAATTTAAACAAGTCATCATTGCTCTGGAACCTTCCTGAACCTACACTCTATCAACCAGTTATACTGTCATGTATTTTCCACTTGATATGGGAATACTTTCTTCGCTGAGAAACTTATGTGGGATAAATTTCTAATCCACATAAACTGTCTTCCTACGTGGGAAATTTTCTGCCGTATTTAACTGCCGCCCATAGAAACTACAACTCATAATTCTCTCAAGCCAAAACTCAACTTTTACATAACTCCAATAGCTTTTCTTTCTATAAACTTTTTGTGCTACTACAGTGAACTTTCAACTATATCAACAGACTATAGTGAAAACAGTGCCTGTTCAACTTTTTCATCCGCGTCGCGATCGTCCGAGTACAATAAATACGGCCATGAACACTCTTCCACAATCCCATGTGATCTTTCCCAAACCCTTTACTCACAAACTAAAATAATAAAATTGTTACTTTAGGTCTTTTTTTCAATGAGGTGTCACTCTCAATAAGTGCCCTCCCTTACTTGCTCCACGAACAACGAATTAATGTCTGTAAAAATTCGTGTCTAGTACACGCCTTAAAGTATATTGTTTCTCCCTTCTAATGAGGGAATCCAATTCTTTCTACTCAAAAGTGAGTTATCTCTAGGTTTCACGAAAGGGAAATTTGCCCTATTTTTCTCGTGATCCCTACTTAAACATAGGAGTTCTAGAAAATTCTATTTCATTTCTTTCCGTTTTTTGATGTTACTTTCGAAGTTGTTATTTGTTCTATTTCTAAGATACCTAACTAGAAATCCTTAAAGAACACATCTTGTACTTGATTGCTTGTTTAACCTTAATTACTTTAATTATCTTTAAATTTCCCATTTGTTAATCTTAGCAATATTTCAAAATCTTACGAAGATTTTAAAGCGTATAAAAGGCTTAATACCAAAAGAATTGTCAATTGCCTGGCGCAAGCTTTAGATGTTTTCGGAGGTCTGCGACCCCAATTATTTGTAAAATTAAAATTATATATTTGTTACATAAACTACTTCTTTTTGCATTGTTAAATAAATCAAGATTTATTTCTTTGCTTTATCATTTCTCTAAAATAACGGTTAGGCAAGATCCTGTCTTCCCTGACTCTTCCTAGGTTTATGCCCTCTTTAATAAAAATAAATCCATTGATAAGGTTTTCACTAATTGTTGCATTTGAGCAAGAACTCTTAGTTATTAACTTATTAAAGTCTCTCTTAGCTTTGATAGCTAATTCTAACTGGCCAGTAAGGCAAGCATAGCTCGCTACGCCAGCTTCCTGCTTGTGGAGATTCTCTCTACCACTTATGGTTGGTTTTTCAAAATTAAATGTTTCTCATTGTCTAAACTTTTAGTCGGCGCCTTGCTGGGTAAAAGCTTAGTCATTTCTAAATGCAACTATTGGTACTCTTACCAAAATTATTCCCAAGGTTATAATTGCTTTATCCCTATCCTTCTTGGAAGCATTCGGTCGCTCTTTAGAAATTCTACAATTTCAAGAACTAAAATATCAAGGCTGATTCAAATTATTTGTATTCTTCAAAATACTTGTTTAGAAACAAACTCCTTTGAACCGATACACAATAAATCTGTTACTCTTTGTCTTGCCAGACCACCACCCTTCCCCATAGTAGGTATATTTATGCTTGAGAGGGAATACGCTATAGCAGCTTTCTTGCGAATAGCCCAAGTTCCAGCTCCGTTTCCTGTTAGCTTCGCCCAGGTCCCTACCCACTTTAGGTATCGGAAAGCGGATTTGCAGTGGCAGCTGCCTTTGAGTATACTTATAGTTAAAATTATAACTTCTGTTGGACTCTCGTCCTATTTCTCCATCCTTTTTCTCCAGTCCGAAACCCACTTCTTTTTCTTCATAATCTTCCCTTGGGGGTTAGGTTATTCTCAAGATAATAATCTACCCACCCACCACCACACACAGTTGGTCTGTAAAAACAGCCCGCTATACAGATAGACCTCTCTACATGATCGTGGGTTTTCAAACGAATCGCAAGTATCAACAAACCAAAGATGCCACTCGATTTGATTACCTGCAATTGAGAAATGCACGTCTTTTCCTTAACGGAGCTGTGTATTCCTATGAAGGACTGGATTTGGATTTTTCAAAAAATAAGTTTGGTCCCCTGTACGACTTGTTTTCTAAATTTCGATGGTCGTAGTATCAAAAAGAGCACAGCCCCATGCTGCTACCCCAAGCGTTTAAGGCAAGGGCGCCACTGATTTTCTTTGACTGTTCTTACCTGGAAGAGTCTGTCAAGCCATCCAATATTGATATTCGACTCGATTTTGAAACGCATGATAATGTACCAGCCAATACGACGGCCTACTGTTCGATTATTCATCACAAATTAGTCAACTATTATCCACTGTCCAAACAATTGACGAGTGTATAACAGGTTATCCCACGTCAAGCCGCTCAGTCATGTCTTGCTTTAAAGCCACGAGTGGTGTCACACCCATGAATTTAATTTCTGAGGAACAACGTTTCAAGACCTTTGCGACGTGGCCTGTGCCTTTCATAAACCCTCAAGCCTTGGCGGCTGCTGGCTTCTATTATTTAAAAACAAGAGATGATGTGAAATGTGCCTTTTGTGCCATTACCATAGACCAATGGCAAGAGAGTGACGAGCCCATGCAGGAACATCAGCGCTGGTCACCCGCCTGCCCTACCTGTGCAGAATGGAATTGGGAAATATACACTGCCAACCAAGCTATCCCTCACTCGTGCCTCTGAGTAATGAAAAAAACAGTTACGATACGTGTGGACTTTATGGTGTCCATGGTGCTTCGGCCAGCAGCTCACTGTCAAAAACGCCTAGTTTAGAGACATTGGGGCATCATCGATGTTTTGGACGTTATAAACCCAAAAGACTGTATTGTTGTAAGTGTTGGTACAGTCCCTATCCCAAAATGACTAAAGCCTGTAAGACGTGTTATGACAATAAAATGATGTAATAAAAACATTTTGTGGTTGTTAATATTATTTTTCATGTCCCCTGTTCTACCCCAACCTCAGTTTAAAAAACAAGAAGTTCCGTGACGAAATAAAGAGCCTACTTTTCTTAAAATTTAAGATTCATGCTAATGATTAATCTAAACGGATCTATCTAGAATAATGACGAAATTAAGTTTGTAATATCGAAATTTCTAATTTGTTCGAAATACTGTATAGGCTACCTGGCATAATGTAGCCTAATAGAGAACTACAGTTGGCAGCCCTGGTGACTGAGTATATTCTTAGTTCCATCTCATAAGGTACAGAATACAAAATTTGGTTGAAGTCAAATGGATAGCATGGACGTTCCATGCAGTTAAACATTGCATCTAACAGCGCGCGTAAAATTATGTTGGCATCAATGGCATACATGTATTGGTCAGAAATAATCTGAAATAATATGATCTATTGTTGTGTCAATTTAGAATGAAATCCATTAGTTAGTAGAGAAGTTACATGCATTTTAAAATTGGACCTATCAGCAGGCTTAGAATCATGTTGGCAGCACTGGTGTAGGCCTATATTAGTTACTCCAAATTAATCTATAATGCCAGGTACTATACGTGCGCAACGTTTAGAGCTATTGGCTTGCATACTTTCTGATATGCGGTATTGATATTAGGGTAACAAAAATAGAGACAGTATTTATTAAGAGTTGGCATCCCTGGTTGCTCCTAAATATACGCATAGTCATATCTGTTATGGTACACATAACACACACGAAATTTGGTTGAAATCCAAATGATAGTATAGAAGTTACGTGTATTTATAGTTGGACCTGTCAGCAGGCTTAGAATCATGTTGGTAGCACTGACGTATATAAGTTACTCCAAATTAATATAGAATGTCAGGTACTATGCGTGTGCATAGTTTAAAGCTGTCTGCTTGCATACTTTCTGATATATTGGTATTTGGATAAAAACAATAGGGAGTGCATTTATTAACAGTTGGCAGCCCTGGTGGCTCTTAAGAATATGCTCATTCATATCTGTGTATGTACTATCGGCTGCAAAAATAACGGGTCGTCTTGCCGTGCGGGAGTTGAGTTTTCGAGCCATCCGTTGGCATCACTAGGGGCGTTCTCAGGCGGGGAATGCTGAGAGCCGTGATTGGGCACCTGTCCTTGTTGGCAAAGGAGGAGAGGAGGGGCACAGATAGAGGAGCGCAGCGCCAACTTTGATTTTCTTTAGTTTCGCGCTTGGAAGAATGTTACAGATGAGAATTGAAATGTCAAGTAACCCATTAATTGTTAAGTCTCGTTAGAAAGGCACTGTTGAGTTTTACTGTGTATGAATTTTTTTGAGAATCGAGTTTTCACAGTTAGCGACTAAACGCATTTTAATAAGAAGAAAAAGAAGGAAATCGCAAACGTCCTAAACTAGTTATATTTCTAAGCATTTTTCTTACTAAGATATACGTTTTGAAAAGAAAAAGACAAACTAATGAGCATAAAAACCTTAGTAATTTTAAAAGCACTCATGTTAGTTAGGTAGTTAGTTAGTTAGTAATTGTTGTTTTAAGGAGTGGAACTACGAGGTCATCTGCCCCTAAGCACTCACGTTAACAGGGGGTTTGTTACATCAAATAACTGAACTTGAAGCGATGCTTGTGTAGCAGAGAATCTTTAAAAATGATTTAACATACCGTACGCTTCTGATTCATTCATCATGGATAAAATCAGAGGAGGCAATTGTTAGCAGCAAAATCTTTTTTATTATTCAACATCAATAAAATATTAAGCAACAGAAAAAAACATCAATAAAATATTAAGCAACAGAAAAAACATCAAGAAAATATTAAGCAACCGAAAAAAACAACTCATTAACTTTATTCCCCCATCAGTTTTTATAATTAATAATGACAAATCCCAACCTAAATCAACCGAAACCACAGCCTCACTCTCATTTCTTGTTGTCTTAAACTAAGACATTTTCTTTGTCGATTCATAAGATGCTTTTTAGTGTCTCAAAATCTTAAATCTTAAATTAAATATCTCAAAAGTAAGACAGAATTTCAATATGTGTCCGAAATCATTTTTATCAAGACACTAAAAAGCATATTGTGCAAAGCGACAAAGAAAGTGTTTTAATTTAGCCAAAAGAAATGACAGTGCTTTGTAGAAAATAGACGTCTATTCGTCTTATAGACGTCTAAGTTTTACATTTTCAGCAAAAATTAATTATTTCTACCATGTTTGAAAAATAAATATTTAATAGCCTAGGTTATAAGGTACCATAGCTTATTTTAACCATCGAAACATCTAATTTTCAGATAACTCTACCCTGCAAAATGGCATTGGATTAGGCTTATGAAGCGGGTTATGACACGCCATTCTGCGATGTGAAGACTTTTTAATAATATAAAAGTTTACGACATGTTGCCACATAGCCTAACCGAGGGTAAGTTAAGTTATTTTCTGAAATTTTGAAAAACTATTGCTACTTTGCCAGAAATGTAAAATTTAGCCGTCTCTTAGACGTTTATTTTCATAGGAAATTTAGTAACAAAACTTAACACTGGTCATACCAGGCAATCACAGATTACAACTTATGTCAGTCAACATTTTTTAAAATGAGTAATTACTTCAACACAAAATGTTAGTCAAATTTAAACTTCAAGTTTTCCTTCAATGCGTAAATAATTTCAACCGAAAAAGTCAGTGAAATTTAAACTTAAAGCGTTTTTTCTATGAGTGAAGTATTTCAACCAAAAATGTCAGTCACATTTAAACTTAAAGCGTTTTTTCAATGAGCAAATTATTTCAACCAAAAATGTCAGTCAAATTTGAACTTAAAGCGTTTTTCCAATGAGTAAATAATTTCAACCGAAAATGTCAGTCAAATTTAAACTTAAAGCGTCTTTTCAATGAGAGAAGTATTTCAACCAAAAATGTCACTTAAATTTCAACTTAAAGCGTTTTTTCAATAAGTGAATTATTTCAACCAAAAATTTCAGTGAAATTTAAACATAAAGCGTCTTTTCAATGAGTGAATTATTTCAACCAAAAATGTCAGTCACATTTAAACTTAAAGCGTTTTTTCAATGAGCAAATTATTTCAACCAAAAATGTCAGTCTAATTTAAACTTAAAGCGTTTCTTCAATGTGTAAATAATTTCAACCGAAAATTACAGTGAAATTTAAATTTAAAGCGTTTTTTCAATGAGTGAATAATTTCAACCGAAAATATCAGTCAAATTTAAACTTAAAGCGTCTTTTCAATGAGTGAAGTATTTCAACCAAAAAGGTCACTCAAATTTCAACTTAAAGCGTTTTTTCAATAAGTGAATTAGTTCAACCAAAAATTTCAGTGAAATTTAAACTTAAAGCGTCTTTTCAATGAGTGAAGTATTTCAACCAAAAATGTCAGTCACATTTAAACTTAAAGCGTTTTTTCAATGAGCAAATTATTTCAACCAAAAATGTCAGTCAAATTTGAACATAAAGCGTTTTTCCAATGAGTAAATAATTTCAACCGAAAATGTCAGTCAAATTTAAACTTAAAGCGTCATTTCAATGAGTGAAGTATTTCAACCAAAAATGTCACTCAAATTTCAACTAAAAGCGTTTTTTCAATAAGTGAATTATTTCAACCAAAAATTTCAGTGTAATTTAAACTTAAAGCGTCTTTTTAATGTGTGAAGTATTTCAACCAAAAATGTCAGTCACATTTAAACATAAAGCGTTTTTTCAATGAGCAAATTATTTCAACCAAAAATGTCAGTCTAATTTAAACTTAAAGCGTTTCTTCAATGTGTAAATAATTTCAACCGAAAATTTCAGTGAAATTTAAATTTAAATCGTTTTTTCAATGAGTGAATAATTTCAACCGAAAATATCAGTCAAATTTAAACTTAAAGCGTCTTTTCAATGAGTGAAGTATTTCAACCAAGAAGGTCACTCAAATTTCAACTTAAAGCGTTTTTTCAATAAGTGAATTATTTCAACCAAAAATTTCAGTGAAATTTAAACTTAAAGCGTCTTTTCAATGAGTGAAGTATTTCAACCAAAAATGTCAGTCACATTTAAACTTAAAGCGTTTTTTCAATGAGCAAATTATTTCAACCAAAAATGTCAGTCTAATTTAAACTTAAAGCGTTTCTTCAATGTGTAAATAATTTCAACCGAAAATTTCAGTGAAATTTAAATTTAAAGCGTTTTTTCAATGAGTGAATAATTTCAACCGAAAATGTCAGTCAAATTTAAACTTAAAGCGTCTTTTCAATGAGTGAAGTATTTCAACCAAAAAGGTCACTCAAATTTCAACTTAAAGCGTTTTTTCAATAAGTGAATTATTTCAACCAAAAATTTCAGTGAAATTTAAACTTAAAGCGTCTTTTCAATGAGTGAAGTATTTCAACCAAAAATGTCAGTCACATTTAAACTTAAAGCGTTTTTTCAATGAGCAAATTATTTCAACCAAAAATGTCAGTCTAATTTAAACTTAAAGCGTTTCTTCAATGTGTAAATAATTTCAACCGAAAATTTCAGTGAAATTTAAATTTAAAGCGTTTTTTCAATGAGTGAATAATTTCAACCGAAAATGTCAGTCAAATTTAAACTTAAAGCGTCTTATCAATGAGTGAAGTATTTCAACCAAAAAGGTCACTAAAATTTCAACTTAAAGCGTTTTTTCAATAAGTGAATTATTTCAACCAAAAATTTCAGTGAAATTTAAATTTAAAGCGTCTTTTCAATGAGTGAAGTATTTCAACCAAAAATGTCAGTCACATTTAAACTTAAAGCGTTTTTTCAATGAGCAAATTATTTCAACCAAAAATGTCAGTCAAATTTAAACTTAAAGCGTTTCTTCAATGTGTAAATAATTTCAACCGAAAATTTCAGTGAAATTTAAAACTTAAAGCGTTTTTTCAATGAGTGAATAATTTCAACCGAAAATGACAGTCAAATTTAAACTTAGGGCGTTCTTTCAATTAGTGAATTATTTCAACCAAAAATGTCAGTCACATTTCAACTTAAAGCGTTTTTTCAATAAGTGAATTATTTCAACCAAAAATTTCAGTGAAATTTAAACTTAAAGCGTCTTTTCAATGAGTGAATTATTTCAACCAAAAATGTCAGTCACATTTAAACTTAAAGCGTTTTTTCAATGAGCAAATTATTTCAACCAAAAATGTCAGTCTAATTTAAACTTAAAGCGTTTCTTCAATGTGTAAATAATTTCAACCGAAAATTACAGTGAAATTTAAATTTAAAGCGTTTTTTCAATGAGTGAATAATTTCAACCGAAAATATCAGTCAAATTTAAACTTAAAGCGTCTTTTCAATGAGTGAAGTATTTCAACCAAAAAGGTCACTCAAATTTCAACTTAAAGCGTTTTTTCAATAAGTGAATTAGTTCAACCAAAAATTTCAGTGAAATTTAAACTTAAAGCGTCTTTTCAATGAGTGAAGTATTTCAACCAAAAATGTCAGTCACATTTAAACTTAAAGAGTTTTTTCAATGAGCAAATTATTTCAACCAAAAATGTCAGTCAAATTTGAACATAAAGCGTTTTTCCAATGAGTAAATAATTTCAACCGAAAATGTCAGTCAAATTTAAACTTAAAGCGTTTTTTCAATGAGTGAATAATTTCAACCGAAAATGTCAGTCAAATTTAAACTTAAAGCGTCTTTTCAATGAGTGAAGTATTTCAACCAAAAAGGTCACTCAAATTTCAACTTAAAGCGTTTTTTCAATAAGTGAATTATTTCAACCAAAAATTTCAGTGAAATTTAAACTTAAAGCGTCTTTTCAATGAGTGAAGTATTTCAACCAAAAATGTCAGTCACATTTAAACTTAAAGCGTTTTTTCAATGAGCAAATTATTTCAACCAAAAATGTCAGTCTAATTTAAACTTAAAGCGTTTCTTCAATGTGTAAATAATTTCAACCGAAAATTTCAGTGAAATTTAAATTTAAAGCGTTTTTTCAATGAGTGAATAATTTCAACCGAAAATGTCAGTCAAATTTAAACTTAAAGCGTCTTATCAATGAGTGAAGTATTTCAACCAAAAAGGTCACTAAAATTTCAACTTAAAGCGTTTTTTCAATAAGTGAATTATTTCAACCAAAAATTTCAGTGAAATTTAAATTTAAAGCGTCTTTTCAATGAGTGAAGTATTTCAACCAAAAATGTCAGTCACATTTAAACTTAAAGCGTTTTTTCAATGAGCAAATTATTTCAACCAAAAATGTCAGTCAAATTTAAACTTAAAGCGTTTCTTCAATGTGTAAATAATTTCAACCGAAAATTTCAGTGAAATTTAAAACTTAAAGCGTTTTTTCAATGAGTGAATAATTTCAACCGAAAATGACAGTCAAATTTAAACTTAGGGCGTTCTTTCAATTAGTGAATTATTTCAACCAAAAATGTCAGTCACATTTCAACTTAAAGCGTTTTTTCAATAAGTGAATTATTTCAACCAAAAATTTCAGTGAAATTTAAACTTAAAGCGTCTTTTCAATGAGTGAATTATTTCAACCAAAAATGTCAGTCACATTTAAACTTAAAGCGTTTTTTCAATGAGCAAATTATTTCAACCAAAAATGTCAGTCTAATTTAAACTTAAAGCGTTTCTTCAATGTGTAAATAATTTCAACCGAAAATTACAGTGAAATTTAAATTTAAAGCGTTTTTTCAATGAGTGAATAATTTCAACCGAAAATATCAGTCAAATTTAAACTTAAAGCGTCTTTTCAATGAGTGAAGTATTTCAACCAAAAAGGTCACTCAAATTTCAACTTAAAGCGTTTTTTCAATAAGTGAATTAGTTCAACCAAAAATTTCAGTGAAATTTAAACTTAAAGCGTCTTTTCAATGAGTGAAGTATTTCAACCAAAAATGTCAGTCACATTTAAACTTAAAGAGTTTTTTCAATGAGCAAATTATTTCAACCAAAAATGTCAGTCAAATTTGAACATAAAGCGTTTTTCCAATGAGTAAATAATTTCAACCGAAAATGTCAGTCAAATTTAAACTTAAAGCGTCATTTCAATGAGTGTAGTATTTCAACCAAAAATGTCACTCAAATTTCAACTAAAAGCGTTTTTTCAATAAGTGAATTATTTCAACCAAAAATTTCAGTGTAATTTAAACTTAAAGCGTCTTTTCAATGTGTGAAGTATTTCAACCAAAAATGTCAGTCACATTTAAACATAAAGCGTTTTTTCAATGAGCAAATTATTTCAACCAAAAATGTCAGTCTAATTTAAACTTAAAGCGTTTCTTCAATGTGTAAATAATTTCAACCGAAAATTTCAGTGAAATTTAAATTTAAATCGTTTTTTCAATGAGTGAATAATTTCAACCGAAAATATCAGTCAAATTTAAACTTAAAGCGTCTTTTCAATGAGTGAAGTATTTCAACCAAAAAGGTCACTCAAATTTCAACTTAAAGCGTTTTTTCAATAAGTGAATTATTTCAACCAAAAATTTCAGTGAAATTTTAAACTTAAAGCGTCTTTTCAATGAGTGAAGTATTTCAACCAAAAATGTCAGTCACATTTAAACTTAAAGCGTTTTTTCAATGAGCAAATTATTTCAACCAAAAATGTCAGTCTAATTTAAACTTAAAACGTTTCTTCAATGTGTAAATAATTTCAACCGAAAATTTCAGTGAAATTTAAATTTAAAGCGTTTTTTCAATGAGTGAATAATTTCAACCGAAAATGTCAGTCAAATTTAAACTTAAAGCGTCTTTTCAATGAGTGAAGTATTTCAACCAAAAAGGTCACTCAAATTTCAACTTAAAGCGTTTTTTCAATAAGTGAATTATTTCAACCAAAAATTTCAGTGAAATTTAAACTTAAAGCGTCTTTTCAATGAGTGAAGTATTTCAACCAAAAATGTCAGTCACATTTAAACTTAAAGCGTTTTTTCAATGAGCAAATTATTTCAACCAAAAATGTCAGTCTAATTTAAACTTAAAGCGTTTCTTCAATGTGTAAATAATTTCAACCGAAAATTTCAGTGAAATTTAAATTTAAAGCGTTTTTTCAATGAGTGAATAATTTCAACCGAAAATGTCAGTCAAATTTAAACTTAAAGCGTCTTATCAATGAGTGAAGTATTTCAACCAAAAAGGTCACTAAAATTTCAACTTAAAGCGTTTTTTCAATAAGTGAATTATTTCAACCAAAAATTTCAGTGAAATTTAAATTTAAAGCGTCTTTTCAATGAGTGAAGTATTTCAACCAAAAATGTCAGTCACATTTAAACTTAAAGCGTTTTTTCAATGAGCAAATTATTTCAACCAAAAATGTCAGTCTAATTTAAACTTAAAGCGTTTCTTCAATGTGTAAATAATTTCAACCGAAAATTTCAGTGAAATTTAAAACTTAAAGCGTTTTTTCAATGAGTGAATAATTTCAACCGAAAATGACAGTCAAATTTAAACTTAGGGCGTTCTTTCAATTAGTGAATTATTTCAACCAAAAATGTCAGTCACATTTCAACTTAAAGCGTTTTTTCAATAAGTGAATTATTTCAACCAAAAATTTCAGTGAAATTTAAACGTAAAGCTTTTTCCACTGACAAGTGAGTAAATAAATCCAACCAAACATGTCAGTAAACAAAAAAAAAAAAAAAAAAAACTTCCAGCTTTTTCTTCCTTACAAACGATGCGCGTTGAGTGCACTCAGAAACGCGTCATATCACCATTTGAGAGGGCTATTTCACGCAACCGAGTTGGCATCGACGCTACTAGGCGTTGGCACACTTCAGGTCTATTCCGCAAATCGTCCCACACAGCAATGACGTGTTCTTCAAGATGCGCTACGTTGCGCTCAGCGCCATTTTCCCATTCGAGAACCGTGTGAGCCCACAGATTTTCCATGGGGTTTCCGTCTGGAAATTTCCTTGGCCAGTTGATTTGAATGATGTTCGGATGTTCATCAAACCAATCCTGCGTAATTGCTGCATCGTGGATAGGTGCATGATCATGGACGAAGTTAATTTCCTCGTCAGGAGGAACCAGGGTGTTTACATATGGAAGAAGATGAGTCTCTGAAGTTGCCACGTAAAGCGCTGCATTAAGTCGCCCAGGAGCTGGCACGATTGGTCCTACGCCGGCAGCAGACATTGCGCCCCAAAAATTAGCAGTAACGTGCCCGGATGATCTCTTACGCACAATATGCTCCGCCTGGAACCTGCAAAGTAAATAACCGAATTAAGTTCTAGTCTGTTTCAGGTAGTTTAAAATACTTAATACCGTTTGGAGTTTTCCTTCTTGCCTTGTATTTGGTGGGCGCCATAACACCACACGCCCATTGATGTCACTTCTGTAACTTTTCTCGTCGCTGAAGATTGTCAAGTCCCAAAAGGCTTGCGGCGTATCCTGATGAGTCATGGCAAAGGCTAGGCGATGTTCCTTGTGCTCTTCACTTAAATGCAGCTTGTTGGCTGGTCGCCTGCATTCGAGTCCGGCTTCATGGAGCCGTCTTCGAACGGTATCCACAGAGCAATTTACTCCCTGCAAATCAAAAGAGTCAAAATAACGGACAGTTGCTATGGTGAGAAACTAATTTGGAAAATCAATCAGGACTAGATTAATAATCTCCGCAGAATCCTCATTTTTTCTCACGCCAGTTTATTTTTTGAAAAAAAAAACTAAGGTCATTTAGTTTCTACCCTATTGGAAGATTTTAGACCTTAGAATTATTTTAGCTCATAATAAAATACAAACTAGAGCAAATGAGAGGCAGACAAGCTAGAACAAGTTACTGAATCGGCTTTGGGTTAAAAAATGTCAGTTTTCAGGGATTGATTAGAAATGGCATCAAATCGTTTGGGTGGTAACTGGTCTGCGCGAAAAATTTAAAAAAATGAACTTATCCTCAGTTAACCTCAGCTAACCTAATCTGACCTCAGCTAACCGAACCTACCCTAACCAAAATCAGAGTTCATGTGATGAATAACAATATAAGACTCATTTTATTTATTTATTCATTTCTTTCTTTCTTTCTTTCTTTCTTTATTTATTTATTTATTTATTTATATATTTATTTATTTATTTCGCCAGACTGACCTCAAAATTAACAAAATATCTTACTGGTATAATTTTCAAATCTATACTGGTAATAAAACCCGGCAAAAAAATCATTTTTGAAGAGCATGTGTTAGACCCGAGGCATAATTACAGCTTGACGAACATAATCTAAGTAGAATTGACGTGTTTATTTTGAAGACGAAGTAAATATACGAAAGTGATAATACCCTAAACATGTCTATCGTAATTGAAAACAGCTTCTTAGGTGCAGTTAAGAGTTCAATCAAGGATTCCGTGAAATTTAAACACTCGGGCAATCAAATAACGTCTGTTCAAACAGACCTATTTTACTGCCCATTTCAATAAGTGAAACTTCTAGACAAATTGAGTTATAGGCTACTCACCTCGACGGCGATTCCAACAGCACCACGTTTTGATAATGGGCTGATTATAGCCTGGTTGACCATTTCCAGATCTTGTTGTAACGTTGTAATTCGTGGTCGGCCTGGCCGAGGTCGATCCATTAACCGCTGCCCAGCCTCGTGCCGACCAATCCATCTCTGGACATTGCTTTTGGAAACCCCAAGTTGACGTGCAATTTCTGTTATTCCGACGCCAGCTTCATAGAGCCCAACCATCTGACCCCTTCTAATCAAGCGGTCGTTCATATTAAAGGTCACGGCCACAAAATCGAAGTTCGCTCTCGTGTTACTGAGACACTGTCAACCTCTTGCCATTAACAGGTGAATCCACACCCCCCACCCTCTCCACCATTACCTACAAGGACAGCTGCCCAATCACGGCTCCCAGCCTTCCCCTCCCGAGATAATACCAAGTGATAGCAACCTGATGGCTCGAAAACTCAACTCCCGCACGGAAAGACGGCCCGTTATTTTTGCAGCCGATTGTACACATAGTACATATGAAATTTGGTTGAATTCCAATTGATAGTGTAGAAGTTATATGCATTTAAAAATTGGACCTATCAGCAAGCTTATAATCATTTTGGCAACACTGCCATATATGGCCTCCTGGAAATTAAACTGCAATATTATTATCTATACGTGTGCTAATTTTGAAATTGCTCCCATTCATACCTTCCATGATATCCAACATGGAGCTCAAATTTCAATTGCGATTTTTCAGCAGTTGGTAGCACTGACATCATTTTCAAATATGGCCGTGAGATATTCAGGTATAGATCTTTACTCCTACCAAATTTTGTTTCGATTGCTCCAACCGTTTAGGAGTTGATAGGGGGGGGGGCACACACACACAGCCAGCCAGCCAGACAGACAGACAGACAGACAGACACACACACATTTGCCCGATCTCATAAGTCTACTTTTTCCTCAGTTTTGCAAAATGTGAAAAGTAGGCTAATAACTAGCTTGGCAGGTAAGTCCATGCCATGGTGACACTTTAGTGGTCGATCGTTAGTTAGTCGTCAGTTGAACTTGGTCCAGGCAAGCGCCAACATGTTACGTACACTCATTGTGGATTGCCAAGGGTTTAAAATTGGTGACAACAAATGTATATTTTAACAAGTGGCCATTATTGTTTGTACCACGTTTTGGATGTCGCAAGCTACGCATTTGGTATTTAAACCGCCATGCTTTTGATGTGTTGTGTGAAAAAGACCGTAAACAAACCCAGTGGATTGAAAATCATAGGAAACTACATTGGAATCAAGCAACCATTTCCTATAAATATTTGGACACGGTGATGAAAGCACACTTGCCCTCAGGTAATGTGATATTTGTGAAAGGTAATGAAAAACGTGAATGGTTGCAACCATTTTTGGCGTCTTACTGTCAATGTATCGACCTCATGGACTTGGGCTGCCCCTCACTGCAAACGCTCATGGATACTTGTCCCTGTGGCAACATTACCCATACAGCCCTAGCCCATGTGTGGCATCTCTTTCATTGGTTAACTACCAATGCCTGCTGGGAGTTGTTGAACAAAATTAAAACTCAAGATTTACCTGTGAATGACACCAGTGAGATTTCTACAAGCAACGTGTAAACATATACAGAACGTATTACCATGGAGAAAGGCAATGCTACGGACAAATCCATCGGCAAGTTCTTTGTGTGCAAAAGGAAACTAGACAGTTTTACCAAAGAGGAATTATTGGCTCTCCCCAAGTCGATCATTTATTATGTGGCTGCCAACGCGGTGAAAGAAATCTGGCAACATGTACAAAAATCAAGGACTCAAGACCCTGTGTTGAGTGAATTGCAACCCTGTACGGGTTGAGCGGTCGATCCAAGATGGCCACCAATAAAAACATCATCTATCGGTGGCCATCTTGGATCGACCGCTCAGCCTATCCTGTCGTGGGCAGCTATGTTTCATGTTTCTTGACTTTGTGGAAACCGCTCCGAACCTCACCAACCCTTGGATACGTCAATCATAAAAAATATACTAAAATTGAAGATGATGAGTCCTATGGATAGAGGGAGCCTAGACCTTTCGTATTAGCTCTCACATGACTTTCTCCGGTTATCGTTCGGGTGATATCGACTATTTTCTGAAATCTTAGGTCGATGACATTGTAGTTCATCAATAATCGGTAAATCGATAGTCAATAACTAGTTATAAATACATAAATATGAAATAATAAATAAATCGATAAATAAGTTGGAAGGGAAAATAAACTGACCAAAGTAGGTCTACAGAGATGAGCGCAAGTTGAAGCAATGCTGGACTTTGTGTAAAATCAAATTAAATTTGGAAAACTTTGTTGGGAATTTTAGGGAATTCTGAGGGTGGTGGTAGGATGGCGCTAGGGGGTAGGGAAGTATAGGAGCATCTTCCATAAAGTTTGAAAAGCCCACCTTCTTGGAGGAGGCTCAAGTGCGCATATTCTTAAAAATTAACTTATTTCCCTGGGGGTGTGGATATTTTTTATTTTAGGGTGGAATGGATTTTTTCTATATATCGCGGGGTAGGAACCCTTTCGTTTGAGCCCTCACATGACTTTCTCCGATCTTGCTCGATCGGGAGTGCGCATGCCCTTGCCCCTGGATTGCGGCTTGCCCTTTTAAATGTCCCGTGGATAGGATCCCTCATTCCCCTCAACTCTCGTACCTAAAAATATAGAGCAGCAGACAATTTTTACGTATCCTCTTAATCGAGACGTTGGAAGATCATGTTGACTGGCACAACCGCTTTTTTCTTGTTATAAAAGGATTATACGTTCATCCGTAAGAACTATAAATCCAAAAACACCGACATACAGTATAAAACAGCTTTGTTTGTATAATATATATCGACTGCACGAACACAACTCCATTTAAGTGTAGAACAGAGTTCAGTTCCTAGTATTTAAGGATAACTTGCAAATAAATGCAAATTGCTCAAAATGCACCTGTTAAGTTTTCACTAGTTAGATATATTGAACTTAATGTTATTATTCCGTTTCCGTTGATCATCGAACATAGCGAAATAAAATGCTTTTGAGTTGGTCAACGAGATTTAACCGAAATTGTAAAGGGTGTTATTCCCTGAACCAAATTTCATGAGGCTAAACAAAACTGGTTGACAACTTCCGATCATCATCATACGCATTAAATCTTGGCTATTATATCTATGTCTACGAATACAAAAGATTATTATTTAGCTTATTTGTATACGGCCAATATTATTACATACAACTCATAAACAGAGCCGCCATGGCATGGTCAGTGCCGCCAACCCAGTAGAAATAATGTTTATTTAATGATAAGTGCCGTAATTATCGTCTGTGAGCAAGATAATTGCAAGGAAATGTCAATTAGGAATTATGTGTATATTTATTGACTAAATATAGTGCCAATAATGGCAGTGGACATTATCCAATATGAACAATTAATTCATGATAGAAGAATTAAGGGTTCAATATGGAATGTGCAGGAAACGAACGCAAGTGTTAAGTAAAAATACTGCATTGTAATTTACTCCAAACTGTAATGTGAACATATTAGAGAGGAGAATTCAACAACATTTTACCAATATGAACAGATAGTACAGACCTTGAGTGACTTTTGCTCCGTCGTTTTTACGAGCTTTTAGTTTTGGAGAAACTGTAATAGTTTTCGCTGGGCGTGATGAGTGAGTGAGTCAGACAGGACATTTTCTTTCAATTTTTTTACCAGAATTTCACCCCTCCCCATGGGCCCCTTAAATTGGATTGATGAAAAAACGCTTGCACACCTATTAACTTATTTTTAAAGCTTATTCACACAAAGGGATGAGTTTCCGGGAAGATGTCATTGACCGAGTCAGGCCACAACCCCTCGCGGCCAAGCACGCACACAGCCTTCAAGCGCTGCAACTTTCACTCGTCCTCCCTGGCTAGCACACTAATATATCCTCGCTTTCAACTACGACTTAAAAATTCATTCAGAGATGTGTCCGGATATGGGAGGGTTCGGATATCACAGGTCCGGATGTGACAGGTTGTACTGTACACGGGTTTTTCACATAACCATCCTTTAACGTTCTGTAGTTTTAATATACTGCAAACACCTCGTCTAATATAGGTCTCATTACATTATCGGTATAGTACAGTCGACTGATTAAGGTGAACTGTACTTAATTACATAAATTCGGGTTTAATAAAAATTTAATAATAGTATTATTATTATTATTATTACTGTAAATATTGTCAATTCAAATAACAGTACAGTACGTATGTAGTTAGTTTTAGTTGTAAGTAGGTAGTTAGTTTGTATATTAGATATATGTCTCCCCCAGGGGCTCACATCTTGTGGGCGTGGGTTGGCGACCACGGGGCCCCAGCTGAGTCCGGCATTGCTTCCACTTACTTGTGCCGGGCTCCTCTCTGTCTTCTTTCCTGTCGACCTCACTTGGTCAAATCTTGTTCTCTTCTGACCCCGACGGTATTAGGGTATCCGAAGCCTAGGGAGTCTCTTCCTTTCCCGCCTTAATTGGCCCTTGTCTCATCTTTTCTGATACCCTCCTTCTGCGAGGGGTCAGCCTTCTTTTTCTCTTCCTTTTACCTCCTGCCTTGTGCTCTAGGCCCTTAAGGAGGCAGGGTGTATGTAGCCCCACCACTTCTGGTGCACCCTAGATAATGCTACACCCTCAGGGGCTCTCGGCTGGTGAGTTCGGGAGTTGGCGACCCCGAGGGATTCCTGAGCTGGGTCCGTTTTCCCCTTTTGTCCCTTACCTTTGGGGCGGACCCTCTCCTCTTTCACTTTCCTATATGCCTTTCATGGCTCTCCTTCCTTCCAAGTCCCTCAATCCGCCTTCTCCGAGGGTTGAAGGCATTTCTTTTCCTTCTGTCCTTTTATTTGCCTTATTCTCCTTTATTTTTCCATTTCTTCTTCTAGTATGTAGGTTAGTAGTTAGTTTTAGTTTTAAGTTCGCTTTTCATTTTCATCTTCACGATCACCCAAACCATCAGGGGCCGATAACCTAGATGTTAGGCCCCTTAAAACAACAATTATCATCATCATCAGATATATGTCGTTGTTCTATTAGACTGTGGTGTGTGAGTGTGTCTGGTAGCAGTTGCATTGTTTATTAGTTCTAGTTCATTGTTTCAGTAGACTGTGATGTGTGAGGGTGCATGTGAGTGTGCCTGGTGACAGACTGTTTTAGTGGTAGTATTTGTTGTTGGTGGAACTTTAGTATTTTTTCGTTAGTAGAATTTTGGTATTTAATTGTTAGTACGGTAGAAGGTTAGTATTTTTGTTTAGTAGAATTGCTCTTTACTTATTCTGAAAGGGAGTAGCAGCCTTTCAGAATAAATCAATTCTTTACTAGTCTTATAGACGGTTAAGATATTGATAATATAAGCCAAATAATGGCTACACTGCGTCCTGCTGCACGGCTGAAAGCAACGGGAAACTACAGCCGTATGCTATTCCCGAGGATATGCACCTCTCTATGCATAATTACATGTGATGATGGCCTCCTCCCTTGTGAAATTTCAATCCGGAGGTAAACTAGTCCCCCGTTCGGATCTCCGGGTGGGGACTACTCGAGAGGGGGTTAACATCACAGAAGTGACAAAGAGGAAATCTGACATTCTACGGATCGGAGCGTGGAATGTTAGAAGTCTGCTAGGAAGTGGAAGGTTAGAAAACTTAGAAAGGGAAATGGATAGGTTGAGGTTGGATTTGGTTGGGATTAGTGAAATGCGCTGGCAGGAAGAACAGGACTTTTGGTCAGGAGACTATAGGGTCATTAGCAATAAATCAATCAATGGCCAAGCAGGGGTTGGCCTCATATTGAGTAGGAAACTTGGACAGCGGGTGGAATATTATGAACAATATAGTGAACGGATTATTGTAGCAAAAATCAATACTAAACCTACCTGCACTACAGTGGTACAAGTCTATATGCCTACCAGTCAAGCTGATGATGAGGATGTTGAAAAGGTCTACGAAGAAATAGACGAAATTCTGAGGTATATCAAGGGTGATGAAAATGTTATAGTAATGGGAGATTGGAATGCTGTGGTAGGAAAAGGGAGAGAAGGGAAAATAGTAGGAGATTTCGGATTAGGTGAAAGGAATGATCGAGGAACCAGGCTGGTAGAATTCTGCACCGAGCATGAGTTGGTCATAGCTAACACCTTATTCAATAACCACAATAGAAGAATATACACATGGATGAGACCAGGAGATACAGGGCGTTACCAAATCGACTTCATTATGGTCAAGCAGAGGTTTCGAAACCAGATTTTGGATTGTAAAGCATATCCTGGTGCTGACATAAACTCTGACCACAATCTGGTCGTAATGAAATGCAGATTAAAGTTGAAGAAACTGAAGAAAAGTCAAAAGCCAAAAAGGTGGGCAATAGACAGACTGAAAGAGAAGGATGTAAACGAAAGATTCAAGAAGAGTATAAAGGAAGGACTAATGAAAAACCCTAAACAAACTTCAATTGCAGACGAATGGGCACTTTTGAAGAATGAAATAACAAAATCCGCAGAAGAAAACATTGGTAGGAAAGAAAGAATAGGTAGAAAACCGTGGATCACTCAGGATATACTAGAATTGATGGATGAAAGGCGGAAACACAAGAATGTAAGAGATGAGAAGGGGAAAGCAGAATACAGACGTCTGAGAAATGAGGTTAACAAGAAGTGCAAGGAAGCGAAAGAAGAATGGTTGAAAGAGAAATGTGCAGGTATAGAAAATTCTCTGAAATTAGGAAAAGTAGACACAGCTTATCGAAGGATTAAGAATACTTTTGGGGAAAAGAAGACTAAGTGCTGTAATATTAAGGACACAAATGGAAAGCCTCTAACAGATAGGGAAGAAAAGGTTGAGAGATGGAAAGCTTACATAGAGAGTTTGTATAAGGGAAAGGAGATTGAGAATCATGTAATGGAAAGGGGGGAGGAAATTGATGAGGATGCGAAGGGAGATTTAATATTGAGATCAGAATTTGATAGAGCTTTGGAAGACTTAAGCCGGAACAAAGCACCAGGCATAGATGATATACCGATTGAGTTGCTACGCTGCATAGGAGATGAAGGTCTGATCAGGTTATTTCACTTGGTGTGTAGGATTTATGAGACAGGTGAGGTACCCCCTGATTTCAAGAAGAATGTAATCATCCCTATACCAAAGAAAGTGGGAGCTGACAGATGTGAAGATTACCGTACAATCAGCTTGATTACTCATGCTTCAAAGATCCTGTCTAGGATAATTTACAAGAGGATTGAAAGCCAGATAGAAACGGAGTTGGGTGAAGACCAGTTTGGTTTCAGGAGAAATGTAGGAACAAGGGAAGCTGTACTAAGTCTTAGGCTGATTTTGGAAGGTAGAATAAGGAAAGATAAGAGAACGTTCATGGCTTTTGTAGACTTAGAAAAGGCTTTTGATAACGTTGATTGGACTAAATTGTTTGACATTTTGAAATCGATTGGAATAAAGTACAGGGATAGGAGGGTGATATACAATCTATACAGAAACCAGACAGCAGTCATTCGAGTTGAAGGACATGAGAGAGAAGCTGGTATTCAGAAAGGTGTAAGGCAAGGCTGCAACTTATCACCCATACTTTTCAATCTTTACATTGAACAAGCAATGAAGGAAATTAGAGAAAAATTTAAAGTGGGAGTGAAGGTTCAAGGAGAAATAATTTCAACTCTGAGATTTGCTGATGACATAGTCATCTTGGCCGACAAGCCTGAGGATTTGAATGAGTTTTTGAATGGTATGGACTCCGTCTTACAGAAAGAATTCATGATGAAAATTAATAAATGTAAAACAAAAATACTGGAATGCAGCCGAAATAAATCAGAAACCTCTATGGAGATCAAATTGACAGGTGAAAAGCTGAAGGAAGTAGAAGACTTCTGTTACTTAGGAAGTAGAATAACCTGTGATGGACGAAGCAAAGAGGATATAAAAAGTAGGTTGGCTCAGGCAAAGAAAGCTTTTCTACAAAAAAGGAATCTGCTGACATCGAATATAGATTTAGGTATTAGGAAGTCATTTTTGAAAGCCTTTGTCTGGAGCGTGGCGCTCTATGGAAGTGAAACTTGGACTATTGGTGCAGCAGAAAAGAGGAGAATAGAAGCATTTGAAATGTGGTGTTACAGGAGAATGATGAAGGTCAGATGGGTAGATAGGGTTACAAACATAGAGGTATTAAGACGAGTGGGAGAGGAGAGAAGTTTCTGGCGACTGCTAATGAAGAGAAGAGATAGGTTGGTAGGACACATACTAAGACACCCAGGAATAGCAAGTTTAGTTATGGAAGGAAGGGTCGAGGACAAGAACTGTAGGGGTAGACCAAGGTTAGAATATGTTAAACAGATTGCCTCAGATGTAGGGTGTGGTAGTTATGTAGAGATGAAACGATTAGCTCAGGACAGGGAGGCATGGATAGCTGCATCAAACCAGTCAAAAGACTGAAGACTTAAACAACAACAACGGGTTACGACCACCATAAGCAAGTGGCCATGGCAAAAATACCCTATGCGGCAGTGTGCAACTTGCCAACTGGTCAAACTGTATCATGGACATAAAAGTCCGTGTAAAGACTTTGTTGAATCATTCCACGGTTGTCATGGCGAGAAAAAGCAACAACAACAAACACAAACATCGTCCACAGAGGAGGAGGAAGACCAAACCTTTTCATCATCCATGGAAAAGGATATGCCAGACCTGTACTGGCAAAGGTGTCATTGACAAAGTGATTCAATACTTACCTTTTGAAATTCATCTCCCAGGGTATCGTTTTTGTGGCCCTGGAACTTGTCTCGAAAAACGTTTGCAGCGTAGTGTTGTACCCATTAATCTTTTGGATCAAGCATGCAAAGAACACGATCTTTCTTATCACCATAGTTATCCTGGTTTAAGACATGTGGCAGATAAAATGTTATTGAAAGAAGCTAAACAACGTTTCACATCCTGTGATGCCTCAGTGGGTGAGAGAATGGCAGCCCTGATTGCCATAAGTGCTATGAAAGGAAAGTTGATGATGCATGGACATAACATTGAGGAATTGAGGAGTGAGGAATTGGGATTTGTTTGTATTCTATTTTATTTTGTCAATCCCTATGGTTATGAAAAAACAAAAGTTTACCAGAGCACGAAGTTTTTTAATTAAAAAAATCATGATGTTGATGGGCTGATTTTTCATTTTCACATTTTCACACATTGCCATTCGACAATTTGCAATTTACAGTTTTTAAAAATGTCTGATTGAAGTTTTGCGTTATTGATGATATGGATTTTGCATTTTGTTGATTATACTTTAAATAAATGTCCGTTTGAAGTTTTTTGAATTTTTATATTTCACACACATGGTCATTTCCAGTTTTAAAAATGACAGTTTTACGTTTTTGAATTTTGTTGATATTGAAACATGGATATTCCACTTTGCTGTTTAAACATTTTTTCTCCCATTTGGTGTATGTCGAAAGTTGAGATTTGTTAATGATGTTGATGCGAGTGCTTCACCATGATGATAATAATGATGCAGTGCGTTTATGGGTTTGCGGAAACGTGCCGGTCTACGACTACTGCAGGTAAGACTGTTTTACAAAAATAATGTCCATTGACCGCTACATTTTAAAGAAAAAAACTATTGACAAAACAAAATGACTATATAAGTGAGAATTTCCCCCTCCCCACTCACTCTACCTCACCGTGTTTGCTCCGGTCATACATACACACCAGCTTTCTCTCTACTGATACATTCACACACAATCATACCTGTCTTTGGGAACAAACACAACCACTTTATTTATTCCCAAAAGCACTTTCTTGACATGCACACTCATCCCAAAAGAACCTTGTCCAGTGTTGATTTTCTTGGATTTCCTAGGGGAAATGCTGAGATATTTTATTCTGACACACACGTATATTGTGCTTTGGGAGCACGCTTCTTCGAGACTCGATCCCGTGCCATGGGAGGTCGAGGTTATTGACACGTGGGTTGACAGATGTGCAGATTTCCCCTTAGCGCCCGTCTAGGTTCGGTGACTCATTGTTAGGCAGTCCTGTTGACCAACTGACCCCTATAAGCTATCATTAGCAAACCTGTTCTTTTGTGATGGTCATTTGGACCGTAATTAATTGGGGAGTTCGCCATGTCTGTTACGAATTATCGCATATCGTATGAATGGAATATTGTTTTAATGATGTAAATGTTGGCTTTGAGCCTAGTGATTTTCTATGACTCAGGTCATGTTAGTTTGTCTGTTGTGACACCCGTGTGGTGTAGTTGTATTTACTTGAAAAAATGACAGGCGGTCATATGTGTATTTCTTTTGTTGGTCACGTGTTAATTTACTTGTGTTGATTTTGAAAAGTCCTAATTTTAGGAATTAATGTTTTTGCTACGGCAGTTCTTGATTCCAATTTCAAGCGGAAATTATTTGTTGTTTATTTAGTGTAGGAAGTGTCGGTTCAATTTAAGTAGTGTATAGTTGGTTCCCCGCGTCTGTCTAGCTCTAAACAATGCAGATTCGTCCTCTGAAGGTTTACCGGATGATGACGAATCTCGCATTTATTTGCACTCATCGTTAAGCATGTAGAACAGCCGCATACGTACACAATGTCATTGAAGTCATTTGGGACATTTGGTCCAATTTATAATCTCTCCTGAGATTAAGCCTAGTTTTGGCAAGTAATTGATTCAGTTGGGAGTCATTTGGGAGTTTTGTTTTGTTTATTTTTTACTTGTAAATAGTTGATCTGTTATTAAATTCATTTGTTATAACCCTGGTATTCACTTCTTCCTGCATGTTATTTTGTTATGTGTTACCCTGCATGTTAATGAAGCGCTTTAACAACAACTTACGAAATGGACTGTTACACCCCCCCCCCCCCCCCCCGAAACTGAGTCTCATAAGCTTCTTTGCAAGGGTTCAATACTTTTCGTTCTGGTTTCCATTTCATTATCATTTTCGCTTTCACCCAGATCATTAGGGGCCTATAACCTACATGTTAGGCCCCTTAAAACAACAACAAGTATTTTCTATCTAAATTGCATTTTGTAAATATTGTCAATTCAAATAACAGTACAGTAAGTATGTAGTTAGTTTTAGTTGTAAGTAGGTAGTTAGTTTGTCTATTAGATATATGTCATTGTACTATTAGACTGTGGTGTGCGTGTGTGTCTGGTAGCAGTTGCATTGTTTATTAGTTATAGTTCATTGTTTCAGTAGACTGTGATGTGTGAGGGAGCATGTGAGTGTGCCTGGTGACAGACTGTTTTAGCGGTAGTATTTGTTGTTGGTGGAACTTGAGTATTTTTTTCGTTAGTAGAATTTTGGTATTTAATTGTTAGTACGGTAGAAGGTTAGTATTTTTGTTAGTAGAATTGCTCTTTACTTATTCTGAAAAGGAGTAGCAGCCTTTCAGAATAAATCAATTCTTTACTAGTCTTATAGACGGTTAAGATATTGATAATATAAGCCAAATAATGCCTACACTGCGTCCTGCTTCACGGCTGAAAGCAACGGGAAACTACAGCCGTATGCTATTCCCGAGGATATACACCTCTCTATGCATAATTACATGTGATGATGGCCTCCTCCCTTGTAAAATTTCAATCCGGAGGTAAACTAGTCTCCCGTTCGGATCTCCGGGTGGGGACTACTCGAGAAGGGGTGAACATCACAGAAGTGACAAAGAGGAAATATGACATTCTACGGATCGGAGCGTGGAATGTTAGAAGTCTGCTAGAAAGTGGAAGGTTAGAAAACTTAGAAAGGGAAATGGATAGGTTGAGGTTGGATTTGGTTGGGATTAGTGAAATGCGCTGGCAGGAAGAACAGGACTTTTGGTCAGGAGACTATAGGGTCATTAGCACTAAATCAAACAATGGCCAAGCAGGGGTTGGCCTCATATTGAGTAGGAAACTTGGACAGCGGGTGGAATATTATGAGCAATATAGTGAACGGATTATTGTAGCAAAAATCAATACTAAACCTACGTGCACAACAGTGGTAAAAGTCTATATGCCTACCAGTCAAGCTGATGATGAGGATGTTGAAAAGGTCTACGAAGAAATAGACGAAATTCTGAGGTATATCAAAGGTGATGAAAATGTTATAGTAATGGGAGATTGGAATGCTGTGGTAGGAAAAGGGAGAGAAGGAAAGATAGTAGGAGATTTCGGATTAGGTGAAAGGAATGATCGAGGAAGCAGGCTGGTATAATTCTGCACCGAGCATGAGTTGGTCATAGCTAACACCTTATTCAATAACCACAATAGAAGAATATACACATGGATGAAACCAGGAGATACAGGGCGTTACCAAATCGACTTCATTATGGTCAAGCAGAGGTTTCGAAACCAGATTTTGGATTATAAAACATATCCTGGTGTTGACATGAACTCTGACCACAATCTGGTTGTAATGAAATGCAGATTAAAGTTAAAGAAACTGAAGAAAAGTCAAAAGCCAAAAAGGTGGGCAATAGACAGGCTGAAAGAGAAGGATGTAAACGAAAGATTCAAGAAGAGTATAAAGGAAGGACTAATGAAAACCCCTAAACAAACTTCAATTGCAGACGAATGGGCACTTTTGAAGAATGAAATAACAAAATCCGCAGAAGAAAACATTGGTAGGAAAGAAAGAATATGTAGAAAACCGTGGATCACTCAGGATATACTAGAATTGATGGATGAAAGGCGGAAACACAAGAATGTAAGAGATGAAAAGGGGAAAGCAGAATACAGACGTCTGAGAAATGAGGTTAACAAGAAGTGCAAGGAAGCGAAAGAAGAATGGTTGAAAGAGAAATGTGCAGGTATAGAAAATTGTCTGAAATTAGGAAAAGTAGACACAGCTTATCGAAGGATTAAGAATACATTTGGGGAAAAGAAGACTAAGTGCTGTAATATTAAGGACACAAATGGAAAGCCTCTAACAGATAGGGAAGAAAAAGGTTGAGAGATGGAAAGCTTACATAGAGAGTTTGTATAAGGGAAAGGAGATTGAGAATCATGTAATGGAAAGGGAGGAGGAAATTGATGTGGATGCGAAAGGAGATTTAATATTGAGATCAGAATTTGATAAAGCTTTGGAAGACTTAAGCAGGAACAAAGCACCTGGCATAGATGATATACCGATTGAGTTGCTACGCTGCATAGGAGATGAATGTCTGATCAGGGTATTTCACTTGGTGTGTAGGATTTATGAGACAGGTGAGGTACCCCCTGATTTCAAGAAGAATGTAATCATCCCTATACCAAAGAAAGTGGGAGCTGACAGATGTGAAGATTACCGTACAATCAGCTTGATTACTCATGCTTCAAAGATCCTGTCTAGAATAATTTATAAGAGGATTATAAGCCAGATAGAAACGGAGTTGGGTGAAGACCAGTTTGGTTTCAGGAGAAATGTAGGAACAAGGGAAGCTGTACTAAGTCTTAGGCTGATTTTGGAAGGTAGAATAAGGAAAGATAAGAGAACGTTCATGGCTTTTGTAGACTTAGAAAAGGCTTTTGATAACGTTGATTGGACTAAATTGTTTGACATTTTGAAATCGATTGGAATAAAGTACAGGGATAGGAGGGTGATATACAATCTATACAGAAACCAGACAGCAGTCATTCGAGTTGAAGGACATGAGAGAGAAGCTGGTATTCAGAAAGGTGTAAGGCAAGGCTGCAACTTATCACCCATACTTTTCAATCTTTATATTGAACAAGCAATGAAGGAAATTAGAGATAAATTTAAAGTGGGAGTGAAGATTCAAGGAGAAATTATTTCAACTCTGAGATTTGCTGATGACATCGTCATCTTGGCCGACAAGCCTGAGGATTTGAATGAGTTTTTGAATGGTATGGACTCCGTCTTACGGAAAGAATTCATGATGACAATTAATAAATGTAAAACAAAAATACTGGAATGCAGCCGAAATAAATCAGAAACCTCTATGGAGATCAAATTGGCAGGTGAAAAGCTGAAGGAAGTAGGAGACTTCTGTTACTTAGGAAGCAGAATAACCAGTGATGGACGAAGCAAAGAGGATATAAAAAGTAGGTTGGCTCAGGCAAAGAAAGCATTTCTACAAAAATGGAATCTGCTGACATCGAATATAGATTTAGGTATTAGGAAGTCATTTTTGAAAGCCTTTGTCTGTAGCGTGGCACTCTATGGAAGTGAAACATGGACTATTGGTGCAGCAGAAAAGAGGAGAATTGAAGCATTTGAAATGTGGTGTTACAGGAGAATGATGAAGATCAGATGGGTAGATAGGGTCACAAACAAAGAGGTATTAAGACGAGTGGGAGAGGAGAGATGTTTCTGGCGACTGCTAATGAAGAGAAGAGATAGGTTGGTATGACACATACTAAGACACCCAGGAATAGCAAGCTTAGTTATGGAAGGAAGGGTCGAGGACAAGAACTGTAGGGGTAGACCAAGGTTAGAATATGTTAAACATATTGCCTCGGATGTAGGGTGTGGTAGCTATGTAGAGATGAAACGATTGGCTCAAGACAGGGAGGCATGGAGAGCTGCATCAAACCAGTCAAAAGACTGATGACTCAAACAACAACAACAAAAGAATGAAGCTATTTACCAATTTGGAATTCCCAACTCTGTCAAATTTAAAATTAAAATAAAAATAAACTAGGGTTGCACTGGGCTTTTTTTTAAGAGCAAAAGGCCTAAGTGGGTTGCCACTATTTACAAAATCCCCTATTTACACTGACAAAAACCAATATTTACAAAATACTAAATCTACGAGTTACAAAAAGCCATGTCCCTAAACTATTAAACAGAGAAATCACACCTCCTCCTCCTTGCGGTCATAACCCCAAGGCAAGCCGGTGAGCAGGTCATTAGCCCACACACGTTTGTTATCGATGGAGGCGAGGGTGCGTTTTCTCTGTTCCACAAGATACAAATGATGGTTGCTGGATTGTATCCTGTACTGTGTATGGGACAAAGCTTTGCCAGTGTGTAAAACCGCCAGGTAGTCATCTACACGTAGCGTTTTTACCACTGCCCTACATACCTTTTGCTCTTTTGCCTTCCTTACAGTCTAATGTGCGATATGCTTATATTTTCGAGGCCAAACTTACGAATTACGTCATGACGGAATCACCGCATTCATCTTTTAAAACACCCATTTCCTTGTTGTTTTTATGGGCAGCTGAAACACGTTGTCAGCGCTGTAGGAAGAGGTGTCAAACTAGTTACTATGCTGCCTCATGACGTCATAGGGGTTGCAGTGGAAAATGTGGTAAATGAATGAGTTCGTATCCATATACAAAAGAGAGACGTCCTCAAAATTGCGTTTGGAAAACTCATAGTGGAATCGATACATGACCTATTTGGAAAAGTCTAAAATGACATGGCCCAAGTAAGTGGGTTTATCCATCGTCACGCTGGTCTTACTCAATTCAGTGGTGGCCAAATTCTTATCGATAATGTTGATCGAATTAACATTTGGCTTGGCAATGTACCGCCGGGCACCCCACCGCCCGTCCCAGACATTGACCAATTTAATGTCTTGGTATTTGCGGACATTTTCCTTGGACTTGCCATTGATGCAGTTGTTCATTAATTAAAAAATAATAATTTCAAACTGTTGTGTTGCCATTTGTCGGTGCTCTGTGTTGAGTTGCATGTATGGCTTGAGCCATGATTTCTGGGCAAAGGAATTCCCCCTATGGATTTTCTTCAACACCAAGCCTTGGGCTAGGCATTGCACCAACATTTGGATATGTAGCACATTCCGATTTTTGTTGTAAAGTGTGCCCATGAGTTTTTCAATTTTCACTTTACTGTCAGGGGGAACCATTTGCTCAAGGCAGAATGGGAAATCGGCATGTTCATCATACAAGGATGAGGGATATTCAATATCCACTTCTAGCACATATCCACGGCCTGTTTCTCGACTAGCCATGTTGACATCAAATTCTGACACTTGCTTTTCTGTCAGCCAAGCAAAATCCCCATTGGGCAAAGGCTGACTCATGGCATAGCCATACAAATTATTCATGTTATAGTACACTAAGTACGATTCTGGTTTGTCTGGTGAATAATCAGGCATGTAGACATTGTTCGCTTTGGCATGGCGCTGGTTAAGCGACACAAAGCCACCGCGAATGCCATTTTCAAAGAATAGAACCATGTCTATATCAGTGAGTAAATCCAATTCCAATTCCACTTGAGTGCATTTCAAAGCGGCATCAAACGAGAACCCAGGACTCGTATAATAGTGAGCCGGGTCAAGACCATAAATGTGTTGACACAACTCACGGAATTTTTGAAATACATCGGTGAGCAGCATTACATCCAGTTTTAGGTAATGCATAGCATATTCACTTAGCGTCTTCATGCCAAACACTCGCCAAACTTGACATGCATGTGCATAGTCTTGATCGAAAACGGTACTGCGTGTTAGGTTTGAGTAAAATTTATCTTGTGGTGGGAGTTTTTTTGCTTTAACACGTCCCAGTTGTTACAGAATCCGAATGCACAATTGAAATTGCCCAGGATCATTAAAATGTATTCTGGTATTTTTTAATTCCTGTTCATCCAAGCCATTGACAAGACTATCTAGCGAGGATGCCATAAACTTAGAGGAATCCAAAAATCGAATGCTAAAGTCGCTCAACCGCCATGTCAAGGCTGTAAAACGGTGATGGTTTTGGGGGATAATTGAAAATGAGCCCTTGTTGACATGACCCAATTCACGAATCTAAAACTGAATGTCATAAATCTCCATATTGTGGAAAAAGACACTGATAAAACGAGGAAGTGGAAAGTTCAAATTGCATTTGCTGTGCGCAGCTCCCTGAAACTCTCCCGTAAAATGTGAGTGGTCTCTGACTTTTTCTTCATCGCCTAAAATAGGCTTTTCGCAAATATGGCATGCTCATACTGCTGCTGCTGTTCTGGCGTTAGCCTCATGGGTACTGGGTGGTCCAATAACCCCTGCACATGATGAGCCAACTTTACAAGTTCATCCAAAAACCATCTGACACAATCTGGCCCCACACGGGATTTGTAAAAGGATTGAGTGGGGTCATAGGCACACACCACATTAAATCCTATGGCATAGGGCTCATGTTTTTGAATGGGTGTGGTTGAGCTAATGGTGGGATCTGGTTCACATCCCGCCATGGGTGAGGTGAGTGCTTCGAAATCTGCATACACCACATAGGGAACTGTATCACGCTTGTGAATGTTGTTAAATTTCAACACAGCTTTGTCCCCTTGTGGCAATATCAATCTCACCGCTTGCTGAGAAACACAATCTGCCCTATGACGTTCCAAATGCATAGGGGTTTTAAAATATTGCAAGCAACGATCACAAATATGTTTTGGAAGCTTGTCCTTAGACACTTGACTGCTTAGCAATCTACTCAGGCTTTTAATGAGGCAATAGTGATTTACCTCTCCGTAAGACAGATATAAAAGATGCATGTGGTGTCGTTTCGGTTCTTTTGTGGCATAAAGATGACCCACAATCTCGTCACCATCAAGGCCATACACCTTAAACGAAAATCATGGTTGTCTTGTTCAAACCTATGTATCTCGGTTAAGTCCATAGGGAACGATATATGTCTACCCCTTATTATTCCCGTTTTCCAACGGGGTCGGGGATGAGATGCGACGGTAGTCTTTGTGGCGATGGTTTTTACGGCCGGATGCCCTTCCTTTCGCCAACCGCGTGAGAGGAGTTAATGAGAGATAAAATGAATGATGGTGAATGAAACTGGGCAAGGATGTGGAAGGAAGCGGCCGTGGCCTGTCAGAAGGTACCGTCCCAGCATTTGCCTGGTGTTGAAAATGGGAAACCACGGAAAACCATTTCAAGGACGGCCGACGGTGGGGCTCGAACCCACGCGTCTACCGAGTCAGCAGAGAGCTTGGCCCCATGACCTAATGCTGAGCTTTAGCCAGCGTAGCCACTACTGTCGGTCCATAGGGAACGATACTCTAGTTAAATTTCAATTTTGTTTTAATTCATCAAACTTGGCCTTGTACATTCCTGGTCTGTAACAATGCTGTTGTACCGTCTGCAAATAGTCAGCCACACACCACAGGAAGCAATCATTGTCATGGTTCTTTATATTTACCACAGCCTTTTCCAATGCTATTGCTAGTGGTGTTTTAATAAAGCTAGACCCAGCATTCAACGGGTTGAAATGACAAATGTTCATTTGCAGGTAATGGATTTTGTCTAACGCTAAACCACTGGGTCCTTGTTGCAGTTTATCAAATTTTGATAGCAAGGCTTTCACCACATGGCTTTGATACCACTCGTTCAGATTATTGGCTATCAAAAGCTTTTGCATTTTACTCCCAATATAAAATGGTTTTTTATGCTCAGCGTCCTTGTTTTTATATATGAAATGGCACAAGAGTTGTGTATTGACCTTTAAAGCCGTATGCAAACTTTGCACTGTACAAGTTTGTTCTTTAAAAATTTCAAAACATGATTAAATAATGTCTTTTGGGATTAAACTCTCACTAACATTCACTACGCGACCAGCGCAAACGCGTTTCTTAAAACAGTACTCAAGGGGCTGCCAAGTTAATGTATCGGTAGCAGTGGCAAAAGACATTATAGATATATAAAAAACAATCTCACCCAAGTTTTCAGCCGTAGATTTTCTAGCAATGGTCCCAAAGACACACGTTCTCAACAGCAGTTGTCAGGCTCACACTCTAAAAAAGAAATAAAATAAACCCCCATGAGTATATCAATTCCAAATAGCACCTTTGCACAACCTAAAAAAATTAATATCAAACAGTTTTTTATATATATATAATTTTTTTAAACTTACCTTGGTTTGTAAAATGCCCTGCGTTTGCCTTCTTGTAGGTTCAAGTGGAATGGGGTTTCTGTCTCTCACAACAGGTATGCAAATTATCTAAATTAAACAAAATAAAAAACAATTCATCAATAAAATGGTAAACCAATAATAATTTAAACATTTATTAGCATAAAATAAACTGAACAGTGTTAATCTCACACTTACCTCTAATATATAATGTATCCACTATGGTCACTAATTAGAGTTGAGCACACGAATGCAATTACTTTTACACAGATAAGACACAGCCTATGTTTACACTGCAAAGTTTAAAACAGTAATGACTGACTGTGTGTGATAACATGATCAACACTCTATTACCCCTGCCTTCCTCTCCCGGCCCCTCGCCCTGTGTCCCTCTTACCACAGCTGTTAACATCACTCTTGCCCGGCAATTGGCTATGGCAATGGTAGGGGGAGGAGTTATTCTCGCTTACTCCATTATTTCTCTGACGTCGTTGTCATATTGTTCGACCTTCAAGTGACCTCTATGTCAATGTAATTTTCCATTGGCCTGTTGTCAGCTCACATTCCTGAAACGTGATAAGAGGATACATTCTCAGCCGACCAGCCAGCCTCAACAGATTTTTAGCCTACTTTTCACATTTTGCAAAAATGAGGAAAAAGTAGACTTATGAGATCGATCCGGGAAAATGTGTGTCTGTCTGTCTGTCTGGCTGTGTGTGTGTCCCCCCCTATCAACTCCTAAACGGCTACAGCAATCAAAACCAAATTTAGTATGAGTAAAGATGTGCACCGGAATATCTCACGTCCATATTTAAAAATGATGTTAGTGCTACCAACTGCTGAAAAAAGCACTAGAAATTTGAGCTCCATGTAGGATATCTCGCAAGGTATGCATGGGAGATATTCCAAAATTGGTACACATGCAGATAATACTATTTCAGTTTAATTTTCAGGAGGCCAACAATGACAGTGTTGCCAAAATAATTTTAAGCCTTCTGATAGGTCCAATGTTTAAATGCATATAACTTCTACACTATCAATTCTATTTCAACCAAATTTTGTATGTAATATCTGTACATAAACAGATATGATTGAGCGTATTCTTAAGAGCCACCAGGGCTGCCAACTATTAATAATTGCTCTCTCTATTTTTTTAATCCAAATACCAATATATCAGAAAGTATGCAAGCCAACAGCTTTAAACTATGCACACGTATATTCTGACATTTTAGATTAATTTCGAGTAACTTATATACGTCAGTTCTACCAACATGATTATAAGCCTGCTGATAGTACCAATTTTTAAATACATGTAACTTCTATACTATCAGTTGGATTACAACCAAATTTCGTATGTGCTATGTGTACCATAACAGAATACCTGTAAGTATTGTTAAGAGCAATCAGGGCTGCCAACTGTTAATAAATGCTGTCTATATTTTTTCACCCTAATATCAATATATCAGAAAGTATGCAAGCCAACAGCTCTATACTTTGCACACGTATAGCACCCGACATTGTAGATTAATTTGGAGTAATTAATACAAGGCAGTGCTTCCAACATGATTCTATGCCTGCTGATGTGTCCAATTTTAAAATACATGCAACTCCTATACTAACAAATGGATTTCATCCAAAATTGGCACAACAAGATATCATAATATTTCAGATTATTTCTGACCAGCACACGCATGGTATTGTTGGCAATATGCTTTTGCGCGTGCTGATAGATCCACTGTCTAACTGCATGTAACGTCCATTGGACTTCAACATAATTTTGTATTCTGTACCTTAAGAGATGGAACTAGGAATATATTCAGTCACCAGGGCTGCCAACTGTAGTGCTCTATTAGGCTAAATTATACCAGGTATATTTTGAACTAATTTGATATTTCGATATTACCAACTTAATTTTGTCATTATTCTAGATAGGTTCATATACTGTAGAATAATCATTGGCATGAAAAGTAGGCTGTATAGTTCTTCACGGAACTTTTTGTTAGTTTGTAATTCTGACACCATGAAGCAGCACCAAAGTTAGACAATTTCTTTTTTAAGTTTTCTCTTGAATGGAAGCTCGTATTGGCGATGTGAAAACCACTTTGCATACTAGAGTGCAATAGAATTGATATTAATTCAATGCATTTCCCAAAATGTGAAAAACAAAAACGTTACTAGCAGTTTTTTATATTTCTGCTTAAAATAGGAAAAAGACCTGGTAATACGAAAACGGAGATTTATTTCCTGATTCCAATGCATGTTTAGCCTACTTCTCACATTTTGCAAAAATGAGAAAAAAGTAGACTTATGAGATCGGGCAAATGTGTGTCTGTCTGTCTGTCCTTCTGTCTGTCTGTCTGTCTGGCTGTGTGTGTGTCCCCCCATATCAACTCCTAAACGGCTGCAGCAATCGAAACAAAAGTTGGTAGGAGTAAAGATCTATACCTGAATATCTCGAAGGCCACATTTGAAAATGATGTCAGTGCTACCAACTGCAGAAAAATCGCTATTGAAATTTTAGCTCCATGTTGGATAACTTGGAAGGTATGAATGAGAGCTATTTCAAAATTGGCACACGTATAGATAATAATATTGCAGTTTAATTTCCAGGAGGCCATACATGGCAGTGTTGCCAAAATGATTATAAGCCTGCTGATAGGTCGAATTTTTAAATGCATTTAACTTCTACACTATCAATTGGAATTCAACCATGTGCTATGTGTACATAAAACAGATATGATTGAGCGTATTCTTAAGAGGCACCAGGGCTGCCAACTGTTAATAAATGCTCTCAATTTTTTTAAATCCAAATACCCATATATCAGAAAGTATGCAAGCCGACAGCTTTAAACTATGCACACGTATAGTACCTGACATTCGATAATAATTTGGAATAACTTATATACGTCAGTGCTACCAACATGATTCTAAGCCTGCTGAGAGGTCCAACTTAAAATACATGTAACTTCTATACTATCATTTGGATTTCAACCAAATTTCGTGTGTGCTCTGTGTACCATAACAGATATGACTATGCCGATTCTTAAGAGTAACCAGGGCTGCCAACTGTTAGTAAATACTGTCTCTATTTTTGTTACCCCAATATCAATATATCAGAAAGTATGCAAGCCAATAGCTCTAAACTTTGCACACGTATAGCACCTGGCATTCTAGATGAATTCGGAGTAACTAATATACGTCAGTGCTGCCAACATGATTCTAAGCCTGCTGATAGGTCCAATTTTAAAATGCATGTAACTTCTATACTAACTAATGGATTTCATTCAAAATTGACACAACAATAAATCATATTATTTCAGATTATTTCTCACCAATACATGTATGTCGTTGTTGCCAACATGATTTTACGCACTGTTAGATCCAATGTTTAACTGCATGTAACGTCCATGCTATCCATTGGACTTCAACCAAATTTTTTATTCTGTACCTTAAGAGATGGAACTAAGAATATATTCAGTCACCAGGGCTGCCAACTGTAGTTCTCTATTAGGCTACATTATGCCAGGTAGCCTATACAGTATTTCGAACTAATTAGAAATTTCGATATTACCAACTTAATTTCGTCATTATTCTAGATAGATCCATATAGATTAATCATTGGCATGTATCTTTTTTTAATGAAAAGTAGGCTCGTTAGTTCGTTACGGAACTTCTTGTTTCTTTCTTGGCTGCCAGTGAGACATACAAAACAAGTTCTTTATGTTTTTGATAACTTCGCCTGGTATCATTATTATAATTTTGTCAGGTTACCCATCACCCGTTTACTAACATGTTTAAAGATCGCCATGAGGGATTTTTTTTGAAATATTTTTCTTCATTTTTTCGTCATAGGAAAAAATATCGGAAAGCGACCCCTCGTCTCGTCGCCCCCTCGAAATATCCATTGTTCTATTACAAATACCACCACCACCTCCGCGAGCGGCGACAGGCTCGTTGTAACAAATGCCCCCACCCCCAGTGGTAACGTCTCTCTCTCTGTCTATCACCACTTTTCATTTTAAAAATAAAAATAAAAAACAGGTAAAAAGTTTTAATATGCACAGTTTTTGTCCTAGAGACTTGACATTTATTTTCATGATAAGGGGGGTTGGAACCTTTCATTTACGTCAAACAAACGTTTTTGTAAACTTGTAAGTTTCCAAAATATAGAAATATCAATATTGGACTTAAAATAACAAAGATTTAACATAAAAAATAAAGGTCATAGAGGCCATTCGTTTGAACTATGGCACAACGTTCTATCGTGTTTGGTTTTCAAACTATCGCCTACTTTCAAAACCAACCATTTCCATTTTTTTTAATACCAACACACATTCACAGCAAAGAGGCCGTCATCCCAACGCCAACAATACCTCGTTCGTTAAAATCCGATCATGCGTTCGCCTCCAAAATCACAAGTCCCTATAATAGCATTGATCTCTAGTAACAAAAAACACAAGTCCCTATAATAGTTTTGATCGTTTGCCTCTAAAACACAAGTCCCTATAATAGCATTGCTTGCTTGCCTCCAAAAACACAAGTCCCTATAATACCATTGCTCGCTTGTAGCAAAAATCACAAGTCTCTATGATAGCATTGATCTCTAGTAACAAAAAAATACAAGTCCCTATAATAGTGTTGATTGCTTGCCTCTAAAAACACAAGTCCCTATAATAGCATTGATGTCTAGTAACAAAAAACACAAGTCCCTATAATAGTATTGATCTCTAGTAACAAAAAACACAAGTCCCTATAATAGCATTGATCGCTTGCCTCCAAAAACACAAGTCTCTATAATAACATTGCTCGCTTGTAGCAAAAAACACAAGTCCCTATAATAGCATTGCTCACTTGGAGCAAAAAACACAAGTCGCTATAATACAGCACAGCGTAATAATATTGAAAGGCTTTTAACAAAAACACAAGTCCCTATAATAGCATTGCTCGCTTGTGGCAATAAACACAAGTCCCTATAATAGAACACAGAGTAATAGCATTGCTCTCTTGCCTCCATAAACACAAGTCCCTATAATAGCATTGCCTGCTTGTGGCAAAAAACACACGTCCCTATAATACAACACAGAGTAATAACATTGAAGGCTTGTAACAAAAACACAAGTCCCTATAATAGCATTGCTTGCTTTGGGGCAAAAAACACAAGTCCCTATAATACAACACAGAGAAAAGTACAAAGCACCAAAAATCGAACTCGGGACCTTTGAACCAAGTTGCACAGCTTGTAACAAAAGCACAAGTCCCTATAATAGCATTGCTCGCTTGTAGCAATAAACACAGAAAAAGTACAAAGCACCAAGAATCGAACCCGGGGCCTCTCCACCAAGATGCAAACTGCAAAAAAATGCAAAACGTACAAGGCACCATGGTATAGAACATACAACATAGCCCACAAAACAAAATGGCGGAATGACGACTACCGACGGTAAATCCCATCTACTTTACTAAAACTGAAAGAGACCTAATACTGGGGGAAATAATCTTAAACTAGTATGCAATCTGAAAAATAAAATGCTAGCTTGCCCCCAAAAGTACAAAGCACCCTGTTCCAGTCCTCTCGCTAACAAAACTCGGGACCTTGCTCATCTGCACAGTAGACAATCTGCCAAAAAAAAACTTTTTAGCAAAAATTTAACGTTCATAATTTACAAAGACCTTGTAGAATAGTAACACAAAACTACATTTAGGCACTTTTCGCACTGCACAGTAGCCCTGCACCGGATGCGGTTGTTTGTTACTACTATAGTAATTTATTCCCACATTCACATGGACGAATTCCAGAAGTGGCGAATTGGCACCCGTTTGTGTTTCAATGTGGACGGGAGACTTGGAGCTGTACGGTTGGGTGTTTCCATATCCACTCCGACCAACGAATTAACACTGCAAATAAAAATAATTGTTTATATTTGCATTTTTTTTTAAATCATCACATTTTGAAAACTGCCTTTAGGAACTGTTTTGTGTACACCAATAAGACAAATGGTCTAGGAGTTATTAACACTTTCTTAAATCCCTGCACTTCTAATTAATTCTGGTGCTACGTTCACTACTTTTGTCATACCATCTTCTGTATTCTGCAGTGATTTAACTCATTTCGTGGGGCGTGATGTCTCAATGGTCTAGCTGCATGCTTTGACCATGATTCTGGAGCAATCCATGTGGTATTTTCAAAGTGAAATGTCACGTCTGGTGTTTCGGATTCCTCATAGAAGAGGTTTAGTGGCTTATGATTGCGAGATCAGCGGTCCCGTAAAGATAAAGGCTTCTATCCGTTTCCGTAAAACTCCCTTCAAGCTATTCGTAAAATTTATTACCATTCTTAACCAAGAGACGGCACATTACTCTATTTTTGAATTTTGTAAAAAAAAAAAAAAAAAAGACAGTAAACTTATGAGATCTACAAGGGTCAAATGTCCATGTGTCTGTCTGTGTTTACGTACGTACTGCACCCTTATATCTGGATGATCTACCAATATCCCAGGCTGGAAATTATAATGGATTGTAGCAACTTGCAGTCCCGGCTAAAAACAACACGGTGCTACTTGGCGAAAACACTCAGAATAAAGAACGGGATTTTTTCAAACGGAATGTGTTATAGTAACTAACTACAGAACAGTAGGGTCCTCTATCTACTCAGGAACAATGAGACTCTATAAAAATCTCGGGCATAAGGATGCGGATCAGGTCCCTCGGGAACATCCACCCTACATCACATTCCTCTACCATTTAACTACAAAGATAATGCCAAATTCCTATAAAAGATCAGGGAATCGTAACAACGTGCCTGTCGTATTTATTCTCTAAACAATTACACGTTTCCTAACCCTGGCATTGATTATATGCCTAAATAATGTTAAATAAAATCAAATGACCAAATATCATTGCTTCCCTTGCATAAAATACATGTTCGTTTCCTATAGAAACCATAAAACAATTATTCCAAACGCTTTTTAATAGCCTAAACAAAATCATGACTTAAATCAGCAGCAAACAACTGCTGTGCCCTAGGTAGGGGGAGTTAAATATATCCCCATGATTAAATGAAGTTACCGTTGACGTGGATCTCCGTCATTACAAAGGCTATTCATTACTCTATACAGTTATCTCCCGCCTCCTATCTCTTAAATTCTTCTAATGGAAGCGATTAAAATCTCTATTTATATGTTTAAATTACAAGTAAAAAAATAATGTGCGTAAATGTAACAATACACCTATTTTTAAATTCTTAATAGACTGAAATTGTGTTCCTATTTCTTTACTGCTTCTCTACTGACTTTATAAAATAATCATTCACCATACTATGTCTTATTCGTGATACTGTGGCAATCCGGGATTTTATAATCCATACAATTAAGTAGAGACATAGTTCAAAGACCTCCTACAACTTGTCTGTTAATAATAAAAATACTTAAAAAAATACATACTTCCACTACGTTGAATAATTACCGTAAATTCAATATCTAAATAAAGAACCATTTAAATAGATCTCAGTTTACTCTCAGTATCAACAAAGATCCAATAAATCCTATAATTACTTTCAGATTTAACTTCATCTAGGATCCGCTGTCCTGTGAATTTCAAGGAGTTTCAACTCTGTGAGACTATCGCAATAACTTCCAATACTAATAAACATTAATATTACTGCATCTTCACCAAACATCCTATTCCAACCTCAAAATAAGCGCAAGTCTGTCACTACAGACATTCCTTCAATAATTAACCAATGGCTTCACATTCGCCCATTGTAAAACAACAAATACCTCCGTCTGCTACGGGAATAAAAAATCTCACTCTCAGAGATACTTTGCAGTTCCGTTCAAAAAACATATACTTCTTAACTCACTTCTCATTAACAAATTCTTCTCATAGTTGCAACAATCTTAATAAAAATATGTAATAAAAATACTGGTTCTATCAATGAATTAATTTAACAGGTAATACGATAAAATACTAGTCTTCAAATAACAATCTTGTTTCTTTGCATCACTCACATTTCTATAAAAGCTTTCAATTAGCTACAATATTTCTTTAAATCTTTCTTCACATTCCTATTACTTCAAAAATACGCTGTAATTCGTATTTGTTAACTTGGCATTGTATTCTTTTACATATTCTTTCTTTAATATATTTCTCACAAACTTCAATGCTTTATAATTGTTAGTCACCAAATAATTATAGCCAAATCTCTCTCATAAGTTATCAGATCGTGACTTTGCATAGATCTCTACATACGATCTCTAAGAATCGCATTCTCTCAAATATATTTCTGTATAACACTCTTGGAACAAGTTTCCAAATATTACTATCGTTGACAAAAAAACATCTTACAATTCAAAAATAAACAAAATTTGTTCTGAACACATTTAAACTTTACCATAAAGATATTCTGAACTAAACTGTAAAATCTCCCCCATTCAAATTTCAAAAGTCGAAAAATTCTAAAAATTCTAAATAAAAATTCAAGATCGACGAAAAACGTGAATAAACATCCGCATGATGTAGTTATGAAAATATAACGTCGAAAAACTACAATAATATCATTAAAATGTAGAAAAATGGCATCAATAAATAGTTGTCGGATATTCTTAAAGGTTCTACAATACTCTACAAAGTGGGATATATATCGTTGGTCTGACGACTAGCTTGTGTTGCGTTAAATATGACTAGAAGTGGGCCTTCTTCGCTATCCTTTAGAAACGGGTTGTTTCCAATAGCGCGAGACTGCATGATGTAGTTCGGTCTGCTCCGGTCTCCTACAGAATTTCCCATGCGCTCAGGTTCGGGATTCGAACTCGATCATCATCGTGTTGCCGTTCCTTCTGCTGGTGAATCTTCTTGTATGAGATGGGAAAGCCCTTTCTCTCTTGGTGGGGCCGGGTCCTCCCTGGCCGCCCTCGTTCTGGAAATTCTTCTATCTTCTTTCGCCAAAGTTCTGATATAAGTCGTCATTTTAGTTGTTGAAATGACTTGTAGGTGTAGAATTCTCTGCATGGGAGAGACGAGATGTTAATCTTTCCCGCGAGATTGATGTTATGTCATTTCGAATATTCTTGCTGCCGTCATAGTTCTGTCCTCATAACTTCTTAGTTGATCATCATGACTCCTGTAGATTCATTAATAAATTCCACCCTCAACTTCATGAATTTCAGCAAGGTTAATAATGTAGATTGGTTCTAATAACTTTTATATTTCGTTGAATGTCGACTTTATATTTCTGCTTGCACAAACTAAGTGCCTCCGTTCGTAAATTTCTATTTGCTTTGTTGAATTGTTGAGTAACTTGCTGAGACGTCTTTCTCCGCTGAAGTCGTAAGTATTAGGAGCCTCGATTTTTCTCTCATTTCCCCCTCATCAAATTTCCAAGTCCGCGTCCTTTTCAGACCAAGGATCTGATTGGTCGCTCATCGTCGATGGTCATAATAATCCTTAATTAAATAAATCATTAGTCGCAATTTTAATAAATAATTCTTGTTTATTATTTAATATCTTCCATGATGTTACGATGTGTTAAAATCATCCTGGTAATAAGCAAAGCTCATTACATTGCTTGGTCTCGTTTAAGTAAGGCCGCTTCTCATTGGCTGCGTGCCACGTGCCGTAATCGCGTCTCCTCTCTCCACACTCCAGACACACTTGTCGCAGTGCTTACTCACTCGATTCTCCTCGTGCATGTTCGTCCGGTCTTTGTTTGAACGACGCAGTTTGACTGCAAGTTCCCCCTCGTGACTGCTAATATTCTCATTGGCTGGCTGGGTTAACTCGGTTAACTGTGCGATGTATAAACCGGTTTTGTGTCGGCTTCCAGCATAGCTATATTTTATCATGGGACAATTTAGAAAACTTTTGAAGGGATTAATAATTTCCTGGCTCAGCACAGTACATATGTATGTAAGTATGTATGTATGTATGTATGAATGTATGTGTGTATGCATGTTTGTATTGAACCCGGTCAAGAGATCATCATACTGGAAAAGTATCGATTAGTCAGCTGAAACGATAGATGATCATCCAAGAAGCGCAGAGAGTCAGAATTTGATCTGTGGAGATATGTATTCAAGACTGCAAATGAACAATTATAAAATGAGGCCGTGAAATATTATTTTTGGCTACAAGTCAAAATAAATAAATCATCTCTAAATTATTTTATAAAATACGTCAAAACTATGTATTAAATTTTATATCTCAGGACAGTTGAGAATTTATTGTAAGCATCATACTACCATTTTATGGACTTGAGTGACTTCTGCAGTATTATGAAGAAGACGGAAGTACTAGGAAGGACTGAGTACTCTTATCTGTGACAGAGGAGCTGTACGCACGTTTATTATAGTCGTGTCGGTATAATAAAAAGTTATATGGTGGAGAGAACACCGAAGATGTCGCGAAAGTTGTGTTGAAAGAACAGAAATAACAGGGAGTATCAATAAAATGAATAATTACGATAGAGGAGGTCATATTAGGTATTTTGTCAATTTTTGATGAAAGTGCAGCTTGAACATTACGCACATCTTGTTAAGCACATGGTAGCTTCGCTTTTGCTAGAACACAGCACATGTAGAATCAGTGAAAGTAGAAAGTGCAAGATATGTATTATTGATAATAAGTCTGCAAAGTGTAGAATCAGTGTTTGTATTACAATTTACGAGAGAGGAGATTGTATTAAATTCATTGCAACGATTCCTAAAACATGTTACTACTAAATTCCATGATGGTCAACTCATACCAGTAGTATCCCTTGGAAGCCATGAGTATGGAGGCAGCATAAACCACTATGGAGGGATAATATGGGTCGTCGACCAAAGATGTCGAAATTCTGTGACTCAGGAGGGGTTCACATGCCAAGAACCGAAACCTGAACATATGAAGAAAATCAAGGACATTCGTGAGTTGCAACAACTTGGCATTGTATTAGTAGCCTAGTTAACCAGGTGATTTGATTAAGCCAAATACCGTGCACAATATTTAGGTAGGCCTAGTAGTACTGCATTAATGTTTCTGTAAATAGCGTGATTTCTGTTACGAGAGGAATGGAAACTTCTTATGCTAGGCGAGATGTTCTATCGTTTGTAGGAGGAGAGTTGTAGGTTAACCAGACTGCTAGTGTTAGCAATATAGTAGACTGTGGAATGACAGATGCTAGTCAGTGAAACAAATTTGTGAAGGTTCGGCAGGAATTCAATGTCAAGGTCATCTGGAGGTGAGACCACATACATTTATCGGAAGAGCGAGACTTCCATTACAATGATCGGAATGCTATGATGAAATGAGAACACCTAATGTAAGAGGAGCTGTAGTATTATAACAATGTCATAAGCCAGAAGCTAAAAGCAGGTTTTTGTATTGTATTTGCACAAGATTTACACAGTAAATGAACCATTGAATTAAGAGTTTATAATGTGGTGTCATGATTAAAGGTAGTGGAGAGTATATAGTCCGACGGGGCATAGTTATGTAAGACGGCCGGATAGTCGTTTTGTTGAAGTATATCATAGGGGTGTGTGCCAATGAAATATCTTTTGTGAAGACATGCCATGGTAATTTTCGAAGTTGTAGAGATTGGATCTACTATACCGCATGGGTAGGGATTAATAATCACAAGCATAGATCGATGGTTAGTCGAGGGAGTAATACAATACAAACCTAGATCAACATTTAAATAAGACTGCAATGTGGGATTTTCGTAAATCGAAGAACTCAATATAACCAAAACCTGACTAATAATAATTGTGAAGATGACTTAAGCTTAAATTATAGTAATCCGGCATACTTTCAAACAACACTTAATAATAAATAAATTTAGCTATTTATTCAAGGTGAGACTGATCTATTGTGAGACTACATTATGGAAGTGATTGTAAATCACTAGGAGTGATTCGATGAATGACAACAAATACATCAGATGATAGGTAAGTACAAAAAGTACCGACCTTGTGTAAGCAGGGCTGCACAAATAGTGTATTTGCAATACAATTTGATTGTTGTTGATTTATTTATTCTTGGGTGTGTACATTTTCATTAAGAAATAAAATACTGTGATTCTTTAGTTCGTGTTCATCTTCAGTTCATACTGAGCACTTCAGAAAGACATTCATGTCTCTAGGCCAAATTATGAAGAAACTACAACAGTTAGAACAGTGTATTATTTCAACAATGAATGTAATCTTCAGAACTGATATTGTTGACTCAGGAATTATTTCTTTGCTTTGCACCTCTACTTTATAGTGGCATGTAAATGAAAGCTATTAATTATCAGGTTTCTTAAATATATAAAAGGATACTAATCTATTCTAGTGTGAAGTACCACCTTAGTTAACGTTTATATAAATATAAGTTTCACGTAACTAGGTCCTGTAATTCTCAAGAAATAAACTCCACGGTTTCATTAAAAATATGAAAATTAGAGTACATTATGTATAAAGGTGACACGTACTGTACCACAAACATGGTTTAATACGGCTAAAAGGTTAGCAGGTTAGGCTTCGATTGGAAGGGTCCTGGGTTCGATTCCTGGCCGGGCCGAGAGGATTTCAATCACCGAATTGATTCCCTTGGTTCGAGGACTACGCGTTGACGATCTCTTCGTGAGAATTAGTAATAAGTAAAGGAAATGTGCCATGCAAATAATTAAAAACAGAACTGTAGAGTATAAAGTAATACTACTTTCTTCGGCTTTTCCCAATTTATTGGGGTCGCCGGAGCCAACCAGGCTCATTTTGGTTTTGGCCGGGGATTTAAGGCCGGATTCCCTTCCTGACGCCACGTGATTTTTCAGTTGAAAATTCCACCCCGCTGTCACCGGGATTCGAACCCCGGCCGTCCGGGTGAAAGCCCCTTCGCCATCACGCTCCCAACTGTACAGTATAGAGTGATGGCGGTAATATAGTTGGGAAAACTAACACCCTTTAAGATATATAGTTCGCAGTACATATCCAGTGATACAGAAAGGATGGATACCGTCATGTGTCCGTGGGCAGTGGAGAATTCAAGATTTAGCCTACTTCAGGGAGGTGTGCAAGAAAGTTCAACTAAAATTCACGTGTAATCCATATTCTATTCCGCTAAGTCAGCTGTTGAGAGTAAGAGTCTCTCTCTTGATATGGTACGACCCTAAAATTCACGCCAAGATTTCTCATCAGAGCAGTTAGTAGTATGACTGCCTCAGATTCATTTGGTCCTTGAAAAAGAAAGAAAAGCTAGCTAGTGAGCCAACCTTTAGTTGTTTGACAGCTAGAACACTTGTGGAATGTGGGGAAGGGAAGTATCTTAGTGACAGAATAGACAGAGAAGTACGGTTAGTGCCTTAGAAAAACATCGGTGAGATTCTTATCCTTCGTACTGTACTCGTTTGGAGAGACGAGATAGAAAATCATACATCTAGTGGAAAGTTTTCTAAATTGGCCCATGTTAATATTTATCGATGCTGCAAGTTGACACAAAACAGGTTTGTTGAGCGAAGGAATTAACTGAGTTAATTCGGCCAGCCAATAGCAGAATAGTAGCCGCTAGGGGACTCGGAACTTGCTTTGCCGAGACGACAGAGAGCCCGAGCAGTAACGAAGACTCCCGAGTAAGATCCCCGACAGAGAAGCGAGGCGTGTGGCTAGAAGGAGGAGAAGGGGAAGTGGCGCGAGCTCGACACGCGACTAGGACAAAGTTATTATATTAAACCATCATGAAGAGTGTTGAATGATAATTAAGAACGATTGACTACAATTACAGCCGAGTATTTAAGTAATTAATGAAGAGTTTGATCAATTATTATAAGCAACCAATCAGAGCCATGGATTGAGAAAAGACGCGGTTTTGGAAATTAGACGCGGGGGATAGAGAAGAGGCAGCGAGATTTTTATCAACCACGACTTCGAAGCAGAAGGACGTTCGAACAAACTACGCTACAAGTTGAACAAAGCAAATAGCAAATATTCATCGAAGGCACTTAGTAATGTGCAAGTAACATAAAAGTCGACATTCAGCGAAGACATAATTATATTATTAACAACAAATCTACAGCTTCAAGCATGGTGAAATTCCGAAAGTTGAGGGAGGAATTTCCTAACGATTCTACAAGCGTCGCGATGAACGCTTAAACAATTATGGGAACGACGCTATGATGGCATCAAGAACATCCGAAATGACTTAACATCAACATTTCAGGGGAGATTAACATCTCATCTCTCCCGTAATAGAAATTCTACAATTATCAGTCATTTTACCATTTCAAATGGCCATCTACAGGGAACTTTGGGGAAAGAAGACCAGACGAGTTCATGGACGAGGGCGGCCAGGGAATTACCCGGCGCCGAAGCGAGAAAGGGCTATCCCATCTCACCCAGAAGAGGCATCGGCAGAAGGGGGCGACAGCACGATGATGATCGAGTTCGTATCCCGAGACCTGACCGCACAAGATATTCGGAGGGAGAATTGGACAAAAATGCTGAACATCACGCAGTCTTAAGCCGCTAGAAACATTCCGTTTCTAATGGGTAACCAAAGGAAGTCCGCTTCATGTCAACTCTAGCCCAGCACAAGGTAGTCCACGGACCAACATTGAACATTCCACTTTGTATAATTGTATATATCTTGAATATCCGACAACTAGTGTTTAATGCCATTTTTCTATATTGTTTATTAGATTATTGCAGTTTTCATTCTTATATTCGTAAAAACATCATATGGATGTTTGGTCATATTTTTCGACGATTTCGGAATTTTAAGGATTTTTCATTTCGATTTTTCGATTTTTGCGATATTCGAAATTTGAAGGGAGATTTTATAGTTTAGTTCAGAATAGTTATAGTAAAATTTAAACGTGTTTTAAATCGCACGTTATCCATGTTTTATTAATGACTGTAATGATGGAAATGTTTTCCAAGTATGTGATAGGAAGTATATATCAAAGAATGCGATTCAGAAAGATCTATTGTAGAGTTCCATATAAAGTCACGATCTGAGAAATAATGAAACAGATTTAGTGAAGAAATTTTGTGAGTAATGTTTTTTTAACTATTGGAATTTGTTGAAAAGACAGCAAAGAAAGAATCTGTAAAGAATTATAATGTGGAATTAACAAATACGAACGATAGCGTATTTTGAAGTAAGAAATAATGTAACGAAGGAATTGAAGGAATGTTACAGTTTGTTGAAAGGTTTTTAAGAAATGTGAGTGAGGCAAAGAAATAAGATTTTTATTTGAAGATTATCATTTTATCGCATTACCTATTAAATTGATTCATCGAGAGAACCAGTATTTTTTATTATATGGTTATTAAGATTGTGGTAACTGAAAGAAGAGTTAATTATTGGAAAGTATAGAGAAAGGAATTGTATTGAAGGAACTGCGAAGCATCTCGATGGATGAGATTTATTATTCCCGTTGTAGACGGAGGTATTTGTTGTGAGACAATGAGCCAGTGTGTAGCCATTGATCTATTTTTGTAGAAATGTCTGTAGTGACAGACGCGTGTATTTCATGGAAGTAAGAAGTTATGAGAGCAATGTTATGGAAGTTTATTAATTGTGGATGTTATTGAAATAGTCTCAATACAGTTGAAACTCCTTGAAATTCACAGGACAGCGGATCCTGGATGAAGTTAAATCTGATAGAAATTATAGGATTTAATGGATCATTGTTGAAGCTGAGAGTAAACTGAGGTCTATTAAATGGTTCTTTCCCTAATGTTTTCATTTATGGTAATTATTCGACGAGTGGAAATGTTTATTTTTATTATGTATATTTATTTCATGAACAGATAAGTTGTAGGAGGTTTTTGAGCTAGTCTCTACTTAATTGTATGGATTATAGAATCCCAGATTGTAACGCAAACCACGAACAAGACATAGTAGAGTGAAGTCATATTTTTTTGAAGCCCGTTGAGAGGCAGGGGTGAAGTAGAAGGACAGTTACATGTTGTATTGTCGGGAGAAAGGAGGGAACGCGTTGTATATATGTTTGTTTTAAGTAAGTAGTCGATGAACTACGACGTGATTATTTTCATTGTATAGAATGTTGTATTAAATATATTTCAGATAGATTCGTAATTAGATTTAGGGGTGTTTTATATTTTTAATTTAAACTTAAGAGTTGTGTAGAGATTTCGCGCTTCTTAGAGGAAGAAATTTTAATGTTAGGGTGCGGGAGATAAATTGTATAGAGTAATGAATAGTATTTGTAATGACGGAGATCTACGTCAGGGGTAACGTCATTTCTTTTTGGGATTATTTAAATTTGTAGCTTTTACCTTTTTTCTTGTTATAAACTCCCGTCACCTAGGGCGCAGCAGTTGTTCGCTGTATAGAAGCTTATTGAAGCTTACACGTAACAGTTTTTACGGTTTCTTAAGGATACGATTTGTATTTTTATATGGATTAATGACACTTGGTCATTCTTATTTATTTCATTGTTGTTTTTGAGAGCGTTTAATCAAAGCTCGACGACACGAGAAGTGTATTGCTTTAATCATAAATAGACGGATTCGTGTTGACGATTTCCTGATTGTTTTATAGGAAACTGGCATTATAGTTGTAGTTAGATGGTAGAGGAATGTGCTGTAGGGTGGAAGTTCCCGAGGGACCTATCCCGCATCCTTACGCCCGAGATTATTTTTGAGATTCTCTTTATCCTAAGTAGTTCGATGACCCTACTGTTCTGTAGTTAGATACTGCAGCACATTCCATCTGAGAAAATCCTGTCCCTTATTCTGAGTGTTTTCGCCAAGTGGCACCATGTCGTTTTTAGTCGGGACTTCAAGATGCTACAATCCTAGATTATTTCCAGCCGGAGGATATTGGTGGATCATCCGGTTATAAGGGTGCAGCATTTTAATGTTGCTCCAACGTGTTCGCTCGCGATTTGAGTTCCCGTGGTTGCCAGCGCAGAATTTTAATGGCGCTGCCAACGTGCTGGCTGGTGATTTTGGCCCCTGGTGTAGTGCCGAGAATTTTAATAGCACTGTGAATATGTTGGTTAGTGATTTGGCCCAAATTCAGTGTCTAGTTTTTTATATAGAATTACCCTTATGTTCGTTACTGGTAAATCCAATAGTTTGTTGGCAAGCAACTCGTTTGGATAATTAGGGGAAGGGAGACGCATTATGGATCCTTGACATGATGTGATCGCCTTAGGAACATTGTTGATTATACACGAGAGTGTGAGATAAATGGAGGAAGACCAAAATTTGTAAAGAAAGTCAACCAATATTTATCGAGGTAAGAAATGAATTTCTGTAAGAAATCTAACCTGAATAATTAACCTTGTATTGTGTTTTAAAGAAGACTATTCCGAAGGAATAACCTTAGAGAGGTCATGGCTAGGTCTTATTTATTTAATTTACCGGTTTTATGGTTATTTTGAAGCCATAAGTCATGTTAGATTAATATTGTCATTTAGGAGTGTTGTTAGTTTTTTTAATTTTTGTAGACCGTTGACTACAAATGATAATTTGCCAGACAGGGAGTAAGATATTATTAAAATAGATTAAGTAACTGATAAACGGTAAAATCTCCTTCATTTTAATATAGTGGTATAAATGGTAGTTGTTTCGGACATTCTTGATTGTTGTCATAGTATATGTTCCCTATTTCTCAAGAAAGAAGATGCCAGGAGACCTGGATGCTACTAGGGCAATGCTTGCTACGTTGGAGGAGACCCAGGGCAAATTAGATAAGGACTTAGAAGCCCTACACCAAGCCACCCACCAAAACCAGAAAAGAGTAGATTTAGAAATTAAGAAACATGCCGAAGAAAGTAGGAGAGAAGCGAAAGCTGACGCAGATAAGATAGCTAGGGAATGTCAAACTAGTGCTATCGAGACCCAAAGGAAGTTAGCTGAGACTCAAGCTACTGTAAACACTTCCCAAATCACATTAGCTACCCAGCAAACTCAGAATAATGAAACCAAAGAAACGCTAGCTACCCTAGATACTAGAGCTACAGAAACCCAAGCTACATTAGACACCACCCAAGCAACTTTAGCTACCTTGCAAACCCAGTCCACTGAAACACAGAATACTTTAGCTAGGACCCAAACTTCTTTGGCAGCCTTAGAAATTCAATCAGAAGATAACAGTAAGAGATTAAATGAATTTCAGGATAACATAACCCTCCAGTTAGGCAAGCTCCAATCCGAGAACACAAGCATCAACTCTAACCTGGATGAGTTCAAGACAACTGTGGAAAAGCTACAAATACAGGTGAATCAAAAAGCTGATCTTGTAAGGGCCGACATTGAGATTGATATTAAACATGTTGTAAGTGAAAGTGTTGATAAACTCAAAACTGAGTTAATTGAAGCCTCAGACATAACTGTTCAAAGATTAGAAGATGATTTCTCTACAAAACTTGTAATGGCAGAGTATCGTAATACTAAAGACGTTGAGGAAATTAGGAAAGATTTTATTGAGAGAATTCATAGTTTACAGAACATATTGTCAGTAGATTTAGAACCAGATCTGAGTGATATGATCAAAGAACACATAGATGATGGTCTAAAAGGTAAAATCTCCAATTTAAATAACGAAATCGAATCGATAAAAAGTAAAATGCAGGAGTTAGAGGTAGGCAATTCTCGCATCGTGGAGGATGTTATTGAAGGTTGGACTATTGACTTAACTATCGAAAATAGGTCAATTCCAGAACAGACAGAAAATAGTCGCATCGGAGAAGAACGGAGAATTTTTCAAGAAAGAATCGGTAAATTAGAGGAGGAATTACTCCAAGCTAGGAGGTTAAATACACCGCAAGCTAGGGAGAACCAAGTACGATTTTTGACACCTATGGAAAACATGTCACGTGGAAACACATCATCGAATATACCAAACGTTATGATAATTCGTAATATTGACTAGAAACCACGCACTTTTCCATGAAATGACGAAATAACACCAATAGAGTTTATTAATGATATCTCAGAGTACGTTTTGGAGAATAATGTTACCGAAGAAAGAAAGTTACGACTGATAGAGCGTTACTTAAGCAATATCGCACTTCAGTGGTTCAGAGCATTCCGATGGACTTTCCTATGTTTTGAGGACTTTGCTAATGCCCTCATAAAACGATTTTGGTTGGTAGATGAACAGCACAATGTTAGAGCAGATGCATACTCACGAAAGTACGCTGGTTCGCAAAACACACGCTATGCTGGCTACTTCGCGACACAATTAGCACGTCTCCAATATTTGCAACCGGCACCGTCAGACATAGAAATGATACAAACTATCTCACGGCAATTTCCAGCAGATGTTAGGAGAAACATAATTGCATCTAGAGTATCAAGTCTCCAAGAAATGGACGATCTACTGAGACAGCTTGACTACACTTCTAGTGTAACGAACTCTAATTTTCGTAGCCCAAGAACAGACATTCGAGAAGTCAACACTATAATGATTGACGAAGTACAGCAAAAGGAAGAAAATGTCGCCGATAATAGGAGAGGAGGACCTGTAAGGAACGCTTATACTCAGAATCAGAGAAACGAGTATCAGAACCGAAGGCAACAGGATAACAGGCCATATTAGAGATATGCCAGAAACAATACTCAAACCAGAAGATCGGGTTATCAGTATAATAATAATTATCGCCAGAATAATTATTACCAGAGAGGTAATAATAACGAAAATAACAATAATCGCCAAGGATATTCCCGGTATAAGAACTGGAATGACGACAATTACAATCGCCAGAATTTCCAGAGACAGAAAATCATACATCTAGTGGAAAGTTTTCTAAATTGGCCCATGTTAATATTTATCGATGCTGCAAGTTGACACAAAACAGGTTTGTTGAGCGAAGGAATTAACTGAGTTAATTCGGCCAGCCAATAGCAGAATAGTAGCCGCTAGGGGACTCGGAACTTGCTTTGCCGAGACGACAGAGAGCCCGAGCAATAACGAAGACTCCCGAGTAAGATCCCCGACAGAGAAGCGAGGCGTGTGGCTAGAAGGAGGAGAAGGGGAAGTGGCGCGAGCTCGACACGCGACTGGAACCAATGAGAAGCCGCCTTATTAAAATTAACACCAACAGAGTAATTAACATATACAATTACTAGGACAAAGTTATTATATTAAATCATCATGAGGAGTGTTGAATGATAATTAAGAACGATTGACTACAATTACAGCCGAGTATTTAAGTAATTAATGAAGAGTTTGATCAATTAGTATAAGCAACCAATCAGAGCCAAGGATTGAGAAAAGACGCGGTTTTGGAAATTAGACACGGGGGATAGAGAAGAGGCAGCGAGATTCTTATCAACCACGACTTCGAAGCAGAAGGACGTTCGAACAAACTACTCTACAACTTGAACAAAGCAAATAGCAAATATTCATCGAAGGCACTTAGTAATGTGCAAGTAACATAAAAGTCGACATTCAGCGAAGAAATAATTATATTATTAACAACAAATCTACAGCTTCAAGCATGGTAAAATTCCAAAATTTGAGGGAGGAATTTCCTAACGAATCTACAAGCGTAGCGATGAACGCTTAGACAATTATGGGAACGACGCTATGATGGCATCAAGAACATCCGAAATGACTTAACATCAACATTTCAGGGGAGATTAACATCTCATCTCTCCCGTAATAGAAATTCTACAATTATCAGTCATTTTACCATCTCAAATGACGATCTACAGGGAAATTTGGGGAAAGAAGACCAGAAGAGTTCATGGACGAGGGCGGCCAGGGAATTACCCGGCGCCGAAGAGAGAAAGGGCTATCCCATCTCACCCAGGAGAGTCATCGGCGGAAGGGGGCGACAGCACGATGATGATCGAGTTCGTATCCCGAGACCTGACCGCACGAGATATTCGGAGGGAGAATTGGACAAGAATGCTGAACATCACGCAGTCTTAAGCCGCTAGCATCATTCCGTTTCTAATGGGTAAACCACGGAAGTCCGCCTAATGTCAACTTTAGCCCAGCACAAGGTAGTCCACGGACCAACATTGAACATCCCACTTTGTTTAATTGTATGTGTCTTGAATATCCGACAACTAGTGTTGAATGCCATTTTTCTATATTGTTTATTAGATTATTGTAGTTTCATTCTTATATTCGTAAAAACATCATGCGGATTTTGGTCGTATTTTTTTACAATTTCGGAATTTTAGGGATTTTTCATTTCGATTTTTCGATTTTTGCGATATTCTAAATTTGAAGGGAGATTGTATAGTTTAGTTCAGAATAGTTATAGTAAAATTTAAACGTGTTTTAAATCGCACGATATCCATGTTTTATTAATGACTGTAATGATGGAAATGTTTTCCAAGTATGTGATAGGAAGTATATGTCAAAGAATCCGATTCAGAAAGATCTATTGTAGAGATCTATATAAAGTCACGATCTGAGAAATAATGAAACAGATTTAGTGAAGAAATTTTGTGAGTAATGTTTTTTTTAACTATTGGAATTTGTTGAAAAGACAGTAAAGAAAGAATCTGTAAAGAACTATAATGTGGAATTAACAAATACGAACGATAGCGTATTTTGAAGTAAGAAATAATGTAACAAAGGAATTGAAGGAATGTTACAGTTGGTTGAAAGGTTTTTAAGAAATGTGAGTGAGGCAAAGAAATAAGATTTTTATTTGAAGATTACCATTTTATCGCATTACCTATTAAATTGATTCATGGAGAGAACCAGTAATTTTTATTATATGGTTATTAAGATTGTGGTAACTGAAAGAAGAGTTTATTATTGGAAAGTATAGAGAAAGGAAATGTATTGAAGGAACTGCGAAGCATCTCGATGGATGAGATTTATTATTCCCATTGTAGACGGAGGTATTTGTAGTGAGACAATGAGCCAGTGTGTAGCCATTGATCTATTTTTGTAGAAATGTCTGTAGTGACAGACGCGTGTATTTCATGGACGTAAGAAGTTATGAGGGCAATGTTATGGAAGTTTATTAATTGTGGATGTTATTGAAATAGTCTGAATATAGTTGAAACTCCTTGAAATTCACAGTACAGCGGATCCTGGATGAAGTTAAATCTGATAGAAATTATGGGATTTAATGGATATTTGTTGAAGCTGAGAGTAAACTGAGGTCTATTAAATGGTTCTTTTCCTAATGTTTTCATTTATGGTAATTATTCGACGAGTGGAAATGTGTATTTTTTATTAAGTATATTTATTTCATGAACAGATACGTTGTAGGAGGTTTTTGAGCTAGTCTCTAAGTAATTGTATGGATTATAGAATTCCAGATTGTAACGCAAACCACGAACAAGACATAGTAGAGTGAAGTCATATTTTTTTGAAGCCCGTTGAGAGGCAGGGGTGAAGTAGAAGGACAGTTACATGTTGTATTGTCGGGAGAAAGGAAGAAACGCGTTGTATATTTGTTGGTTTTAAGTAAGTAATCGATGCACCACGACGTGATTATTTTCATTGTATAGAATGTTGTATTAAATATATTTCAGATAGATTCGTAAGTAGATTTAGGAGTGTTTTATATTTTTAATTTAAACTTTAGAGTTGTGTAGAGAGTTTGCGCTTCCTAGAGGAAGAAATGTTAATGTTAGGGTGCGGGAGATAAATTGTATAGAGTAATGAATAGTATTTGTAATGACGGAGATCTACATCAGGGGTAACGTCATTTCTTTTTGGAATTATTTAAATTTGTAGCTTTTACCTTTTTTCTTGTTATAAACTCCCGTCACCTAGGGCGCAGCAGTTGTTCGCTGTATAGAAGCTTATTGAAGCTTATACGTAACAGTTTTTACGGTTTCTTAAGGATACGATTTGTATTTTTATATGGATTAATGACACTTGGTCATTCTTATTTATTTCATTGTTGTTTTTGAGAGCGTTTAATCAAAGCTCGACGACACGAGAAGTGTATTGCTTTAATCATAAATAGACGGATTCGTGTTGACGATTTCCTGATTGTTTTATAGGAAACTGGCATTATAGTTGTAGTTAGATGGTAGAGGAATGTGCTGTAGGGTGGAAGTTCCCGAGGGACCTAATCCGCATCCTTACGCCCGAGATTATTTTTGAGACTCTCTTTATCCTAAGTAGTTAGATGACCCTACTGTTCTGTAGTTAGATACTGCAGCACATTCCGTCTGAGAAAATCCCGTCCCTTATTCTGAGTGTTTTCGCCAAGTGGCACCATGCCGTTTTTAGCCGGGACTTCAAGATGCTACAATCCCTGATTATTTCCAGCCGGAGGATATTGGTGGATCATCCAGTTATAAGGGTGCAGTACGCAGAGTTCATGCTACAAACTCCGGCATACCATGGAATAATTTTCTGTCACTGAGGCTTAGAATGTACTATCTACATTGTTTTCATGGACCAAATAGGAACCGCTACTGATGTGGAAGCTTATAGGAATCCAATCCTCATCATACTGTATTTTGTGAGTAGGTAGGTAACGTGTAATCAAGGTTATCCCGAATATGGTTATAATTCTCTCAATAGTTCCTGATATTTGACGGATTTTATGGAAATACATCTTTTTTGGTGTGTTTGATACATTGTTTTAATACTATAGTCATATGGAAATAATTGGTATTATATAGAGAACATCCAGTTAATAGGTTATTAGAATACTGCTTAAAGTAATTATTTTCTAAAATGGATACAAATGTTATTCACAATACAACGTAGTAGACGTACTGTGCCCGTTTAGACCGGAGTCCGCACGACCACATATGCATTTTACCAAGAATCAGTCAGCACGAGAATCAAAATATCCCGGAGCGCCAGATGGGTTAAAGCTAATCGCAAAATCGACATCAAATGAAAAAAATGCTTTACTGATTTTTGGTTCAATGCAACAATAAGGATAGAAGGAGATTCAACTGGGCATAACACATCATGTAAAATTATCTCATTTTATTCTGAAGTTAAAATTGACTGCAAAAATGCTCAAAGCAGCATTATTCACGTGTGACGACCCACACTCCTATTTACACAATATACATAAATTTTGCAAACACATTTGACAATTATCTTTGGAAACACAAGTCTGATTATTAGTCCTATAGACTGTGTTCCAAAATTATATTCATTATTCATGATTAAATCCAGTTCAAATTTAATTGTCTTTACTGGAAATATCGTAGTTCACTGTTTGAATTTTTACATAATATTAACACTCGTAGAATAAATGTTCATAGAATTTTTAACTTTCACTTATTTTTCCAGTTTCAAAAATATATTGTCAAAAAATATTATTATCATTGAATCAACACAAATTATTTACACATATTAATAACATCATCTGAAAAGTATTTGACCTTGAGCATAGCATCGAAGAACTGTGCGAAGTACAACAAAATTAATTGTTCTTCTGACATTAAACGTTTCGAGAAGTGACTCGATTATGAACTTCAAGTTCCTAACAAAATATATGATTTCTGAATCATCAACTTGATCAATAAATCGTTGAACCATTCAACTATTTGATTTTCCACTTGGGAACATCATTAAGAAAAATATTTATATTCATGGCCATTTTAGTAATTTTCACAACTTGCAATTCTTCGACAGAATGCGGAAATAAGAATTGTAGCTTCATAATAAATTCATTTAGTTCATGGCACTAGGATTGAAAACATCCTTCAAATTATTCGTGGTTATAGAATTATTTTTAATTGGCAGTGGCCCATTCTATTATTTTCATAAGAACACAATATTCCAACAACAACGGCAAAGGTCTTCCTCTGAAGAAGAATAAACTACTATCATGACAAAATCCGGGTTCTAGCAAAATCAAAGTCTAAATGGAATCCGTAAACAAGGTTGAAATAAGAACTGATGGTTTCTAAGAAATAACCTTCGGGTCATTCATACGGCGAAATGTGTAGTTACAATACTCCTTCTATAAACCTGAGCCATCGAACCTGCTATTTGATTGATGCTCGAAAAAACCTCCTCATTCCTGCGACTTAAACATGCGCACCTGGGAATGGCATTTCAACTACTCCACACACAGAAATTTTTCTTCCCAAAATGTATACAATAAATCAAGCCTCTGCTTGTTATCAACACTGGAAGATTAATAAACTTACAAGTTTATTTTATTTTACCATTCAGTTCAACCCGTGAAGTTACCATACTTATGATAATCTTTATTTCACTTTCGAATGTGTATTTACGTCATGATTTTATATAAATACAAAAATATCCTAATTGATACAAATATCATTTGCTTCCCGTTTCATGCCTCTCCGTGTTATCTGAAAAATATACTTTGCTCATTGCAAATATTAACTGTTCAACCAGAACTGAAATGTTGGTTGAATGCGGGCTTGCGCTAACCACTCTCCTTCGGAAAATCTCCTGTTCCAGACTAGAAATGATTAAACCACATCATAGGCTCTCTCTCAATACATATGATTATTAGAAAATATAATATCCAAGAATTATTTAGAAAAGTTATAAAAATCATTATTATTATTATTAGTGGATTATTATTATTATTATTAGTTATATTATTTTAAATATATTTAATTATTATCTCATTATGTGAGAATCCACATGTTCGAACCTTCGAATATGGAAAAAGTATCCATTCCTCAACAAAAAAATAATTTAACTTTTACAGTTACATCGACGGTTTTCCGTGACTTCCCAAAAATATGAAATATTCAAATAAATGCTCGATATGCTCGGTCATCGATCCTAAACTGTTCTGAGTGCTGAAAATACTCAGAATAATTCTAATATGTCTTGCGTAAATCATTGCAAGATTTAAATACGAAGAAAAATAAATGTGTTGGTCATCTGCAGAAAAATAGTTTGTTCCAATTAGCTGGGCATAATATAAAATTCAAATGTGGCTTACATTTCTTGATGGTCTTGAAGCGTAGCGAACCTGGTTTGTACCAGATTTATCCATAGACATGCCCTATCGGACAAGCACGTATAATCCTTGTATCGGCCGCCATTATATACCCACAATCCGTCTAACAAGACATAGTGGTAATATCTCTTGACGTTTGAAGTAACTGTTGATCCATTTTAATATTGGCTTCTGTTAAAGCCATAACAGTTTGCTTAAATGGGGTCAGATCTAAATGATCTATTCTTAAATATGTCAGTTGTAACATAACTCACGGTAATCGTTTCAGTACAAGAAAACACTGACAGTCTAACCAATCAACGGCTGTTCTGAAGATCGTTCCCTGGGCATGGCTTCACACCATCTACCATGCGCGAAGCAACATGTAGTTTCCCTGCGTTGGCTAATGAACAACACCGTGATAGACTGGCCTTCAATATACTGAAAGATCGGAGTGGTTATCAAGTTACAAATATGAAACTGACTAAATTGGACTAAAATATCCAAGTATTAGGTTATTACTGGACTGTGACAAAGTACTATTCTAGACAAAGACTAGCATATGTCCATGTAGAAATAAAAATATTTCTCCAGTGTCCGTCGAAAAATAACTATCACCTTAGTGATTCTCTCCCTGCCGGAAACTTACTAAGTTCCACTCGTAGCGCAGCACTTTTGTGACTATCACAATTTTGAAAATAACTTCTGCGTAGATCCGGCAACCATGTGCCTTGGCTCAGCGTAGCGGCACCTTGCTAGGCAAGTGCTTGTTTCGAAGTGAGCTAAAGTTGCTTGAGCCGGCCGGCTTTTATTCAAAACGGTCAGGGTCACGCTGAATCAGCTGAAATCTGGAAATCCTCAAATCTCTGGTATCCCTGGTCCGATTTACTTGATACTAAGTGCATTCTCTTTCATTTGGCCGTGCCAGTAATCTGATCCAAGTCTCAAGTCTCTACTCCATGGTTAACTATTTAATCAATAAATAGCCTCGACCTCTGCTATTACTCGCTACGTCACTTGACATGCTCTTAGCGGTATATTCTTTCCAATTGCTTCTAGAAGCAATGTAGCGCGATATTCAAATATCTCAACTTTCAAAAGCGGCTGTAGCCTTTCCCTTGATATCTAGGTGTCTGAATCTTGGAATACCCATTCCTAGAGTTGGGCACAGTACGGACGTTTGAAGGCAATCAAATATAAACTGCTATGCAAGGAGCATTTTGAGCATTGAAAATTGTGACTGTAAAAAGTGAATTTTGCACAAAAGTGTGGTTTATTTGTCATACCTGCATCAAAGCATGACAGTGCCACATATGTTTCCTTTCTTTGTTTTTTTTACATAAATGATATTATTCGGTCTAAAGTAAAATTTAATACGTACAAAATCAACTAATATCGCAAAAGAAAATAATTTTCATTATGCTTGTTCTTATTTTAATTTGCTTGCAGGTAACGTCTAAGAGTCGCTATTAGTCATCACAACAACACAGATTATCAGGCAATTTAGTACATGTAGTTGACGACCACGATCTCAAGAATTATCTAGCCGGCCACGCATTGTACTGTACAACACATGCTGCCGCATAATTTGCTTACAGCTGCTGGTGAAACTTCGGTCGGAAAAATATACATTTAGAAATCGATTTGGGCACTTCAAAGACAGAATGTGCTCATCAAGGTTCCGTCAATTACTTTCAGACATTCTGTTCTTCTTTGAGCTCTAGGTTGTTACGTCTTGAAGCTGGAAGCAAATATGGGCTCCAAGTGCTATTCATGTCTAACGATTTGGAGCAGCATAACGTTCAGTGACTTTTATTTACTATACTAATCCATAGTACGATTTAGGCGAAAATTTCCACTCGTTTATTTGCTGAAATTGACATGCTAAGTTGCTATTGTAACACTGAATACAGCACGTCCAAATAAAATTGACCGGGTTAATTTGCTTTCTCTGTTGTGAAATGGCTTGAACGTAATCCTGGGGTTATAGCAAGTGTAAAATGCTCGCTCGATGCATACAACAAAATAGGGTCTTGCTGTATATGGTAGAACACGTGGCATGTCTCCGAGATACAGTAGTAATGGCTGGACTAAACTATACGGCATTTAGCCAATGTGATCCAGAACATTCACGTCGTTAGCGTCTTCAGAAACTTTGTGGAAATTCGTGCATTGCAGTAGACGTTTAGAAGGACTTGAGGGCATCCACAACGAATTGATGCGGTTATGATTGAATGAATAAATTGATATATTGTATATGTGGTATACAGGGTGTTTCGAAAAATGTGTCTGATATTGCAACAGGGATTGGGATTGGTCAAAACTAGAAGAAATGTTCCAATAAAGATATGCTCAGAAACAAATACCCGTTGAGATATGCACCATTTTACCCGCGTGGAGGAGGCGTTGTGTTCAGTGGTGTAGGCGTCCTTCCGTTGAAGGTCTTTGCATGAGTCGGATGTTCAGTCATAGTATGCGGTTTTGCTAACAATGCAGTGCGGTGCGGTACCCGCACCAGACTCGTGGTCCCGTGCTATGTGGACGACGTAAAGAGTGCAATGGAGTATTCCTTGAGGGAAAGGGCAGATATGGCTTTTTGCTATGGATTAGCAAACAGTAGTTGCATGGCCTCTCCGTTCCTCGGACCTTAATCCATTGGATTTCTGGCTATGGCGACATTTAAAGACATTGGCGTATGCCACACCCATCGTCAATGTGCAGATGTTACAAGAGCGCGTGACCAATGAGGGTGCGCACATCCGCGACCGGCCAGGTGTGATTGGACGAGTTCGGGATTCCTTGTGAAGAAGAGCCAAAGCATGTGTACAAAATCGTGGTAACCATGTGGAGCATCTTTTGTAACGTGCAAATGGTATCCACGGACAGTCCGGCTGAAATCATCACAGCTTCTGGTTGGTGGTGTGGATGGATGTTTGACCAACGCGTGTTCTGTTAAAAGTGTGTGCCAGTCGAGTGTTCATTAGAAGTAGCTGGTAGGAAGACGTCCATTGTCTGAAGAGTAAATACACAACACAAGTAAAATGGCTCATATCTCAACAGGTATTTGTTTCCGGACATATGTTTATAGGAACATTTCTTCTCGTTTTGACCAATCCCATCCCCTGTTGCAGTATCGGACACTTTTTCCGAAACATCCTGTATACAGTACATGTATAGTTCGTGGCACAGGAAGTTAGCACCGAAATAATCCAAGAAGGATGCAGCACGAGATGGTTGTTTCACTCTGTAACGAAACATTCAAGACAAGTAAGTACATTGAAAACAAGAGGACACGTAATTCAGCTTTCTTCTAAACAGGCCCTGGATCAGGCACAACAATTATTGTTCTAGTTAAAACAGTTAACCTATGTGGAGTAGCAAGTTTAGAAGGGACTTTCATTGTCTGAAGTTAAAAGGAATTGAAAATAAACCCATATGTTTTAACCTTGTTCATAGAGTTCCTTTTTGACGGAAAAATTATAAACATTTCATTATGACCAGCGTGCGGCTTGAGCTACATTTCCTTGCATAGGAATGTGAGCACCGCAAATGCCAGGTTCAATTGAATCTATGTTGTATTAGGCACTTTTATTCTATGTACAGTATATGCAGTGCAAATTCATTCCAAGTGGTTTGAACACCTCACCATGTCTCAAAGTTAATACGTCCTGGACTGTGCAACAAGATGGTGGGAATAATCGTATTAATATACATCAAGGATAATTCCTTGAACTGTCAGTTAAAATCTATTGGAAGTTTTTCTGTGTGAAGGATAATAGCATTGAAGTATTCAGATTCGGTACTTATCGTTGCACATTCTTAACAATGCTCCACCTGATCCAGTTAGATTTCTCTTACATACGATTCAGCACTTCCATACACATTTCTTGTCGACATACATTTTGTGTCTGATTTACTGACTTTACTTATATACTTCTATCGATATTAGTTAGTTAGTTAGTTATTGTTGTTTTAAGGGGCGAAACTACGAGGTCATCTTCCCCGTACTATCGATATTTATTCTCGCGTTGTGACATGTCGGATAATCGGCTTTCAACAGAATCGATGATTACAACGCGGTCAACATCGTAGGCTAAACGGCTTACATGATTTCCACCAAACTGAATCACATCCTGCCACATAATGCCCTCCAGTAAATGATCCATGTGTAACATGTGCCCAGGTCACGGGAGAACCGTCACAATAATGATGTTATGGGCTTAACGTCCCTTTAAGCTACTGTGGATTTAGTGGCACTGGGGTGCCGGAATTTTGCCCAGGATGATATCGTTAACGTGCCAATAAATATACAGAATTGACGCTGTCGATCTAATTACTCTCAAAAGCCATCAGGCAGAATAGGGATCAAATCTTGGGATTTAAAGATCAACTCTAAGCCAATTGAGCCACACAGCTCGACCAAGAGCCCCCTCTTCCCACATTTATTGAAAAATGTTTTCCTGTATAATCACATACACTGAGATGAGCTGAGATGATATTCCTGAGAAGTATGGTCCAGAAAACGAGGAGAGATAGAGTGAGAAATGAAGATATACGGAAAGAACTGGGAGTACAGAAACTAAATGACAAACTGGAGCAAAACAGATTGAGATGGTTTGGACATGTCAAACGGATGAATGAAGAAAGGCTACCAAGACGAGCACTGGAACGACGGATTACAGAGAAGAGAGGACGACGAAGACCAAGAATGCGTTGGATGGACTCGGTGAAGAATAGAATTAGAAAACGGAATCTGGATTGGAACACTGAGTCGGAATAGGAATGGAGGAACGACAAAACAAAGTGGAGAGGAACCATATTTGCCCCCACCCAGTGTCAGCTGGAAAAGGGGAAATGAAGATGATGATGAATCACATACACTCCTACAATTAGAACAATAACACAGGTTACCCTAAAATTATTTATACACTAATGCAGTGTGCCCCATAACCCCTAATTGAAACGAAGCAAGGGGAAACAAACAAAACGGAATTGAACGAAGGAAGTGAATATTTGCTCTGAGAAGGTAAAATTAATTTACATATGTTATAAAGGTGTTGCTGTTGCCACGCTTTTGTAAGATATTTTTGTAGCACACTTCAACTTTTTTCAGACCTAGGACATGTATCATTAGCCAGCTTGCAGCAAATATAGGCTTATGAGATCACCTTTTGTCCGTGCGAGTGTGTGAGTGTGAGTCTTAAAAGTTTCATCAGCTGGAGTCATTCCAATGAAACTTAGTAAAAACATACTACTACCCCGTCCAACCATGACCGTGCCGTTGAAATTTCAATAAGAAGTCCAAATAAGTGACTTTAAAGAGCCTGATTAGCAAAAATAAACATGGTGGACACGCCAAATTTAAATATTGAAATGGACTTGTCTGACAAAATCATCCGACTATGATGCAACGTGGCCTAGCAAATTTGTATTTAGAGCTTCAAATATTGGCATCTAATGTAATTCAATTTTTATGAAATATTCAAGATGACGACTGGACGAAATTGAAATGGCTTACAGAAAGCTAGAACCCTTGTGGAATGTGGGGAAGGGATGTTGCTCAGTGACAGAATATACAAAAAGATGCGGTTAGTGTCGTAGAAAAATATCGGTCTGATACCTATCCTTCGTACGCAAAGTTCATTCTAAACTGTAGTTGTTGTTGATTTTTGAGAGGCTTTGACACATCGTGGTCATGTATCCCCGTGTGCTTGGGTGTGTGCAATATTCGTCTGAATACCCGTATCACTGTGATGTCTGTACAAGTGTGTGTATTTGTACTCGTAATTTAGGAACGATTTGGGTAGGAAGTGGCTGTGTCCTTAAGTAAGGTGGTCTTATGAGATCTGACAATGCTGAGGGCGCGAGTAAATTTGAATTCAGCGTGAGGAAGCGTGACGCACACTGTCATGCTGGACAGAATTGAACTCAGCGTGAGGAAGCGTGACGCACACTGTCATGCTGGACAGAATTGAACTCAGCGTGAGGAAGCGTGACGCACACTGTCATGCTGGACAGAATTGAACTGAGCGTGAGGAAGCGTGACGCACACTGTCATGCTGGACAGAATTGAACTCAGCGTGAGGAAGCGTGACGCACACTGTCATGCTGGACAGAATTGAACTCAGCGTGAGGAAGCGTGACGCACACTGTCATGCTGGACAGAATTGAACTGAGCGTGAGGAAGCGTGACGCACACTGTCATGCTGGACAGAATTGAACTCAGCGTGAGGAAGCGTGACGCACACTGTCATGCTGGACAGAATTGAATTCAGCGTGAGGAAGCGTGACGCACACTGTCATGCTGGACAGAATTGAACTCAGCGTGAGGAAGCGTGACGCACACTGTCATGCTGTACAGAATTGAACTCAGCGTGAGGAAGCGTGACGCACACTGTCATGCTGGACAGAATTGAACTGAGCGTGAGGAAGCGTGACGCACACTGTCATGCTGGACAGAATTGAACTCAGCGTGAGGAAGCGTGACGCACACTGTCATGCTGGACAGAATTGAACTCAGCGTGAGGAAGCGTGACGCACACTGTCATGCTGGACAGAATTGAACTCAGCGTGAGGAAGCGTGACGCACACTGTCATGCTGGACAGAATTGAACTGAGCGTGAGGAAGCGTGACGCACACTGTCATGCTGGACAGAATTGAACTCAGCGTGAGGAAGCGTGACGCACACTGTCATGCTGGACAGAATTGAACTCAGCGTGAGGAAGCGTGACGCACACTGTCATGCTGGACAGAATTGAACTGAGCGTGAGGAAGCGTGACGCACACTGTCATGCTGGACAGAATTGAACTCAGCGTGAGGAAGCGTGACGCACACTGTCATGCTGGACAGAATTGAACTCAGCGTGAGGAAGCGTGACGCACACTGTCATGCTGGACAGAATTGAACTCAGCGTGAGGAAGCGTGACGCACACTGTCATGCTGGACAGAATTGAACTCAGCGTGAGGAAGCGTGACGCACACTGTCATGCTGGACAGAATTGAACTCAGCGTGAGGAAGCGTGACGCACACTGTCATGCTGGACAGAATTGAACTCAGCGTGAGGAAGCGTGACGCACACTGTCATGCTGGACAGAATTGAACTGAGCGTGAGGAAGCGTGACGCACACTGTCATGCTGGACAGAATTGAACTCAGCGTGAGGAAGCGTGACGCACACTGTCATGCTGGACAGAATTGAACTCAGCGTGAGGAAGCGTGACGCACACTGTCATGCTGGACAGAATTGAACTGAGCGTGAGGAAGCGTGACGCACACTGTCATGCTGGACAGAATTGAACTCAGCGTGAGGAAGCGTGACGCACACTGTCATGCTGGACAGAATTGAACTCAGCGTGAGGAAGCGTGACGCACACTGTCATGCTGGACAGAATTGAACTCAGCGTGAGGAAGCGTGACGCACACTGTCATGCTGGACAGAATTGAACTGAGCGTGCGGACTCAGAGCCAATCCACACCACACCCATGCATTTTAAAAATCTTATATCTGTGGAAATTGTGATTAAGTATTTTAATCAATTGTGGTTTGAGGAAATAGACATCATCAAGGAGGTATATCAAATTATCATGGACATCAATAATACAAGAAAATAAATATTGAATTTCTAATGTCGAAGCCAACAGCCTGTCCAGCATAGAATTACATTATGACAGTACGTAATGCCCAGAGTCGACCTCCAGAGACTATATAAGCCGAGGATCGGACAAGAAATGTTACCTGTGACATGTGTTTCGACAGAGCAAGTCTCCTTCTGTGCTACGTGTAAAAGTGATCGACGAAACTAAGTGCTACGGTAATTAACTGATATTTGTGACAGTCCACGTTACGCTGCTACTCCGTGTGATAGTACGCAGAACCAAGTTGCGACTTTACAAAGAGATTACAAATTCTTCAAAGTTAAAGGTAGGCCTACGTTATCAATCACCTTAGGGATGTAAATAATATCGTAGCAGGACTAAGAACATTTATTTTGGCGTCTCTAAAAGCCGCAGATGTTAAAAGGTACGAAAAACAAATAACATGATTAAAATTTGTTTTTCTGCTGCTTTAAATCCAGCGAGTGAATATTGTGAATATTAACGTGTAGTCAGTTTGGCTGAACATTGTGGATTTGAACGTGAGTCAGTCACATTAGATCTGAATATTATGGACTTGACTAAAAGCCAGTGCGCTGTTGAAACATTTTACTAGCAAATACTTAGACTTAATATCTGTCAACCATTAATATTTGTGGACTTGTAAGGCTATTTCTCATGAACAATTTGCCTACGGAAAATTATCATTACCAAACTGACACTAAAAATTTGACAACAATGGGAACATTAATATTGGGCGATATGAAGTTCATAATAATCAACGTTAAGAAGATGATGGGCTAAGAAGTAGAAGGTGAGGCGGACGACATACCAGATGTCGATTGAATCATGGGAACGACGCCACCCCAGGTGTGCTGCCATGCCTGTGACAATTCAACTAAGACAATATTGTGAGATGACCCAGCAAAGGACGGAGTACCAAGAGGAATCGTCGTGACTTGCAGTATTGAACATCCATAGACATCAGGAAGACTAACCGACCAGAAGGTAGAGCCTTATAGAGGATTTTCATTATGTAGTTTGACCTAAGTAACCATGAATTTTCAAATTCCGTATTTTCAATTATTTTCAGATTTCGATGAGTAATTGAATGATTCGCCATCATTGTCTACACATTAGATAGGAACTTCTATTGAGAGGGAAGATAGAAGGAACCTCATTTTTTACCATTTACGTCTATGAGATAATTGATGGAATAGGAGGATTGACCCATTTTATGAGGTAGTAGAATTTTCAAACACTTTAAAATCAAATGCACGCACATTATAAAAATTTAAAAAGAATCATTTTTCATGATAGTTACAATAATAATAATAATAATAATAATAATAATAATAATAATAATAATAATAATAATAATAATAATAATAATAATAATATTCGTACATCCTCTGATGATCATATCAGCCAGCCACTACACTTACATGAAAAAGAAAAGGCATGGGGAGAAAAGACCCTCCATGGAAAATACTACAGCAAATTATCCCAACAGAGTATTGATAAAAACGCATCGTGTATGTGGTTACAAAGTGGTCGACTGTTTGGAGAAACAGAGGGATTTGCAATTGCCATCCAAGATCAAGTCATTGCTACAAAAAATTACAAGAAATACATCATCAAAGATACCAGTGTAATTTCAGACAAATGCAGGCGATGCGCCATTCATCTCGAGACCATTGACCATGTCACTGCAGGTTGCCCAATACTAGCATCAGTTGAATATACAAAGCGGCACAGTCAGGTTGCAGGCATCATTCATTAAGCACTCGCACAGAAATATAAATTAACTGAGGAGTATATCCCTTACTACAAGTATCATCCACCATCCCTCCTCGAAAATGAACTGTGTAAAATATACTGGGACACTGGTATTGTGACAGATAAAACAATAGATCACAATCGACCAGACATCATAGTAGTAAATAAGGCTGATGGCACTACATTTATAATAGACATAGCAGTCCCCAACGACACCAACATCGAACGTAAACACAATGAAAAAATCTCCAAGTATAGACAGCTTGCAGAAGAAATCAAGAGGATATGGAAGATGAACTGCGTCCGGATAGTGCCTGTAATCTTGTCAGTCAACGGCCTCATACCTCACACACTCCACAAGAGTCTGAAAGAATTGGATCTTCCGCCGACCATCTACAAGAGTATGCAGCATTCGGTCCTATTGTCCACTTGCAATATTGTGCGATCCTTCCTTGCTAATGAATGAGTGATAATGAACTCTTATATTTTGTATATACATTATATGTATTATAGTTTGTATTATAGTTTGTATGTATTGTTGTAAAGCACTTGGTTTAACCCGTGCTTTAGAGTAACCCATGTTTGTAATGGTGAATTGAATAAATAATAATAATAATAATAATAATAATAATAATTTGTGGATTTAGTGGAACACTGTTAAATATGAAAATTGAAAACGCCGATTGGTTCGGTTAACATAATTATTATAATTGTTTGTAATTTACTGTTTGGGAGTAAGGGATTGTCTACAATCCTTGAGCTGTTAATGAGTGTGTGAATGTTCGATTATTATTATTATTATTATTATTATTATTATTATTATTATTATTATTATTATTATTGTGGAATTTATGGAAGCTAATGTTCTAATTGATATTAGAAAAATATATGTCAGGAATGGAGGACAAGTGTAGACTCTATCTCCCAATTTAAAGAGTGATACCTGAGTAGTAAACTTGAAGAAATAAGCTGAAAAACATGTCACAAGTGAAAAAAAATAAACACTTAAGAGAAAAAGAAGGTACTTGCTGCAGGCTGTCATTACTTATAAGTTCCACGGTACGCCCCTGCATTGCTCACGGAGTGGAGCTCACCAAGACATAGTCAATTACCTGAAAAGTAATGGCATACCTTCCTGCATTTAACCTATCTTACTGATGGAAGGAAAATCAGTTATCACCGAAGCGTAGTCTCTGCTGAAATAAATCTTCTTAGCCTCAAGATTGGATTCATTATCACAAGGCTTCACTAGTTTTCCAAGTGATTAGTTGCTTTGCAGCGAGGACAGATTGGTTTGGTTACTCCTTGTAAGCCACACCCAAAACAAAACCTTCTTTTATGCGGTTCTAAACATTCACGGTACATATGGGATCCTTTTAAGCAGTTCCAGCATTGAACAGAGGACCTGGAAGTGTTCACGTGAGTAGAGGCATCTACATCATGGTTGTGGGAAGGAGGGGTACTATGTTGGACGTAGTTTACGGCATTAAAGCGAACATTTGTTCTGTGTGAATTTACATCACGGGAAGTATTGAAAGAAGAAGCGTTATTGCCTCGATTGTTGCTTTGTAGTGTCGTCCAACGAGCGGGAGTAGTATTGCCGCGTTGCCCACATGCAGGTATCGTATTACTACACTCATTCATGCTGAACGCTAATTCAGGGAACATACATTCCGAAGGCCGTGGAGGTGGGATATATCGATTACACAGTCGGGCAGTTGCTTCAAATTCACGCCCTTGAGTAAGAATGTCTTCAATATCTAGTACTGAAGAACGGCGAATAAACTGTTTCTATGACGGATGTAAATTACAATAAACAGAATTAATAGTTTCACGAGAAGACAGTGAAACTGGAAGACGGGATATTAGGGTACGGGTCGCTGTGACATAATCAACAATATTCTCGCCGAGAGCCTGGGTGCGGGATATAATCTCATGCTTTAAGGCATGCTCAAAGTCAGATGGCGTTAATCTCCTTTTCAAAGCATCCACCATTCAGAGGGAGGTGATCCGTATATGGGTTTTCGTTTTGCTGACTCTGCGGTATGCATGTTTCTGCACTACCAGTCAGTAATTGTGTATTTGTTTGTGGAGTGTGGCAAGCAATTGGCTAACAGCTTTGGTCAACTGGGCCACCTTGGTGTTGAAAGAAATGTGTAGTGCTGTTGTTGTTGGTTACAGCCTAAGGGTAGTTCTAGGGTGAAAGGGTGTGGAGTGTTGGGCAGATGCGTAGACATGTTTAGGGGTGATTATAGATGTACAGCTGTCTGGCGTGAAGTAGATTCGAGAGCGTATGCAACCATCCCTCCCGGGGGGTGTGTAGGGTCCCTAAAGGGCCCTAATAATAGACTATAAAATTTAAAACATGCATGTAGATTTTCGAAACCCTACTGGTGCTATAAAACCTGTCATAGTCCACATTGCATTAATAGCACTTCGTTTCTCTATGCTTAGCATCAAGTCCCACCATCGGCAAGGGACGTCGTGGCGCAGCGGTTAAGCCGTTAGACTCTCGCCAAGGTGGACTGGGTTCGATTCCCGTTCAATGCACGTGAGGTGAAATGCCATGTCCTGTAGCTAGGATTCCACATAAAAAGGAGGTCCAGTAGTTCATGATCGCGAGGTTTACGGTCATGTAAAACTGCAAGCTTCCTTCTCACCATCGACAGCCACAAGATGATTTCCCGTGGCATCCCACGAGGCCAAAGTTGAGATGTACCTTCATAAAACCACGACTGCTTTCTTTCCTAACCCCGCGGTGTAACCATGTGCGTTTAATCGTGCACCACGATCGCATGAAGTCCGGTGATTGGAGGTCTGAACCCAGTACGGACAGTGGCTATCCTGAGTTTGGATTTACCCGGATCCTTACTCCTACTTTCCAAGCACGTGCCGGGATAGTATACGCCGGAGGCTCTGTCCGCCTGCATCACGACAACATACCTCTGGTAAGTGTTTCTCATATTCTTAACACTCATAAGTTGTACTGCTTCCTTTTGACACCTTGATTGATTGTACCACTTACACTTTGCTACACTGTCCCAGAATAGAGGGAAACATTTAGAACACGTTTAGGTCCAATAAACAAGTGACCACATTTACTACAGATCCATTGTCGCCTTTATTCATTAACACTGTTTTTACCGCTTACCTCCCTACCTTACACCTTGACCTGCCAGTGCATTGTTTATAAAACCGTTGTGACATCATCAGACACCTTTTCATTGCCAGTAGCCTTGAGTGCTTGGTCACGCGCTCGCAGAGCGTATCGTTGCACAGTCAGTGGATACTTGGATTATTCATAGCAGTAGTTGCTCTGCAAACTGACAGCTCCCACTTTAAAAGTGCACCCCTTTGATTCGCAACCCTTGTCACATAGAGCTCCTCCCGATTTTCCAACACTCCCTCCAACACTCATTCGGAGTTTCCACACCTCCGTCAAAACTCCCCCCGATTGAACACCACCCTCTACACTCACCCCCATACTCCCAGTTCGGCCAACCCCCTACAAAGGCCAGAACAAAAACTGGTGGACGCGCAGGTAGTCTCCGTTTAGAAAGAAATTCACTCAACGAATTTCGAGGCTATCGACTCCCGTACCGAACTAGAAAAGCCAAGCGAGTGAGGAAAATTTTTCAGAGTCCAATAATTGTGAGAATTTTTTATGTGGGCCTTATTAAATTATATTAGCCCTCCCAGCCCACCCATACAGAATTTATCAAGGTCGCTAATTTGCACACGACCTCCAATATATTGATAATCCTCGCCTTAAGGCGCAGCCACGTATGAATAAATTCAAAAGGGATAAAAAACACATTTTCATATCGGCAGCGAGAAGCGAAGGGAAATCTAGCCATTACACTGCAGACATACATCAACACATAGTGCCATTTGCATACACGGAATGGCACCTCGCGCAGAATCAACAGGAGTGATAAGCAGTAGGAGCGACAGCGCATCGCCAACTTTATTTAGTTTGCTCCAAAGGCATCAACACCAAATCCAAAGGCTACAGACCCAAATACGGGCAATCCACGCACGGTTAGGCGCGGCGCAGGCCAAATGGACACGCACCCCGTCAGAGGGTAAGAAAGCGCAGCTTAGACGCGCACACAAGCATCTGCATGCAATACACTGACACCTGAACACCAAGCATCTTAGAAGTAGCAGAATACACGACCGACTGAATACAGTATACGGTCCAGTAACGCCCAACACGACCCTAGAGAGAATAAGGGCGCAGTACACGGCGTTATATGCCCATTATAGGGAACTTATTCGCGAGCATGTGCAGCTCCAGCTCAGAACCATAGGAATATACTGGGCCAAAGGTCCAAATAGTCCTAAATAGGCATACGCGACAAGAGCGAACCCAAGACCGTATAGGGAAACAGTCACTCACACATACGGCGATTTATGGCCAAACAATTACACGTCTGTGACAAAACACTGGCCAACAGTCGTCATTACTTGCATATCAGCTTGTAATAGTAAGCTGTATCAACACTAGCACCACATGTAGACAATAATATTAATAAAAATAATAAAAGCTCTTCTGGTCGTAGAGTGCTATCCTTATTAAATATTGATCTAGGTTCAGTCTAAAGTAAATGAAGGTAATGAAATACGACAACCTTATGTCGATGCATTTAATGGCACGTATAAGAAAATAATCATGTGAACTCGAAATTCCGGCAACTCGACATCCTCGAAAAACATAAAAGTAGTAAGTGTGTTTAAGAAAATTATTATTATTATTATTATTATTATTATTATTATATCATCGGCTTGATAGTAAAACGGTATGACAACTTCTTTTAGGGCGGGACATTGAGAAACGAGTGAACTATTATCATTATTTAAATATATTTTTCTCGCGATTTTACCATCCGAACGCAGTTAAACTTGGTACAGGAAATGACTATACAAATTGTAATACACTGGAATCAAATTTGTTCAATTGTTTACATAATCTCAAGATGGCGGCCGTGCGAAATATTTCACCAGCATTCTATATCTCCGAAACTATTACTCATATCACCCTGAAATTTTGTACGGTGATAAAGGGCACTACTAGATGTTCACCTATGTGACTTCAGAAAATCTTATAACTACAAAACGACAATGGCGGCCAAGCCGAAGTTGAAACATTTAAATATACTTTTCTCGCGATTTAACCATCCCAATGCAGTGAAACATGGTGTAAATAAGCAAGTGCTCAATGGCTTCATGTCATAGCTTATGTGTGCACTAGCATCTGATGGCCAAATGTGCCACTTCCAGAGATAACCTACGTAGTAATATACTCTGATAACTTTTATAAAAGTTAAATTTTATAATATAGGTCTAAATCATAAAATAAATGTCTTTGGCGCATTTACTTGATAGGGTAATGCCACCCTCCGTAACTGCTTGGAATAAGACTGTGCCACAGTGACCAAGTTGTATAATATGTCAAGTTGTCTTTAGGTTGTCTTTGTGGAGGTACAAGGCACAATATTTTCAAAGCTTACGGGGTAGGTGTTTTATGTGAGACCCACGATAGTAATTCTGCCGTCACCTCTTCACAATTTTATCTCGTCCCTTCATTGTTGCTTCTTACGTTTATTTCCTCCCCCACTCAGATATCTTCAGCAGTCGTTGGAAGTGCTGTCTTGTTTACAGCCAGCACTGTAACTACAGACTCGTCGTGTCACTGGAAAGATAAGCTACATATCTTTCTTTCATAAATTTCTAAGTCATCAAGTCTATTTCAACTCTTCCCAACTCTTCCCAGCCATATAAGGAAGTTATCATTAAGTGTTATGAAAGTACTTTCATTCCGGGCAATAATGTCCCACGTGGTGCCCTGGTCTACTTTTTAGCCATCTCGGTGGTTCGGAATGTGATGTTCGGTTGTATAAACATACTCTTTCTTCGTAACATAGCCTGGAACGTAATTGAATCAGCCTCTTTCTGAAGACTACCAAGGTGCTTTCTGTTATAAGAGAATGGTCTAGGGGTAAGTTTAGTTACCTTCTGCACAGAAAGCCAGGTTTCAACTCCCGTCCCTACCATGGAGAATTTATTTCTGTTATAAGGGTTGTGTTTGGGGATAAGTGTACTCAGTCCCGTGATGAAAACTAGAAAGAGGGATGAGTTCAAATCGCACTTTCAGCATTCCTAGATATAGCAAATGCTAGTGTAGTAGTGTACCTAACTGAAGGCCACGGTCACCTCCTTTTCAGTTCTAGCCCCCAACTGCAAGTACGCTCAGACTTAGGGTCACCACAGATTCATCATACAAATCTCACATTCATTTAAATACTGTGACGGGAATCAGGGTTCACTCACTAAAACAAAACACAGCTGATAGTGTGCTAAACTCTTCACTAATATTGTATTATGATCACTCTGTATTCATTTACACATTTCTCGCGCAGCAGGCTGTCAAGTCCACAGTCTGCAGTTCCCAGTTCACAGTGTCCACTCAGTGATGCTCCGTCGTGTAGATCCCGTCTGAGTCCCGATTGTAGTCCCCGTGTCTGCCCACACGTCGCGTTGAACTCACGGTCGCCAGCAATGTCCACTACTTCGCTTCCAGGCAACACTCCTGCTCTAAACGTCACAGTAGTTACAAGGGACGTAAGATTCATACCATATTAATAATTTTTATTATTATTATTATTATTATTATTATTATTATTATTATTATTATTATTATTATTATTATTATTGCGTTAGGTTGTGTGTCAAGGGGCAGATGACTTTATTGTTATGCCCCTTAGAACAACAACATTCATCATTATAAGTTGTGCGCAATATTCAGTCGTAACATGAGAAATATTACATAAGATATCTATCTCAAAATAGCACGCTTTTATGTACAAGATTGGGGGGGGGGGCACTTAGTAATAACCGGTACACCCATTTTTTTTTTTACAAAAACGCTTGCTATTTTGTGATAAATATCTTATGTAATATTTCTCATATTAGGGCAAATAAATACTTGTTTTCCCGCCTTATGTAATTGACACAATTTGTATTGACCGACCGGAAAGCTTTCTTTAATACCCATGATTTATTTTCGAGATTTGAACCCCATAAGTTGAGCATGGGTACACAATCCAGATGTACATCAGACGTAGAGGACAATCCCCCAGAGCCCTTTTTCAGATTATACCGTATATTAAATGCATTGTTTCCCCCTTCTCGCATTGCAGAAACTAATGCATATGTCGGCCATTATGGGGCCATTTAATATGCTGTATTCGAATGTCTGTAGCAGCATGCTGCTCGTTGCGGTTTGACACCGTGTGGCCAGCTCTATTACCGGTGCACTGGCCGCGCCAAAAATTGCTTTTACTCGTATTTTTCCACATTACGGCGCCCACTGATGTCTGGTCTGCTGCAAACACTTTTCATGCTGCCACTTTCATAAATAATGTGGCATGAGGCAATTAAGTAAAATACCCTGCTCAAATGTGTTCTTCCTCTTCCGGGAGGTTTCATGTGATGTTATGTTTTTTAAAGTCCCTTTTAACTAGTGTGGTTTTAGAGGCCCTGAGGTGTCGGTATTTTCTCAGTAGGAGGTATTTATCGTGACAAGAAATTTATTAACACGAGTGTCTATCATTTAGGAACCAATGAATGTCAACCGTCTGAGCGGCTACGGAGGCCTATCTCCTTGCAGATAAATGTAATTCATTGCTTCCTCCTCGCTTTACAGACTGTAATGCATGTCAGCCATATGTTGTATTCAAATATGTGCACCAGCATGCTAGGCTCGCTAGGACTGCGCTACGCAGCCGGTCGTGCCACAATGATAATGTTGATGATGATAATTGTGGTTTTCAGGGGTGGAGCAGCAAGATCATCGGCACCTTTTGACACAATACTTACGATTCATTGTTTGTGTATGTAACGAAGAAACAAGATCGTTAATTACTTGGATACAATGAGCGTATTATGCTGGAAGCTGTATACTATACTTGCTCAACTTGGATCCAATGATCTATTAATATTTCGCAGGGAGTAAGTGTTATGTTGCTGTTAATTAATTTTGAAACTCATGACATCTTGGTCATCTTCCCCGTTTAGTTGGTTGTGTGTTGAACTTTTCTGATAACCTGTATTTATGTGACAACTGTAATAGTGTGTATAACTGTATTTGGGACAGGAGTGGGGTGGGTACCCCGGGTTTTGAAGTAAGGTACTATTCCGGCATTTGTCTCTTGGGATTGTGGAAAAACCTGGGGATAAACCACACTCAGGATAGATGCTGACAGCGCCGGGACTTCCTAAAGCTGCCTTCACGGCCGTGGTGCACGGTTTAACGAGTACGGCTACACCACGGGATTTAGTATTAGGTGTATTTAGAATGTATTATTAATGGGAATAAACTAACTTTATCAACAGAATTTATCGGTATTATTGCGTACTCACATCTTTACATAATGTACACATGTCCTTAAATGAATCACCGACAATAGTCAACAGAGTTGTATTGGCTTCATTCTTTCGAGGGGCTAGGGCATCGTGTACTTGGGTGTCTGTGTGTTATGTTGTCTGGTAATCTGTGTTATTGTGGTGGTGGAATTAGTGAGCGTATTTGTAATTCAGGTGAGGATTGCGAAAGAGGCGGTCGTGGACTTGGTATAGGAACCTTCCAGGCTTTGTAGAAGATCCATCAGAAACATTTACTGACGACAACCATTATCCATGAATTGGCTGCTTGTCTCCTGGACCTCAATGAAATATTTAAGGAGGGAGTATTCTTATTGAAGTCTCATAAAAAATGATTTAAGGACGTCACGCAGGTGAACCTGCAACATGGGCCTTTGAGGTTGAAGAGATTTTAAAAATCCACGGTAATTTGAAATTGGCATTGTATAATGTTACCGATCTGCTAGGTAAGGACAGGTAACCTGTTGAAAGAGCACCAAAATCCTTCATAGCTTTAGTAACATACTCGTATCAGAGAGAAGTAACCCGTACGTTGTACGAGACGTAGTCTACATTTTAAGAGACCAAAGGTTGACCATTGAAGAAAGGGATATTAAGGTCCAGCACATAGACTACAGAGAAACACGTTTGCACAACATGCCAAGCATCCCCTTGTTTATAAATCACGGTATTGTTTCTCTCAGTTTAAGCCGCATCGTGATATCCCAATTCATTGGTGCTGGGCACGATGGTTTCGATCAATGGACTCGAGAGGCAGCCATCGGACATTACTCAATTAATTTACCCGTGCTTCCTGATGTTATTTATTTGTTTGTTTATTTATTTATTTATTGTCGTTGTTAAGACTACATGGTATTCTTTTGCATAGAACCAATTAATTACTTAGTTAATAATATGGTAGAGCCCATGTGACAAGTCTAAAATTAAGGTTGACATCAAAACTAGTAATACTACTAACAATGTCAAAATTATAACATTATTACTAACCTATGCTTTAGTTGTACTAGGCATTAAGATAGAGAACTTGAAAGTTTCAAAATTAGTACCGTGTATTAAAGGCATTTCTTCAGAATTGTGTCAAGTCAGACAGTAGCAATGGGGTTTACTTCTTCGGCTTTACAGGCGTTACTGTGCTTTTCGATTAAAACTTGAGATGAATATTTGGATGGTGAATTTCCCTCCCAATACTAGTGTGAATGAACTGATTTATGCTCACCAGTATACGCACCACAATAATGTAGGTTCAGACAAGTTTTACAGTCGCAGTGGTTAGTGATCATAGTGTTCCAAGCACATAATAAAACAGAAAAGACTGTATAATCACACGTTCCTGGTGTCAACAAGGGCGGAGTTTTAACTCGATGGCAAAGTTATCATTATTTATCGACGATATGCATTTGAGCGGTGCTAATGGCCAGTATGTCCTATGCTCTTAAAATGAACTAAACACAACAATCATTTGAAGTGACACGGCGATTATATAGCTCAGAGAAAAAAATGAGAGCTTCTGAGCACAAAGTAAGACAACTGTTTCTGAGACTACCATTCGTGAGCATTCATTACCGGAACTGAGTAATACATAAGTCTTGGAATTGAGAAGAATGGGTCCAGCATTTTAATTTCAATTCTTTGTAGGAATAGGAAAGCGTGCTGTTGAAGTGTCTGGAAGCTCATGAAGTGCTCGTCTCTCTACCATCTACCTCGGGACTGAGCCTGCTATAAACTGTACCGTACGCTTTATGAATCTGTGTGGTCTGCAACACATTGGGGACGCCCACACAAAGCCACTTCCAATGTGGACGAGTAATGCGAGCATAAATCAAATGCTGATTCTGGGCAGGAGTTTGGGGTAGCATTGTTCTTCATGGTAACGGATTAGGGGAGTGAACAGCAAAGTGAGGGTGCAAACATGGGGGAGAGGGCTCCAAGAAAACACAAGTTACGTGCCCCGAACTTGAGATGAACACATTTCTCTTCCCCCTTTTTTTATGCAATAAATAGTGTACTTAAGCTGTTCATATTTTATATAAATAACGTTAGATGGAAGTTCAAGGAACCATTCAAGAGCCTGCTACGAGAAAGTGCTCTCAGTGTGGTGTGATGAGGACAACAGACATGTATAAGTCTAGAATGTAACAGTTGACCCTGGTTTGATCTGGGAAGATTTTATTTCATTATTAAGTTCAGAACTTAAAGCCTCCGTGGCTTAGGCGGAAGCACGCCGGCCTCTCACCGCTGGGTCCGTGGTTCAAATCCCGGTCACTCCATGTGAGATCTGTGCTGGACAAAACGGAGGCAGGCAGGTTTTTCTCCGGGTACTCCGGTTTTCCCTGTCAACATTTCATTCCAGCAACACTCTCCACTATCATTTCATTTCATCTGTCATTCATTTAATCATTGCCCCAGAGGAGTGCGTCAGGCCTCGGCAGCCGGCACAGTTCATATCCTCGCCGCTAGATGGGGGCTTCATTCCTTCCATTCCTGACCCGGTCGGAGACTGGAAGCAGGCTGTGGATTTTCATTCATTAAGTTCAGAACTTGCGAGACAATCCTAAAATACTGTAACAAAAATACAAATTTAGTTATCAGGTTAATAAGCCTGCAGTAGACGTGTTCGAAAAAAAAAACAACACATATTTCTCATAATATGTAAAGTATTAGTACCTACGGTGCATGAGGTTGGTGTTACTTTCAGGTTCACAGTAAGTTATTTCAGGCAAGTTTCTGAAAAAAAAACCACATTTATGTAGAAGTTAAAAATATTCTTAAATTCACGAATAATAAATCTAAAACTGTAATTTCTTTTCTTAATAAACGGTACATCAGTAATTCGTCATATATGCTATAGACATTGACCACCTCGAGGGAAAGTGGCTAGAATTTTTGTTTGTCACTCTGAGGCCCCGGCTTGATTCCCGGCTCCGCCAATAAATTTAATTTTGGTCTGAGGTCTGGAATGGGGTACACTCAGCCTCGCGAGGCAAAACTGAGAAGAGGAGGGTTCAATTCCCACCTTGGCCATCCTAGAAGTGGTTTCCCATTTCTACTCCAGGCAAATGCCGGGATGGTTCCTAACTTAAGGTCACGGCCACTTCAATCCCAATCCTAGCCTAAGTTACACATATACACACTACTACAGACAATACAATAATACACCCACCCAAGTATATGGGGCTCAATGGCCACGTTGTCACAAAGCCCCTAATTGGATTAACAAGAAACCTTACAGCTACAAAATACCCAATCGCTCTGCATAGCGATCACACTCATAGACTAATTAGATTGAAGGTGACATTTAAACGTATGATTGAATATTAAAATGTGTACAGGTAACTCAGAATGTAAGTGGAAAACTTTCAAGAAACGTGGCAAGTGAGAAGTCACTCAACTACTGTATCTAATCTACAAGACTATTAAATTGAAGACTGCACACTACTGCCATTTCGTCTGGCTGCGTGGCTCAGGGGTAACGTTCTCGCTTGCTGAGCCCAAGGTTGCAGGTTCGAAACCTGGCGCAGTCAGCTGGCATTTGAGGGTGCGCAAATGCGAGGGAGCAGTGTCAGTAGATTTACTGGCACGTTAAAGATCCCCTTCGGGGCAAAATTCCGGCACCCTGGCGTCTCTAAAAGCCAGTGTAGTTAAAAGGGACGTAAAACCAATAACATTAATTATTATTAACAACTGCCATTTCGAATATACTGTATAAAGAACTAAAAGCAAATACATCGTATCTAATAAAGATACAGGTACGAAATTCGGCAAGATAGTAGGTTAGTGTAAGAAGCTTGGTAAAAGAACTATAAATGCATATTCATTTTCCTGGAGTGTTGTAGCTGTATGGCACAGAACGTTAACCACTCTAATTGTACTGAATTTTGCCGCATATTAAGAAGAAGACATATACATTAAATTATGTTTTTCAAAGAAAATGGGCTCTGTGATCTTTATGAAACACCTTTTTGTGCATTGTATTTGAGAATTCATTGTCAAATGTGGCTGAGAGAGGCAATCCTCGTATCACAGAACAAGTGCTGTCGCATTTGGAAAGGTGCCAGGTACCGCGAGACGAGCGAAGCTTGTTTACTGTGCGACCATACTGCTGTGACACGTTACAAATAATCCAGATCGGATATAATGGCCGAGAAGACAAAATATGATTTACTGCCATGTGGAATCAATGGTGATTGGCCGTCGCGTTAGGGGGTGTGCACAGATGTAATACTTTGTAATTAACATGTGGTTATAAATTAATTAGTGCGTTATTAATATATAGCATTCAAATTTTTGTTAATGCATACAAAGCCATGGTTTTAATGGCACTAATTAAAATTTAACGCTATTCAGCTCTGTCAATCGTGAATCCGTCCGTTTTGCTGCCAACTGACACTCTGATAAACTGGCATGGTTAACAAGGGTGCACTTGGAATAAAACAGAAGGTCATGTAGCCTACTGTATATCCCAGTGAGCTCGTAATCCTACAGTCAAAGTAAGCGTGAAATATGTAGTTTCATCTTTAATAAACGCGGTAGGATAGGGAAGAGAAAGATTTTAAAGAATACGTCTGCAAGAGGTTGATAAGGTAGATATTTATTTAGTATATAATATACATTTGAGAAAACGGCTTCTTTCTGTGTGCTTACTGCTGACTAAAGCATCATGATATCAAAGCCGGTCAACTCAATGCTCCATGAATAAACTTAGAACGTCTTTAGATTTCAAATGACCACTTCGTGGTGTAGTGGCTAACATTCTTGAATGTTACTCCTGAGATCTAGATCCGATTCGCGGCTCTGCCAAGAAGTGTGATTATCATCTGACAGGGGAACATTCCCACTTCGGGATCGGAGTTGCAAGAAACTCATAGTACCAGCAGAAGGGATATTTGATGCCTAGGTGATATGATCCTAATGGATCGTACAGCTAGAGAAATAAATACATAGAGTCAAAATAAGCTTATGTTCCTTTTTTTGTTAATCACTTTGTGGTATGTAATCATCATCATCATCATCATCATGAGGAGAATTTACAGGTGATTTTTTTTTGACAGCATGAGCATCAAATCCAGAATTTATTGTTCTTGGATGCCACAGTCACTGAACCCACAACAATTAAAAGCACTTTTGTTGGGGGTTCAAATAAATGTAGAGGAACAAGTACAGTATGTGTCCAGACTTGTACAAGGTAGAAACTCATGTATCTTGGTGACATGATTTAAATGAAGGTGATGGAATGTAATTGGATGTGGACGAGTCGATCAGACAGTTTCACTTTAAAGTTACTGCCATGATTACTGTAGCCACAAAACAGCGAATATATGCATCATAATGTCGATAATATTTAACAACTGAAGGATGAAGTCTACCAGTTTTTCCAGGAAGGATGAATTTCAGGGTAAGCCTTTTCTCAGAGAAGTAATTTTTATATCTCAGATTTAATTCAGAGAAACGCATTTTGCCACATTATGTTGTCGTTACATGGACATATCACAGATTCTCAACTAGTTCGGTCACATGAGGCACAGCCGTTGGAGGAATTGCGTCAGAAGTTTCTCTCAAGACTCAAAAGCTTTCCTTTTACTGACCAGTCGATACTGATTTGTGACATAATTATAGATGCATGTGTAAGGTCATTAATATTAATTTATTGTGCCACAACACTTTTTTCACCTATAATTTCGATAGACACTGTGAGGTTTGAAGCCAATTTCAGTGTTGCCTAAGTAAACAAAAGTTAGGTGCTTTTCAGTCGGTCAACACGAATGTGCCCAAATAGAGCTGGGTTATGCCCTAATCCTGAAATAAATTACATGAGATTAATAAATACACTAGGATGATCAGTTTCGATCGTCAAGCGATCATCATCAGATCCATTACACTTAGGCTATAACATCTATGTTTGAGAATACAGGTGAAAAATATATACAATATGTACAATTATTTAGTTGCAGTGTTGGTAATTCAACTGTCGGTGTATGCTAAATGTAGTATATCTAATGTTAGGTGAACTTCTAAAATGGTGATAAAAATCGGGAATTTGTCTGTTTGGAGTGATTATATGGTTATACAAAATCAACTATGGTTATACTGTAACAATACAGGCTGATACTTATCCGGTTGTCTCCCTAACTGGAACTTCAAGGAGTTTCATGTTCACTCTGGCACCAGTTATGGTCGACTAACCCGGGTGTTAATTGGGCGGAACTGGTTTTTCCCTGTCTCCCCTTTTTGTTCCTACGTTCTTTCTGAGGTCAGTGCCATGTTTATTTGTGTGACGTTGCCAAATCTAGATAAGAATGTATGTTATTGAATACAGGAAGATCTACAACTATTAAAGACCGTGGAACTATCTTCCCCACGCGTGGACTAAAAAGCCATTCAACTAAGCGGTACACGGTCTATTGAAGACGTCCCGGCACCTTTAATACTGCCGTGCATACCGGCCTAGGTTTATTGCAGAAAAATTACATTGTACACCTGATCCAAATAACATTTACCTATAACCACCGCTATTTTCCCCCCTTACTAAAAATCTTAAAACACAGCCTTTCCATCGACAAAAACAACTCTGTAAAGAACAAAACGGAATTAGTAACAGCATCGAAGACCCTACAAATGAATCCTAGCATGAGGCTTGTATCTTTCGATGTAACAAACATGTACACTAATGTACACATCTTAATGATGCAATCAACACTACCGAAAATAACTTAAAATCCAACAATTCGGCCAAAAAAACTGAAGAGATTGTGAGATTACTGAGGGTCGTCCTCAGCCAAAACGTGTTTCAATTCGACAATAAAATGTACACACATGTCTTCTTTGTGTGGTTTGGATGTTTCATTATGTTGGGATCACCACTAAGCGGACTAATCGCTGACATCTTCATTAATGCACTAGAAAATGAGTTCTTAGAAAAGACTTCAACATAGGGAATAGTAATATGGAAAAGATACGTAGATGATGTAATTTGCGTCTACGATACTGAATTAACAAGCGAAGAAACAATTCTCCAATCCATTAATAGCATACACCACTCAATCAAATTCACTAAGAAATCCCAAACAGATCGAAAAATAAATTACCTCGACATAACTATTGAACGTAAAGACAACGAGCTTTCATATTCCATATTCCGAAAAGCCACACAAACCTCGCATGCAATCGACAATCAGTCTAATCACCCCAGTACGCATAAATTAGCGGGGTTCAATTCAATGGCGCACAGGGCTTTAAACATATACATGTCAAAAGACTATTATAATAAGGAAATAAGAACCATTAAACAAATAGCAAAGGAAAACAATTTCCCGCCAAGCAAAATAGACCAAATTGTAGCCAAACATAAAAATAAAGATAAAATGATTCCAAAACCGGACATTAATGAGAAGAAATTCACACGCTTCAACTATGTGAATGCGAACACATATAAAATCACTAATCTATTCAAAAAGCAAGGCATAAAAATAGCATTCACAACGAATAATACGACCGGGAGGCACCTGCAAAATAGTTATCTAAATAAACAAGACCCGTATTCAAAGTCAAGGGTATATTCTATTACACGCCAAGACACTGGTTGTCAAGCTAATTACATTGGACAGAGCGGAAGACGAGTAGATACACGTTATAATGAACATAGGAATGCGATAAGATACGGAACACATTCAGCCGTTTGCGAACATATGTGTGACACGGGGCACAGCATTACTAAAATCGAGACTGACCTAAAAATAATTCATCACGAATCGAAAGGCAGAGCTCTCGACATAAAGGAAGCAATCGAGATTCACCTAGCCAAAGAAAACATTCCCAACAATCTAAATGAACACACTTTGATGGAGAGTTCACCCCTTTTCACTCCACTAAATACACACCCTGTCGAAAACAAGACACAACATAGCGATACAGCCAAGCTAGATAAAAATAAGGGGGGAAAATAGCGGTGGTTATAGGTAAATGTTATTTGGATCAGGTGTACTATGTACTTTTTTCTGCAATAAACCTAGGCCGGTATGCGCGGCAGTATTAAAGGTGCCGGGACGTCTTCAATAGACCGTGTACCGCTTAGTTGAATGGCTCTTTAGTCCACGCGTGGCGAAGATAGTTCCACGGTCTTTAATAGTTGTAGATCTTCCTGTATTCAATAACATACATTCTTATCTAGATTTGGCAACGTTACACAAATAAACATGGCACTGACCTCAGAAGGAACGTAGGAATAAAAGGGGGAGAAAGGGAAAAATCCAGTTCCGCCCAGTTAACACCCGGGTGAGTCGACCATAACTGGTGCCAGAGTGAACACGGAACTGCTTGAAGTTCCAGTTAGGGAGACAACCGGATAAGTATCAGCCTGTATTATTACAGTATAACTATAGTTGATTTTGTATAACCATATAATCACCCCAAACAGACAAATTCCGGATATTTATCCCCATTTTAGAAGTTCACCTAACATTAGATATACTACATTTAACATACACCGACAGTTGCATTACCAACACTGCAACTAAATAATTGTACATATTGTATATATTGTTCACCTGTATTCTCAAACATAGATGTTATAGCCTAAGTGTAATGGATCTGATGATGATCGCTTGACGATCGAAACTGGTCACCCTAGTGTATTTATTAATCACATGTAATTTATTTCAGGATTAGGGCATAACCCAGCTCTATTTGGGTACATTCGTGTTGACCGACTGAAAAGCACCAAACGTTTGTTTAATTTCGATAGTTAAATATTTGGACATTTATCTTGACATCTCGGATAATCCGCATTAATTATACAGTGCATTGCTTTCCATTAGCAGGATTTCTTGTTTTATTTTTGTTTAATTTTATTTTTCTGACGTCCGCAACAAATTTCTCCGCTTCAATAGTGCCTTGGGATTCATTTTCGATATGCTTCCGGATTGTAAATTTTGCAATCAGACGACTTCCGATTAAATAATGCATTTTGAAAGTTAGAAGCCAGCTTTTACTTGCCTTGAAATTAGCGTAGGCTACCCAATATTTCACGAATTTTAAAATGAAAACGCTGAAAGTAACTACCATGAATACCCTATAACATGTAACCATCTTAGAATCTAGCAACCACCAAGGCGTCTAACTGCTTGGAGTTATCTTCTCTTGACACTCCGTAATTTTACTTGTGTACCAGTCTCTCATACTGCATGTCTTCTTTGTGTGGTTTGGATGTTTCATTATGTAGTTTAATGTTTTCTATACCTTTCCCAAGATTCCTTTTTTCCTCTTTTCTGGTGACGGAAGAGATGCATTCAAACTGTGTGAAGCAGTTTGTCTTGTATACTCACAATTAATTGAATCTTTGCCTTCACACACAACTGCCTCGCTCTATTCTTCTATATCTGACGTCACTTGATCACTGTCATAATCAAGTGTTTATGCCAACTCTGGGAAATGAAATGCTATTATCTACATCTTTTTCAGGTTGGGAAATACTCTGTTGGCTTCTGTTTACAATTCAAATCAGACAGCGGCTACAACAGATACCTCGCAAAATTGGTTTTCTTCTTTCCCTACACAACAGAATAAATTTCCAAGTCATATAACCTCTAGTTGCCTAATTGAACATGGAGTAAGTCGTATGATTACAACTGCAATGTTGTGTGCACATTGTAACGAGCCATCCACGTGGACGGCAGCCACCAAACTTGACCCTCTACTGTTCTCGTGGTGCAGTGGCTAGCATCCTTGCTGTCAATCCTGAGCTGTGAGTTCAATTCCCGTCTATGTCAAGAAATGTAGTTCTGGTCTCAGGGGTGGAACGGGGTACCCTGAGTCTCAAGAGGCAAAATTGAGAAAAGGTGGGTTCGATTCCAACCTCAACAATCCTGGAATAGGTTTTCCATGGTTGACCACTAACCAAATGCCGGGATGGTTGTTATCTTAAGGCTACAGCCACCTCCTTCCAAATCCTCACCTCAATTACAAATACATTATTTTCGATTCCCAAGGCATCACTGGAAAATGGCTTCCAACAAGATAAAGTAAATAGGCCTATCTAAGTTTCCAAGATTGGTGAAGTCCGCCTCGTTCCGTTGTGGCTAGCAATCAACGCGGAGGTCCGTTCGATTCTCGCCTCTGCCAAGAAATCTAACTCTGGTCTGAGGGTTGGAACGGGGTACACTCATCCTCGTGAGGCAAAAGTGAGAATACGTGGGCTCGATTCCTACCTCAGCCATCCTGGAAGTGGTGTTCCGTGGTTTCCTACTTGTAATGCCGGTATGGTACCTAACTTAAATCCACGGCCGCTTCCTACCCGAATTATACCTCCATCACAAAATAATACACACCGTAGTACAGACATCACAGTGACTCACGTTATCAGACACATTCTACACACACCCAAGTACACGGGGATACATGACCACGATGTCAAATAACCTCTAATAAAGTCAACAACAAGATCGATGAGGCATGATAGAGTAATTACATTTCTCAACCTGCTGCAGCGATTGCATGTTCTGGCATCCACGACGCCATCTAATAAATGTTCAACTGCACGTTTATTTAGAGTGTATTTTGTAATAAGGTTCAAAGCTAAATAACAATCCAGGGGTTTAAAGCAATAATACCCCAGCGCAATCTATGAAATCAATTTCCGGTTTAATATGTTCCAGTGGTGTGGACGCTCAAAGGTGTCGGCCATAGATTACTGAAAGCCGTAATGTCGGTGGGGGGCAGAGCTGGTTACAGCTTTCATTTCCTCTCGCAGCTCTCACTTCGCCTACTTCCTTTCATCCGGATGGACTGATGGCTTGTCCTAGCCAGCGGTTACACTGTCTTTGGGCCGCCCCTTCTTCCTCAAATATATCAACTGTCTGGAATAAGTTATAACATGTTGAGATGCTGTTGTTGTTATTATTATTATTGGTTGGTGCATAAGTTCGTAGTGTTTTCCAAAGGTTTATCCACATCAAGTTTATAACTTTATTAAAACACATCAGATACTTATAAGAGAGAAGTTAATCATCAGTAACATATTCTCCTTCACTATCTACATCAGTCTGCCAACGCTGTGGTAATTTTCCGATTCTGTGCCTGTAGAGTTCACGTGGTTTTGAGTTGGAGAATTCGTCAAGCCATTCTTGGAGCGCATCTTCCTCCGGAAAGGAATTTCCTTGAAGATTGTTCGATAGGGAGCGGAAAAGGAAAAAAATCTGAGGGCATCGGGTGAATAAGGTGCGTGCGGGATGATTTCCCAGCCAAACTCCTATATAGTGATTTTTGTCAGGTTAGCCGAGTGCGGGTGGGTATTATCATGGAGGAGCATCACTTCACGCAGTTTTGCTGGTTGCATTTCTCTGATTGCATCTGTAAGACGTCTCAGTTGTTGGCAATAAATGTCAGCAATGATGGTTACGCCTCAAGGAAGCAATTCGTAGTAGGCTACCGCACACCGACGGTTATCCACCAGATAACATTATCATTTGTGTATGCGCGCAGGTCCTTGTACGGGGAGTTGCTTGTTTGTTTGGGCTTAACCATTCCTTTCTTCTCCTTATGTTAGCGTAGGGACACCATTTCTCGTCACCAGCAACGATACAGAATAGGAATGCTCGGTGTTGTTCACGAGCCGATCGATAACAAGCAAGCAGAGGTGCACCCGCTGACTTTTGTGATTTTGGCTTAGAGCATGCGGTACCCATACACCGGATTTTTGAATCTTGGCCATTGAATGCAAATGTCGTACAATGGTGGAATGATCACAGTTCATCACATTTGCCAGTTCTCGTGTACACTGACGTGGATCATTGTGAATTAATTCGTTTAAACGATCTTCTTCAAATTCCGACGGCCTTCCTGAACATGGGGAGTCACTAAGGTCAAAGCGACCCACCTGAAAACGAGAAAACCACTTTCTTGCCGTGCTCTCTCCAATATCATTGTCCCCATACAAGGCGCAAATGTTTCTGGCCACCTCCGCTGCTTTCGTCCCTCTATTGAATTCAGAGAGAAGAATATGTCAGAAATGTTCCAATTTATCCACTTGGCACTCCATTTTCTAGCGTCCACGTCTCCACTCACTAGCTGAAAATGACAAAACTTCAATGTGTAAACTCAAGAACAAACATTGAAGGACAATGACAGTCGATAAATGAAACCATAGCAACCGGAATACCAACAAGCAAAATAAAAACGCTACGGACTTATGCACCAACCTAATATTATAAATGGCTTATGCCGATGAAAAAGTTCGAAGTAAGATTACTCTCGGGTATTTTAAGGGAGTTAAAATACAAGAGGCCCTTATAAATATAATTTATTTTCGACCATGCCAAAATATTAATATTATATGCAAAATGCAATTCCTTCTTAAAGAGGTTCATTATAGTTCAAGTTTCATTATGACACAGGTTCTCCACCAATCAGAGCTCAAGATTTTCATTACGATACAGCTGTTTGACCAATTAGGTAAGGATATCATCGTACCTGAGCTGACTACCACGGCCTCCTATTTTAAATTGCACAGTGTGGCTAGTGTCATAGTGGGGTATTCAAGGAAGCCGTAATCGAATACAAGGTATTCTCTGCGTCCCATGCGCTCTGTTCAGTAAACAAAACTGGCGGAATCTCGACAGATATTTATGAATATTTATGTTCGAACATAAAATAAAGTTATAATTATCGTCGAACATAAACAGTCATATATAACTCGCGAATAATGGTAATTAAGATTCTCGTGTCTTAATTATTGCCATTATATGCTTGTTGCATAATGTACTATTTCTCACCGGCAGGTGAAATGCATTATGGACAGAATTCGGCACGTCAAGCTCTTCCAAACAGACTACCTCGTGGTGTAGTGCTTGATATTCATGACTGACACCCCTGACGTCCGAGTTTGATTCCCGGCTCTGTCAAGTAATTTAATATAATTCTGAGGGCTCAGCCTCGTGAGGAAAAACTGAGAAGAAAATGGTTTGATTCCCCCCTCGGCATTCCTAGAAATGGTTCCCCACTTTCATTCCAGGCAAATATCTTGATGGTATCTAACGTAAGACCACAGCCACTTTCTATACAATCGTATCCCCAATTTCAAATGCGCACGCTAGTACAGCCATCACAATGAGCCAGGTTATTAAACAGATTCCACATGCACAGTGAAATACACGGGGTTACTTGCCTACGATGCTGTGAAGCACCTAAATGAATCAACAACAACAACAACAGCATTTCTCGAAGTTAAGTAGCAGTTCCCGGTATTATTATTATTATTGTTATTATTATTATTATTATTGTTATTATATCGTTCGGCGCTTAAATTTCGTTGCCATGAACCAAATTTTTAAACTGGTAGTGCTTTATTTACTAGTTTGGGCCATCCTCGTCATCAACGCACTGTACTTACATGTGAATGAAAGTTCTCTGATAACCTGTGTTGTTGTCAAGACGGTAATACTGTGTGAAATTGTAGATATTTAAGCCTATGACTGGGTTAAGTGTCTCTGTGAAATGATCATACTCAAGTTAACCGTTGTAATTACCGAGTTTTGAATTCTTCATTTCCGAACACTAAACTATCTATTCCTGTCGTGTAGCGTGTCTAAGACCACTCGGCTACGCAAGTAGGTCTTAACTGTGAATTTAGCGGTCAGTTTCCTGCTAATACGTGGGATGAAACTGAAAACTTATTCCTTGACACACTAGAATCAATTGAAAATACCACAATGTCATTGATTTATGGATTCAATGCACTCCGACCAACTCGTGGTGTACTGACTAGCATTACTGGCTGCAACCTCGAGACCAAGGTTCAAATCCCAACTCTGCCTTAATTCTGATCTGACGACTGGAAATGATTACTCTCAGCCTCATGAGGCAGAACGTTCAATTCTCATTCTAGAAGTGGTTTTCCGTCGCTCCCTATTTCTATTTCAGGCAAAATGCCGGGTTGGTTCCTAAATGGAGACCACGGCTGCTTCCTTCCCAATCCTAAACTCACTCTACTACAGCCTCCACAATAACACAGGTTATCAGACAAATTCCATATACACACAAATACACGGGGCTATATGACCACGATGTCGCAAAGCCCCTAAATGAATCAACAACAACATTTAACTTGAGATGCTTAGCAGCTGGAGGATGGATAGCCTATCTGTAATGTGCTACTTAATAACGAGAAAGAAAAGGTGCCTGATCATTTTCGGGGAATACCGAGCAGGGTAGCCGTGGGGCACGATTGGAAAGGGGAGCTGACAGCGACCATCTCCTAGGTTCTTCCACACTCCCTCTAGGATAATGCCTGAATGGTACGTTATTTCCCGTCCCGCGGGGCCTACTTCAATCCCTGATCCTAGAATTACTTTTACACACACTATTATAATCACCACAGAAACACATGTTATCAAACAAATTCATCACACATAAGTATACAGGGCCAATATGTGAGAGCCTGTAATGAATTAGCAAATACAACTCTGCGGGAAAGACAATTCACTACAGGGAAAATTCCATCTGACACAGATATCCGTTGGAACGCTGTTACTACTAATCGACTTCTACGTCAGTACTCATCGTGCTCCAGAGGATATATGTTTATTGCAGGAGTGTTTTGACTGTGGCTATCAGTATTCAGAGCCAGCGCAGGGTTTATAGTTGCCTCACACAAGGCTGGTGTAGTTGAGACACTAATGGATTAATTACTTGGAATTTGTTTAGTGTGTAAATTCATTTAACGGCTGGGTGGAGAGGACATCAGGATCCCCTCTACTTGTACATTTTCCACTCACGTACTTACATCGCATCTCTCCCCTGTCCTTAATCCAGGCAATAAGAACAAAACATTAAGAGACAGGCCGCTGTCGACATCAGACAGTTCCTACAGAAACAGCTCACTTCAGCATGGGGTAGAAAACTAAAGGAAGTAACTCAGTTACACAGCAGTAACTGTTGTAGTTGATTCATTGAGGGGCTATGCGACGTGTATCCCCGTGTATTTGTGTGTGTGTGGGGGGGGGGGGGAGGTGGTGGAGTGATTGTCTGATAACCTGTGTTACTGTGATGACTGTATTAGTGTGTGTAGTTGTAATTCAGATGAAGATTTGGAAGGAGACGGCCGTGGCCGTAAGTTAGGAACCATCCCGGCAATCACCTGGAGTAGAAGTGTGAAACCACGAAACACCACTCCCAAGATGGCTGAGGTGGGAAGAGAACCAGTCTCTTCTCTGTTTTCCTTCACGAGACTGAGTGTACACTGTACCGGTCCTCAGAACAGAATTAAATATCTTGGGAGAGCCGGAAATTAAATCTGGGCCTCGACGGTGACAGCCAGGAGTGCTAGCCACTATGTTACGAGGTGGACCCCTTCTTCAACAGTCCATAACAATAAATATATTATACAGGGTGTTTCTAAATTCCCATCACACACTTTGAGGGCTTGTAGTGGGGACCAAGACGGCTAAGTTTAGCATAGGAACTTGTGTCCGGAATCGTGTCGTCTTCCCGATACCCGCAAAAAACCACTACAGCACACGTTCGAATCTCCCGGTTTCTTGGCGCCACTGATTAGAGTACGTACGTCTTTGAACGATCACCTGATGTCCCTTATCCCCCACAGGTTTGTTGACATTCCATACCTTCTTCCACGAAATCTCACGTTTGCCACGTACTCGGTATTCCTTGAAGACGTACTGCATGCGTTCTTACTAAGAACTTCTTAGACGATGTGCTACTGCATGTGCGTCAAAACATGTGGTTTCAGCACGATGGCGCACCATCTCATTTTTCACCTGCACCTGCACAGATTTGGGCAATAATGGCCAGATGGCTTGACCTGCACGTTCACCCGACTTGACATCGCTGGACTACTACCTGTGGGGTCACATGCTTTTTGAGACCCATGAGGAATCCGAGGAAGGCTGTTGGAGGACCAGGGATTGGTGATCGTGTGTATGGAGGTACCGTGTCAGTAAAGACTTTGGTGGTCGTCTCATCGAGCCCCACTTGTAATTGGACCCAGACGACAAGCAGCGGGAGTCAGACAGAGCGCCGAAAATTCGGGAGCTGTGGACGTGTGCTGTAGTGGATTTGTGGGTAGCGGGAAGACGGTACGTTTCTGGACACAAGTTCCTGTGCTAATCTTAACCGTCTCTGTCCCCACTACAAGCCCTCAAAGTTTGTATGGGAATTAACAAACATTCTGTAGGCTATATATAAAAATGAATGTTTGTTTGTTCGTCTTTTATGCGTTCATATACCATTCATCTGATTACGATGAAACGTTGGTGAGTTGTGTGCACTCCTACGCAGGTTTCTGATTTTTAATAAAACAAAACAATGTGGCCAAAAATGTGTAACAATGAGCATACAAAGAACAGAGGAGTTCCTCAGTTCATCACCAGACGCTAGAGTAAGGACATAGGCAAAAAAGTGCCATTTCGAGCCTATTTTCATTTATGAAAAAAAAAATAGGATTGTGAGATCACCTTTTATCCGTGTGTGTGCGTGAGTGTATGTGTGTGCGTATGTGTGTGTGTCCCCTCCTAATTACTTCTAAACGGCTATTTCAGTGAAACTCGGTAAGGTCATAGCACCTTTTTGGCCAACCCTGACCGTGCCCTTCAAATTTTATTACATCTCACCTATCCAACATGGCGGCTATGCGAAATATATCACTGGCATTCTATATCTCCGAAACTATTACCGATATCACCCAAACATTTTGTACGCTGATACAGGGCACTACTAGAAGTTCACCCATAAGACTTTCAAAAACCTTTTAACTACAAAACGAACATGGCGGCCAAGCGAAGTTGAAACATTTAAATAAACTTTTCTCTCGATTTGCCCATCCAAACGCAATGAAACCTGGTACAGCAAATGTTTATACACATTGTAACGCACTTGAATTAAAATTAGTTCAATAAAATTGTTTACATAACCTCAAGATGGTGGCTGTGCGAAATATTTCACCGGCATTCTGTATCTCCGAAACTATTACTGATACCAACCTGAAATTCTGTGCGGTGATAAAGGACAATATGACAAGTTCATCTATGTAACTTTCAAAAACCTGTAAAGTACAAAACGAACATGGCGGCCAAGCGAAGTTGAAATATTTTAATGGACTTTACTCGCGATTTAACCTCCTGAGCGCAATAAAATATGGTTCAGTTAATGTTTAGACACATTGTAATGCACTGGCATCTAATTTACTTCAAGTTTTTACATCACCTCAATATGGCGGCTGTGCGAAATTTTAAAATTACGTTTTTATTTCTTATGTCGTAATCATGCGATCGAAGTGAAAGTTTGAATAATGGACCTACGCAATAATTTTCATTTTATGGTAGGGCCTACATAACTCTATCGCCTATACGTATAACTGTCCAACATGGCGACCATCCGAAATATTTAGACGGTTCTCAATATCTACAAATCTATTGCAGCAGTCAAACTGAATTTTTTAATGTTCATAGAGGCTATGAACATAAGATCACCTATGGGACTTTCAATAACCTGGTGAGCAGAAATCTAACATGCGGCGACGTATTTAATTGGATGTTTCTCGCGATTTAACCATCCGAGTGCAGTGAAACTTAGTACGGTAAATGCTAGTACAAATTTTTATCCACTGGCATCTAATTTATTTCAATTGTTTTCATAACCACAAAAGGGCATCTGTGCAAAATTTTAAAATCTCGATTTTGTGTCTTGTGTCCTAATCATGCGATTGAAGTTTGAATAGGCTACTACACCTACGCAATAATCTTCAAGTAATAGTACATAACTGTAAGACCTACATATATAAAAATCCAACATGGTGACCATCCGAAATATTTAGACGGTTCTCAATATCTACGAATCTATTACAGCAATCGAACTGAAATTGTGTATGTTGATGGAGGCAATCAACGTAAGTAGGATATATGAAAATAGGCAATAAATATCTTCACGGAACTACTTGTTAAGTAGTATTTTTGGCACGAGAGTCGTTTCACAAAAAGACATTGGAATAGGCAGCGCTCGAATCATTTCAACAAATACGAATTGGTGCGCTGCACAGAGCATACTTTCTTAATTATAGCGACGCGACATTTACGGGGAACGTGGTTTGAGTTTTCTTTCTTTCTCAACAGCCACTAAGTTCGTGGCTTTATAACATTTCTTATTGGTGCTTTACGTAGCAGCAATGTGAAATCCGGAGCAAGAGCTACTCAGTGGTAATGGTAATATGCTCTGGATGATCGTTGATGTTAGCCTGTGGTGATAAGGAATGTGTTAATTTCAACAGGACAAAATCTACATTATAAAAATATATTCAATTCTATGAGAATAAAATAATATTTTCTATATTGATCATCTTTAGAACAATACGAAGATACAATTCTAGTAAATCGGCCTAAAACTGTTTTCTATATCAAGAGTGAGGAAAAAAAAATACTCAGTATGTTGCTGTGCCCGATATTCCAGCCCTGGATTGCGTGGCCCGACTCATCGCGATCCCAGGTTGAAATTCGATACAACACTAGTAGAAAATTTTACCAAAAGAAAATCGTGGAAGATCAGATATACGTTGGCATAAAGATGAGATAAGAAAAAGTGAGACCTCAAGTGACCTCGGGGGTGTGAAGATGGACTGGGGTTCATATATTACCACCCAACGTCATCTCCAACCATCCACGTTACATTGCGAAGCCACAGAAAGAATATGCACAATAAGATAAATCTTCCACATTTTTATTCACCGGAGCACTAATACAACCAATAAAAATAATCATTCCTATCCCCTGCACTTGGAGATTGACTAAGTCTTGATGTGCACACAAAAAATAATAAATGAAATGCATGTTTAATTGGGACAAAATCTCCTTGTGTCCTGCCTTTGGGTATAATTAAACTTACGGAGATCCCACATATTGACTACAATGGGTAACGTTTAGTTACACTTTTTATTTTTCATCCATAGTTTAATATATAGTTCATATTTGGATGTTCTAGAAAACTGACTGCATTAAAAAGAAAACACAAAAAAAAAATGGGATTATTCTATTAGATCTCCTTCTGACTAAATCACGACTGGTGCATTGTGGATATTCTTGCTTATTCTATCAACAAATTTACAACCTATATACACATGTGAATATTCACATCACATCATAGCAACATTTCTCTTGACTCGTAATGGATCCAAAATGTCTTTGCCTTTACAAATGTTTAGTCATTATTCAAGGTCTGAAACTTCTCACAATTATTTAATACTGTCTTGATTCACATTTTGATTCGTTATAATTAAACTTTCCACTGGTATCTTTGACTGGTGTAACTCTCATTGATGTTGAGTAATTTTATTTCAGGAAGAAATATAAAAATATTCATCAGGCAAAATTATAGACTATAACTTTTCACTAAATTCACACACATGTTTTAAATGGCCCTCATGGCTTCGTTCTACACATTTCACAGGCTTATTATCGACCAAAGCTACCATACTTTGCCTATTCTCACTTAATTACTTGCCTATTTATATCACAGTGAAATTTTTATCACACTATTATTTCTCATATCTTCGCATATTTATAATCTTTGAATCACATCATTTAATCGCCACATTTTACCTGCGTTATACTTTATCATCTTAATTACAACATTGCAGCGTTACTATTACCTGCCATTCGTTCTCATTAACTGAATCATAGAAGTTATGATATCATGTCGTGTCTAGTTTTACCATTCTAAGCTATCAGTGTGTTTAAAGAAAGATTTAACTATCTTATTTAAATGTTTAAATTATGCAGCATTATTTAAATTTCATTGAATATTTGGTTTAAATGATTATTATCTATCAAACATTCCTTACAAATACACTGATGTTATGGTGTAACTGTGATCAAGTTTATTAACAGTATCTTCTCAATATCTCACTAATTTAATGTTTCATGTCTAAGATTATCTACTACTTAACTAGAATTATATCCACTATACCTGAAAGAACCAGTTGTTTCTCTAGAAAACGTAAGAAAAAATGTTTCAATGTCACCGCCTAATTAATGACTATAGATCCCCTTAAATTATCGCAATTGAATTTGATGAGTGCTGTACAAACCACTAAAATCTACTTCAATTAAAATTCTAGCTATTTAGAATCATGGTGATGTCATCAGTACCTTAGGACTCTTTTGGAAGAAGTATGGAGTTCTTGTAGGACCAATGGTGACTCCCATCGTTCTCGCCATTTGGTCTTGACCCATCTCCAAGCCTCGTGGTTGACATGCGATTGACTGTGGGCCTCCATGCTCGTCTCCAGGAACATCAGCCGCCTCCTAAATCTCCCATGTCGCGTTTTTCTTAGTGCGCCATCCTACGATATTGGAAGTTCTTCGCAAAATACGAATAGATGCCTGGTCTGATGACCATCATGTCCAAAATTTCACAAATTTTCCGCCCGTCTAATATGACAGTTTATAAGTTTCTGGATACAATCGCGCAAACCGCACTTTGACAAAACTTTTGGTTCTCGAACTAGATCTGTTTCTAAAACGCAAAGTTCGTACGTAATATCCCGTGAGATTGCAGTCTAAAACGTGGCCTCGAAACACCTGTGTGTTGAGCAGGTCACAAGCGGTTGGCCTTGGCTCGCATACTGTCGCTTGGCACAATGACCTCGCCTTTCCGTAAACAGAGTCTCGCTTCAAGGAGCTTAGTGATTCACTGTTATCATTGAATTTCAATGTCCAGCCTAGCTCTAACAGCATTTCCTACGGTATTGTAACCTCGTGAAAACATATAGGCTGTTAGCGCACACGTATTATCCGCACTTTTGAAACATGAAGAGTAGTGGGGTAAGGACAGAGCTGCTTATAAAAGCAAGTGGTGAGCCCCTGCGACCTTGGAATGGAAAGAGCCATGCTAGGAGGGCGTGCTTGGATTCGTTTTTTTCGTCTCGTCATGCTCTTTACGGGAATGTAGGTATCGAAAAGGTGAAGTTAGGGTTTTGGGTCAAAAAATGCGTTTTTCACATTTTTGTCGATTTTCGGAAAACGGGCCATGCTAGGAGGGCGTGCTTGGATTCGTTTATTTCGTCTCGTTGTGCTCTTTACGGGAATGTCGGTGTCGAAAAGGTGAAGTTAGGGTTTTGGGTCAAAAAATGCGTTTTTCACATTTTTGTCGATTTTTGGAAAACGGGTCATGCTAGGAGGGCGTGCTTGGATTCGTTTATTTCGTTTCGTTGTGCACTTTACGGGAATGTCGGTGTCGAAAAGGTGAACTTAGGGTTTTGGGTCAAAACATGCGTTTTTCACATTTTTGCCGATTTTTGGAAAACGGGTCATGCTAGGAGGGCGTGCTTGGATTCGTTTATTTCGTTTCGTTGTGCACTTTACGGGAATGTCGGTGTCGAAAAGGTGAACTTAGGGTTTTGGGTCTAAATATGCGTTTTTCACATTTTTGCCGATTTTTGGAAAACGGGTCATGCTGGGAGAGCGTGCTTGGATTCGTTTTTTTCGTCTCGTTGTGCTCTTTACGGGAATGTAGGTGTCGAAAAGGTGAACTTAGGGTTTTGGGTCGAAAAATGCGTTTTTCACATTTTTGCCGATTTTTGGAAAACGGGTCATGCTAGGAGGGCGTGCTTGGATTCGTTTATTTCGTCTCGTTGTGCTCTTTACGGGAATGTAGGTGTCGGAAAGGTGAACTTAGGGTTTTGGGTCAAAACATGCGTTTTTCACATTTTTGTCGATTTTTGGAAAACCGAAAACGTGAGAATGACGTGTGTGATAGTATTTATTTCGTCTCTTTATTCTCTTTACGTGGATATAGACATGAAAAAGGTAAAAAGCTGGAAACATGGTTTTCTTATGGAAAAGGTGTTTTTTTGTTCATTTTCGCGTTATTTGGAAAACGAATGAGGCGATTTTTATGATGGGCATGTCGATGTATTTGTGTCGTTGTTCAGTTTACGGGAATGTAGGTATGGAAAACCTGAAATCATGGTTTCCGTCATTTTTTTTTCGAGATTGTTGAGGAAAACGGGGAAAAAGTAAGAAACCAGATTTGAAGTCACGTTAGGTTATGCGCTTTGATGTTAATAAAACACTTATGCATTATTATTATTATTATTTGTCTTGACTGGTCAGGGCTCACACGCAGAGAGAGAACTTGCTTAATGCAATGAGAATTGAAAGCATTGAGGCTGACCCACGGCGATCCAGACAGACACAGGTCTTATCATCGTACGTGCCTCGCAGCAGAGAGAGATAAGAGGCTGGTGTCATTATACAGTGTGCGGATTTATAATGTGTATGTCATAGCCTAGGTTCATTATGAACTCATCATGCAACGCAAAGTTTGAAACAATGAGTGAGTGTATAGCATCATGATAACAGATTGGCATGGGCTCGAACAAAGCGGTAATAAACAAAAGGGTGGGAATAATGAAAGGTCATATGATATGGGCTTTTACCTCGATTGATCATTTCACCCCTAAAACAGTAAATAGTCATGTTATGGGGAAAAAACGTGTTAAACACCTAAAAATGATAAATGAACCTAAAATATTTTGTTTTTGATGAAAAATAGCAGGGGGGTGAAACTACCCCCCAAAATTGAAAAATCCATATCTCGGAAACGAAGAAGCCTAAAATTAGGTGTGATAGCTTAAAAAATAGGGGATGATATGGGCTTTTACCTCGATTGATCATTTCACCCCTAAAACAGTAAATAGTCATGTTATGGGGAAAAAACGTGTTAAACACCTAAAAATGATAAATGAACCTAAGATCTTTTGTTTTTGATGAAAAATAGCAGGGGGTGAAACTACCCCCCAAAATTGAAAAATCCATATCTCGGAAACGAAGAAGCCTAAAATTAGGTGTGATAGCTTAAAAAATAGAGGATGATTAGGGCTTTTACCTCGATTGATCATTTCACCCCTAAAACAGTAAATAGTCATGTTATGGGGAAAAAACGTGTTAAACACCTAAAAATGATAAATGAATCTAAGATCTTTTGTTTTTGATGAAAAATAGCAGGGGGGTGAAACTACCCCCCAAAATTGAAAAATCCCTATCTCGGAAACGAAGAAGCCTAAAATTAGGTGTGATAGCTTAAAAAATAGGGGATGATTAGGGCTTTTACCTCGATTGATCACTTCACCCCTTAAAACAGTAAATAGTCATGTTATGGGAAAAAAACGTGTTAAACACCTAAAAATGATAAATGAACCTAAGATCTTTTGTTTTTGATGAAAAATAGCAGGGGGATGCAAACAACCCCCAAATTGAAAAATCCATATCTAGGAAACGAAGAATCCTAAAATTAGGTGTAATGGCTTAAAAAATAGGTCATGATATACGCTTTTACCTGGATAGGTCATTTCACCCCTAAAACAGTAAATAGTCATGTTATGGGGAAAAAATGTGTTATACACCTAAAAGCATAAGCATCTTTGTGAAACCATGCTTTAATGCGCATGTGTATGGAGGATGATTGTTGTTATTATTATTATTAGGTAATTATGGATTAATGTGTGTATAGATACTAACCTGTGGGGAGCGTGATGGCGCAGGTGCTTAGCTGCTCGTCTTTACCCGGACGGCTGGGGTTCAAATCCCGGTGACAGCGGGGGTTGGAATTTTCACTCGAAAAATCACGTGGCGTCAGGAAGGGCATTCGGCCTTAAATCCCGGGCCAAAACCAAAATGAGCCTGGTTGGCTCCGGCGACTCAAACTAATTGGGAAAAGAAGAAGAAAGAAAGGTAACTCACCAGTAATAGTAAACATTGGTTGGAGGTGTTGAAGAAGTCAGAATGGCCAACCCTTGCCATGGTTCACGAATGGACCCCAAAAAGTTTTATCTGTCAAGACTCAGTCTACCCTGTTGCAGCCTTTAGAAAAAAAAATCGAACCGGGGCCTCTGTGGTCACAGTGGACTTTTATTCATGATGCTTTTTAAACAAACGTAGGCTTGTCTACTACCGCTGGCTTGAATCTGCACAGAGACACTGGCTTTGGTTTGCGTAGTGTGCCTTGCTGATAACAGCACAGCGACCTTGTCAGTAAGTTTCATATTACTCATTTGCTTGATAGCGGACGTGCTCTGCACATGACTAGATCGTTGTTAGGTTTGACAAAGGCTTAGTGAAGCTTATGGCAACCTTGAAATGAATGTCATGGTATAGTCGGGGTTGGAAGCCAAGACCTTAGGGTTGACAACCAAGTAGGTTAACCACTACACGGTGAGATGGTCAAATAATAATGTAACAGAACATATAGAAACGTTTTCTATAGTTTAACGAATTGGCATACCATGAGAGGTGTAGGTAATGGAAATTGAATCCTTAGCTGATGATTATACTACTTTCCATGCCCACGTATAAGCTATCATGTTAGAAAAAGAATGGTATGGCTTGTTTTAAACGGAGAATAATCATTGTGTTTACTGTGAAACACAAATCTGAATTTAAAATTAATTTAAAATAATTAATTTAAAATTAACTAATTTAAAATTAGTTTAGTACGCTGAAGTTAAAATGAATAATGATCACGTTACAGACAGCCAGTTTCAAAGCCATGAGAACTAAGTGAACAAAGTATAAAATTCATGAGCCAGTGAGGAATTCAACATGCTGTCCTTTGGACAAGAGAGAAGCGTTCTACAGCGACCCTCAATGGTTTGGGACATCGTAAAGATGAAAATTAAATCTAAGCTACTACACGCTTATATACTAGAATAAGAAATGGAAAACAATTGGTCAAATAAAGGACAGACGGAATAAAAAATGGCCCTCAACCCTCAAGCATAAGGATTGAGGGAGTTGGAAGGAAGGAGAGCCATGAAAGGCATATAAAAAGTATACTAGGAGTGGCTTTGCCCCAGAGGTAATGGATAAAGAGGAGGAAAACTGGACTCAGCTCAGAAATCCCTTGGGGTCACCAACTTCCAAACTGATCAGCCCTTGAGGGTGTAGCCATATGCAGAGTGCACAGCAAGTGGTGGGGCTAAATACACCCTACCTTCTTGAGGGGGCTTGGGCAAAAGACAGGGAATAGCATGAAAATAAAAAAGCAAGGCTGCCTCCTCAGGATATCAGAAAAAATAAATAAACCAGGGCCAATGAAGTTTCAAAAGGAAGAGACTCCCTAGGGCTCGGATACTCTAATCATGTTGGGGTCGGTAGAGAACAAGAGTTGAGCAAGTGTGGTCGACAGGAAATAAGACAGAGAAGAGCCTAGCACAAGTTAGTGGAAGCAATGACGGTCTCAGCTGGGACTCCGTGATCGTCAACCTACATGACACTAGATATGACGCCCAGGGGTGGAATTAAAGACCTCTTTTTGTTTTTTATCACTGGCTTTTAAGAACGCTAACACATGGCATGCCTTATAATGCAATACTGGTCCTAGGGTATGCAAAATTGTATTAGAAACTCAGCTAATAATAGTGTGCTTGCCCATGATTTACCTTAAATTTTCCTAAAATCCACTACATTTTCCGCAAATTGACCAAATGACACAACATTCCAGCAAAATTCAACAAATGACTACCAGATTTATTGAAATTCCATTGATTTACCTAAGCATGGTTTAAACTACCTCAAATTCATATAAAATTAGACGAATATAGATGAAAATTCACTAAAATTTACCGAATTTAGCCAAGTGGTGTACAAACCATGAAATTTATCCAATTTTTATTAAAATTGACTACATGTACTCGAAAATTCCATAATATTCCCTTTACATGTATGCTTTTTGTTGTTGTTGTTGTTGTTGTTGTTGTTGTTGTTTCGTTTACCACACTCCCTGTAGACAATCACCTCAACATGACTTTCTCCTAGACTAGGAGCTTTACATTCGACATGATAGCTGAGTTTCATTTCCCATAAACTTGTCTCTGAGGTGGGTGTCAGGGAAAGGCATACAGCTGTAAAAACCACACTCTCACGTAGACTTTCATAACCTCTTACGTTGAGGTTCCTTGCACTAACGACATTAAATGATTGAACGGTTTCCTTTTCACAATTCCTGTCTATACATTCCTCTTTAAGGTTGCAAGATGTTTGCAAGATTCCTAAAATGCAATTAAATGTAATAAATACCTTAAGATGGTTTCATTTGTTTAATGATATGGTGTTGATGATGGATATATACGTTAAGACTAATTTTTGTTAGGTCTTGACTGGCCTTGCAATTAGAAATTGACAAACCAAACATGGGTTATCTACCAGGGGAACACTTTGACCTCTATGTTGGTTATTGACCAGTAAGTACAGTTCTAGTAATGAGACAGAAATCCAACACAAACAATGAGCGCGCAATGCGGCGGAGATTGGTACCACGATGTACAGTCGGTTATGTAGCTATGTGGAATGCACATCACATATGGTTTACTTGAAGGTTTGGAGATTCCATTAAAGATATTTCTACAATAAACCACTTTCAAATGGTCATTCGTTGGTGTGAAAATATTTATTATATGGTATTTTATGAAAACAATTATGATTTATAAAAAAAATATATGTTTACTGTATTCTTATTTAATGTAAGCACTGGAGGCACTATCGACCAACATACAGCACTATCTGGAATGTATATTGCATACTTGAAGGTTTGGTGATCCCATTAAAGGTATTCCTACAATAAATGATTTTTAAGTTGTCGTTTTATGGCATGATTATTTAATATATGCTATTTGCTAATAGGATTTGACACTGGAATTATTTTACAAGTAGTTATTTTAATGACCAACAGAGTTTAATGTTAACAAGGCACAGCTCTATTTGAAATTTTGAATAACATGTTGCATGTCATACATCATATGCAACTACTGTAAGGCTTGTGATTTATTTAATGCCTTTAACCCTATATTAAACACGCAGTTTGCAATACTGATAACTGCAATGTTAGTGAAAAAAAATTGAAACAAAACAAAAATCAGCATTGAAAAACCAAAAAGTGGTTGAGCATATATACAGTGGGGAAAAGAAAAGTTTTGTAAACACTAATGTCCAACAAGATTAATTAAATCAGTAACTGTCAGGGTGGCCGAGTGGTTAAGGCGTTTGACTTAAGATCAAATTTCCAAATATATAAGGAAGCAAGGGTTCAAATCCCTTCCCTGACATAACTATTGCTTGAACATGCAAGAAAACAAGAAATATACACAAACTATGTTTATCAATTTAATCATTTTTTTTACAAGAGATAGACACACAGAATACAGCTCTTTTGGTTTATCAGTTCTTTTAAACATAACACTTGTTGAAAATTATTTTTTAGGGGATGGGGGTGTTGCTACGTTGACCCATTACACAATAATAGCAGCTTTACGAAGTTCATTTTCTATATTTAATAGCTCTTTCTCATAACCAATATGGCCAAGCTGTTTACAGGCATGCAAGAGCTGTAGACGTTCGACTAATATATTAGGATCGTTCCATTTACTATTTTTTATGAATGGTTTCAGAATCTCGGGAAGCAGTTCATCATTATCACCATCATTATGATTATCATCCTCATTATTATAATCATTTTCATAATGATGATCATTATCATCGTTATCATTACCATCATAATTTCCACCTTTGTCCACAGACTGTTCAATGGATTGAGTTGCCTTTGATAGTGTTGAAAGCTTCTTTTTAGATGTGCTAGAATGCTTTAACATTGTTATGTTATTATTACCACTATTACCTTTCCCCACTAACTTTTTGATGAGGTATATTGTCTCCGATAGGGTTGAGGGTTTTTGAGATGTGGGTGCATGTCTGAACATGGGTTTCACAGGAGGTGTTAAAGGTTTCTCATTAAACAACTCGCTAACAGCATGAGTGCGTTGTAGTGTATTAAACTTGAGGTTAATATTATCTTGAGCAGTACTATCTTTCTCTTGGACTTGGTTTCTTGCTTTGGTTTGGGTTTTCCTTACATTTAGACTAGCGTGATTATTAAGTTTACATTCATGATTGTTTGAAGAAAGTACGTCCGATTCTTTTGTTTTAAGCATTCCTCGACACTGTTTCGATCGTTGCTTTGAACAGCGCCAAATAACAGTTCCATTTTTATTGCTTCGTTTCACAATATATGAATATCCTTTATAGTATGCATAAGGCTTACCATACCTAGTCACTGATACTTCCATATCAACTGTCAAGCACAAACTAATCTCTAGTAAAGACAACTTGGTAATAACAAAAATAGTTTAATGTGGGAGCATATATACATGCAAAAAGTGGGAGCAAAGGTGGGGGGGTAAAAAGTGGGAGCAAAAGTGGTAGCAAATGCGGGAGAAAAAAAAACTGTGAGCAAAAAGTGGGAGCAAATATGGGATCAAATGTGGGAGAAAGCAAATATAAAAAAAAGTGGGAGCAAATATGCTAACAAATATGTCAACAAATATACCAGCAAAAGTAAATACACAAGTCAAGATCGATTAAAGTGCAAAGAAAATATGAAAGCAAATATGAGAGCAAAAATGGTGTTTTTCTAAAACAACTAGACATAACAAACTTAGTCATAACCTAACCTCACCTAACCTCACCTAACCTAACCTCACCTCACCTCACCTAACCTAACCTCACCTCACCTAACTTCACCTAACCTAACCTAACTTTACCTAACCTAACTTGACTGAACTTTACCTAACCTAACCCATCATAACTTCACCTAACCTAACTTTACCTAATCTAACTTCACCTAACCTAACTTTCAACTCACAGATCAAGATTAAATTCTAGGCATAGTTGAGTTGGAACCCAAGACTTCAGGGATAACACACAAGTATACTAGCCACTACACCGCAAAAATGAGCAAATTACCATGCAACACAACATAAAGTAAAAGTTTCCTGTAGTGTAACTCATTGGCTGTCAACCATAGTTCGGGAATTCAAACCCAAGACCTCAGGACTTTTTGTTTTGAACATTATCAGAAATATTATTCCATTTGCATTTTGCTGCTGCTGCTTATAGTTATAAGAGTTGACATTAATATGGAAAGCAAAAAAAATGTGGGAGCAAAAAGTGGGAGCAAAACGTGTAAGCAGAAGTGGGAGCAAACAAGTGTGAGCAAATATGGGAGCAGAAAGTGGGATCAAATGTGAAAGCAAAAGTGGGAGCAAAAAGAGCGAGGAAAAGTGAGTGCACAAAGTGGGAGCAAAATGTGTGAGTAAAAAGTGGGGCCAAATGTGGTGTTTTACTAAAACAATCTCCCCTAACCTAACCTAACCTAACTTCACCCAACCTAATTTCACCTAACCTAACTTCACCTAACCTAACCTTCCAACTCTCAGATCAAAAATTAAATTCTGGCCATAGTCGAGTTGGAACCCAAAACCTCTGGGATAACACTCAAGTATACTAGCCACTACATCGCGAAATGGGCAAATTATCATGCAACACATCACAAAAATAAAAAGTTTTCTGTAGTGTAACTCATTGGCTGACAATCATAGTTGAGAATTCAAACCCAAGACCTCAGGACTTTTGTTTTGAACATTATCAGAAATATTATTCCATTTACATTTTGCTGTTGCTTATAGTTATAAGAGTTGGCATTAATATGGGAGCAAAAGTAAAAGCAAAAAGTGGGTGCAAGCATGGCTGGTTGTAGAGACTTTCATATCAACAAATACACATAAATTAAATTTTAGTAAAGTGACTTGGCTGATAATAATAATAATATTAACAGTTTAAAAAAAATTCAAGGGGATTGATGTTTTTCAGGATGTAATTTCCAAAGTACTGTCAAGAATAATAATTACATGAACAGATTCCAAGAACTCTAGAGTGCTTTTAAGGTAATGATTGGCTAGGAGTGAGATAGAGCTAGCTAACCTAAGTTAACCTCAGCTCAGTAAACCTAACCTTGTCACATGGCTGTTCTACAAGTATAGACTTGCTTTGAGACTGGCTATGACGTCACAGATGAATGGCGGTGGGAGGCTGGCAAAACA